>JAHYIQ010000027.1:0-1200000 GCA_030673865.1 Melipona bicolor
CAATATCTACTGTACCATAAAAGTAATCATCGTGCAAACAACTTGAACAATAACTTTACATTAAGAAACAAAGAAAGGAAAAAAAAAAACAAGAAGAAACAATTGTCCAAACGAATCAAGAGAGACGATTTGCAAACTCAGACTGGAGCAAACAAGCTGATTAGATTGGCAAACAAAAAAGAGGAAACATCCTCGAAGCTACATGTGTGTGTGTGTGTGTGTGTGTGTATGTGTGTCCAACCTAATGTCCAACATCGAGCAAAGGATATAAACAAATATTTTAAAAAATGAGAGAGCTATATAATGAAAGATTTCCTTCTTACGGATGCCCGTCCGGTGGCCTACCGCAATTCAGGCCGATCGTCATTACGGTAAATCATCCCCCGGGCACGCTTCCCTCCGGCTTTCCTATTACTATGTATCAAGAAGCACAGCCGATCCTTGGAGGTTTGCCGGTCGACCGGAAGTTACGCAGTACCGGCGGTACGCGAGAGTAACGTGCACGCGGACTCTCCCTCACGAGGCACGGACGGGGTACAGAGAAATACGTCCGGATACGTGCTGCCGCAGAACGAACTCGCGAGATTCCTGACCATTGGACCGACCCTCGTGCATGCATACTTTAGCATAACGTTCTCTATACAATATCCAGAAAGAGGGACGAGGGAGGAACGAGAGGGAAAGAGAGCGGAGTGGGACGAAGGGAGAAGCCGAAGAGACAGAGAGAGAGAGATATACGTACAGAGCTACCCCGCTCTCCCTCCCCCGTGCCTCTCTTCTTCGTCGTCCTACCTCTCGTTGACCCCTTCCCATTGCCCTCGCGAATCGATTTGTTATTGTTTTTGTGTCTGCGGTCGTCGCGGCGAGCGGAGCGAGCGGGCTGTATATCGGTGGGTGGCAAGCCCGGCGACCAACGCGAAGTGGGTGGTGGGAGGAGTTGGTGTGGGTGCCAGTCGCGCTCTCGTTGCTTCAAAGCGACGCTTTTCGGCCCGACAGAGAGGCGACCAGGAAGGGCGAACCACCACGCGCGCGGGGGTGGCTGCTACCAGCCTGGACAGGGGGAAAGGGAAGGCCGCGGTAAGAGAGCACTTTCGAAGCTCGAAAGAGATGGACGAATAGATACACGCAGCTGACCAGTGGTGTAGCTCGAGCATGTGCCGTTTTCCATCCCTCGGAGTGAACTCTTTCACGTATACGCGTGTACGTCAGGGGGGCACGATGATATTTCTTGGATTCGTAAGACAGATAAATGTATATAGTACCTTGTGTATTTTTCTCTCTTTCAGACATACAGATATACTTTTCCTTCTCTATTTTCCAAGATATATCGGTTACGGATGAATATCATAGCGGGTAATATCGGTTATTCGACGCGGCGTATCTTATGATGAATGGAAACGTTTCCCTTCCAGCGAAGAGGGAAATCCCCGTTGCTGGCTACGCCACTGGTTCTACCAACCGAAAAGAGTGAGAGAAAATGGGTGGGCAAGGATGGAAGCTGGCACAGTGATGAGAGAGCAAGAGGGGGAGTAAATAGGGGTGCGGGGGGAGAACGGTGGGTGGACGGAAGAAACGACAGGGCGAGAGGGAGGAACCGCGAGGGTTAAGCAGAGAGGGGGTTAGTTGCTGGTACTCGCGGAGCAGAGGGAGACAGCAGGGGGAGAGAAATGGATCGGATTGCGTGGTCGGCACGAGGCTGGTTAGTATGAGTGCAACGGAATAAAAGAGAGAGCAAAAGTAAGAGGGCAAGAGATAGAGATGCGGTTAGGGATGGAAACGCGTGTGTGTAGGTGGAAAAGAGGACACTAAAACGTCAAGAAGGGTTACATCAGAGAAAGAGTGAGTGAGTGAGTGAGTGAATGAATGAGTGAGAGAGAGAGAGAGAAAGAGAGAGGGAAAGAAGGATGCGTGAGAGAGAGTGAGAAAGTTTCGAGGTAAGACTCGAGGAATACAAGTTTGACTTGACAGGTGACAACCGATCGGACCACTGACGTCACAGATCACTCGCTCAGTTGTGTACGCTCACACACACGAACACGATTTACCGCAGCACACACACACACGCACGTAGGAGAGAGAGAGAGAAAGAGAAAGAGAGAGACAGAGCGCGCGCGCGCGTGCGACGTGTCGTGCATCACGCCGTGTTACTTCCGTTCCGTGCACAGAGTACGTCATACGTAAGCTTTCCACGCCGCGAGAAAAAAAAGTACTGTGCGCGAGAGCAAGAGAGAGAAAGAGAGAGAAAAAAAGGGGGAGAGAGAGAGAGAGAGAGAGAGAAAGAAACAAAGAGAGAGATAGAAAAAAAACAGGCATGGAACAGATAGAAAGAGATGGAAAACTAGAAAAAAAAATAATGATGCTATGAAGATAGGGATAAAATGGAACGAGGGAAAAAGAATAAGGTGAAGGGAGACGAAATTTTTCACCGGAAGTAAGTAGTAAGTATTTACGATGCTAACCGGCCGATAGCCCCGCGCGACGCCTCTATCTGGTTACCATTACACTCGGATGTATGAAATGCGCCAGCAGCATACACCATCCCCCCACAATAGCCCTATTTATGATTGGGCAAAATTGCTTTCCATGCGCAGAATAAAATCGCGCGCGGGCGAGGAAAAATCCGCGGGGGTTGGATGCACGCGAGTTACGCGACCTGCGCCGCGCTTTCTCCATCGCGATATCCTCGGATTCTTCGTCAACAGCGTCTCGCCATTCTATATGCATCCTTTCAATTGACCATCCATGCATAAATGATCTTTGTTTTTTCGATTTTCCTTGTGACACTGGTTCGCAAAATTTGCGAAAAATTAAATATGGCGAGAGGTCGCGGTCATGCGTACACGCGCCTCCAACCCCATTTTCTAGCTCGCCAATCAGCAAGTGCGAGCTGATTTCAAAGGAATTCCGTCGACAGCGCTATCCTCGTTTAAGGGTACATCGTGTATCGTGAAATTCTGTAAAGATAGGTACTCTTAATTACGCCCAAACAAGTTATAGCTTTTCCCGTGTTGTTCTATTACCTTCTTGTGCTTGATGCAATTAATAGTAGTCAATAGCTAATATATAGCGACACAATGACCGTGATATTAATTTAAATGCTTTTATTAATTTCTAAAACATGGCGACACTTGCTTGAATTATCATATACAATAGTACTTGTTTAGAAAGTGAAATCGTCGAGTTTGTGTAAAAGAACTGACGAATGCTTTCATTTTCTTTGTATATAAAAATAATATCTGAATTTCAAATAGAATTTTAATTTAGCTTTTATTATAAACATGTAACCATGATGCTTAGCAATCTTTTTCTTATACTAGATATTACAAATGTATGTTTGTGCATAAGTGAGCAATCTCAAATATATTATATAATAATATATGAATAAATATGATTTAATACCTATCAATTATGGATTTGCATTAGGGACAAGGATGCTGTTTTTAATACAAGAGCTTGCAAATTGCAAAGATTTTTCTCCAACCTGTAAAGATAATGATTAATTACATTAGCAATTATATTACATAACATAATTATTGAATAGTAGAGAATTCGTTATTTTATACTCTTTCTGATTATCTTCAATATCGCTCAAAGTCTGCACAAATTCCTTAATGCCCTTATTAACACTTTGATATGATTCACTTTTTGTTCCAATCAAATCCATGATGACCTTCAAAGTCTCTGAACATGATTTTAAAGTCTCTTTTGTTTTTTCCCATTCCTCAGGTGTATCAGGAAGAATTATATTATCACAACGAAGTTTATCTAAAGGTTCTAAAAGATTATATAACTGAAACAATGTCTTTTGCAACTTTTTCTTCTCTTCTTCTGTAAGAAAAGCAAACTTAATTATTTTCAAGAACATGTATCTACTTGGATGATACTTTAAAACAATTTTTAATATTTACTAGTACAATTGTTCGCTTCATTAATCTGTGAATCGATTTCATTTTGTATCTTGGACAAATTTATTATATCTCTTTCTCTAGTTTTTAATTTAAACAATTTCTCCTCGTTGTGATCATATTCTTTACTTATTGTGGCTAACTGAGATAAAAATAACATTTCCTTTTCTTCTGTCTTTTTTTTCAAGATTATTTCTGTCATAGTACTTTGTAAGTACTGATCATAAAGAAGTTTTAATTCCATATCAGAGCAATCTGAGTCCATCATTCTTCCAGTTCCATCCATCAATGACTGTGTAGGAAATATTGTGGTACGATCCAATGCAGCTTTTTTCTTTAGAAAATCTAAATGACGTAAGTATTTAATACTTTCAATTTATAGAACTTCATTATAGGAGACTAAGGTAAGAATTTTTACTTTGTGATAAAGGAAAGTCACTTGGAACCATTGTTGCCCTATGCTGAGAGCTACCTGCACGAACATTTGTTGTGATATCTACTGTTGTGTTTCTTCTTAAGAGTTCCGGTGTAGTAGTTTTCTGTAGCCTAAAAATATACGAAACAAATCATTACTGGAAAAAATATAGTATTTCAATTTTTACCTTCTAACTCGTCTCAGTTTTGGTGTTTCCGGCTGATCTTTCTGCATTTTTTATTAAAGATTATCCGTATTCATATAACTCGAAACTTTCGGATTGTACGTCGTGACAAACACTAATAATGTCTTGTATGCATAAAATTTTGAAAAGACTTCAAGTGAAGTACCATCAGAAAGTACAACAGACGCCAAAAAATTGTCAGTTTGAAACTGTTCGAATTACTTTTCTGGCGCTGGTGTCGCCATCTTTATGTATCTTATTGTTATAAAATGGAATCCGAGAATTGATTATAATACTGGCATCAGCATAAATATTGTGATAGAGTTTATATGGAACAACTTCTTAAGTAGACATTGAGACATACTAATAATACTAATTATTTGATTACTTTGAATTGTATTAATTTTCATTTGTAATATAACCATGAGCAAACAAGGTATTTTTTTTAAATAATATATCTGTTTAATATTAAATAATAAAATGTACATTTCTTTTAAAATAATTTCAGCATCTTAAAAGAGAAATTCCAACAATGTTAAGAAACATATTAGAACTTGATGTTCGGCTAACAAAAATTTTGTGAGGAGTGTGGAAAATATGATACCAAAGTTAAAACTGTACTACAAAAGGTTAGAGGTACTTTTTCTATTTTAACACAAATGAGATAAGAAAAATAATATATAAAAAATCAGATTGCTTTACATGGATATAAATTTCTAATCTTAAACTTGTTATCTTTGTAGATATCATGCCATGGAATAATCTGGATAGTATCATTACTTGCATGTATTTGGATTTTTAATAATAAAGTTATACCAAATGCAAGTCAATTATTAGTAGGTAAGAACAAATATCAAAATATAATATTTCAAGAAAATAATTTTTAACATATTATTATTGATTGTATTATTATATTTTTAGCCCTAATACTAGATATTATTGTTATTGCTATATTGAAATCATCTACAAGAAGAAGAAGACCAGCAATTAATGACGATCCTTTTCAATAGGACCTGACAAGTATTCATTTCCATCAGGTCAATGCTTCTCGTTCAATGCTTGTCCTTTATTTTTTTAAATATTTGTGGCCTGTGCCTGACATTTGTCTTTCACTGATATCAATATGGGTTTTTGTCCTAGTTATATCTAGACTTTTAATGAGAAGACATTATATTCTGGATATTATTGCAGGACTATTTGTAGGTTATTTGCAAGGAATGCTTATGAGCTTTTTATATTTAGAACCTGAAACTTGTTCCAATTTAGTGTATTGGATAACTGATGAGAAAATAGATGGTGCAGAATATGATGTTTAATTCAATTTAATGCACCTAACAATCTTTATGAAGTGAAAGAAAGTGTTATTTCATTATATGTTATAAGTTTATGGAAGAAATTTATACCAAATAATACAATATGCCAAATAATACAATCATTGAAATAAAATCACGATATTTTATATTTTATATACTTTTATTCTCTTATCATGTGATATATTTTTAGTGACAACGACGATTTCGCTTTATATTCAGGTTCCACTTCGTCACCATAATTTTATAGATTTCTACGAATTTAATAATAGAAAATACAAAACTTTATAATCAATAAATATATTTTATACTAAAATTTCTCTTTGTCCTAATAAAATATTGAACTTGACAAGGTTAAGAAGTAAGTAATAATAAATTTCTCTAAGATTAGTGTAAAAAAACTATGTGATGTAAAAAAAAAGGAATAGTAAGTTATTATACAAATCACGTATCGCTATATTTGTGATATATGAAAAATGTCTTGTATCATTTTCATCTATGTATAAAATTACAAGCCAGCCTATATGTATATATGTATATATGTATATATATATGCATTCTACACGATGAATATCAGTCGTGTACTACGATTTCAATTTGTTTCGTCCAATAATTTACTAACAATTTCAATATTATTATCATTTCAGTCAACTGAAACATATCGATTAAATCAAATGGTTAATTTCATATTCAGTACTTTTTTCAATATAATATTAAGCCTAATTAAAGCTTAAGAAAGTGCTGGAAAAATCATGACGTAAATTTTGAATTTTATTACGAAAATATAACTTATACAATTTCTTTTCAAGCTTTAATTATTAGTCATAATGATCTAAGTATTGTTTCTATATCTATTGCTCAAAGTGCAATTTCACGATATATATATATATATATATATAAAATAATCAATGATAATTTGCTAATTATTCTCACAAAAAATAAAAGAGTTGCTTTTTCCGATTGTTATTGTACATATTTCTCTGCACTCTATTTGTATAGACTTCTCAAGTACCACAGCTGTTCAATTTTCATTAAGCTTATTATTATCTTTCCATTGATTGTTCTGAGAGATAAAGCATTCTTAATTTTGTCGCACATGCAATGATATAATTCTAGTATTGTCCCAATGTTTTCTTTTACCATAAAGGGGAGTGATAGAATTTCAAATCTAATCTATTGTGTTGATTGGAACCAGCTACTTCTGACTACACGATGGTGATGGTTTCATATTATTTTCAGTTTTTTCTGTTTCCCGTAAAATGGTAGTTAAAGGAGTTGGTTGATAGTCGGGTAAAGCAGGTGTTGGTACTGTTGACAATTCACTTGTACGTTGCTTCTGTTCTTCTTCCGAATAAAGACTCAACGAACGTGGTCGTTCCGGTTTTAATTGTGTTGCAGTCGGTGTGCTCGGTTTCTCACTGAAAAAGTAACTTTCCATGAAAATATCGTGGAAATATGTCTGTAGTAATAACATGCATTTCATGAATATAGTTGCGTGTAATTTTATGTTATTAAAATGTTATACTTACATTAATAAATGTAAAAAAAAAAATAGATTTTTTAATAAAGAATATTTACTACGCAAAACATATGATATTGATTTTTTAAAATATAAAATATAAAATACTTGAGAATGATTTAATTTTCATTTCAGAATAAAATAACATTTCTTATATTTTTTTTTTCTTCAAATAAATTATCATTTTACGTTTATGTAATATATACTAAGATAATGAATGATGTAATATTTTTGTTAAAAAAGTGAATCATGCATGGATTAGAACTTTCGCAAGTGACGCAAATGAAATTACTTACTCTGAAAACAAGAGTAAAAGGAACGTGTTGCCATTGTGCAGAGGATTTTGGGAATATTGAACTGGTGTTTTCATGGAAGTGAAATCGCTTAATATCTGTCAACGAAAAGGAAATAAATATAAAGTCCATGCGCACATCCGGTGAACATATTTTAATCATATGCACAGGTGCGAGTGGCCAATTGAAAATAATCGATACATATCACAATAAATAAATATAACGTACATACATACATACATACATCATACATACATACATACATACATACATGCGCAAATTAATCTAATAAGTGTTCAATAAATTAAACATATCTGTGCGTTATAAATAAAATAATGAAACGATACTTGTATCTCAAATCATTTTTTTTTTCAATTAGATATTAAAGATCCTTTATAGGATTTTTCAACATTTCAATTTTTACAATATTTTTATAACGTTATAAAAGATGTTTAATTAGTAATTTCCATTTGTTGTATATCAGCCAATTAAATTAATTAATATCATCACACAATTATTTGTATATAATACATAAAGAATTTGTGACACTGAAAGACGCAAGTTCATTTTTCTATACCCAACTACATACTTAAATAAGTGTTGAAATTTTTTTAACTAATGAAAGCAACATAATCAGATTTTGCATGTTTTTGTGTTTATCGGAGCGATTTTTATTCAACCCAAAACCTTGGGCTAACATTGATAACATGAAGCAAGAGAAAGGTTCAGGAAATATATATAATATTATGATGCGCGTACAAACATGCGCTAGCAAGAGGTAGCGTATACACATTCAGTGTAAAAATAGTGAAAGCTGTTTATATCGCGTATTGCTGTGTTATTCATGTTTTCCTTAACTCTTTAACGACCAACCATGAGTATCTTAAAATCTCAATGAATAATATTATCTAGTACAGTGCTATCAGTTATTGCACATTTAAATCATTGATAATCATTAAAATTAATTAAAAATAGTACTATTCTTCATCTAAACAACTTATCTGGCCATTGAAGAATTAACTAAAGCTTCAAATGTCGAAGAGGGCTTTTGCACTCTCTATAGGTACAAATTGTCGACTACTAATTAATATTGTAAGCAGTTTTTGCCGAATCGAATAATCTGGATGATTATCTTTTGATTTTACTCACCCAGTACGCTCGGCAGATGGACCAAGCACAAGCAGTATTATGGATTATCTAAAAGAAAGCGTTAATGCATTCTTAGTCGTGGCATTAGAAATACTATCATCGCTATGAATAGTGTTACTGTGTGAGTGTTAAAAAACATAGTTAGAACTTTATTATAAAACAATTAATAATTAAGAAGTTTAATAATTAAAGTAATATGAAAATATTATACAACATTAGATAACATTGCAAGATTTACAATTGTATAAATTAATATAAAATATGTATTTAATTTATGTAGGTATACGTGTAATTAATATAATAATTCTAATCTATATTTCTGTATGTTTAAGAATAAAACAATGTGAACTTAAGTTATAATTGGTTTGGTTTTGTGCATTTTATTTGTCGGTGATCTTCGGTGCTCTGTAGAGTTGTACTTACATTAGCCATGGAACAAGGGGGTCGTGCCGCAGCGTATCTACCAAACGAGCTGCGTGAAACGGAGGAAGAGTATGGAACTCCATTTAAGCTAAAACCATGATATAAATTGTTTTTTATTATTTAAGAAAGAAAGAGAGAGAAAGAGCAGGAGAGAAGAAAACTAACTAAAAATATCTACAAATAAAATCTTTATACCTAGAATTACTCTTCCCAAGATTATTATGTACGACGTTAGAAGCACCAATATCAACTGAGGTCTTTGCAGGTAAACTGTATCTATTAGTCCTCACATCCTGACGTTCTGCAAAATATACAACAAATATATTATTAAAACAGCGTTATATCAAAGTATTAAAAGAAACCAAAGTAATTTAATAATGTAATTAAATTACTTTAGTGTAAATTTAAAAATTAATATTAATTTAATAATAAAGATTGTATTCCTTATTTCTAAACAATTATTTTTACGAGCTTATCGAGTTTCATTTAATTTTCTCAAATGGACCTCCTAATGTATACAATTTAAAACGGGCAATTTCATATCCTACCACAAATTATCCGATGTCAAGGAAATTGGATCAGCTCATTCATAATCGACAGAATGTCGAGTCAGCGAATTTATCATTTAAGAACAGCTTCGAATCGATCAAAAGATTTACATAATAGGGCTATTACATAGGATGACATTGACCGCGATTTTATGCCACTCCATGTGAGAAACTACCGATTTAGGGCATCTACCGGCGAAGGACGAATCGTAAGACGAACCCCGACCTTCATTCCACCATTCTCGTATCTTTTAACTTGAAACCAGATCGACAATGGATTCATGGATTACCTTGTACTTTTATGGAGCTACCTTCAAGACGAAATATTCATCAAATTTTGTTTGTCAAAAATGGTATCAATATCGTCACATATATGGATTAAAACGAAAATTAAGTCATTTTTTTCTTATAAACTAAGAATTTTTCATTGTTATTTCACTTTTATTTATTTACTAAGCAAATTCAGGTTCAAATTAATATTCTTATTTGAAAATTCTTCTTTAGAACATTTAGAAATTTTTTAAAAATTCAAATAATCTCTCTTTAAATTTATTATTTTAATAAATAAATTTCATTGATAAAATTATTGATCAATTATGTGTGTATAATGATTTACCAACATTTATTTTTCACACTAATGAAAATTCTAGCACTGTGGTCATTAACAAAGCGTCAGGTTTACTTCTTTGATGAAGTAATTAGAGATGTAATTATTTAACGATCTTTAAATTGCGATATAAGAGATTAGAATACGGATGCCTACGAATTTATAGAACATTTTTCTTTTGTTTACAAAATATAATTGTGTTTTTTATTTTTTTTTCTTCTTCCTACAATTTTCCATAACTAGAGATTATTTTAGCCTTGATATCACAAAACTTAGAAGTTTCAAAAGAATTAAAGGAAAGAAAAAAATACGTACCGTCGTCAAAGAATCCTTGAAAGACGACAAATTTATTATTCTGCGGAATAATCTTCGAGAGACCATAGTGTTTGTCTAGGAAGGCCAGGAACTTTTCTGAAGGTCTATCGATCGCCAATTTCACAGGCCTAATATCCTCTTCCTGGAAATGAAAAATTACACTAAATATTATTATTATGGAAATAAATGCACAAAAATAATGATTGACACTGCAAACAATTCAGAATTTCTTAATTTTTTAAAACGATATTTTGATATTTCTTTGAGACGAGTCCAGCAAAGAATTTAGAGGTAAGTTCAGTCACCTTTCGTGTTACCTTTTCGATCGTAAAACCCACGTGTAATAACCTTTTGTCACGCTCCTCTTTAAGACCGTCCACTAATTTGCTACTATACAGTATGTGGTGCCACTTCTTATCGAGAACGAATCACAAAATTAACTTCTATAGGCGTGCAAGTATTTTCTCTTGTTATTTAATATTATTTTTTAATATCTTTGCGTGGCAAGAAAATGAAAGTCGAGTTTCATGATTTTAAGACTAATATTTATTTTAACTAATGTTCTCCAATGTATGAGTAATTATATTTCCTATTTTGATGTAATCGATTATTTAGCACAATGAAAAGCGGAGGAAATAAAGATCAAACATCGTTGAAATACAGAGAGGATCAAGTTAAATTAATAAATAAACTATTAGTTATTTCGAAATGTTTCTTAGATACTTTCTTCATTAACTGAAAAAAATTTTTAGAAGTATACAGAAGAATTTTGTGTAGTATGTGCTTATAGACATTTACAATTTTTTTAAATAGTTACAAGATAATTAATGATAAATGTTCGAAAACGTATTTAAACTGACATCAAAGAAAAATACGAAGTAAATGCATTTTAGAGTGATAGCAAGGAGATAATATTCGACAATGGACAGTTAACTGTATGTACAGTTAGATTGAAAACAGTGATTAGAGAATTGCACGCGAGCTACGATTTCGCCGGCGAACTTCGAACATGGGACGAAAAATCAAAGAAAATGACTATTGATCGGTAAATGAGCAAGAAACAGATTGGAGGGCGGTTGAAAGTCGTGTGATAGAAAAAAGGAGGCCAATCATTATTCTGTTTAAGGTCTGGCTTTGTGTTCGGCCATATTACGTTCCGGTCTATGTGCTGTTCCAGCTGCACGGAAAAATAAGAAATCCTTCATTTAGATTGCCGTAGTAACGGTACACGAATAGTAACACGTTGCCTTTTGCATCATTCTACTCGTAGCTAGATGCCTTTCGCGTCTGTTCCTTTTTCCATTCCTAATTGTCGCATGAAACTTGATTAAATATTCCACATGCAAGTAATATAATTTTTTCTTGCAAATGTTTGGACGATAAAATGGTAGAATTCTCATAGACAAAAGATTTAGAATAAATAATAAAATTGATAGAAAAAATATGTTTTTGTGTAAAAGTTCTTCAGTATTTTTCTCCTTAATCATGTCAAGAAAAATTCGACCATACTTAGTAATTATCTAATAATAAAAAATATAATGATCTTCATTCGTGTTACAAGTTTAATTTTTGTATGAAATGATAGAGAACTAAGTTATTCTTACTGGAATGATACAATTAGCAAGAACAAAGATATATATGTAAGTCCTATTTTTTTTTCTTCCTTTTTACTCTTTCTTTTTGCTTTTTTTGTTTTCTTTTATTTTAATCGTTCCCTTTTTTCCTTTCTTCTTTTCTTCCATACTCTTTAGTGTCCCTTTTGCTCCATCGTCCCTCCATTCTAAAAAATCTAAATTAAGATTATAAAATCTAATTTGGAAACATGATTGTAGAAAAGTTTCTGAGATCGCTCAGTGTTAATCTCAATTACTATTAACTCTATAATAAATTAATTTAAAGTATACTATTAATTAAACCTATCAATTATAATATTACAATCATATAACGTTAATTACACCTTCAATCAGACTCAAATTACACAGCAAAATATGTATATACGTTCACTTTCTGCTCAATGTAAAAAAAAGAATATTTGATTTTATTTTAAACGCAAAATTTACCATAATCGTATACGATTTATATATCGAATATCATAGTGTTTCACACGCCAGAAACGTCTCTTACCGAAGATAGGAAGGGAACGGAAGTCTGGTAAATATAATGTAGTTCGAAGTGAATGCGAGCGAATCTTTAACGACAGAACAGTTTACACCGGTTCGTGTCCTGCGTACGAAATTATTATCCACCCACATAGAGGATGTGAACTGTGTTGAACAGTGTAAACGAGACGTAATTACTTCCCGAGTAAAAGCAGAAAGGCGTCCCAGCGATCTTGATCTAAACTACTTCCATGGAAATCTTACGCAAAACCAGATTGTTGCTTGTTGAGTCGAGCGTTGCGAAATATCATCATTTCGCAAATGCTCGTGGGCAAAACAAAATTGAACAGAACAAACGGGAAGAATTAACACAACAGAAACACGCAAATCAGATATAACATATACCTCGCATATACAAACTTATTACTATATGATATAATATGATATAATGAACATGTTAATATAACAAAGAATCAATCAATTATTTAAGGTTTTATTAAATCAAAAATTTATTTTATAAAATCAATTACTGCCTGAAACGTTGTTATATAACAAGTTTCTTTTTCTTCATTTGTAAAAATGCATATTTTTTTGTTGGTGGAAATTTTAAAGAAAACGGAGGAAAGGTATGATTCGTACTTTAACAGCAGGCTCTGTAGAATGTCTTGAACCGAGGTTAATAAGCTTTAATTACGGAAAAGTACCGCACCGACTGGCAATCGCGTTAGTTGAGCACCGTGCACGAAAGCACAAGGTGAATTCACGTGCCGGTAAGTCAACAGCACTTGCTGTGATTCTGACAGAAGAGTGCAGCAAGCATAACAGAACGAGGGAAAAAATCTGGTATACCAGAACCACAAACGTCAATTCCCAGCCAATCTATCTTTCTGCTCTTTTCGTTCTCGTAAATTCATTTTTTGCTCTTTCAAATTCAAATGTATATTATACGTGCTATTTAGCTAATCACGCTAAACGTAAACCAAATAATAAAAATACTAAAATTTTATTCTACATAGCAATTTCTTTTTTCTATTTTTGCTATTTATCATCCTTTGTGCATTTTATCCTATTCTAATTTAAATGTATGAAATAATTAATTATGAAAACTAAATGATTAGTGACCTTGGTATATCATAAAAAATTTTAATCTTTTAATAAGAGTAACCTTCAACAAAATTAAAATGACATGCGTCACACTGTGTTCATTGATATATTTATAACTGTATCATTTAGCATCTTCAACAACATATTTATCGTATCTGACAATGAGTCATAATTTTCGTGATTATAATAAAAGATATTAAATTATCTGTATCATTAAATATATCATTAAATAAATCTTCAGATTTGCATTCCACATGACTCTTTTGTCAATTGGAACTATGCATTTATAATCATTAATAGATAATTCCATAGCTGCATAAATGATTATATAATATTTCAACTTAAAGTATTAAATTACTGTTGTGTCCAATCGTATCTTTAATTGAAATAAAACCTCTTTACTATCAATCCTAGATTTCTTCCTGCTGTATTTCTTTCAAAAACACTGAATATTAAATTTGCATTCCACGCGAGTCTCTTGTCGATTGAAACCATTAATTTAATATACAATTCTAAATTAAATACATATAAATACATTATATGTATTCAATACATATAAACCATTACATATTTCCATTCAAAGTACTAAAATGCATAAAACGCATATAATGCCTAAAAATGTATAAAATACGATACTTGTAATATTTAGCTCTTCTCAGTTTTCATAAAAATATAAATCTCACAAATAATCCAAAGTATCGAACAAAACTTTTACTATCAATGTCATATTTCTTGCTGCACTGCCTGAGTTTTAAATTGCATTCTACGTATCTTCTGCCAACTGAAATCATTTATATTGCAGCTATTTAATTGCGTAACCACTTACGGAGAGCATGTGCTGATAGAGAATATTGCCAAGGCCCATGCGTTGCCGTGACTCGTGCACGTAGAAGTCCAGAATGCATCTTGGTTTCAGCTGGTAATGAGCACCAGTCTCATCGAACATGAAGAGGTTCTTCGATCCGGTCTTCAACAATCCCACCACGCTGCCCAATCCGCTGAAAAATCGAAGGAAGATTGTAACATTATGCGATGATGATTCACGGCTGCGGTTCATGCAAGGTTCGCGTTCTTAAATGTAGATAGAGCGGTACGAAACACGGAGATCAGTGACTCAAGGAACTTCGTAATGAAACTGAAGAACTGGACCACCGTGTTTGTCACCGTGTGCTGTTTTTAGGAAGCTCTTCCTGGCGAGATTGCTATTTGCATCTCTTACACCTATTCGCTGTGACAACTTTGCTGACAGAAAGTTTAAGTTTCGAAATTAAAGTTTGTTCTGAAACAGAGGTAATATTTGATCATGGTGGTATATAGATTCTTATTCAAAATTACAAATGATTCTAAATTAAAAATCAATTATAAATTATAAATATAATTAATACACTCATTTTTGTAAATTATGTATATTATTATATATTTGTTAATATTGTATATTATTATACATTTTTGTAAATATTTTTATAAATTAAAAAGAGTCAACGATACCAATTGAAAATAAAAGTTTTTAATAAGGTATTCAAAAGGATTTTGTACACAATACTCATCAAGTAACGATGAAACTTTGTTGAAAGTCATTATAGATTATAATTTATTATTCAGCATTCTAAGAATTTCTCACGCTACCAACTTTCTTCATCTATTACCAATATTTATGACCCATCATTGTTACAATAAACCACGTAATTTTAGTTGAAATGACATTTCATGGTTAATTAAACTGGCTTCGCCATGAAGATAGGAAAGTACTTACTTCGTATAATATAATAATTAATAACGTACATCGCAATAGAATGCCATGAAGAATATTTTTAGAATTTCACAAGCCAACTATTGCCTCTATACGCAACGATACCAACAACAATTTTTATCCATGATTATAGTGAAAAGAGATGATACAATTTAAATTATAAATTTTTTGAACATATACAAATAGATTATTAATAAATGAAATTTTAAAAACATATAATAACTAATGAAAGAATTTAATAAATTAATCAACTAGTTCAAACATACAGAAATGTAATATATTGCAACTACACAAGAAAAAAGTTGAATTATTCTCGTTTGAGTATGAGCAATAGCTTTTGAATGGCGGTATATACCGAAAGGATTCTGCGAGGATGTAGAAACTAGATTTCTGTAGGGGAGGCGACAGACATATCGATCGACCGACCGACCATTTTGCACGCTACGAGACCCCTTATCCTGGGGAATACAGCTTCCTTTCGAGCCGCTGCTCCAGGTTCAGATTGCGCTTTTGAAGAAGCTCTTCGTCGTTTACCCACGTCTTTCCGAAAGCAATTAAATCGAGCAATTTACCGGCGTACGAATATTTAACGTTTTGAAAGAGCTAGCAAGGATAATTGCACTTTCATATTGCTCCTCCTTCACCATTTCCTAGTTCTTGACTAACTCGTTTTTTTTCTTACCAAGATTAACATTTCCTTTTGCTTCTACTTTAATTTCTGTTCTAATTTCCAGGAAAGAAGAAGAAGAAGAACTTCAAAGGAATTTGATAACAAAGAGATGTAAAATATTTAACTAAATAATATTTAACTCTTAGAAATTTCATTCTCAATTCCAGAGAAGTGTGAATTCTGAAATTCTTCTGTGGAGAAAATTTGATAAGTCAATATTGAAGAATATTTAATATCGAGTATCATTCAATTGTCACATAATTTTTTGATATTAGAGGTCTTTCTAACATAAGTTAGAATATTGCGAAATAGTTAACTGAGCTAAATCAACTAAAAATAATAAATTTAGCATAAATAGCATAAAGAAGGTTTAAAATACTTACTTGTTAGCTTCGTTGTCTACTAATAAATAAACTACATGGTCAGTATCTCGAAGCTTTAGGGTGCTGGTTATTGGCTTGTTCAGACCTTGGGCTTTAGCAGAAGCCTCTCCCATGTCGTCCAGAACTCGGCTTAATTGCCTTTGACATTCACTGGAATTATACAAAAAATTATATAAAAATTTACAATTTGGTAATAATAAATTAGAAAAAACACTGTGTAACGATTAAGAAAAGAATATTTTTGAAGAAAAGAAAAAAGGAACTTATCCACAATTTAATCTCAATTTCAAAACAATTCATTTCAATTTCGTGGTGAATTGTGAGATGTGATTTACAACGATGCTTTATTTTGTCTATCTTTAGCCAAGGAATATAATTATTTTTTCTATCACTACATAATTCCATTTATTTACATTTATTTCCAAAGATTTACAATTATTTGAACAATTTAGAATACAAATAGGAAGTTAAAGTGTAATATAGATTTTAACTTTGGCTGGCTGTTTATTGTTTGAAAAATTCAGATAATTTTATATTGCAAAAGATTGCATACCCAAGCTCATTTCTATCGCGACTGATAAACGAATGTTGTTTATTTGAGGAATTCTGTTTTGTCGAATCACGAAATTGATTTGTTTCAAGAATGCGTTAAGCTTAGTACCGGCAAAATTGATCGTTACTAAGCACGAGAGATAATAAAATTTCCATTTTTCATTCCATTTGATCTTCAGACTTCGACTTTAGACAATTTTGATATATCATTAGATTTATTATTATTTATTATTGTATTAATATCGTTATTCTTTTCCTGTATAACAAAATTTTACTTTAAAAAATTATAAAATTATAAAATTATTATAAAGGATAAGAATCTAATGAGGAAGATCTGTCAATGTTATGAAACTTCAATTGAAGTTGAGTATTCAAGCTAATTCAATTGCCAATTTAATAGACTGAATATTTAACTTTATTTAATCACCGACTCTTTTTCTGAAATTATTTATGAATCTTTATTAGCGTTTTAATGGCTCAATCATCAATATATTTCTGAAAAGTATACTTCTTTGATCAAAAAGAAGAAAAATATCTTCACTGATGTTATATATATGTAAGTTCTTTTTTATTCTTCTCAAACGAAAACTATATTAAATATTCTGGTATACAATTAAATTATTTTTATCCGAACAATCATCTTTATTAATTTACAGTCGCAATCACGCATACTGTCCGTCTGTTTCATCACGCGATTACAAAACACAATGGACTCGCACAACTCGTGTTTCTTTCTTTACACGCTGGTTCGTAAATCGATTACACAATACGATTACACGGCGTCGCTTCGAAATTAGCGTCTGAGTCAGACTCAACCATGTTGCCTGTCTGATTGCTCGTCCAGGAAACTGAAAACGTGGATCAAAGTAAAAAACTGCTCGACTTGTATCCCAGTACAGATTCGTCTCACTGAAAGGCCCAGAAGCAACTGTTCTGACTAATGAAGACGATTTTTTTGCCATAAGATTTTATTGATGTGCAAACATTTGAATCGATACAAAACAAATTACAGGCGCGATCGCTCAGTACCAGACAACGCCACTCCTACTCGAGGTCTACTCCACACCCCCTTATGAACCACGTGATCCAAATCAACCAATTGCTAATTTTCGTTGCATTAGCGTTGCATTAGCCTGAAGAGGCCCGATTTTCTGGGTTACCTCCGCTAAAATCATTTTCAGTGATACTCTAAAGTGGTAATAGCTACCTGTCCATGACATCTTAACTTTTTCTTATAACATTCTGTTATTATAAACTGTTTCAAGTGATAAAATCCATCATTATACCATATATCCGCGTACCATAAGTTAATTCGTTATAAGATCCGACCTAATTCCAACAACAGAGCCAGTATGGTATTATTTTACAATGCAAATGCGAATCGATTATCTTAATAACACTATGTACAGTCATTCAAAGGAATGACGATGGATTATTGTGTATTCCATGTGATCGTTGAAATCTGCCGGAAACCATTTAGAACACATTTAGAACAAACGTGTACGAATAAGTATTAGAGCGTTGATGATCGATCGCGTTAACTCTTCCTAGATAAAATTTTCTTCTAATAATTATTTTTCTCCTGCGAATCCTCACCTTGAATCTTTATGTCTCGTTTTAAATTCAATTAAGAAAAAAATTCTTAATAATTCAAGGAAATCTATAAGGTAAAGAAATTAAAGTGAAAAATTTACATATTATCAATATTTTTCTTCAATTTGAGAAATTTATTGAAGAATAAAAAATGAAAGAATTGAAAAATTCAAGGAAGAAACAAACGAAGGAAAAATATTTATGTTTTTAATTTTCCTTATAACGAACGTTTACAATTATAATTTTTTTCCTTTTTAAAACGTTCATAATATTTAACTTAATAACCATTAAACACATAAAATGACCATGAAACTTTGCAAAATAATATTCTAAAATAAATTTGCTCAATAAAATATAGAAGTTAATATTGGACGAGTGCTTCTGTATATACCGGAAGACAAAACATCCATTAAAATATTTTATATCCCATTGCATTAAACCTTTACCTTTCCATTACATCATTTGTACATTTTACGAAGAATTTTACGCAATTTCAACTGGCCATGAGTATCTATTTATCTGGCAATCCTTTTGCACGATGTTAGAACTCCTGTTTGAATATGTAAAAATTCTCACGGAGCAAATACAATGTTCTTCTTCTTTACGCAAGCGTATTGATTCGTGGTAAATGGAATTTATTTAAACAAGTTCCAATAAAACAAAGCTTTAAACGTCTTCCGGAATCATTTGAAATTCAAGATGACGAATCTTCAAACGTTTATCAGAAACGCTAAAGTATATATACTCGAATGTATTAAGAGTGCTGCTGAAGTTTTATCAGTAATATTTTATCGTATCGAGTGTGCGAGATCAGTTAGTTTGCGTTAATTACTCTTACTCCGAGTGCCGTCGTTCAGAATCAATAAAACGCGAAGCACGCAAAGCAATCGGATGAAAGAGCAAAAAAAGAAGAAATATGTGCAAAAGAAAAGTGGAAGAAATTTAAACATAACGTTTCAACTAGAAAAACAGGATCGTTTTCACGAATATATATATATCAAAAACGTGAGTCATTCGGATAATAGGTGCCGTGAAATCGTAGCATGAATAAAGAAAATTACTTTCGACTATTAATTGGATATAGATTTAATTCATCTTAAAAGAAAGCTACGAGGAAAGTTGTGTGTAGTGTTCTGTAAACGTGGAATTAATACGAGCGTGAATACGTAGATTCAAAGTTAGTTTAATCTTTCTTCGGTCATTTTTGCCAACTGAAAAATGTAAAAAAAATTAAATGCACTTAAATGTACTTAAACAATTAAAAATCTGTTTTGTTTACTAAAATAACATCACCAAAGAAGAAGCTTTCCATATGGAAGTATAATTTGCTATTTCATTTCAAATAGAGAAAAATATTTTTGTTCTTCTACAATTCGGAATATTTCAAACTACATTTTTATTTATGGAAAAAAAATATTTCCCAGTTTGCTAGTATGTTATCTCAACCTGATTAGTTTGTTCATGCTGCTTGATCGTCAACGATATCGATCAGATATTTTTGTTAAGTGAGTCTCGATAATTTCCCTCGTGAAACGCTACAATTACAAGTGCCTATTACTTTGCTGACATAACACACTTTGCTCAGACAATACACAGGCGAGATTTAAATTGGTACGATGATGGAGAAATTGCTAACCCCATAGCTTAACTACGTGGAACGGAATTACGTGAGATCTATAAGAAGGAAATCATCGTTTAATCCGTTTATATTTAATCCTTCATTTCACGTTTCATTTTACATATTATTTTCAACACAGAGACCTCCGTGCAAAATCCACTTTCTCAATAAAAGTACAAGATATACCTGAAACATAAATTTCTATCAAATAATATAAAATAGAAAAGTAATTTAAAAATGGTAAAGTATGTTTACGGAAATAGGTTATTGAATGGATCATTAAGTACATTCATAATTCAGAACTTTTACCTTATGATTTACTTCGTTTTACTTTTCACGTTCTACGGAATATGTATTTCAAGTTATGTGGGTTAATGATATGAGCGATCCTCACTGTATTCAAATGTTACGTATAAGTTCAACGAAGAATCAAGGTGATCAAGAAAGTCAATTTATCGTCCGTTCTTATTCAACGAAAGGCGTGGATGTTATTTGCTTTTCTTGCTAGTTCACAATATAAGATAAAACTAAATAAAAATCTGGAAAATATTTGGTTCATACATCTCTTGTAATCTCTTTATGATCTCTTTCCAAATTGATATCTCTCATAGTCTAAATTCAAGTTGAAATCTCGTACATTCTACGTCCAATTAGTATTTGTCAAAATCAACGTCACTTGTGATATTTCTGGACCGCCATGAGATGTCCTACATTCCTAACATCGCTAATAGTATATTTAGTACCAGCAATAATCTTTCTGTGAGGAATGTTAAAAGAAAGTCACTCTAATCTTAGAAACTCAATCATTGCATGTAAATCTAATGAAACTTTGCAATACCACAAATCAATGCCAATGCAACTAGCATGCAACCAACGTCAGAAGAAAACGGTTTTATTTCAATGGTGCTATTTTCTTATAGCTTTAGAATGTACGCGATATGGCTGATAGAAAGTACATATTAGAAAAAGATATCTCTTATCAAGATTTCCATGACGAATAAGGCCAAATAACCACGGCGATATTTCATTATACATTTCCGTGAATGTTACGAGTCACCGTTCAAGAATGCAAACTTGTGCAAACGAGCATTTCGACGTAAATTCTCAATAAAATTCAATATTCTAACAGCGTGAAAATGCACTTCACCATTTGCTAATTCAACGTGCAAATAATATTTTCAACAACAATAGGTACAAATATGTGAAAGTGATTCTCATCGATGTATTTTAAGGGACCGGGTGTAATTTGTTTTCGAGCGCATTATTTTCAATTCCTGGAGAACCCTACTCTAAACGCCCACGCTTCGAAACAATAAAACGATCGAGACGACTCGCGGAGACAAAGCGAGTAAAATCAAAGTGTTTTCAGCGTTATACTAACTCCTTTGTATAGGTAGTCTCTTTGATGCATGATAATTAGATACAGCTTTGTGAATGCCTTTTACGTTTGTCGTGTACTAATTCAAGTCTATACAATGTCTTGTGATTTGAAAATTACTCCTATGTGTTTACGTATTTTAAATTTTAGTTTATTAATATATTGTTATTAATTTTATTCGTTACATTAAATTTATACTATTGTATTTAAGTCATTATACTAAAATGATTATAATTTTCTTCTCTAATATAAGATTAAAATTTGAATTGTAGAGACTTAAAATCTCTTCTCTACAATACACATAGCTGAACTTTTCCACATCTTTTATATTCTAATTTCTCTATGTCTTTTATTATAAATACAAAAATATAAATTATTTTTAGAGGAAATTTTTATCTCTGTAATTAAATAAAAAGAATATTTCTGGAATGTTTATTCCAGTTAAATAAAAAGGATATTTCTGGAATGTTTATTCCAGAAACTAATATAATTCAAACTGTGTACAATTTCCTATGTATCATCTATAATGTGATTATCCTGTAAGTTCCCTCAATTATTTCTTATGCAACAGTTTCATGCAGATGAAAAGAGCAAGAAATCTAAAATTACAGTGATTGCAGTATAATTCTGAAATAATCTTTATGCAATGATTGAGAGTGATGAAGAAAAAACAAGAAATTTGATCGGTATTCGTCGACTTGTTACATGCATGTTGGTCAATGGAACATTAGATGTGCTCTGATAGAGCAACTTTAGATTTAAAAATGTTGGGAGACATTAGAAGCCAATAAAAAGGCAATTGTTTGGTTTCCTCAAATCAATACAGGGTAAATAATTCTCATCTGCATAAACACGTGCCAATATTACGCATTTTATGATGATCGAAGTAAATTAATACATATAAGATTTTGATTAACTTACGATGCAAATTAATACGATGAGATGTATAGAATTACGTGGAAATATAAAAAATAAAAAGAGATAGTATTGTGAGTTATATTAATTTATAATATGTAAATGATCTGTGACATATAACCATAAATAGTACAAATGTAACGTAATATAAACTGTAATTATTATTACGTTATGGGTTGGAACATAAATTCATGTTTTTGTACATACATTATATATAAAAACAGCACTACTTATGTTTCAATTTAATATAGTTATTGTATTATTACGTACAATTGATTTAATACGCAATAGCCATGTCTATCGTGTTACAACAATTCTCAGATTGAAATATCTTTGAAGAATTCTAGCCACGCCAACGCGTGCGTATGTTTCATTGACATTTATTTTTGCCATCGATTTAACAGTAATACCGGTCAATGTGACAGTGTCTATGTGCTCGAATACAGATTTATCTAGGGTGGACCGATTATGTTTCCGGGAAATGACCGAGACGTAAGAATTACTACAAATGACTATCCCCGGTGTCATCGACGTAAAGTGAAAGTATCGTATATGTTCCATATTACAATATAACCTTGAAGATGACGACCGCGATAAATAACCTCTTACGGGCGTATCGATTTTTCTCACTGTCGTCATTCAATGTTCTTCCTCGTAAGCAATTTGAAAAATATTTGTCACATATAATTTAATGCACATATAATTAGTTATTTATAACACATACTTTTTGTAGTCAAAATGTCATATTTCTTAGGGCTGGATTTAATAACGGAAACATGTCAGGTTACAAACGTTATAAATTATAAAAATGTAAATCATGGAATTAATAATAACAATGATAACAGAAATACTCACTTCAATTCACGACGATCACCTCTGAAGTCCTCTGGAATGAGGGTATGCGTGACCTTGTTGATCTTTCTGGGTAAGAGTTTATTTACGTTGAACTTGAACTCCATCTCGACGGGTTTTTCACTACGCCGGTTTCACCGATTTTCACGCAAATACGCTCGACGAACGGGTCCTTAACCTTTCAACGCTCTTGTCACTTCACTCGATCCACCACCTTCCAGTTTTTTTTCGAAACTGTCTCGAGCGATTCTCCTGAATATGGCGGTCAATGGCATCCACCGAGCCAACTTCACTGCATCTTTTCCGAGGGGGGAATTACGATATTATAATTTGGCAGTCTCCGAAATTGTTCGCGTCATGTGAAAATGCCTCTGAATTATTCCAAATCGATCGATTGTTTATTATCTGTTGCTCTTGCTCTCGCGCGAGATCTTTTGTTGTCACGTGGTTCTACGTTTTACAATGACTTCTATATTTATATCTTAATATTACCGTCTCGTGTACTCTTTGATACTTCATTCGTAATGAAACCTGTTTGTTACGCTTCTAACGTTGTGATAACGATCAGCCTCCTTGACACGGCGACGAATAACTCTGCACCGGACTATACACGTTTCCTCAAACCGATCAATTGCGTACAGATACCAGACTTACTTCACGGTTCGTAGCCGTAACTGATATCCATAGCTGCTGTGATGTCGCTTTTTCACTGCCGCGACTAATAATAAGTTAGAAGAGAAGTTAGGTGATACGCTGTCGTATCTTTGACAATCTGACAGCTAACCGATGTGACAAGGGAACATATCGATACGGCTGAAATCTTTCAAACAAATAATCGAAATCTGCGAATCGTCGTACAGTTAAGATATCCAGTTAGGCACAGTTAAAGAGAGAAATTTAATAATTATACGGCGTTTCACCTGACGAATCGGTGGAAGTCTCACAGTTTACTGGCCAGCGGTACGTTCAATTTTTTCCTGAAAGCCGCGAGTCGCGCCGAGATGCGCACGCACTTGAGAGCCGCGAAGCATGACGATGCCTTATTGCGCATGCGTCAAGGTTCTTTCTTTCGTAATGATAAATTTTTTTTCATTATCAACGTTATAATAATAATAATCATCAATGGCATTTTATTAGGAATGTATAATCATCTATAAACAAAAATGGTGAATGTTATTTAATATGTATAATTTACCGTTAATGTATAATTTACCGTTAATTATGCCATATTTTTAAATGGCATAATTATTGTAAGAAATATGATATTTTGTAACACACTTTATATTTCCAGAAATATTTAAAGAATTAACTCGATGCTTCTGTTTATTCTGATTATGTTGTTATTCTGTAAAATAATTCTCCTTACGAATACTAGATGTCGCTAGAATCTTGTCATAGAGAATACTAGATGTCGCTAGAATCTTGTCATAGAGAAACATGAAATATTGCAGATTTTAGGCGAAAAACAATGAATCGATAAAAAAACTATCTTATTCTTATAAAAATCAAATACTAAAGTAAACATCTACAAAATATATAATTAATGACAAAAAAAATGAAAATATCAATAATAATTGAAGTGAAGAATTTAAATTAAAATATTAAATTACTTCTCGATATAATTAATAATCTGTATGTAAATAAATAAAAATTTTTGAATTGTAATATGTGATATTAAAATACGTTTCACGCTATAAATTAATATTTAAATGCACCTAGAAAATAAAAATGCCTTTAGATACATATTTATACAAAAACATATAGATACATATATTCATTCGTTAATATTTAGTATTCAATAAATTAAGTTACATTTTATCAGTTATTTGCTATTTAATATGTACTTTTTATTTGCTTAATAAAATATTGTTTCAACAAATTATGTTGTATCAAATTCAAAATAGAATCTTCCAGTAAAGTCACTATAAATCATACGTTTGACTAAGTACATAACTTGTTGACTAAGGTACCGTAATTTGCGCGCGCATCTATGGTAAGGTGATCATAGTGACAGTTATATTACATAATTGGTCTATTTAATGTGATGTCATAAAGTAAATGTATTTGGAAATCAAAGTATTAACATATGAAGAACGTTGAAGCTCAAATTGAGAAATCAAATTCCATGAAAAGTAAAGCCACAATACATACAAGTAAATATAAGAATTCCTTCATGTAGTTTTGAATATGATCATGTCATAAAGATAAAAGTACATCATACATATCGTAAACATACAAATAAATATTTGTACAATGTTTTATATTTATTACGTTGTAATTCTTTTACTTAATCAATTACAACTAACTATTAGTAATTACTTTAAATTATAAGTTTTTTTTTTTTTTTTAAAAAGACAATCTAATGTGTACAATAAAGTAGATGTATTAAGCACAAATTACAAGGATAATTGCAAGTAGAATGGTTGGCAGTCGTCCAACTTAAAGATCGTAAATTGGACATATACATATCGTAAACTATATCAATACACATATGTCGTAAACTATAATTAATTATATTCGACATCTGATTTGTATGATAAAGATTGCTAAGGCGAAGAAATTTTAATCTTTTCAAGGTCTTCAAATATCACGTATGATCTTAGTTAAATTTATTTTACAAAACTCATAAAAAAAATCCTACAGATCCTAGATTAAACAATAAAATACTAGGCTAAGATTGTAGGATTTTAGTCAATTATTATTGTTGATGAATTATTATCGATTTTGTACGATAAAGATTATTATCCTTTAGCTATTATTAATAGACGAAATAAACGGCTTATTAGTTATAATGGTTTAATTATATATGTCTAATAATATGATAACTTATTCGCAAGATATTTTTCGAGGTTCCTTTCTCTCGACTCGACCCTGACGGGAAGGATGCGTGTAAAATATCATCTTTGGCGCTCGCCTCCCAGAAGCTGAGCGGGAAAAAATATTTTATAAAGCACGCCTGCACATATCAACAATACGTGATTTGTTTGTGAACTGCTTGTTAATAGGCCCCGTAAACACCTCGTATTCCATTACACCTATATAAACGTCTACTATTCATTACTGAAGGTTTAGTTGGCTGATTACTTTAATCTTGTAGTGTGTAAAGCTAGTCGTTTTGTTTCTTATTACAAACGGTTGTGATATTCCTATGGTATTCCTAGAGGTGAGCGAAAATTAATTTTTGAAATTAGATAAAAATGAATATAATAAATTTAATAAATGAAATTAAATAAATTTAAAGAGCTTAATTTACAATTCATTAATAGACTAGATAATATATGCGGATTTGTGTTTTTGTAAGTGCAAATAGAGAAATGAAAAAATGAATATATTTTTGCATTTTATGTGCATTCTATGCAGTTTTAAATCTTTAAATTTCCGATAAATACATAAAAATTCACCATTTATTTATTAATATGAAAGCACTAATGTTAATTAAAATAATTTATATTTATTTTAATTGTATTTATTTATTGTAATAAATACAAATTCCATTTATTGTAATAAAATGAATTCCAATGATTGTGGTTGAAAAATCAGGAATGTTTTACTTCGGATTCACGTGCGCTTCTTCGATATTGATGGAATGTCAAAATGTCATATTTGATGAAATGTGCTTTTTCATAAGATGAGATAGCCAAAAATATGAAGGATTGACGTGTCGATAAACCTGTAACTCTCACAATTTACAAACTGAAGATATAATATACGTAAAAACTGAAATATGTTTGTTAGAGATGAAAATTTTACGTGACTCTCGATGCAAGGTATGACGTATCCTAAGTACATTATGGACTTTGAGCAAATCTTAAGAGACCCATGAATCTGGTGGGAGTAGATGCTTAAATAGGGTATGCCGGAGTTCGATGTTACAGTCCTACACCTTTTGTCAAAAAGTATTTCGGTGTGTTGAGAATAAAAAAATTATATGCCTAAATATGGTTATTACGGTTCAACAAATAGTAAGTGATGATAAATATTCTGTGATTGAATGTAGTATTCGAAGTTCCATAAAGTTCGATTTTACGTAATTTTACGTAAGTTAGTTACACGCAAACGTACGCATTAAACTTTTGAATATTTTTGTATATTTTCAATTATTTATTCATTTAATTATTTGTTGTTACTGTCATGATTAGATTATTATACTGTCATAACTAGATTAGAATATTATAATTAGATTGCGAATTGTTATGTCAATTTATATTTTTATAAACACAAATAAAGAAATGAAACTGAGGCTTAAGATTTGTCTATTAAATATTATAACAAATACTGTGTATTTTGGAGATTTTATATGTATATTTTCACATTTTATGTCAAGTATGTGTATTTTTGCATTTTCAAATTTTTTAATGAATAAAAATTCACAATCCAATTTAAATTCGATCGGAGGAACTTATTCTTTGTTGTGATACATCATTATTCAGATCGTATGTGTGCATAGTCAATAGCACGTTTCAATGTACCAATTAATAAAAGATGACAACTTGAATAGACAATGAATGCTGCAAAACTTTAAATTACATATAGAATTCTTAGCATTTTATACAAATAAAATATTAAAAAAATTGATGCATTCTAAGAAGTTTTTTAATTTAAAAGAAAAAATAATATACTAAAACTATTAAATGTTAAAATTATCAATATAACAAAGACAGTTTTAGTTTTAATTTTAATTCTATAAATCAGGCAAACTTACAAAAGCTAATAACATAATGGACATTTTTATTTTATTAGTGGGAGCATACATCGGGTGAGGCGTGGATATATCTCGTCATTTTGGCCAGTCTTTATATTCTGTACATCTTAAAAAGTTATATTAGAAGTGTCATTCATGTTTCTCGACTAAATGGCCCGAAAACTGTACCCTTTATTGGAAACGCAAACTATACACTCAAGAAAAATTGTAAGCAATTAATATTAAAAAAATTTAAACAGACTTTTAGAACTTAATAAATTAATGCATAAAATAAATTTATCACATAAATTATTAAAGTTCGAATTTACTAGTAGAAATCGCCATGAATTTTAATTGTTTTAAATTTTTATTTTTGTTTAAATTATTATATGATTTTTCAGTCCTTTATAGATTGGCACATGAAAATCAAGATTATGGACGTATTATCGGAGTTTGGCTAACAATATTGCCATATGTAATGTTTCTGGAGCCAGAAGACATCCAATTGGTACTTGCTAGTACGAAGCATACGCACAAGGTGTTTTTCTACAAATTACTAGATAATTTTCTTGGAAAAGGTTTGATTACACGAGACACAGAAACTTGGCGAGTTCATCGAAGAATTTTACAACCCGCTTTTCATCTTCATATTCTCGAAAAATTCACAAATACTTTTGCGGAACACGCAGATCACTTGATGAAAGAATTTCTTAAAAAGAACAACCAAGAAATCAATATTACTCCTTTCATTAATGATTCAGTTTACAACATTTTGAGTGGTAAGTAAAAATATAACATATTTACAATATTTATCAATAAATACATAAACATCGAGAAGAAGTTAACATATGAATCAGCTTTTTTCATAAATTCTAAAAGTTTCTTTTTTAAAATGTCCTTTGTTAATTAGCTTCTGATAAAACTAATAATTATTATAATAAATATCGCAGTTTTAGAATATTTATATATCTTGTAGAATATGTTATTATAATAAATTATAATATATTATTTCGTATTTAAACGAAATATTATTCACGATCGTTAATCTTTTGTCACAATTTACGCTAATTATATAGATGCACGAAATTTATATTTCGAGAAAGTAGTATTTCATAAAGTTATCTATTACTTGTTAGTTATAGCCCTGTTTTATTTAATTTGCATAATGCATACAAATCCATGGCCATATTTTATTTAATTTGCATAATGCATACAAATACATTTCACATATGGATATCAAAGTCAACAAATTTGTTTTTTTATCGAAAAATATTGTAAAATATTGCGAATAATTCAGATTGTTCATTTATGAGAGTTTACGTAATAATATGCTTACAATTTATAAATTCCATCTTTATTGTACGTGTTTGATCATTATTTCATTAATAATAAACTTAATAATCATTAAATTTTTAATAAACATTTTTAAATTGAAAAATCATTAACAGTTTTGAATGTTTATTTTAAATATTTAAATATTTGATATTTTGAATGTAGAAAATGTTTCTGTTCTTTTAACAGAAAAATTCTATTAGAATTAAATTTTTTTTTTTAATATTGTACATATTTTTATTTTAAAATGAAATGGATGTTTTTCATATGAATATATATTAATATGAATAATTAATGAATAATTAAAATACACACACTGTTAAGAAGTTGTTTGTTATTTAATAAACATTATACTTTTTGTGTTAACTCATTATATGTGTTTAACAAACTTATTTAACATGAAAACTCCTAAGAATGCAAACTGCTAAAACGTCCAATGTCTGCTAACATTCTCAATTAGCATTTGAAATAAATTTTAAAATTAACTTACGTTAAATGAACGAATGACATAAATTTTCATTGAAAGGACTGCTTACTGTTGTACAAAAATTTTACACGTATATTTTGAATCCCATTTCTTGGAATCATTTTGTATTATTTAAAGTAATTATTAAACTGTTTGCAGAAACAGTTTTGGGAATAAACCAAATGGATCGAAGGACCAATGGAATGATTGATGATTTACCTTTCCGAAAGTGAGAATTGGAAAACATTTTTATATTTTTTTCTTTTGTTGCATTAACGATGCTAAAGATAGTATATGATGGAATTTCCGTTTTAGAGGACAAATTATGCTTCTATATCGAATGGTGAGGCCTTGGCTATTAATCGAATGGATTTACCGATTAACCAAACATGGTAAAGAAGAAGAGAAACAACGAAAAGATTTATTTGACACTTGCTTTAAAATGATGGAAGAAAAGCGCAAACTTTTACGAAATAATACACCTGCACTTGATCATGAAGTAAAAAAGAAAAAACAGACGTCTTTGCTGGAATATATGGTGGAAATGAAGGAAAAAAATCCTTGCTTTTCCGATGAAGACATTGTCGAAGAGTGTTGCACATTCATGTTAGCTGGACAGGATTCGGTTGGTACCGCAACTGCGATGACGCTTTTTCTTTTAGCCAACAATCCTGAATGGCAGAATAAATGTATAGAAGAAATCGACCAGATTTTCAATGGAAATTCGAGATTGCCTACAATGAACGATCTGAAAGAAATGAGATGTTTAGAGATGTGCATCAAAGAATCATTGAGACTATATCCCAGTGTACCAATAATAGCGAGAACACTAGGTGAAGATGTAAAAATCGGTATGACTTGATCATTTTGTGATACATGAAATTAACATAACATAACATAACATTGTGAACATAAAATTAAGTAGTTTCTTAGACAGTTACTTAATCCAAAATAGATGATATTCTCAAATAATGAAACTTTGATTTGTTTTGTAAATGTAAGAATGATAAGCTTCGAACTTTACGCTTCAAGTAAAATTAAAACATCTGACCCAATTACTCGATTCATCATTTTATCTTGCGAACTCTTTTTTCAGAATGCTGTTCAATTATTGCTGATACATAAAATTAATTTATAACTATTATATAAATAATACATATTTTAGGAAAGCATGTGATACCAGCTGGCTGTAGCGTGCTAATATGCCCATATAGCACTCACCGTTTGCCGCAATATTTTCCAGACCCTGAAGTATTTAAACCAGAGCGTTTTAATGCAGAAAATTCTGAAAAAAGGCATCCTTATGCTTATATACCATTCAGTGCTGGTCCGAGAAATTGCATCGGTATGAAACAGTTTTTTTAAAAATGCCATTGTAAATTTTAATACTTTTTATTTAATTAAATTCATTTGTTGGACATTTATTCAGGTAATAAGTTTGCAATGCTCGAAATGAAGTGTATTATTAGTGCAATTCTTAGAAGATGCCGATTACAATCGATCCCTGGAAAAGAAAAAGTGCGACCCAAATTTAGAATGACAATCAGAGCACAAGGAGGACTTTGGGTGAAAGTTGTTGCACGTGATCAAACATCAAAAAGCACTGCTGCATAAGTGTAAATTATTGTTTAAATATATTTAATTGTTTAACGACCTATTTATCAGTTAAAATGAACTTTGAGTTTTGAATAATTTGATGTAAATAATATTGTATAAAAATTATCCTTTATCATTAATATAAGTATGAATATCTATTTTATCTAGATATACTTTGAATAAAAAAAAAGATAGAGAGATATACGAATGTTAAAATGTCACTAACAAAAAATGTTTAATATTGAAATAAGTTTGTGCATATATGCTTTTGCGTAGTGTAGTATTCCTGAAGCTACTTCATTGTTTGTACATTTATGTATGCGGATATGTGATGAATGACGTGGCTTTAGAAGGAACTGTTAAAGTACAAAACTTGCAATTTTTAATTACGCTTATATAAACGTAATCAAGTAATATTGTGTAGTTGAATTAGTTGCAATAATTAATTAAACAATTTTTATAAAATAATTGTGAAACATGGTTTACGTATCAAATGGTAATAAAGCTAACCTTAGTGAAATTTCTAATAATGTATAATATTGTATATGTATTTAAAGCATTTGTTTTACATATAATCATAATTAATAAATTTTTAGATGGAAATGTCTTATATAATACTCCGTTATATTTAAAAGCGTTTAGGTTTTTCACAGGTATAATTTTCATGGTTATAATGTTGTAAGTAACCTATAATGTTTTCTATTATTATTAATTTTAATAATTATTATTAAATTAATAAGCAAGGAGGTGTAATTGAATAAATCATTTTTATAGTTTTAAAACATTGATCAATCCTAACATGAATAAATATGGAAATGAATATACAAGAGATTATAGACCTGGATCTGGGTAAAATTTATTGTGATTTTTCAATACAATTGTAATTTACATTTCTAAAACAATATTAATACTAATACCATGTGTTTATATATAGACCACCACGTCCACCAACGCGTAGATTAGGAAGACCTAACACAGGAGATACTATTAATATTCCATTTGGGGGATGCAGTAGTTGTGCTAGGTAAAATAATTGTAAAATAAAAATAAAATTCAAGGCACAATAGTAATAAAATATCATCGAAAAATTTTTTCATAATTATATTTTTTGAATATTATATATTATATATTTTGAAAAATGATAAAAAATTGTTTTAAGAAAATTTTTATAATGAAAAACTAATGAGCAAAGATTTGAGGATAATTTTATTAAATGTATCATACAAATATTATAAATCATTATAAATATATTACATATTATACATAGACCAAAAAAAAAAAGTGAATATTCTATTAATTTATATGTACATGTAAATATAAATTAACAAAGGTATCATATTATGTTAAGTTCTGTGTATTTTCAGCAATATACAAATATATATGCAATAATGTAAATGTATAGCTGCCTATAATGATACATAAATTTATTACATTGTTGTTACTTAATTTTCGTAATTAGACCAGCTGCGATGGTTGTTCCTTCTACACGTAACATAATTCTACCCAATTCTTTAATATCTTTATATAATTCCATACAAACTGGATTTTGTGTAGTAATTTCAATAATAGCACTTGAATTTTTTGGTAAACAGCGCGGTTTCTTTTTTATCATTTCACCTGTATGTCTATGAAGTTGTGCTACTAGTTTTGTAATAACAGCTGGTTGAACTAAAGAATGTTGGTGAATTATTACTGAAAGACCTTTCATAATAGGTATTTTCACTGCAAATACAACAACATGTGCTTGGAAACGTGTTGTTACAGGAACTGGATTTTGAGGATTACAAATAATATCACCAATTCCAACATTTTGTTGATCGATTCCAGATAGTGTTAACGAAACATGATCCCCAGCAAATGCGTTTGTCGTAGATACTTCATCTATTTGTAAACCTACAAATTAATGTTAGAAATTTTACTATAACAGTTTAAATATATAAAAGAAAGCTACATAACGTTGATATACCTTTAATCACTGCAGTTTCATTGCGTGGTAATACTAAAACTTTATCACCTAAAGAGACCATGCCTGTTTCTACATGACCAGAAACACAGAATCCAGATCCTGTACCTTTAAATATGTCATTAATTGAAAAACGAAATGGTTTGTTTATATGACGTTCAGGACACTTAAAATTTTCGATAACACTGACTAATGTAGGTCCTGTGTACCTGCATAATTATACAATAATAATTAATATATTATTTTTTTTTTTTTTTTAAACGCGTTGAATATTTTAGATCAATGGTGAGCAACCTTTGTCTTGTAGTGAGGCAAAATTAAAAACCAAATGTTCTATAGGTCTGTTAAAGATAATCCATCGTATAATTATAGATAATTATTTATCAGTACAAAGAAAACATATGAATTGTGTTTAAGGAATTAATATGTTTCATACTGATAATACTTCATATTTTTATACCCAAAAAACTTGTAGATTTCAGTTAAACGAGGTGTAACGTTTCGACAAACCGCAAGTAGGTAAGTAGTTGAAGGACTACGGGTTGCTCACCACTACTGTAAATAATAGTTATACCAATTAGATAAAGGTTCTTTAGGTTTTGTTAATATATTTTCACCAGATAAACCACTACAAGGAACAAAAGTAACGTTATCCTTGAATCCAGCTTGTTTTAAGAATACACTCATTTTATTCACTATTTCATCAAATCTCTCTTTTGACCAATCTACTGTATCTAATTTATTTACTATTACTGCTAACTGCGATATACCTGAAAAATTGATAATCTTTAAGTAATGAATAATTTCTATTGACGATTTACATGAAAAGTTTTAGTACCTAATGAGCGCAGTAATAGCGCATGTTCTCTAGTTTGACCTCCGCTGTCAAAACCAGTTTCAAATTCTCCTCTAGTAGCATCTACTACTAACAGAGCTACATCAGCTTGAGTAGCACCTGTAATCATATTAGGTATAAAATCCTTATGTCCAGGTGCATCTAATAAAGTAATGGATTTTGTTTCTGTTTCAAATTTAGAATGACCAACGTCCATTGTTATTCCACGTTCCCTATTACAAAAATATACAAAAATTAATTAACATAAAGCAGTCTATATAAATTCTTTTTTCAATAGAAATTTTAATTACCGTTCTTCTCCTGTTTCATCAAGAACCCATGCGTAAGCAAACGATTGTTTTCCTATTTTTTTACTTTCTTGTTGATATTTGTGAATTAATCTTGATGGAACTTGTCCTAACTCACATAAAAGTCGTCCTAATAAAGTACTTTTACCAGCATCAACATGACCAACCACAACTAAATGTAACTGCTCTTTGCTGTCTCCTCTTTTATCTTTATAAATCTTCATCACATCAACTTTCTCTTCATTAAGTTTTAATTTAGGATCAAAATCAGGTGTCTCATGTCCTGATATTGGAGATTGACATCGCGGGCTATTTGCATTCGAAGAACCTGCTTTCTTTTCCCTTGTTATTATATTTTCCTTTCTTTTTATTTCCGGACTATTATAATCAGAATATGGACTTTGAGAGCGAGGACTCTCTATACGAGAATTCAATACATCAGTATTCTCAGTCCCGCTTACATTAAAGCCTTTTATAACAGGTCGTTTCCCAGCGGGAATAATTTTCACATTGGAAGGTGTTGTAACTTGAAATGGAGATTTGGATGACAATTTTTTACCTATCATAAAATTTATTGTAAACTATTGTTATTTTAATATTAAATATGAAAAAATATTTAAAGACTTTAATACAAATATATATATGTAGTATTAGTTGAAATATATATATTGTTATATTGTTAAATATATTTTCAATTTAAAAATTTACAAGTTTCGTTTTAAAATTTCAGAAATAATATTTACATGGAAATAATACCTTACAGTGAATATAATTACATAATCAAAAAGAATTGTCTTTTAATCATATTACGTCATTTTACATTTGTATCAATCGTTTTTATATATGTGTATATATATTCATAAATTTATATAAAATTTATAATTCATTGTTATATTTGTAAAAATAATATTTGATCACTATAGCGTTTTGTATCGCAAAAACTTTGTATCTAACACTTTTATATATTTTTACACAATTCACGAAGCACGAGTATATGGAACTGAGAAATCGAATCTCTTTACTGTTTTATGATGCTTTTGTTGAGATTTAAGAATTGGCTTTTTCAATTTCCATGTTCTACATAATGTTCTACCAAATAAAGATACGTTTTTTTTGCTATGTGGCAGTTTAACATATCTAAGATAACTTAAATTTAATGTTGTAGGTAACATATCATATGGAATTTCAATATTTTCATTAGGACTCTGTAAACTAGAATTAGGAATGACGTTATGAACATCTTTTAGCATTTCCAATTTTCTATGACCACAATTATTTGAAACTAAAAATGTGGCTTCTTTTAAAGTGGAATTTAAATCAATGATCCAAGGATCTGGTGATGGTGTTCGAGTATCACTTATGTTTACTATTAGATCATTTTTTGACTCTATATTTTGTGAGTTACTTTTAATACTGGTGTTGATAAAATCTTTTGAAAAAGCAAATACACTAGATAAACTTCTTTCAAGTGAATCCATAGAATCATCTGACTTTCTATCATTTACTGTATCAGATTTTATATGTATATCTTCTAGAATAGAAGATAAGTTTAATTGTTCATTTATATCATTACAATTATCTTTTTTAATTGACAATTTTGGAATTAAAAAATTTGTCTTAGGGGAAGACGTTTTCTCATTACCAAGTAAGTTGCTGGTATTCTGCAAATGATGTGCTGTTAAATCAGCTAAAGTTTTGAATGCTACAGTATCTGAATCATTTTTTGAAGATGTAGAACTTGACAACGTGAAATCAATAAGAGGATTAAATCCAGATAAAGAGGAGAACTTCATAGGGGAATTACTAATAGCTAAATCTTTGAAACTTTCTAAATTATTTATGAGGTATACATTCTCTTTAGTACCTTCACTATTCTCTTGTTCGTTAAATGATAATTTGGGTATAATGAATGAATTAGGCTGAAGTTTAGTAGATGTAGCATCTTACCTTACCAATGGATTCAAAGACAACACATGAAACAAAAAACAAAAATTATAAATTAAGAAATAGTATTATAAAGTTACTTCTTATTAAGAATATTATGTTAATAAGTAATATACCTGGATGGGGTTCCAAATTGTCCTTATTGACCATTGATGGACCTAAAATGATTAAATTATTTTAATTAAGTTATTAAAGAAATATATAATAAATATACATACCAGTAGCAGTTTTTGGTGAAGATTCTTTTAAAATTAAATCAAGTGCTATTTTAACATCAAATTTTGACTGAATAATCTTTTTTTTAATCTCAGACTCAGGTACCGTATCTCCTATAACATTTTTAATAGATTCCATACACGACATCAACTTGGCCCATTCGATATCTGTAAATGCATCTTTCTCATTGAAAGACATTGAAAGTTCCTCATTGTCCTCGTTATCTTCTATTATATCTGGTTCAGTAATGAAGGATGCAATATTTTGTTGTTTACTTCGATCAAATAAAAACTGTTCAGCTGTAATTTCAACAATTAACTCGCTTATATTAAAAACATATTAAGCATATAAAATCTGAAATACGGTTGAATATATATTAAACGAAAGTACCACTAGGAGATACACAATAGTCATCTTCTACAGAATGTCCATATACATCGTCATAGCCTTCGTATTCTGTAAAAAATGTTAACGTTAAGAATTGACAACTAAAGACTCAAAATATTCAGACAAGATATTCGACGTATTTGTTTCCTATTTATTTACGTACCTTCTGAATAATTCATACATCGTACATCGCGATGTCGAGACATTTTGTAAATTTTTGTAAAATATTGTTTTCTAAAATATTGTAAAATATCGTTCCTTGCCTGTTTTATTATTTATAACCTTCCATATTATAAAGAACAGATTGAGACAAGTTCCACCATTTGTGTTGGCAATGTTGACAACTATCTAAACCGACGATTATATTTTACGTATAGTTCGCTCATAATATACTAGTATGTAAATACGTAAACTTCACTTGCAATTGGACGATATTTTTAGCGTCATAGATTAGTACAATTTAAAATTTGTAAATTAAATGCAAGAATTTAATTGGTTACATTTGAGATAATTTCATTTCATGTAATTTTTTAGATATATATCACGCATTGAGCTAAATAAAAGAACGTATTAATATATATATATATATAAGTTAGTTATATAAGTATTTAAAATGCTTTTATATTTTATAAATTCATTAATTTTATATTTAACTAGAAAACTTTTGGAAAGTAATTTATCAGAAACGTCAGAAAGTCACGGCCATGAGATAAGATTTCTGATTTTATTGTATATGTATACATGTATATATAGGTATATATACACACTTGCAGGAAATATTTTCTCACTTTGTTAACTGCTAACTGAGACTTGTTTGATCATTCCGGAATATAAGTGATAAAAGATGTCTTCGCTTCCATCTGCATTAAAACACTTGTTTAGGTGTGTATTTATATGCATGTATATTTGATATATTATAATATATATCAAATATATATATATATATATATTATATATATAATAATGTAATATTAATCTTGATATTAATTTCACTTTCAGTTATATTGATGATCATAAAACAGAGTATATAGATAATTTGAAAGAAGCAGTAGCTATAAAATCTGTATCAGCTTGGCCAGACCACAGAAATGAAATAATTAAAATGATGAAATGGGCAGAAGTGAGATTGAAAAATCTTGGAGTCACAACAGAATTAGTGGATATAGGGAAACAAACTCTTCCAGATGGGAATATACTTCCTCTTCCACCTGTTTTGTTAGGGACTCTTGGTTCTGATCCTAAAAAGAAGACTGTTCTTATATATGGGCATTTAGATGTTCAGCCTGCGTTAAAAGAAGATGGTTGGGATACTGAGCCATTTACTCTTGTTGAGAAAAATGGCAAATTATTTGGGCGAGGAAGTACAGATGACAAAGGCCCTGTACTTTGTTGGATTCATGCATTACAGGCTTACAAAGCCATTGGAATTGATATTCCTGTTAATCTCAAGGTATGCCCAATTGTAAACTTTTTGTGCATAAATTTTATTTTATATTATATTAATTATAATTTTTATAAATTGTAAATTTTCTGTATGTTTTATATTTATTAAGTATTTTCTAATTTCAGTTTGTCTTTGAGGGTATGGAAGAAAGTGGTAGTGAAGGCTTAGATGAACTTCTTTGGATACGAAAAGATACATTCTTCCCAGATGTAGATTATGTGTGCATATCTGATAATTACTGGTTGGGTACCAAAAAACCTTGTATTACTTATGGTTTAAGGGGTATCTGTTATTTCCAAGTGGAAGTAATTTGTGCTATTAAAGATTTGCATAGTGGTACATTCGGTGGAACTTTGCATGAAGCAATGGCAGATTTGATATATTTGTTAAATACACTAGTAGACGTAAATGGAAAAATTTTGATAGATGGTATCTATGATAATGTTGTTGAAATTCTGGAAAAAGAAGTAGAATCCTATGAAACAATAGAATTTGATGTTGCTGAATTCAAAAATTCTATTGGAACTAATAAATTAGCTCATAATGAAGATAAAGTAAATATTTATAATTTAATTTATTATTATATTGTATTTATATTATTGCATATGTTATTAATAAATTTAATTATGTTAGATTCAATTGTTGATGCATCGGTGGAGACAACCCAGTTTGTCTCTTCATGGAATAGAGGGAGCATTTAGCGAACCAGGTGCAAAAACTGTTATTCCAGGAAAAGTTATTGGTAAATTTTCAATTAGAATAGTACCGAACATGACACCAGAAGATACTGTAGAAAAAGTAACAACATACTTAAACAAAAAATGGGCCGCTAGAGGTAGTCCAAATAAATTCAATGTCAGTATGTGTCATGGAGGAAGAACTTGGTCTGAAAATCCTGATCATCCAAATTATGTAGCCGGTCGGAAAGCTACTAAACATGTTTATAATGTAGAGCCTGATCTATCACGCGAAGGAGGTTCAATTCCAGTTACATTAACATTCCAAGAAGTAACAGGTAAAAACGTATTACTTTTACCAGTTGGTGCTGGTGATGATGGTGCACATTCTCAGAATGAGAAAGTAGATATTCGTAACTATATTGAAGGCGTAAGTATTTCTATCAAAGATAGTATTATTTACTATAATTGCTTAAACATAAAGATATTTTATTTCTGGTTTAGACTAAATTACTTGGAGCTTATTTGTACGAGGTAGCGCAACTTTAACATACGAATGTATTGAAGACATAATCAGTATATTGGTTTTATGGGTGTATTCAAAAACTTATCTTTTTTACCGTATAATATAAATAACGTATAAAATAATACATATGTATAAATAAAAATTTGAAAGGAAAGAAAATAAATATGCCATTTTACTTATTTATATATATTTACGTATTTTATTTTTTAAGTGAATACAAAATATTATTTTTAATAAAATATATATTTAAATATTATTCTGTTTTTGTTATTCTGGTTTTATTTTTAATACCCAGGCTGGTTGTCCTTTATGAAGTTCTGCTGGTAATGATATAGTCAATTTTTCATTACTTTGTTTCCACTGAAATTAAAAATCTAATGTTATTGTTTTCAATTATACTTAATACTTGTGTAATATAAATCTAATAAAATGAAGCACATACATTAATTAGTAACTTAGATCCAAGGGCTGAAATTCGTGTGCTTGGAGTTGTTTTAAATGATCCTAAATATAATACATCTTTATTTGGCCATTCAAGAATTATGGCATAAATTCTATTTGTATTTTTGCTTTGTGTATACCAAACATCATTAGTCAAACTATCATTTTGTGCTTTCCAAGGTTTGGTATCATAAATAGCTTCCCCATTTATTTTTAACCAATCACCTATTGAATACATTAAATAAATTGGTTATATAAATAAATATACTTTTGCATTAGAGAACATACCCATTCCACGTAATCTTTCTTCATATATTGGAGTAATAATACCATCTTTTGTTGGTCCAACATTCATTAATAAATTTCCTCCACAACTTACAGTAATTACTAATTCTTTTATCAATTCTGACAAAGTGAAATATTCTGACAATACAGCATTCCTACGAAATCCCCAAGATTTTTTATCAATTGTCATACAGTTTTCCCATTTGTGTGATAAGAGTACTCCTAAAGGAATCAAATTAAAAACAAGATAAATAAAAAATATAAATTTCAAGCGTGTGTGTTGATGTTAGATTTAGTTTACCGGGATTATAACGATCAGAACATGTGTAAAAATCACCATGATGGCATGGTATATTTTGTCCCCATCTATCATTTACTACAACTGTATCTTTCACAGGACTTTCATTATACAACCACGCCAAAAATTCTTTTGATTCCCAATAAACATCTGATGCTTCCCAGTCACCATCAGACCATATAACTTCTGGCTCATATTTTTCCACTAGCTCGTGCAATTCAGGAATTATCTTTTGTTCAACAAAAGTTTGCGTTGTAAAATTGTTATCTTTATCAGATAAGTAGAGAGGATTATACCACTCATACAAAGAATGATAAAGTCCAAATTTCAAATTAGTTGAACTTCTTATTGATGTAGCTAATTCTCCTGAAGAATTAATAAAGATCATCAATTAAAGATATAAAATAATTAAAACAATAAAAAATTCAGTTCAATGATTACCTATAAGATCTTTTTGTGGTCCTACATCTACAGAATTCCAACTGAATGAATATTTTGAAGGCCACAATGTATATCCCTCATGATGTTTACTCGTTAGTACAATATATTTTGCACCTGACGCTTGAAATAATTCACTCCATTGTGTTGCATTGAAAAATTCAGCAGTAAATTCATGAGCAAAGTCTTGATATGTAAAATTAGGTGGATACCTTTGTTTCATAAAGTCACGGTATTTAGTATTAGCTTTTTCTTCTAAAAATGAAAGTTTGCCTTTAATTCTTTATTAAGTTCATGATATTTTACAAGAGATTTTGATTGTAATAAATTTTGATGGTAATAAACCACAATTATTCTATGAACAATAATAAAAGAAGATTACCTTTCCAATTATTCCAAAACCATTCAGAGCCAAAACTAGGAACGCTAAAAACACCCCAATGAATAAAAATACCAAGTTTTGCATCATCATACCAATTTGGAAGTGGACGACTATCTAAACTATCCCATGTTGGAGAATATTGGTTTAATCTTATTTCTATATCACCATGCCACAATGTTTCTTCGCTGTCTATATCAGATATGAATACATATTCGTCTCCCCATGATATATACAACATTGATAAAATCAATACAATGTAAATTGGGAAAATCATTACTGTAGAGTATTTATTGCAAATAAATTATACAAGATGTTTACGTTGGTATTTATATATACACGTATCTTATCACATAAAAGATTAAAAATTAGGATAACAATTATTGATTACCAATATTGATTTTATTGTTTAATTTATAATAAGATTAAACAATATAAATTAATTAATTTTTATTTGTCAAATTTGTTATTTCATTATAAAATAATGTGACAAAGTAATTTACGTAAATATAATATTTAAAATAATCAACATTTAAAATAAAAAAAAAAAATATCTATAATCACCTTTTGTCACGTTTTTCAAAAATTCTAAAAATATGCTTTATGAAATAGAGTGTGAACGTTTAAAAAATTTTATTATACCGGTGACTATACTATCTACTACAGACAAATGAAAAATTTAAGAAAGTATGTTGAAAACTTTGTTATAAAACTAATAAAATAAATTAGGAACAAAAATCTGAATATTTTGTTGCTAATTGCTCTTTGTTTATTTTAATGTTAGTCTTATATCTCGTCTATAGTTAATACTCGTCTATAGGCATATTACCAAATTATGACAACGTCACTGGATTTAGGCAAATTCGTTCGAGTGATAGATTGATAACAGCATTCAAAATTTGCAAAATTCGTTCATGCAAAACAGCGTAAATACGCTTTTGTGAATTTCTAGCATTTATTGTAAGTAACTTGATAAAAAATTTGTTTGGAAAGTATTTACAATAAACTAGAAGATTAGAGTGTAAAATTTCTAATTTGCCGATATCTCTTAGAATTAACAAAATTCAACATGCCGTCTTGGATACCAATGGAATCTAATCCAGAGGTAAGGATTGTCATTTTTATTATTAATATTAAAATTAAATAACATTATTTTTTTCTATACAAATTAAAATAATTCTGATCTTTGTTTTAGGTTATGACAAAGGTAAGCCGCGGTGATTTTCCATTATTTAGGTTCGACCTTTTGATAACGTTACAAATGTTTCTTAAAGTTTTTCAATTTATCAAAAACGACGATTACAACATATCTATTTAAGTATTAAATGATTTATTTATATTATTATAAGCCAAACCTATTGATGATTTTACAATTACGAAATTCAAAATTATTTTACAGTTTTTACATAAATTAGGTGTATCGAAAGATTGGTCTGTTGTTGATGTTTATGGCCTAGAACCTGATTTATTAGCACTTGTACCTAAACCAGTCGCTGCTGTTATTTTACTTTATCCTTTATCTAAAGAGGTATCAAAATTAAGATTATATCATTACATTTATTTAAGATCTTGCATCACAATAAATATTTTATGATTTAGGTCAGAGATCATTTATATTCAGATGAGAGCTTAGAAGACAAAAAAGAAGATGCAAGCACTTGTGAAGATACAGAAGTTTTTCATATGAAACAATATATTCATAATGCTTGTGGTACAATTGCATTAATCCACAGCATTGGCAATAATCGAGACACGTAGGCATTTCAATAAAAGTACAGAAAGTTAATTTATTTTAGAACAGATTTTATATATTAATTTAATTTATTTTTGCAGCATAGATCTTCAGGATGGTTTTTTAAAAACTTTTCTAGATAAGGCAAAGAATCTTTCCTTTGTGGAATGTGGAAAACTTTTGATGGAGTCAGATGGCATTAGTATCACTCATAAAGATGTAGCACAAGAAGGTCAAACAGAGGTATGATTCTATTTTTTGTATATCTATAGAAATGAGTACTAATCGAAATTATTTCTAGGTACCAAGTGATGAAGCACAAGTATATCACCATTTTGTTGCATTTGTACACAAAAATGGAATTTTATATGAATTAGGTAAATAATGCTATTTATAGTAAGCGCAATTGTTATATCTATATACATATATTTTATATATGGGATTCTCTTAGATGGACGTAAATCTCCTCCTATTAATCATGGTCCAACTAGTCCAGAAACACTGTTAGAAGACGCAGCACGCGTTTGTAAAGAATATATGGCTCGTGATCCAGAAGAAGTGTGCTTTACAGTTCTTGCTCTTGCTAATAGTGATGCAGCAGCATTGTAACTTATTACGTATGATGTAACATATGTGCTTTTTCTGTTCAAATAATTTATTTTATGTTGTATAGTTACTTCTATATTACATTTATTAACATCTGCTAATTACTGATATATTTCAAATGTGAAACAAACAAACAAACAAACAAAAAAGTAAACTTTGAATGATAAAATATTTGAAATCGAGCAAAAATGAAATTTGCTGTTTCAATGTAATACATTTTTTAATATTTTTGTATATTTTTTATATAGATCTTACTGTCTCATTTGCCATATTATTTTTTCATGAATAAATGTGGCTTAAATATTTTTGTAAATTTTAATTAATAAAACTAAACTAAGTTTATGATAGCTGTGTGATGGTTGTTTGTATGCTGTTTATATTTGCTCTAAGCAATTAAAATTATATGTATCTGTACTTGCTATACTTATTAAAAATGTCTTTTCTAAAAAAAAGGACGTATCTGTTAAATTTTCCTACACAATAATTCTTACTCATTAATTATTTTTCAAATTTACGTATTTTCAAAGATAAAACGTTCATGATTGAAAAATTAACAAACTTATAAAAGATAATTCAATTATTAGCTTAGATTGGTTAATTTTTTTTAATGAAACGTGGTTTCAGTGAAATTTTTCCAAAAATCTCGATACGAATAAACAAATATGTACACATTTGATTTAGCAAACCATTGATATCAGGGATAAGTTTATGATACATTGTTTGTTTCAATGAAATCATCAAAATGGAATGATATCAATGGGAAAGAATAGGTTATCCTTATGTAATTGAAATATCTTTCTTTTCTCTATTATCAGAGATCGTAAAATCTGTCGGTCACTGACCAGAAGCCAGCAAAAGGCCTAGTTATTTTAGATTCTCTTCTGAGAGTGAGCATCTTGGCATCACTCTCTAAATAGAAGCCTAAAGGCACGAAATAAAATCGAAACATAAGCTTATAATCTTCTTATTTCTTGCATAATGCGATTTATAGATAAAACAAATGAACAAGAACTTGACAAATTGCATTACCACAAATTACCACTTTGATTGAGATAATTGTGTGAAGAATTTACATAAAATAAGAATGTCGAAGGCAAATGATTAGCGTGTATTAGTCATTGTTTTTCACTTCAGCTTGTTTCGGAAAAAATTTCGTTGTGGAAAATTTTCCACATCGTTCTCGATGTTTATGAGTGTGAGTCGTTCTTTCTATGGGATTCGTGGGTTCAATGAATGATCAACAAATTTTTCTTAATATATTGCAAAGAGTGAAATGACGCATTCTTTCTCTTTTCATATCGGCTGATTTGTTAGCAAATCTATCATGTAAGGATTTCAATTATTATGAACGTTGGTATGTGAAATGTTCATCACAAAGATATATAATTTATTGATTTTTAAGATTTTACGTTATTTTTTATTTTCTTCGTGTTGTTTTTTTTCTAAAATTTATCTTTGATCTATAATGTTTCTGTGACCATTTTATAATGTATTGCACAATTTTCTAGTTATTAAATTAGCGACTGTAATTAGACATACACATCTTTTGTTCCTTGGGACGATTGATATCGAACTAATTCTCAAGATAAGAGGCGTCGAGAAATTCCCAATAGAATTTTTCCACTAACAGCCCTATTTGTACAAATATACAGTTCGATAACAGCAGACAAAGAATTAGTTCAACTCAATTTAAACAAATATGTATGCGTCATCGGAATGGAAATTTTCGACCAGAAGATAGAACGAAGATAGAAAGATAAAGCAGCTGTGTTTTCATATGAAGCTCATATGAATATTTTTTGATCTTTTAGCAATTTCTAGATTCTAGATCGTAAATTGATTCGGATTCGTGTACAGAAAAATATTGGAACTCTCATTGGTTGATAGTTTCATTTTATGTTAATGAAATTTCAAAATGTTTTATTATTGATTATGATAAGTGTTCAAATATTTTTCATGAGCTAGCATATGTAAAAAAATACTGGACTTGAAATAAATTGCGAAATCGAATTTAAAATAGGTGGATGAAAACAATTTTATTTAACAATGATGCATGACCACTTCACCTACCAATGTTAAAAATAAAAAATTAGGATTATTCAACGTTATCGATAAAAGTATATATGCGAATCGATTATCATCATTTGAAATCGTAATGTTAACATTAATCTATCGTATGATTGGTGCGTGAACGATAATTACTTACACGTTTTAATGAATAACAGCAGAATATTCCATAATTATTGTGCGTAACGTCTTCATTGATAAAATGTAAACTACGAAAGATACGGAATGAATTTTCAGATCTATGTATCGATAATATTGGTAAAGTTCTCAACGAAAACAATTTATTAAATCTGTGTGATAAACTTATAATTAGACAATCAGTAGCTAAATTATATTAAATTATTGAGATCGATAGTTTGCGACAAATGATTAAGAAACACTCCCCGTCTATATTCGAGTTCTGCATTGCAATTATTTTGCAGTAAGTTAATCATTGAATGTTACTTAAGACGAAAATAACATACTGCAAAGAGACTTTTATTTATGTAAATTCGTATAATTTTAAGAAACAAAATATTTGTTAATCTGTTGAATGAATTATATAATATGCATTTTCTGTGCTTATAAACTTTTTATAAATGCATAGTTCGCAACAAGTTGTTATTTTACTGTTAGATGTCTTAGTCTCTGTTTCAACATAGTGCCCGTTAGATTCCAACGACATAGCGAACAATCAAAGTGTCAGGAATAAAGGAAACACGTCATGCATAAATACTTATGCATTTGTCCATGGCTGGTTGAATTTAAGGTCGTTCCGCACCCATAAAAATGTTACATATACGTACAACCTCGTCCTACCTATTATAGCCCGCATATAAATTGTACATGAAGGTACAATTCCACACGTTTTTCATTAAACAGATACGATCAATGGTAATCGATAAATTCGTCAGATACAAACAATCAGTTTGACTCTTTTATCGTAGATGTTTACCAAGTAGCTGTAACAATTAGGAAACGAAAAGAATGTTGAGAAAGATATTTTTTCATCATTGCAGAAGAAAGTAATTAAATTGTGTGAAAGGATGCGAACAAAGGAAGAAGACAAAAATAGATAGAGGGTAATAGAATTGAAAAAAATGGCGAGTCTTTAGATTAAAATCGATTAAAATTCAAAATTTTTCAAATCGTCCGGGATATTTTTTAATAAATGAAACGGAAAGAGAGAGGAACGATTCTTTGTAATGATTAACTCGCAGCTGTTACAATTTTTCTATTATTCAATTTTTTGATAAATGCTAGATCTGAACACGCGAGGCTATCCTGACAATACTTAAAGGCTTATTGTGATATCTACACGATAAGGACGTAATACGAACTTGGATTAGTTATTACTCGCACGCAAAATGGTAATTCAGCACGATTATTTCGCATGCGGTAGCTCAGGCGAACATTGAACCAACTGAAAGAAAAGATGCTTTTGGAGGTCGAAGAATTGTTGATTCTATCACATATATAGTTTGTCCTTAAAATTTTTTATTCCTAGGTCGGAAGTACCTACTAAATATATAGTTGGCTTATAGCATCGACAAAAGTGTTCATGAACTCAAAGAATTTTTAACGGTAGTGATTTTTCACTATATGCTAATTTGATTTCTCATCGATTAACTCTATTTCTGTATAAAAATTAAGGAACTACAAGTCGAAAGTTGGAAGAGTTTCATCTGTTATTGTTTGTTACAATGCAATTTATTCATTTTTATTTTAGTTTATTTTCTGAATTACGTATAATAGCTCAGAAGTTATATTATAATATAATAAATCACGTATTATATATTATATGTTATATATTACAAATTATATTATATTATAATAAATTACGTATACGAGCTTAGAAGTTAATCAGTGTATGTCACTTCTCATTAAAAATAATTTATATCAATTTTATCCTTTCGTTATTCTATATTATAATAATTATTATGTTACAGTGATCATGTAATAACAATTAAATTGTTCTATGAAAGCTTTGTCTAAAAAATAGGACATTTGCACAAGTCGGTTTAAAAATGTCTTACGCTTTTGCACGTGATTTGCAAAGGTTGACTGGATTTTTCTAACCTTTAAAAAATTTCCTCTATTTCAGCGAAGTCCAATCTAATTTAATTTTCCTCAATTTTAACAATTCTCTAACATCCTAACTCTTCAATTTCTCGAGTCGTTGACGAAATTCAAATCAAATTCGAGGCAGAGTGCAGTATCGATGCGATCGATACGTTCGATCGATGGACAATCGATTCAGGTGTGCTCGCGAGCCGGGAGCGCGTAGACGCGGAAGAAATCTGATCGTGATTTCCCCGAGGTGTTCCGGAAGCCAATTTTCCAGCGGTTGAACGTCTTCGTCGACTCCGGGAAGGGTGATAAGCATATGTGTGGAGTGGGTGAAATTCAGGAACCGTGAGCGCTTCGCTGACGATGAGAGGAGCTCAGAATGACACTGGCCAGGAGACGGGCAACAACACTAAAGAGTATTAACAAGCAGCTCTAAGCAAGAAAGTCTTTGGTGGTTGGCTCGAGTGTTCTCAGTAGCGCGACTTCGTTTCAGTTGCGCGGAAGCAGCCGACCGTTGCACGTGTTCACGGAGCGGACGAACAACCGCTACCATCTATGGGTTACCAATACACCCGTTCTTCTATCTGGATATTTTGAATTGACCACGAGAAAGTGAGTACACGATCTTCGTCATTCCCTTATATGGAATATAAATACTACAAACCATCTATTGTAATATTAGTGTACATAGCAAGATGACACGTTACGTATGTAATTTTCTTTTCTGTGAAATTTTGTTACACGACAAGCGACAACTTGACTAATTGTCAAGTTACAATTTGAAGGTTATATGTGTATGTTTTTTTAATGATTTTATGACGTATCTTTCCTTTTTTAATTTGATTTCGCCAAGTAGGATAATCAGTACCCTCTTACATAATGATTTAATAATTAATAATATTTAATAATTGATAAGCTGCGTGTTGTAGGTTATAACGTTTCTTTCAAAAATCTTGTAATTTCTTCTGTTAAACAGTTGTACAGTTTGTAAAATTTCAATTTGCACCTGAATGTGAAACGATAGATTTAGAATAAAATTCGTTGGAGGCAACGAATAGCATTCAATTGTACTGAATATAGCCAATGTTCCAATACTGACAGTTTTTATCACTAAACTAGTTATGTCCCTATTCTATTCTGTCCCTAACATGGCTAACAGAAAAATAACTAATAAAAATGGATGGTTATAAAATGGGATTCAGTGTCCTTCGATACAAAGCATCAAAAAACAGATAAATTGGATTTAATCGCAGGATTTTTTGTGGTTAAAAATTAATTTAAATCGACTTAAATTGTCTTAAAATAGTATTATCGTTTGATAGTGGTCAAGGTAAGTGGTTAAGATAAGTTTTGAAAGGAAAAATTAAGCCTGTCTTTTTTTTTCAACGTGTACTATTTACACGTTGTTTATTCATTAGTAATTCGAATATTAACTTCAATATTTACGATGTTTTCCCGCCATAAAACGTTCCAATGCTGTAGCTAGATGTAAAAAAGACCCGAGTATATTATTTTTCTATGAAACTTTCTTTCTTTATCAGGTTTTACGCTTTGTAATTTTTCATAGTGGAAATTTTTCGTAATATTTTTCATAGTGAAAATTTTTTGGTAGATGATAAAAAACATAATACACTTGAACTTGATTAAAAATAAAGCAAAATGTTTTGCGTATGATGTTACGCGTATTCTGTGCATTTTTATAATTTCAATGCAACTCCTTGCAAATGCTTACGTATTTGTTTAACGATAACTTACAAATTATACGAACACGACGTTGAACATCGTTAATAAACGACGTTCTAATCGATTTTGATTGAGTGCGGACTGGTTTAATTATTTTTCGTACGAGGAACGTTCGTCGGGGTGATCACGCGAGGTAAATAGCATCGGTTGGGCCTGTTGCTCGGTTTGATTTGGACAGCGTTTTAAATAAACCGACTTATAGCCAGGGACGACGCGGTTGCAAGGATAAATTGTTGCTTCTCGTCTGCTTTCGTTTCATCGCGTAAAGCCAGCCAAAGGAGAGATTGAATTTTGAATTTATTTTGGAAAAACTATGAAACAATCCTTTGATAATTTTTTTTCGAAAAAAAGTATGATGAACAGGAACAGTTCAAAATCTATCTCTTCTTTTAACCCTCTCAGGAAGATCGAAGATTGTTTCGCGTTTGTTACAGTTTTCTACTATATCGAATGAAATACTGAAATAAAAATTTCAATTTCTTATTTAAATTCATTTGTCTCACACAGAGACAAAGCAGCCTTTAATTATGCATAACTTCGTTAATATCGTACCGAAATAGAAAGTAATAGTTGAGAAATATAATTTTGTTAAAACTTAATACATCATTGAATAATTTCAATCACAAAAAGCCAGCTAGTGCAAATAACAAACAGCTCTATCACTTTTCACAAGCAATCGAAATAAAAACGAATAAGAAATTTTCATCTAATGTCTCAGAGTTGATTTTGCTTCGACGTTCTCTTTTCAAGATCTCGTTCTCACCGTACATTTCGATATATTTATCGGGCAATGACTTACAATTCTGCCAAGGTCTCGATACTGAAGAAGCCCGGCCGTGGGCTTGAATGACACCGACTGATGAATTAAAATTGTCAAAGGAATGTTTTTAAACGTCTGAAGAATATGCGCTTTCTTTGTCAAGCTGTTTCGTTCTATGCATAAAGTTACCCTCTGTGCCTGCATTTCACATGTAATTAAACTGTACACGCGTCGCGTGAAATTTGCTTAAGCGATAATCGGCAAAGTTATGATCTTCTGTTGATGTTAGCTGTTTGCATCATTCATGAATATGACTTCTGTTTACGTTCGAGATTTACGATTCTATACAAATTTTTTGTTTGTATCGTTCGAAGAGGCGTCTCAAAAACTGACAATTTATGAGCTGTTTAACGGGTTGGGATTATTCAATAAATAATTATTCAGTATAATTTAATAATATACTATTCAATAAGTACAACGTCAGAATACGTCAGAATAATAAAGTTTACTGACATTTTATTAAAAGATTTACAAAGCAAAAGAGCATCAATTAAATTTTAAATTAAAAACAAAAAGTTTTCTTTCCCCTGTAAGTTAGAGTTACCATTATTACGTCTACAATTTATTAAGTAGGATATTTAAAAAATTTCTATTTTCATTTGAATTTAAATTCATTCTGTAACTTTGAACGTTAATTCTAAATTTGACGTTTAAAAAAAAAAAGAAAGCTTCACATTTTACTCTATATTTTCAATTCGCATTTTGCACTTTACAATTTTGTTACAATTAAAGTTCGTTGTTGACGTAAGAACTTTCAGAAAGACATACTTCTGACATTCAAAAAAGCGAAATTGTCAAATGATCGTGAGTCGAGGCCTCTTTCTTGATAATAGAATCGTGAGGATCTTGTGATGTGTTTTCTCAGTAACGACACTCAATTTTATTGATATGTTAATTCGAAATTGTCGATACGCGCTTTTTACACTCTATCTTCTATCACAATTGGCTGCTACTCTACTTGACAAAGCTGCGGTAATTAAGATAAACGTGATACCCATTATTGATATTTAATTTCAAAACGTAGCTGTCGTGTCGATTGTGTATGTCAAAATTTTACGTTAATGTAGATAACTCTAGATAAAGATTTTTCGCTGTGTATCTAGAATTGCATCAGTGATTCTTGAATTAATCAATTTTCAAGAATACTTGAACGCACAATAGTAACGAGCAAAACTAAACACGCATATGGATTTTTAATAAAAAAAAAAAAAAATTTCTTAATAGAAAAACAGGAATGTTTTGGCATTCCAGAAACAAATCTTACGACCTTATTATCATCACTATTCCGGGCAAATATGAATTGTTTTCGTGGGGTCAGTTTTACACCGCAATTAATTTAAATGAAAAATTGTCAATACTTTAAACAATATAACAATTTACTTATTGTCGCTTTGAAATTTTTATTTTCATCATCCTGAATTTGTTTTTTTCCAAGATATTTTAACATCGTATATCAAATGGGAAAGTATGATTCGTAAGATCGTAAGAATTCACACGTACATAAAAACACTGAGAAACTTATTTATGACTTTTATTAAAAATCCATCACAGTCTTGAAGATCAAAGATTTTTATTTACAACGATCTCTTGAAACTTGCTGTACTATTTTTTTTCGTCCTTTTTTTGAACTTTGAGCATTGGAATTAAACGACAAAAGTTCAAAAATCCCAACATTTCGTCATCTAGCGTTCAGATTTCAATAAACTTGCAATCTTGCAAGAGATATTCAATCGTTTTGCAAATTCACAACTCCACTTCTAAAACCATCACAAAAATTCAAAAAATCCCAACATTTCGTCATCTAACGTTCGGATTTCAATAAAATTGCAATCTTGCAAAATATATCGTTTTGCAAACTCACAACTCCACTACTAAAACCACCACAATGATCAATTCGTGATTTTTCATAGAAATTTACATTTCTAGAGATCCGAATGATTTTTCGTAAAATGTACGAGTAGAAGGTACTTTTTATCGTATTACAAACTTTGTATTATATTACGTTATTGCATTAAAATTTGTCTTTGCCTTGTCGCATTTAAACTCTCTGTTTCTTAGATTGTAATTTCTCTGGTACAAAGTTTCGTACTTCGGCGTTTCGTACATACGTCCCAATTCAGTGGTTCCAACGTCAGTTAAGAAAGAGACCGATGTCAAATATTGACGGACAATTTGGCGATGAAACGCGTGACATTTGGACAATCTTGGCCGACGTATCGTGGCACGTGCTAGAAACGTGTTTTATATTGCGCCGTGTTCACGCAGCTCGTTACAACTTTTTGCACAGTTTTGAATAGGCGAAAGAGAACGTAAATTTCCCATAGCCATTTACTTATTCAAGGATAACAGGTATAATAACAAGCACGTACAATTTTCTGATCCTATTTATAACAATGTTGCATCGATCGAATGCCTGTTGCAACTCGACGGAATTACTGAATTTCATTTTCTTCCATTGATTTTATTTTTTCTGTTCTTCTTTTTTTCCGCAGTTTTCAACGATGACGTCCTTTTATATTGTTCTATCATACGTTGTTCTATCAACGTTCGACATTGCTCGCATTTTTGTCGACGTTGCTTGTTTCAAGTCTTAAACCGATATCTCATGCACTAATCCAGTATTTAGTATGTACTAATCTAATCTTACGTACTAATCTAAGTATTTATATAGAAATTAGGTTCGTTCTCAAGTTCTCTTTTTCTTTGCGTCTCTTCTCTTTTTTTCGCGTAATTTCTTTATCAGTTTGATTTCCTTCAAACTCGAAAAGAGTAGTTTCATTTAGTATGTCTAACATACTAAGGTATATTTGTTCTATCCTTGTTTGGAATTTTTCTAACGTTCCAAAAAGATCTGAAAAAAAATTCCGAGTCTCTGTTTTACTATCCACTAAGTTTTCAAATTAATAATTGAAAAGATCTCGAAGAAGATTTAATAACAATTGAAATTTGAACGCTCAGTCGAGAGTGAAAGTTCACTTGTGTGCTCAAACGATCGTAAAAGATCCAAATAGATCCAACGGAGAATTAGAAAAGTGAATGTTGTTTCTAACGTTTAATAAGCCGTAATATTTGTTCGCGGCTCGCTTCGCAACGCGGAAAAATTTTTTTTTTTTATTTATCGCCGTATTAATATTCAAGGCTCTCTCATAATAACTTCCTGTGGAGTGCTTGGCACATCGCTTGAGTGTTATCGAGATAACGTGTAAGATTCAGTCGTGTATAGCGAAATAATCGTAACGAAGTAACGAGTTTAATTAGAGTAAAGTGTATCACGGTGCTGTCCTAATTTCTTATCGGTCTCTTGTCTCTGGACTTGCATCGGTCCATGGATGTACGATAACATTTCTTTTTTGGACAATCTCGACTGTCTGATTGCAACGAAAAAGTAAGAAATCGGTAATTTTCCTCTCGACGACCTACAACTATCGTTAGATAGTTCGTGCTACGAATTCTCTTATCAAATTGATACTCGGTGTATTTATCCATAATAAATTTTTGTCGTGATATTGATGCCATCCTACATGGTTCCATCTGTAATACAATTAGAGATTTATCGATGAACGTGAAAAATTGTATTTAAATATAATTGAATTGTTACAATTAAATTAATTTTAACAAAGACTGATAAGTTTTCATCACTAATTAAATCAATCCATCAGTTTTCACAATTGTAGGAGTTACTGCAATAAGGAGTTAGCTCGTTTTCAGATAATTTTAACAGCCACAAACAAAAGAACAATTAAAAATCACGTGTTATTTCAAATGTACTACAAAATGACCAACTAACATTTATATTGATACTTTTACTTGAAGTTACCAGGTGAAAAATCATATTTTTTTAAATGAAATATATAACAAACGATGTTTAAAATGTGAAGGTGCCTCCTTGTTCTTGTAAATCCTTGAATTGTTAAATTAAATTAAATTAAATTAAATCATTGCTTCAGCCTCCACTAAAGTCTGTCGTCGTTTCTCCATTTTTCTAGTTTAATCGATACAGAAAAAGAAACTTTTTTCTGAACCTCGTCCTCGAAATCCCATCGCAGTCGATCTAACGAGGTAGTGATGCAATTGATTCGGTTCGTGCTCGATGAAAACGCGTATTTGTACGCGAACGAGCGAAAATAGGAATGTTGCTCTGCTACGAAAGCATCTTTAATGGAATTCCTCTGTCTGAGTAACTGGGTCGGCCAATGCTGGTGTTTCATTCCTCTCCTGTTTCCTTCACGTTCTGTTATTACGTTCACTCTCCGGATGTTTCCCATCAATTATGGAAAGTGCGTTGCGATTCCTTCGACAGAGAAAATCCACGTTTTCACATCGTTTTATTGAATCAGACTTGAATCTCTCTCAGTAGCTTTATTATTTTCCACTTTATTTTTCTTTACAGATTCTCTCCGAAGATTTTTAAATATTTTCGGTCGACGATGGATATTGATAAATAAACTATTTATAAGCAACGAACAAAAATCATTTGTCTCTCGTAATCGTGGAATATAAAAGTTAATGAATAAATCTTTCGTTTCTTTTCTGTAGAATTTAGATGTAAATGTGAACAAGTAATAGACAAGTGTCGTGTATTCTTCGTTGAATTTATATCTAATAGATCGTAATTGATAAATAGATAGATAGTACTGCGACGACGTTTGATTAAGGTAGATTTTGATGGCTTAGTATAAATCGTTTGTCATCGTTCTTTTCTAAGAGAAAACTTCTTTAGACAAGATCAACGAGCTATCTGATTGATTACTTAACAATTTGATTATAATGTTATCTTTCAAAAGTACTTCAAGTACTTTCCTTTCGTTCAATTTCGTAATCAACCGCGAGCCACGTTAATAAACCTCAAAATTTACTATTCGATCATGCCATCTTTCTGTCACAAATGAACTCATAAGAACTCGTAAGTCAGTTTGCTTTTTTGAGAATCAAACATCAATGAAATTGAGAAATTGATAAAAAGTGGAGTTGATTAGTAGTTGGCCTGTACATTAGAGTTCTTACTCCAGTTGATGGTCAAATACATTCTTTGACGACTAATATCAAAGAGTGTTTGAATTGTAATTGAATTGTTCTGAAATACTAAGGAAAATCCATCGTTGCGGTAAATTAACTTTCAGTATGATGGAATCTGCAATTACGGAAATAAAGAAGGGTGGATATTCGGCAAGTTGAATTTACTATTGCGATTATCGATTCTGTGAATCAACTTTGGCAGATTCCTTTAGGAACAGCTGACAATATATTCTTGGAAACATTATGTCTTTTCCTGTTGCGTATCACATTGACGCATATCCGCTCTGTCGAGCATGTCAGTATTCAATTTGTATACAGTCGTTGTTAAATTTCTTTCGTTTCGTTAGTTTTTTTTATTAGCAATAATTAGTAGCGATTTTTAAAAATTTCTCGTCGTATATATATGGATGTATGTAATACATAATGATTAATGTATAATATAATGTATTTGTAATATAGATACATATTTTTATATTACACATGTATATTTATATATTACATCGGTTTTTCTTGGATGAAATATTTTGCAATATTTTTTCGACATAAATAGGCAACATTCTTAATTGTTGAACAATTTTTTGAAAATCTTATCGTTTCAGTGACGAGAGTGATTTACTATCCGACGCATTTAATGCGTTGTATGATTTAAGATAGCCGAATGCTGCGCAAACGTTGGACAAATACTCATGCCCGCCAATGATCAATGTAAACAGTTATATACGGTGTTTCATAAACGGCGTATGTATTTCGTACGCGTCGCGCCGCTTTTGATCTTAAAATAACACGATTTTCTAAAAGAGTATCTCGTTTTATTCTTGGTTCTAAAATTTTCTTGCGTTTTGCTGCAAGGAACGCAACTCGCAATTAAACGTGATAGTAAATATTCTTTTTCTTTGAATACTCACCAAAGAATATTCACCAAAATTTGTTGAAAATTGTTATCAAGAAGATATCGATGTGATAATTTGCTTCAAATTGAAAATTTAGTGAAATCTAGCGAAATATGAGACTTGTAAATGCTATCATACATCTCTGCTGAACAATGAAAAATTAAAAAAAGAATACAGATATACAAATCAACTTACGATATTATAAACATTTTGAAAGAAACTTCCTCCCTAACTGTTTAAAATTAATCTACCAATAGTGTAAATTCAATAAAAAGTCACTCGCCGATAAATCGAAATTAACAAAAAATTTACTTCACCAATTCAGAGCCATTCAAAGCTAATAATAAAAACGCTTGTCCTATTAATTTCAAGTTTCTAAATTTTAAACAAACTCTAGCAATTTAAAGTTAAGAAGAACTCTCTAATAACCCAAAGTTAATAGAGACGAGCCTCCTAGTAGTTTTTGATAATTTAACTGCAATTGAAAACGTAAAAACGTAAATGCAATGCGAAGATCAAATGTATTTGGGAGGGGGCAAGAGTCGTCTTCAACATCCAACAAAATGTTAATTAAAAACACCTACGTACGCGTACGGCGTGGATCAAGAGCAAGAATGGATTAAAGTCGGGCCAATAGGAAGGTTAATTCTAGCCAAAGAGAAAGAAAGAAAGAGAAAGAGAGAGATGTTCTGGCTCGGGCGACGCGTCGGTCTTCCTGGTTGCACGTGGTGCGAACGCGAATTCCTGATGTTCGACGAGGCGCCACGTTATCGAACTTGCCCCGCGTGTCATTGCAACGGAAGTTCGATGCAACAAATTACATATTCGACGTCGGTTATTTTTGCGTTTATTGGGCGCCATTTCTACAACTGTTATTGGACATATGCGGGATGGGTTATTTAAAAGAAAGACTTTGTCGGTATTTGTGCCTCTCGCAATGGATTGTAACGACGGTGATGAAGGTGAATTTAAAATAAACTCTTGTTATTTTGTTCTCAGCTACTTTCGCTATTTTTTTTTATTTCTTTTTTTCTTTTTTATCGAACGTTTGAAGAAAATTGAGATTGATCTTTATTCACGTTAGAAAATTAGAAAAAGTACTGGTATTTGAACGTAATTCTCTTATTTTTGTCGTTTCTGCGCTCGAAAGAGGGACAGGGGAAGGAAATTGCCGGGTCTATTGAAATGGTGAGTTTTTTACTTATCGTGAGATAAGAACATGCTCTTACGAAATTATCAACTTTGATGTATCTTTGTTAAAAATCGTTTGTGCACAGCGCGTTTGTACTCAATGCATGTATAGGAGTTGACCAATTTTTTTTCAACATTTTACACAAGTACATTCTGTTCTGCCTTCCTCGTTAGAAAAGGTACACATTTTCTTTTTAAATGCATGAATTTCCGAAAGCATCGTTGCGAAACCAAACGTTAGACGAGAGTGTGGTAAAACGTGGGAAATTATCGAGTTCGAAAATTACACGTTCTAATAGCTAGCGTTCTAGAAATGTCTGTAATGACGAAGTGATGGATCTATTATACGACTCGTTTTTAAACTATCCTTTCTATTGGTTCAATTTGAAACCAAGTTGAATCGTATTGAAAAAAATAATGATCGAGTCAAAGGTCGTAGCTGTACCAATCGTGTCAGGAATCGCATTAAAGAGGTAATTGACTTAAAACCATAATTCTCTTTGCCCTTTTGCTATCCTAATCAGCTGTACACGCTGCTATGAATCGAAGAATGGGCCACTAATTTGTAATTGGCATTCGTCTGTCGTTTAGCTGCGAGTATTATCGTACCTTTTTGTACGCGTTCCATTTCTTTCTAATTTGTCCCGTTTCGCGATTAATCTTGTTTTTATATTTTTTATCGTAATTTAATGGATTGAATTATTTTGGACTCTAGCAGAAATTTGTTTTTTTTCAATTACTAATAACAGGAGAATATTTTTTTTGATGTGTTTTTTAAGATAAACGTAATGCACCGTAATTTGAGATTAGTCTTGTCGAAAATAGTGTTCTTCAATGATATTGCAAGTTGTGGTATTTTTCTAATCTGGTAATAAATACAATAGCACGCGAAAGAAAGTTTAAAATAGAAACAGTGTAAATGCTAAATACATTCTGAAATATATTTTATGTTTAATCGCTGCTCCTGTCAAATACAATTTTGTTATATATAAGGTATCTTGTCAGTTATCTCTTAAACTCTCTCATGTCTTTGTATGGTAATTTCAATTTTTGTTGATAAAATCACAATAGCGAAAGCACAGTATGAAACACCTACGTATAAAAGTGTTTCGCGCTAGTAGGTGTTCAAATATCTCTGTGAGTCACTGTGTGGTTCCTATACTGTATTTATATACGTGATATCATTTTCAAGGTGGGACAAGAACGAACTGTGAATGACATCTTGGCGAACATTTTTTTATCTTTTTCTCCTCTCAGAAAGATCTCAATGATATTTTGCGTAAAAAGAAAAGAGGTACTCCACGGCAGAAACTTCATGGTGAAGAGTAAATGGAGTGGAACCGACGAGGAAAAACGAGAGATCTCCTTTTAAAGAAGGTCGATTTTTTAGGTGTTCGTGTTGGACAACTCTTTATTGTCGTCGGATGTTTTCAATTTAAAACGCAAATCATTTGCACGTTATTTTCTTTTGTCTGCGTCTTTTGTCTTCCATTTACACTGGTAATCGAGAGATAACCGTTAATTGGTCTTTGCGACTCAGATTATACTCGTAAGTCGCACCTGGAGGAAACTTGTCTTCAAAAGAGATACGTTTGAAACATAGATTTGGCAAATCATTAGTTATTCGAAATTCAAAAGTTTGCTAGGAGAGTTTGAGATTTGACAACGTTATTCGAGATGATTTGTGTTGAATTTTTGTACAAAATAGTTCATTAAAGTCAAACTGTATTCAGAGCTTTTTCTTCGAATTAAAGATCCTGATCGTTTTTTTCACTTGAAACAATTCTAGGCCAAGGTGAACTTCAACAGAAAGATCTTCGAACATTAAGATAAAAATTGAGAATTTATAGAATCGTTGAGAATCTTCAGCTTAAGATAACTGTACGTAAAATGAAACTTTAGTATGAAAATTTTACTTTCAAGATTCAAATATTAAAATTAAAAACAATTGACAATTAATATTTCTTTATAATTTTTTTAATACTTATTCTTGGAAATACACAGTTACGTTTCATCATTGCATTTCTTACTTTATTATTCGCTACAGCTCGTTTCCTTCAAATTTATTCTTCCAATGAATTAGTATACTTTTCATCCGACGAATAGAATGTAATTGCGATATTATATGAGAATAAAATCAGGCACTATAAATGTTATCCATTTTTGCAAACTCTACGACGCAGTCAAACATGTAAAGTGATGTACATGCGTGTATGGCATTATCTTGCGATTAGTCAATTATGTTACTTGTAAATTTTTATCCGTGAAAATCTCGTTCTATCTCCGTGATATCTGTCTGTTTTCGCTCGTATGGCTTGTTTCGTTTAATGCAGTTTCTTTTAATCGTAAATGTAACTGTTCTAACATTATAAAAATCATTGATAACGTTTAACGATGTTATCTTTTTTACAAACTTCGTCAGATATGTAACAAATTTATCTGGATATAATTTTGCTTATGTAGATCAACAGTTTCCTTGTCATCTTGTTTGTGTTATAAATTTTAATTAATTATACAAGCTTTAATTAATCATTGTATATTTCTTTTTTATTTTCTTTTTACTCATTTTAAGGTCAGCAGAGTCTTTGCTTTTCCACCTTTGATCTCTTTAGACGTCTTTAAATGTATATAATGAACGAAAGATATCAAATGGATTTTTATGATCCCTGGAGTATAATATTTTTAAATGTTTAATCAATATTTGTGTATTGAACTACGATAATCGTAAGACCATGATGAGCGTTCTTTTAGTAGATGCATTGTGCAATAAAATTAATCCGATCGTCAGATAAGAGGATATTCATTAATGCGAATCGTTCATCTTCTTCTTGTTAATATGTTTTTACCTCTCACACGTACACAATTTTACGACACAAAGTAGCCACTCCTACATGATTTTCCACTTTTCCACTTAAAACTTAGCAATTTCCGATAGGCTGAAAAAGAGTATGAGGTTCTATAGATAAAAGAACGTAACAAACAACGTGTTCGAATACCATTAAATCGTTTCTTTGTGCAAGGCCGAGAATTTCGTAACGAGGAAGCTCTCAATTACATCAGGTGTCGTTCAGTCGAGTGAAAAAGGGCTACCCTCAGTTTAGGTGTCCAACTGATTCGACAATAATTACGACCTACGCTTACTGTACTTTAACAGGTTAAACGCTTTTTAAATATAATTTTTCACTGAGATACAGCCGGCCAGAATGTTTCACGTAATGCAACCACGACAGTTAAAAAGACTATCAGCGTAAAAATCGCTTCGTTTCGGAATAATTATCTTTTTTTGAACTGTCCTATTTTCTCATTTTATTTTTACAAGTGCAATTATCTTCTTATCATCACGTGACTTGGAATACTCAGTATGTATATGTAATTATTCAGTGTTGAATGAAAATGTTTGCTAGATGAGTGAAGAACAACGATGAAAAATTGTCAATATTTTAAACTATCATAACTTTGTTAAAAAAAAATTCATGTAACAATTTGGTTTCATTTTAAAGCATAAAGCCTGTACTTTGATAATGTCGTGTTTGCTCTTTTTACAAAAATGTTTTCGCATCTGGAGGGAAAGTAAAGATACTTTTATTCCCAATTGAGAATTGTAAAGACTCAAACGTTGAAAAATTGTTTCCATGACTAGATTTTGATCCACCGTGATCGTGAACATTAGAGTTAAATAACGAAATATTAGAATTTTTTCAACGTTAAATAAAATGGCTAAAGAAGAAATCGTACAAGTTTCAATGATTGTTTCAAAAGGGAGACATCAATCATTTTTAATCCCATCGTTAAAGATGTGTCGTTCATTTATCGTGCCGCAACAGAACAATTAGGGTCAAATGTACATTTTCTGGGTCTCGGAAAGGAAATGGAAATGTCGATTGCATAATCATCTGTCTGTCGGTTGTGGGACAGACGATTATTTATCTTAATGTGCCGTAAAATACAGAAACAACGAGCGAAAAACCGGTTGAAGGAGAATTATGCATGCTCGAAGAAAATAACACGTGTCGGTCTTTTGCTCGTGTCATCAATCATTGAGTCAACTTCAGACAGATAAATCACTGTAATTGCATGTTAATGTTTCGCGAATAATTAAACCTTTCTTTGCGAACACTTAATAGTTGTTGAGTCATCGAATCATGCTGAGGGATGCTGATGATATAAAACTATCTCGAATTGGGAATAGTACTTATCTCTTTTATCCGCCTTTGTTGTCTGGATTTTTCCAACTAACATCTGAGCTTAGTATTTAGTAATTGAATTAAAATTGTAAAATTAAAATTATTTATAGATGAAGTTACATTTATTAAAATTACAAAATAACTTGGGAGTTAGAGAAGAAATATTTCGAGGTTCTGCGAGAATCGCAGCTGAAATTTCAAATTATTACTTATTACTATTTATCAATATTTAATTGTTTTGAGTGCCGTTGCTTGTTTCCATTCATTTTGTATAACAATTAAACTATAATTTTTAGAGATTTTAAAAAATTCATGTAACTAACGATAAATTTATTGCAATTGTACTTATATTGCTTTGCGCGCAGTTATTATCGTGAAAGAATTGTCGTAGAACAAACAAACAATTAGGCACGCTATCGAATGAAAATGATGAAGTGCATGCAATTTTTAAAATAGATATTATAAACATGGTTTGATATGAGATAACATGTAAACAAACTTAATAAAGATATGTCTTGGCTTGTTGTTAGTTGCTGAATGTGTTAAAAACTAAGTTGATAACCGAGTAATCAGCCAATTAACAACTACAATAAAAAAGCTTGGCACAATTTCGTTTGAAATCGTTTTATACATAATTATATACGTGTGTAAAGAGAGACTTATTTCTTAAGATTTGTATGAAGGAATGAATTTTCTATTTATTTATTTATTTTTTTCAAAATTAAGAAAGGAATATTTTTCTCCTTTTTTTAAATAGAAGATTTAGAGATCTATAATTTATAGTAATGAGTAGTAATAGTTTACTCAATTTTGCTAACTCCAATCTTCTTAATTATCTGAACCCTTTTTTTTACATTAAACTTAATTTTATTTAATTTTTTTTACTTCTTCTTTTTTAAAGAGAAGACATCTACAATGTATGCTATAATTTATTACAATTTTCCTTTTTCATTTTCATTCGTTTATTTTTTATTACACGCTTTATTCATTTCTGATATTCCATTATCAAGCCTCCATCATTGAATCATTCGCGTCGTTAGACCGAATAAATCTCGATCGTACTTGTAACTAATGCTGATTGTTACATTGCTATAAAGAAATACAGTCGGCCATGCGTTGAGCATTACCATGCGTACCCAGCCACAAATTCCATCAACTCGTGATCCAAGATCCACGTGAATTATCGAGGAATCGACGGATCAATCAGTTTGATTACTGCTGGCGCGTGTAGTTTACACGTGGTGCGTGTTTATCACGCGTGTTTCTCGCGGTTCAACGTTTTTCTCATCGGCCGCGAAGTTCAATCTGCACGCAAGCACGCACGGCTATTACTTAAGAAGTCAATCAATGACACATGCTCTGACTTGGCCCTGCGATTGGCACATCTCGCGATGCGAACACATCCGTTTCGTGGCGAAACCTTCGGCGAATGGAATATTACCCGACACTCTGTTAATAGATATTAATTCCTACATTACCTTCAGATCCTTTTTTATTTTAGATGTTTTAGATTAAATTTTAATTTCTCTTTAATATTGAACCTCTGGACATTAGTCCATTTTTCAGTTCAAATTTTAATTATTTTTAATTTTTTTAATATCCGAAATTAATATAAATATTATACTTAAATAATGGATATTAAACACTTGTGGTCATGAGATAAGTTCAGTACTTTAAGTGCAATGTGAAATTTACTATTTTCTGTAGTTAATGTTTAAGATTAGATTAGTTTGGTTAATGTTTAAGATTAGATTAGTTAACTTGTTTCTTCGAGTAGCTAAAAATTCAATACAAGTGGAATAGACAATTTAAAAGAGGAGAGCAAAGATATATATTTTATTTTGTAAAATTCTATAAAGTGCTTTCTTAAAGACTTGGTGAATTTCTGTTTTAATTGATCTTGCTAATCACTGATAAATCAAGGATTTTAGATAGAAAAGGTTGATGTTTCAAAGTTGTACAGATACAACCTTCTTATATTTTTCTCAAAATTGTAAAACGTAGTAACAAGAAAACAAAGTAGGATTAATGGAACTCCTTCTCATTTCTTCATGCAATAATTCATGATATAATGTATTCGTTGCGATATACTTATTCTTTATTCTACACTTGTAATATTCATCTTTATAGTTGATGACAATTATTTATCAAGCGATGCTTGAAAAAGTAACAATCGAATTCAGTATTTTGTTCTTCCACGGAAGTATTCACGGGAGAAATCGCAATTGGTCCAAGCTTCGATCGACCTAAACGGCAAAAATCCTTGTTACGTTGTCCACTGATTGCATGTCGATCGATCGTGGAAGCGGCTTGTTAACCAAGCGTGGAATAGTACCAGAGAAAACCAAAGGAAACCGGTGGACAGATGTTTGGTCACGTTTTCGTGGAAAATCGTATCGTTCGATCAGTATCTTCCATTGAACTTAGCGCGACCTCGGCTTGATCGGCGGGTCGCCGAGGAAAAGCGCCGGTCACGTCGCAATTTGAACCTTAATTAACGGATCGTTACTTTATCTCGCGAATAAAAAATTGAACTTTTCTCTAAAAAAGACACAATCCGAGGTCACTTATGATTTTTAAAAAAAGTTATATAAACTGATAAGAGATACGTTTTTTTTTTTCTAGTATAGTAAGAAGCACGATAAAACATCCTTGAAGGTATTTTATTTAGTAAGGAAAAGCTTTTTTCTATTTTTCTTTTTAATAAATTTTTCAATCTCTTTTTATTTCTGCAAGTTTTGGTGATACGTATGATCGCAAAATTTGATGGATTTTCAATATTTTTCACTTATGATTGCAGATGGAAATGCACAAAAATCCCAATATGAGGAAGAGTTCGTTGCGAGGTGACGAGATGACGTTAAAGGAACCTCACAGGTAAGTGCATAAATATCTGTTATACTTTGCAATAAAATATTCATCAGATTTTACTTTGAAGACATCTAGAATGTCTCTAAAATTGACGTATATTAAACCGCGTTATTCGATACTGTCGAATTTCTCATGTCTATTCGTTCATCACGCCACTTCAATTTAATAATTTCTAATATCAAGTTGGTTCGATAACATTATTGTAGCGTTATAGATTACAGCATTGTTACTTGACTGCGAATTGTTCTGAACATCCACACACTGCTAATTAGAAATTTATTGCTTGTGTTGTCACGTACGCAATCGTTTCTTTTATTTACGATTGTACTGTGTTTCGAGATAGGAGCGTTTTTATATAATTTCTATTTCCATTGATTGACTCGTTGCTTTATGATTTTCCTTTATGGATAAACTACTATGGAAAACTGATATAAGTTTTTGAAATCTTGGTACTGATGATAAATTCAAGTAATCGTCCAATTTCAAAAATGTGAAATTACTTACTAATTTTACTTTACGAAGAAATTATTTGCTACAAAATATTCCTATTAATTTCATACGTTTGCAAACTTGCTTCTTTTTTGTCATACTCGTATCAAAAATTTCTACTTGTTTAATTGATATTCCAACAACAAATTTTTCAATTGTCTTTAATTTTTCGTATCTCTTGTTTTCTATTTGAATTTCCAATTTGGATGTCTTTTTACTTTTATTTCGCCAAAAATTTCGACTAATTTAATTGATATCATCAAGGAGAAACTTTTAAGTATCTTCTGGTTTCGTACGTTTTTGTTCTAATTTTTCAGTTTGGCTATTTTTTTACTTTATTTTTGTAATCTTCCAATTCCAATGCAATGTCATATATGCCATAGTCGCGATTTACAAATATGTTTTGTCCAGTTCACCATTACCCTAAATAGTCAGAATGAATTGCTTAGCACTGAACGGTCAAATTGCGAAACTAGCAGGTTTTGCATACGTGTTCCTGTTTCAATGGCAAGATCGGAGCCAAAAATGACGTAGTTCGTTGGCATTCGCTGATATTTCTTCGATCTAACATCGAAAGATGAAACTTTCGTGATGTTAGATGTGATTTTTATTCGTGAATTTATATTTTTACCCAATAGAAATCATCAACTAACGATTCAATAAGTATCATACCTTTCATTTCAATCTTTTTAACGTGTTAGCTCTTTTTGTCGTGTTAACTCTTATTGCAAACTCTATAGCGCGGTTTACAAGGTGACACTGATTTAAACTCAACATTTACTATACGTAAATTAAACATATGTTTATTTTTAAAGTTATTTAAAAATTTTTAAATTATTTTTAATTTACAAGTATATACATAGTATACATGTCTGATCAACTCCATTTTTCGTCAATCGTGTTACACGATCAATTAATTATACTCTTCATTAATAAATTAATTACTGTCAATGACGTAAATAATAGCAAATTTCAAATTTAAAAAATAATGTTCGCAGTATCGTTAGCTTTCTGTTTTTTCAATTTATAGAGTTAATCAGCGTGACTTTTACAATTAATATTAAATTTGTCCTATCTTCTATAACATAATTTCTACGACTTAACTGTTTTATTTATTAATTGCCCTCATATATCAATTGATTAATAAATATTCATTCATTCAACAATACCTATTAAGTTAATCAGTCATTACTATAAATTTCTCAACTATTACAGTCTCAGATACTTTATTTAACATTTTTTTTTTTAATTCAGATTCAATAATAATCTTCGTAAATTAATTCTAGTTCCCTTGAAATTTTTTGTATTGTTTCGGTATTCAAGGAAGAATATTCTTACACACACGGTATAGGTGTCGAAAATGGTGAAGTTAGTTTAATTCTAGGAGTTGTTTCATCGAACACCGAATGTGTAGGTTTTAAAAGGAAACTCAGCCACGTCGCTCGAATAAGAATTATAAATAACGAGTGATAAATTTGATGTTGTTCGCGTCTTCCTCGTCTGGTGTCCAATACGAAAAGTTTAAAATATTTGTTCAGACTTATAAAAAGGTGTTTCTAAGAAGTCTACAGGGGAATTACCTTGAAATGTTAATGTCAGTCCATGCACTTTTTCAATGATGACTCAACTTGTTACGGTTTCTACGATTGGCCATGATGCATTTTCTAAAACATTTGCTGGCACAAATGCGTTTTCTCTACCAAATAAAATTGTCCAACTGTTTATTTTTCTTTATAAAGTTTTACAAGCTGTAATTTCCACTTATTTCCTTAAAAGTATAATATTAATAAAATTTTATTACTATTTCAATACTATTTTATTATTATTTCTATTATTCGTAGTTTTTGTTCATTAGTCCCTCATCTTAAGATTTTGAAATTGTACTTTCATTTGCAAATTTATGTTACTACTCGTTAACAAGTTTCCAGCTTTTATTTACAAATTTTAACTGAACCACTCATTGTTCGATCTCTTCAGTTGAAAAATTGTTCCATTTATTATTGTTCAATTTACAAATTTCATCTCAGTATGCTCTCGTGCATTGTTGTTATATCTGATTCTTAACAATTTCGAAAATAATTGTTATTATCGTTATTCAACTTCGATTACAATTCGAGTGAAAGTAGACGTGTTCTAGCGTCGGCGAGTCTACGATAGAAGTCGTATGCTATGATAATCGTAAATCCTACTGAGAAACTGGTTCGACGTTCACGGGAAAAGTTACGCGTAACTTTGTGTTGAAGCAGACTTGTTGGCACTGCATTCCAGTTGCACTTGTTGTAACTGCTCTCGGGTTTTTTCAACGACAATAAAAAGAAAAAAAAGAAGAAACGTTCGACAATTAGAGGTTTTATTGGCTATCGGTTTTTACGTAATCTGCGTGCAATCTCGCGAATTCTTGTGAATGGAACATTCGTCGTATAATAATCGCGACATATCGTGCAGAAAATTGTTAACTATAAAAACGAATTCTATACTTTGTCTCATGATCTGTAACAGGATTTCGTAATTGTCTTGATCTATATAACATTCCAGATCGAAACGTCTTAGCATCGTTTAATTAATTAATATTAAGTAAAGTGAAATAACGTTTATTACTAGCATTAGCAATATTAAGATATTAATGTAATTATTATTCACTTGATCTATGGTTAAATTTAAAAAAATATAAAAAACACTGAATTTCATTGAATTGTTCATATAAAGAATGCTTTGTAAATACAACGAAAAAATAGTTAATCCCTTGCCTGATATTGATATTAATGATCAAAGATTCATTTTTGGATAATCAAATTTACTACAGTTTTCTGAAATTGGAAATATAAGTATTTGTATTTTACAGAAGCACAGAGAATTTTCTTTTTAAAAGTTCGTCCTAACGTTTCTTCATTTGTGTGATTGAAAAATATCCCTAATTTAATAACTTCCTTATTCGATAACTATATTTAATTTTTAAAAGTTCATTTTGACATTCATTCGTTCACGTGACTAAAAATTATCTCTAATTTAATAATTTCGTTGTTCGATAGTAAACCAAACTCAATTCTTAAACATTTATTTCGTTTTATATCATTCAAAAATGTGTCCAATTTAATAATTCTATTACTAGATACAACAATCAATTCCTGGAAATTTATTTTAATATTTTTTCATTTGTACTACTCAAAAATATGCCTAACTTAATAATAATGTTATTATTCGGTGATATGCTATAGTTACTTATTTAACATTTGTTCTTCAGAAATGGCGGCACATACGGAGCCTTCCAATCGAAGGACCCCATTCTCGCGATGGAAAAGGGCAGTGAAATGGAAGGCGGAAGCAACGAGCATGGGATTTCCGTTCACCATCCGACCTCGTAAGTTCGCTTACCCTGATTTTTACCTCTCGATTTTTTATTACGTTTCAAGACGTCCTTCCACCGATTATTTATGGTGACTTTCAAATAAACTACCAGTTAAGTGAAAATGTTCACGATACACTCCAGTTCATTCCCAGTGCTCAAAAAGAAAGAATGCGTTTTCTTTTGTGTTCACGTGTGCGTGGATGCGTGTATGTGTACGCCTTTGCGCAGATATGTTACACAACCGCAAGATAGGTTCCGCTTTTGCGGTTTTCACTCACACATTACTGCGCGACTATTGCCATCTTCTGTTACCTATAAATTATTATATTATGCTTTATATTTATCCTCGTATGGCACGCTTTGTACGAAATTGAAGTTGAAAGTCTATTGTTAGACTAAAACTATTTGATTTGTAATTCATTCTCACAGTAGATCGTTCAATATTAATAAGATAATTTTATTAATTTTTGCATCTCCCAGACTGTGGGAAATAAGGTAAGAAATTTAGGTAATTGCGTGATAATAGTTTAAAAAAATTGGAAATGTGAAATAAATAATAATTTTAACGCTGCTCACTAAATAAATATAAAACTTGTATCAGAAAAGTTAAAATGGATAAAGTATGTAATACAATATAGAACGCAAGCTTTGACTTTTATTATTTGCAAAAGATAATGATATCTCGAAAAACGCATCGTTGCATCGTGATTTATGAAATTCCTATGTATTAGTCATGTCAGTCCGGTAGTTGTTAAATTATCTACTTTATCTCGAGGTCTCAAACATTTCCTCTTCTCAAACCGATTATCTTCTTCGTTAGTTACGGAAACTTGAAGAAATAACGTTTCACGTTTTTATTGTTAACCTCATTTTTACGAGAAATGCACTTCTCTGTTCATTTTTCCGACGTCACGTCGGAATTTTCATAATTAGAACGTTCGGGGAACAATAGATGATTCTGTTCCTCCTGCAATAACTGATCATGGAATTCATTCTCACACGCCTTAGTCAGAGGAAGAAAACGGTTTACAAGATAATCGCTGTTTTCCTGTACTGTATTTTCTGGGAAAACCTACGTGATTTGACACATTCTTGAGATTGAATCTATTTATTAAGTCAAAGATGAATAAGACAAAATTTTACGATTGATACTTGTTTGAGAAATTTTTCAATGCAATTGCCTAATTCTTTGGAAAAAAATAGCGTGATGAATTGATTTACAACAGTAATTAATTATGCTAAACAAAATTCAAGATATTAATCACGAAATTATTATATAAACATAAGACATGAAAGTAAAGGCATAACTCATTTAAAAGTATTCAAATGCTTTTCATAAAAGAATTTTTATGCGTATTATATAAAATGTTTTGAAATTTCATTAACGATTTAACGAAAGAAGGCGAAAAAGCGAAAAGAAATATTAGTTATCTAATACTAGATTATGTGAATATCTAGTTTCAGTATTTTTAAATGTCTTTTAATTAAATTCAATATTTATAGCTTACTTGTATTTTATTTTTTAAACTGTCTGCTTCATTTAATATCGTAAATTCTTCTTGACAAGTAACTTGCATAATTGTACTATTTTCTTATTCTGGGAAAATCTGTTACTCTCGTCACTCCTCGTGCATTGCTCTACACGCAGTCATATGTTAAATCATGTCAAGCGACATAAATATATTCAACTCGTCTGATTCGTCTTTCCTCTCAATCTTGCGTTACGAGCTGAACGAAATTTTCCACTTTTTTAATTGTAACATTATTGTTGGCACAGACATATTACACGGACATGTTCCTTCCGTCGGCGTTACATTGAATCATGTGTATTGTAGTCACGTACGAGGCTAATTTCCTTAATTCGCGAGCACGCGCAACATTAATGCAAATCACGATGTAAAACAATTTATAAGGAAGTAAACGGCGAGCAGGATGATGTGCTCCGCCTTTCTAAAAGTCTAGGGTCTTGCAAGAGTCTCGATTAATCAACTTAAATAATCCTCTTTTGTCAATCCTCAAACAGCACAATAATAAATGAACATACACATTTGGCTTTGGAACCTAATAGGTTTCATCTAAATATTTTATCTAAACATAAAGATCAATCTAGATAAGAGATGAAGTTAAGATAAGATAAAAGAAAGATAAAATTAATTATATTACATAATAATATAATTAGTAATTGAATATGGATAAAAGATAAAGTAGAGTGTTGTGAAAAATTAAACTTTGTAATCTTCACATTAAATTTATTGTATGTTATATTAAACAAGGAATCGAATTCTGAAAATTAAATTTATCGATGAAAAAATATATAATATAATAAAAAGCTTTTAAATAAAAAATAATAAAAAATTTTTAAAGACACATCATCATCAAATCTATAATATTTATATGGAAAGTTACAGATTAGTCATTTTGGCTATTCTGATACATTAAATATATATATATATATATATATATATATATATATATATATATTTCTGACGATATATAATTCTGATGATGTTGATATATATAGAAAATAGATAGAAAACACTTCTATGATTATTTCATCTAAGGTTCGAGGTTTCGGTAGGCAGGTTTCACTTTGGCTTGATTGATATTATATTTACATACCATTTCACGTTGGAGAATGTGATTAACGAGCAACATCAGGCCTCGACTTTTCCTTCGAACCGCAAAAGCCGAAGCCCAATCTCGAAATAAATATGTTGGCATAAGTCCTCATTGGTTCGCGTAATTTCCACATTTAACTTTTCATTTGGAAAATCACTGTTGTCGTAACGTATTAATAGCGTTTTAATCGATTGCACAATTCTACGTTTTATCGGAAAGTCTTTTTGAAACTGCATACAGAAAAAGTCTGCGAACGAAGGCTATTGTATTTTTTTACATCTCATTTTTTATGTAAACATTGAAAATATACATAAGGAATTCAAAGTATACATAAAGAATATCATTTTACAAGTATTTTACAATATATAATACTTACAGTTTTTAATCATGGATTTCATTTATTTTTTATTGTCGTTTCTTTTGTCCCATTGAAGACATGAATTATATAAAAAATAATTTTTCTAAATAAAAATATTTAAATATTACACTCTTTAGTTATAGTTTTTATTATTAATTAATTAAACAATCTCCATTTACTTTCTTATTCTTATTATTATTCCTCCTTCAACTTGATTTTTTAAATAAACATCAGTTACACGAAGAATAACTTTTTATGAATAAAAATATTCGCATTTTTTTAGTTAAATTAATTACAATGGTTTCCATTTATTTTCTATTCCAGTTTCTATTCTATTCTCGTTTATTCCAGTTCGTATCGTATTCGTTGAACAATTAATGAATTAACAACGCGCGTGTAAGCATAAAATAGTAGATAAGCGTAGACCAAACATTTTCAAACTCGGTCGACTCGGTTCATTTCGCCGGCGATTTTAAATTAGCCTCGCGCAACGAGACACGGGAATGCTTAGAAAATCTGTCAACTATATATACCAGCTAACCACTTTTGTTGATGTCGTTTAACATGTTTACTGCTGATCAAATTTCCGCTGTATCGTGATTAGTTTCTAACTAATTTATTTATAAAATTTATTTTTGTACCATAAAACATATTCATACATTATTGAAAAAGGAACTTGCGAAATTTTTACATTTTTAATTAATTTATTTTTGATATCTGAAGAATAGTAATCTTAACATTATTATAGCATGAAATCAATAGCATTTGGTGAATGAATCTAAATAATTAATCATTATCATTCTCTTTTATTCATCTATTCTGATTTCACACATAGACACAACAGACAAATTTTTATCAAATATTTCTACACAATTTTCTCTAAAACACTAAATGAATATAAAATGGAAAGAGAGAATTAATTTTTTTAAATAAAATTCCATTTTAAAATAGAAAGTTCTAATAAATATGAATAATAAAGTTTAGCACTTTATTCATATATATATATACATAGTTGTTGAAGTATTTGGAACATCTTCAGTCTGTAGAAAAAATTTATTTAGCTTTTAATACAGAAGATCATTTATAACGAACGAATAATTACAGGTATTTAGAAACAATGATGCACCTGTTCAAAGGTAACGTCGGCTCTGGCATATTTGCGTTAGGGGATGCTTTCAAGCATGCCGGATTGTTGCTGGCTCCGCCGCTTACTGTGTTCCTTGGGATTATATGTGTTCATGCTCAGCATATTCTTGTACGTATAATTCATCTTTCTCTCTACTATTTGTATAATAGATAATTATGGTGGTACGTAATATTTTAATTTCTTCGAGATATTGCAATACTTTCTTCAATATTTGTCGGACCAAATTGTGTCTACGAGAATTTATAACTTGTTTATAGAAATATATAAAATGTAAATAAGCGTTAAAAATGTTTAAAAATGTTTTTATTCGATATTCTGCATATAATATGCAGAAAATATATAAGATGTCTAAATTTATTATACAATTTCTCACAAATATATTTCGAACATTTATAGAAACTTTTTACACATATGTTACCTTATACAATACATCTTGAAATTTCATTAACATTATAATGAGACTTAACTATGACGATTACATTGGTAAAATTTGAAAGAAATTTAAAAGTATAATATAGAATTTATGAGATATTTAATACAAATATATATTATCACAGATATCACAAAATTATTTAAATAGCTAATTATTCATTAATAACTTTCCATATTCAGTGGGACCATATTTAACGCTTATTGCATGCTTCAGATCACTATTCATGCTGTGTACTAATTTTTCTACTAATTACATATACGTCATAATTACAATAAATATTCTTGTATATATAAATAAACTTGTATATATAAAATTGATTTCAAATTTTATCAGTATAATTACAGCCGTCGTATCTTAACGTTAATGAAATTACAAAATATTTTGTATAACACGCATAATATTATACATAAAATTCGTGAACTACTGTAGTAAATAAAACAAGTTTCTATTTAGATTCCATTTCTTTAATTACGTCCATAAAAAATTCAATGTGTATAGCAATCTAAACATTGTTGTGTGTTTGCAGATTAAGTGTAACGAAGAAGTAACGCGTCGCGTTAATAATACGAGTGCCACAACTGGATTTGCCGGTACTGTGGAATTGTGTTTTGCCACCGGTCCCCTGGCACTCCGAAAATACTCTGTGTTTATGAGGTACGTGTATGTGTAATATGAAGAACATCATTGACTATTCGCTCTAGCGCCGCGCCAAATTCTTATCTCGAATCATTTGTTCGAAACTGAGAAAAATTAAGAGAAAGATCGGTTATGATAACTGCACGTCTCGTTATGCACGTTCTCATCATTTCATTCGTTTTGTTCCAGACAATTGGTTAATATATTTTTATGTATCACGCAACTCGGATTTTGCTGCGTTTATTTTGTTTTCATTGCGAAGAATATGAAGCAGGTGAGTTCAATTCTTAATTCTCCTTTTATGATGTTTTATTTACAAATTTATTAACTCTTTGAATATTGAATACTTTGGCCACGTGAATGCATTATTTGGTATAGTTATCTCATCGCGAGCACAATATTTTTCGTACTGTTATAAAAGCAATTAAATATTATGTATACGTATTAATACGTATACAATTATACGTATTAATTCACTACTTTGATTTTTTTTGTTATATAAAATTGTGTATAATCGTCTACATAAAATTGTCTTTTTCTACTTAAAAGTAAAACCTGAATCGTTTGCCTGTAATGGCGCGATTTCGCTTTTCATATATTTATTTTTTTTCTAGCAAAATCTATATGTCTGTTTTTTATTCAGTTGCAGCATTTAAAGACAAATATTATTATTATAATAATATTTGTAATTATATTATAATATAAAGGACTTGACAAATATTATTATTATGATATTATAAATAATGCTATTATATTTTGTGTTATTTATATTAATAGTGATAATATAATATGATAAATAGTGAGGTAGCTTTCACGAAAACAATTTCTTTTTGGCAGGTGTTGGACGTATATGGGATCGAGATGGACGTTCATGAACATATGGCTGTGATCCTGATTCCGATAATGCTGAGCACGTGGATCAGGAACTTGAAGTACCTGGTGCCCATCTCGTCGTTGGCGAATTTTCTGGTCATCGCTGGCTACGTTGCTACCATGTACATCATGTCTCACGATCTACCGCCGATCCACGAGAGGCGGTACATCGCTGATTGGCACGAATTGCCTCTGTTCTTTGGCACTGTGATATATTCTTTCGAGGGTATTACTTTGGTAAGCGGTCCCGCGTTCAGACGCGCTTTTCGGCATTTATGTAACGCGTTATAAATTTGGCGACTCAGTTACTTTCTCACCTTTGTTATCTCTTTTCAACAAGAAACAATCTAACAAGAAAATGGTACGCTGCTCACTTTGAAATTGTCAACTCGATTAATTACCTTTATTTTCGAAACCGAGACGTTTCTGAATGTTTTTGCTGAAAGTAATTTTAGAAAGATCGTTAGTAACAATGTTTCTCATTGTGAGCTTTTTGAACGAGTGTTTAAGATTCAGTTCCTTACTTGTAATTGTAGTTATCAATGAGATGACATATTTTGCTTGTTTTAGCAAAAGTATTTTAGTATATTTTGTATTTGTATCTTAGGTTCTGCCGCTTAAGAACGAAATGAAAAAACCGAGCAATTTCAATAAGCCACTTGGAGTTTTGAATGTCGGAATGGTGATTGTCGGTGGGATGTTCGTTGCGATGGGTTTTGTATCGTATTTAAAATACGGCGATGCTGTGGCTGGATCTGTTACGTTAAATCTCGAATCGAAAGAAGTGTAAGTATAAATTTCATGTTCCTATTTGGTTTTTATAATTATTACTTGGTTTATAAAAACTTCTTTTATTAGGTAACTATTTCTTTAGTATTGTCAGTATGTTAATCACTTGCTAAGTTACGTGTTGCGTACAATAATCAAACGTTATTTATTAATATTAATCAACTTTCTCATCTATATAAATTTATAAATTTCGTGTAGAATAGAAACAATATTTCTGTGTTGAAACAAATTAGGCAAGTGATTAGCAGATTTTTCTTTCCGCATATGAAAAGAAAGCATGTACAGTGAAGAACATAATTGTACCATTAGTGATGAAAAATTGTCAATACTTTAAACTGTTGTAACTTCGTAAAAAAAAATTATAGAGTTAAGAATTTTATCTAAGAAATTTTATCAGACAAAATTTTGATAGCGAAAAATAGAGACAAAATATTAAAAAAAAAAAAAAAAAACGACATAATTAAGAAAGTACTGTTTGTAACGTAATTTTCTGTTGCATACGAAGGGTGGATGGAAAAAGCATCGTCGAGCATTCAAGGTTTCTATCATAGGTTTTCCAGAAGTGTGTTGTTTTATAAAGATACTAGACCGTTTGTTACATTACTGTGACGTCGTGTTCCTTTTTTTACCAATACGCAATAATTAATTAGTCATACGATAGATCTTTTCTTTTTGTATTTTTGTCGTGTACTCGCCTAAATTTGCATGTTACAGATACAAATTTAACATAACTAAAATAAGTTCTAGTCATGATAAAATTGATGAACAAGTTCGTTGCTTCTAACAGCAATGACAGATGATTCAGATATTCACAAGGTGTTACTGTGTTTTACAGCTTACCCCAGTGCATACAGGTTGCCATCTCGTTGAGCATACTATTCACGTATGCGTTGCAATTTTACGTTCCGATTGCGATTATTTGGCCGAAGATCGTCAACCGTTTTGGTCCTTTCAAATGGCCTGTCTTATCCGAGACCATTTTCCGTTCCTCCATGTGTTTCTTAACGTGTAAGTTTCATATTAAATTAATTTCAAAAATGAACGAAATTTTATGTTAAACTCATGATCGTTTTATCGAATCTTATATGATTCAACATAATGAAAACATTTTTGAACTTTAATTTTCATTTCTTTTTGAGTGTATTCATGAAAATATAAATTCGGATAAATATCGATAATCGATATTTCTCAAAATATATGAAATATAATATCAATGTGATCAATTCCTATTTTATTACAGTTATCCTAGCCGAGGCGATACCTCAATTGGGTCTTTTCATATCGTTGGTTGGTGCAGTAAGCAGCACCGCTCTGGCATTGGTATTTTCCACCGCTCATCGAAATGGTTGTATGCTGGCAAAACGCGTCGTTGGGTTTCTTCACCATATCGAAAGACATCGTGATAGTACTGATCGGCCTTCTGGGCTTCGTTACTGGAACGTATGAGAGTCTTACCTCGATCATTCAAGCGTTTAGCACGTAACTAAGCTAGCTCGTTGTATAAATCGTTGTTAATATACTTTTTACTTGTATGGACATATATAATATATATATGCGACATTAATGGATCATGACATCTACCCGATTATATAGGCAATGATTATTCGTTTGGATAAAATTACTCTCCTTTCGTTTTCGTTTCATTGAATTATTTAGGTTAATTTTATTAACAGTAACATTATTTATTAGACTAGCATATATGTTTCGTATACGAGTCACCGCGCGTTACGCTCATTGATTCTTCGAGTTCTCCGTTTAATACATTTTTCACGTTACGTTATTTCGCATTCCGGATTCAGAGAAGGAGACTTTGTCGTCTGTGATCCGTGTTTAAATGCGAATGTTCCTGATTTTACGAACGGGACAACAAATCTCGACGAAGGGATTGCAGTTATCAATTTCTGTGTTCATCTTATTGTTCACGTTGTTACATAACATCAAGTATAACACAATTTCAGTTGTGTACTTTTTTGCGAGATGATCTTGAAAAGATTTTTCGACTTTGTTGTTGAGGGATGAAGCTCTGAGAAATTGGTAATTTCAATCGAATATTGTGCATGGATGTGTAGTTGATGATAAAAGTGTTCGACCACATTGAAATAATATAGCTCAGTAAAAAAGAAAAGAATTTAAATTATATTTTTAACAGTTATCCATTACTCTATTATGCAGTGATATTAATCTAATAATTTGAAAATATTTTTTAAATACTCTTTCAAATATTTCTAAATTTACACATAATTTGTTAATTAATGGCCAACGTAATAATTTAAAGAAAATAATTAAAAATTAATTTCTTGAATTAAATTTAGCTACGTTCATAAAATATTTTGGATATTTTTATGATCAATTATATATCGCGTGAAACGTGTTTAATATATCATCGTCTACATTATGAATAGTCTTAGTTGTTTGTATCCTGAACGTGACGTAAATTTAGATTTATATATGTGATAGATGTAATAGATTATTTGATTAGATGTATGAATTTTCTGTAAAAAAAAAGAAAAAATGAAAACTGACTGTTACCGCGATTATACATATATAATAATATACAGTATACATAACTCATGCGAAAAGAAAGAAATCGAAATGATGTACAAAACAAAAATGTTGGCCGGTAATCGTTGTAAAATATATTATTATACATTAATATATACATAATGAAAATGATCATACTCGACGATTGTGTAATATAAAAAGACAATGGCGTGAATTTTATTCGAAAACGTGCAAGTGATTTCTCGTTGATGGAATGTTGCATGGCTTTTAACTTTTAATTGATATTTTTGGGCCAATATATAACAAGTTAATTAATTTTCAAGTATTTAACCATTTAAAAATTAAACTAAAAATTGAACATTATTAGATCATTAGAATTAATACAATTAGAATTTATTATTCATTAGAAATTAAAAATGCATAAAGTTTTGCATCTAATATCGAAAATCTCAATTTTCTAAGTCATTAATTTCCAAGTCCAAATTATTTGTCATTTTATTATATATACATTGTGAAATTTTATTTTTTAATTTTTATTTTATAATAAAATTATTAATGATCCTTATTGCGTAATAACTTTTTTACGCCATAAAATATAAAATACAAAAAAAAGAAATTAAATATAAGGAAAACAAATTTTTTTTAAATTAATTGCGATTCCAATAATATAAATTAAGAGTTTAAAAATTTTGATTGAATTATTTTCGAGCGTGGCGATTGTGATGCTATGGATTATAATTATGTGAATGAAATTTCTGTCAAAGTTGCGATACGCTGATCAACGTTCCAGTATGAGACATCGAAACAAAGAGACAATAATTATATTTTTTTAAATACACTTTTTGTACAGTCCAAATCAGAGAAAACGAATTCAATGAAATATCTAGATGATATCACAGTGTTATTGGTCATCTTGTGACACACGATCAATAATCCTAGCAATAATAGAAATTTTTACCACCTTTACATACATTGTGATTGTTACAAATTGTTATTTTTTAAAAAGTTACTTGTTATAAGAGATTATTGTTATAGTTGTTATAAACTGTTAAATTTTTACAACGACTGAAGAGCCTTCGTATGATTGCATTTGAGGACCACATGGGAGAAACATGATAAATCATCCTTATTACTTCTTATAGGAGAACAATTTAAAATTAAATTTTAAATCGTGTCTGATATTAAATTTAATTTCTTACAAAACTAAATTTTATACTTTGTAACAAAATTTGCATTATATTTTCTGACGTGATGGAGTCTTTCTTTTTCAAATTATCGTATTAAAATAACTCTCTTGTTTCAGCAACGACAATAAAATGAAAAATTTAATAATGACTGAATTTTACAGTGTTTTTCCATCGTGGTCTTCATTCGTAAATGATTAATGTAACGTTGATTCAATGTATATTTTATTTATTTGTATACGTATCGCAGTATGATCGATAATTTATAAAACAGAACGTTAAAGAAGACGACGAGAAATTGTATATTGTTTGACTATATTGTTATCGATCGACGAATTTACTTTAATACCGAACTTTTTTATATATATATAGATATAGATATAGAGAAACGTGAGAAGCCAAACGAAAGTAAGGAAAATATAATGAGAAAATAGTATACGGAAAATCAAGTTGAAACAGTATGAAACTTCGATACCTGTGTTTTCAGAAGTACGTAAGCTTGATTTTTAAATCTCGAGGAAGCAAGCTTACTAACAATCCCATTTCATTTTATACAACTTGCTCCAATTACTGTACTGGAAAGAAGAGTTCGGAAAATTAAAAAAACGCAGTATTTTCGGAAAACAAATATTACAATATTTAAAAAAAATGCACGATATTCATCTTATTTTACTTAAAAATGGTGGATATATTAGTACAAAAATAAAAAATAGCAATGTTCTTTGTGATGAAATTAAGGATACCTAGTATCGTCATTGAAAATGATATTTTGCAGCAATTTATTGGTCGATAATTTTTACTATCTAGTAATTTGCGTTTAATGTCTGACGATGAATTAGTTGGAGATTTTTCCTTAAGATGTATTGTACCGCAATAGTATTAATCATGGCGGAGCGCAAACGATATTGTGTTACGTCGGAGTACAAATTTTTTTCTCAGGGATAGTTTATACGTACAGACACTTTGTCAGGTGTTCTCTTTTGCTTTCTTTTTTTTTTTAGGATGTTAGAGGGAAGTTGATGAATGAGAGTCAATAAAACGTATGTGACGAAACGTGTTATCTTTTCATGTACCATTGTGTTGGTCAATTAATGGATCGTTGGCAAATAAAATTGTTCGAAATTGAATGTCAATTGGATTTACGTGGATCACTTTGCTCTTTTATTTCTGAAAATTTGTATTATAAATTATTTTAAAGAGGAAGACGGATTTGAAGGTTACAATTCGTTTGAAATATGATTCAAGTTTTGAAACATTCACTATTTTTACTGAATATTGATTAATCGTGAGTATCTCTTTATGTTCTGCAGGACAATCGTTGAAAAAAGAAGAAAATCTTGGAATTATTCTTAAAAAGAAGGACGAAGTTCTGAAAGTAATATTTTGCTTGAAATTTGATCTAGGCTTTAGAACATTGATCGTTTCTAATAAATATTCATTAACCTACGTGACTAATGAATTATTTCTTCATTTCATTTAGAACGGTCGTTAGAAGATATTTTGAAACCGGTTTTTAAAAAAAAGAGAAATCAAGGTTTGAAGTTTGATTCAAGTTTTCAAATGACTTACGATTAGAATTATTCGTCGAAATAATCTGAATGTATCAGTGTAACACTGCTCTCGCGCTTTGAATGTTGACAAAACATTGTGTTGGCTTTTGATAATAACAAGTTCAAAGATTCTTCGTTATTTAGTGATTATAAAGTCCAAAAATCGAAGGGATGGTAGTTTATTAAATTAGAAATAAGTCTCAACGATGAATTGTTTTGGAGAAGAGGTATAATTTCACACGTTGAATTTTACATCGCTTACCCGATGTTGTTCTTTTCAGTTGAAGACCAATGTGTTTCAATTAAATATTCTTATCCCATTGATCGAGATTTTGGACGTATACGCAACGTTGAAAGAAGAATTCAGTCCGGATGAGTTTTGTATTCAGTTATTTGTCAAGGAGCAGCCAAAGGAAAAATGTAAACCCTATTTCAACCCTGTTAGGAAACGTTTTAACAATGTCGAGGAGTTTAAGGTTAAATTTATCTAAATTCATTAAAAATTTATTAAAATCTTTTACGCGGTAAATACAATACAGTTTTGGATTTTCAAAGGGTTTGTCAGTTTCGGTGAGAAATATAATCATCGATCTGTTCATGAATATTGTTCGTTATATCGCTTTCTTGGAACCAATAAGTAAAGATTATTTGGATAAACAAAATTGTCGCAATTACAATGATTTACATCAAATTATGGGTAAGCTGTACTTCCTATCGAATACACTGTCGGTCAATTACTATTCTAACGAATTTTGCTTTATTTACAATAAAATAAGTTGGTGAAAAAAGTCAATAAGTAATATGGAATGGCTTAATTTCTGTAATTCTATTATATATTGTCTTGTATAATATTGTACTAGCTAGAAAAAGTATAATTATATATATCTATCATAACACTTACATTCTGATATGAGAATATTAAATTCAACAATATTTTTGTACGACTACAAAAATTTTATAATATGAAAATAGAATAGAATTTTGAAAAAATGAGAAACCTGATAAAGAAAACATTTCATTAAAAAATTAGAATGTGTCCATCTACTCTCTATAGCCATTGTAATATGTAACAAAGCTTATGGCTGTCAGTGTATTTCCTTCTTTAAGAGGCCAACACACCTTAATTAATAAAACTACTCTAAGAATTTGATCTTTCAGTGTTTGTGTACATCTTATCATATAGAATATGCAGTTTATTCTTCGAAGATTCGATCGAGTGTTTCGTTTACTTTAAAGTAAGGAGAATGTTGTCCCTCGTTGCGTATCTTCTTCGTGCGGAAACTCCGAATCTTTTTCACGAGAAAGGCTGCTTGACGTTCGAAGAAGATTTCGTAGAGCAGAATCTTGTTCTTCCGTTTTTAGAAGCAACACCGTGCTTAGAGGTTTGTTTTATTGTTTTCGAAGCAACTCCGTTTCGAAGATGGAAAACAGTGAATTTTAATCAGATTCTCGTTTAATTAATTTCAAGAAACTTCAAGAGCATTTAAAGGAGTATGTGCGGAATACGAAGGTTCCTAAAAAGGAATTGACTACTCCTATGTTTATGAATGTGTTGAATCGGCCGAAGATACGTTTGAAAGTGCCACCCGCTACACCCGAAGTGAGTGACTTATAGTACTATAATTTGAAAAGTATTATTATACATATTATATAGTAGTGTTTTTATCTATAATTTAATGTTTCATTAATTTTTGTATTGTTTCTACGTCACAATTGGAATTTATTTATTGTCTAATAACTACTAGATTATCCAGTTTCCACGATGTGTCTGATTGATTAATTAACTAATTAATTTTCAATTTTCGCTTTAAAATTAACTCGATCATTAAATGATGATTAAAATGATTAAAATGGTCTCTAATAAATCCTTGGTGTCAATTAAACGTCCTTCAATGATCTTCAATAACCTTGTTGGAAATATTTTTTCCGATATAAATCAGCACCATTTGTCAATAGCTAATCGAATTGATAGTTACATTTTACGACTTTATATAAGTTTAAAGCCGTTGAATTAAGATTTCCTTTTTTGAAGAATCATATCCTGGATAGGACTTGTCGGTGATGAAGTTCGCGCGTCAAATTCCAAAGACGAACTACCTGAAACCATCGATGGAGTCGAAATTGGAATCCTTGCGAGCAACTAACAGAATGAACGCTTTGAATTTGTTGAAGGACGCAAACAAAAATGCTCCGAGTTGCTTCCAACGGCGTAAAGATTTAGACAAATCGGTAGAAAGAGAGAAACCGAGAGCAATCCTTGCGAGAAGATCGATTCCAAAATTTAAGGTGCTTGGCTTCTGTCTATTCAAATTTTATCATTTTTTATAAATTTATCATTTAAATTTCCTCGTCGCCAAATTCCTTCATTTATTCTGTTTAAGATAAAAGATCTTTCGTTGAAAAAAAAAAATTTTATGCGTTTTAAAATAGTTTTCTTTCTATTTAATTCTTTTTGTTTCTCTTCTCTTTACTTAATTTCTTTACTTAATTTGTAACTTGTTTATTAATTGCAGCCAGTCGAAATAAAGCAGACAGTAGCTTCAACATTAAGAGAATGCGCTCGCGTGATCAGCGTCGAAGAAAAAGAAATAAAGAGGTATCTTTACTAATACGTAAATGGAATTGACAATGGAGTGTTATTAATAAAATAAATTTGACGAAGTGATTTATGTTTCTATTATTTTCTTTCTCGATGTTTGAATATTTGCTAATTATATTTCTCTTGTAAAGCTGAGCTTAATAAAATTGTAGACTAAAAGCATTGACGGAAGGAGGCCTCGATCCAGCTTCGATATTAAAATTCGAGGAAGAGAAACGTCAGCAACAGAGAGAGGAGGAATTGTTGAGAATACAGAAGAAACATCTTTTGGCATTGTTAACTCGCGAGAATGCGTTTACTGCGAAACAATCGCTGCTGAATGACGTTAAAGTGCACGCAGAAAGCGTGCGAAAGGAGGTAATGTGCTCAAACGTCTTATCCAGCGGTGACAGATAATTTTCTCCAGAGAAATCAAGCAAAAAGTTTTGAAAGTCTTTAAATCTGTTGCTTTCTTCTTAAAGAGGCAACAACTTTACGACAAACTGGAGAGATGGAGAGAGAATCACAACAAGGAAATGATGGAAATCGTCGAAAAATGCCACGAAATCGAGCAAGCTTCTCGCGAAGCTTTCAACGCTATGATCGACGAAAAAAAACAGAAAGGTACTCTCTTTTCAATTGTTTTTATTATCAAAATAACTTCGTTGATAAAACAATCTTCTATTATATAAAAAAGTGTTAAAAATTGTTGAAAATATTTATTCTAACAAAGAATTCATTGTTCGACTACTGCATCATAAGATAAGAATGATCTCTGATTCGAAGCACTATAAATAGACTATGAATTTATACCTTTAAGGAAAACACACATACTGTGAAATATAAAAAAATATATAAAATATCCAATATACAGTGTTTTAAAATGCTTTTAATGATATTTGGCAATACAATTTTCTATCGAAATTCTATTTCTTTAATTATGTTCCCAAAAATATAAATTTGTATAAAAATCCATATTCGTGATATTTATGTATAAATTTATGATATCTATTAGAAAATCGTGGTATCATTTCACTTATAAAACGACGAGTCGTTGATGTTATTAATACTGACTCTAGCATACAGAGGGTTGATAAAACGTTATTTTTCAATTTTTCAACTATCAGCTGCAGAAGTCACTGAAGAATCGCGTCAATTGAAAACTCAGCTAATGAAACAGAGAGAGGAAGAAACTCAGAGGAAGATCAAACTGATTCAAGAGATCAAAACGATCCAATCCTTGCGAGCATTGCCTTTCAAGGATTTCGATCCAACAGAGTCAAGTGGCTTGGGTCTTCTGTGTGAAATGTCATTGGCGGAGGTTTGCAGCATCTCTGTTAAACAATTAACAGTTAATTTATCATTTTAATGCAGCAATCTCTTGTTTAGTTAAAAGAGAGATTATTTTGGATGAAAATGAAACTAGACGAGGAAATAAAGAACAGAAAGTCCGTTATTCATCGAAAACGGGAAAGGCAAAAAAATTTGATCAACGACACACGAAAGGCGCTCGAGAAATATAAAGCAAGCAAGTTAGTTGTATAATAATTAAGTGTTAAGCAAATTATAACTGTAGTAAAAGATATGGACGATTAATATTGTTAATATTAATATTTTATATTATTTCTTGTTAATATTTTAATATATTGACGATAAGGAAAGATACGTGAAGAAATAATTTTGAGAAGGATGAAGAAGGAATTAAGTTCCTTTTTATTGTTTTTATTTATTTAGCAGATAAAGAAAATAGTGCAGAATTAGATATAGGAAGGTCGCTTTTCGAATTTAATATTGACGGTATTGATCCGTTAAGGATTAAGCAGTCAATAACACGTGAAAATTCCCTAAGTGCAACATTATTTTATACAATAATGAAATTGAGAAATTAAAACTTCATGAATTAAATAATATAAAAATTAAATTAATTGAAATTAAAAAATTAAAAATTAAGTTGAAAATTTAGAAAATTAAGAGGTACGAAGACTTGAAATTTTAAATATTTGAGTATTTTTTTAAGTACTGGAAAATTTCAAATAAAACGTAGCGTCAATCAACATTTTATTCCTTAATAAGGAGAAACATGACAAGTACAAAGAATGTAACTCGTTTTGGCAGCAGTCATTAAAAAAATAGGTAAAATCCTTAATTTCATTTCTTACGGCAATTATTCTTACGATCAGGTGTGCTGTTTCATCGTGGAAAAAACGACAGCAATCTCAAGTTGTTACTTCGCCGGAAATCGACGTGTTGCGAAAAAAATTGGAGGAACAAAAAGGAATGAGGTTACAGAAAAAAATGATGTCTAGCACAAAATAAAATATTTTTTATCTGTTTATGTAGCTTGTTTCAGCTTCAATAAATTATACATTACACTACATGACTTGTCTAGAAATTCTGTAGCAATTGTGTAATGCTATGATAATGCGAAACTGTTTTTTAGATGGTGGCATTATTTTGTATTGTAGCTGCTATCTGATACAGCAAGATACCATGAAGATACAGCAAGTTGATGAAAAAATTTAAACAATGATAAATAATAATTTTTAGGAGATAAAAATTTAAATAGTAATCAATAATAAATACTGTTGGTACATTTGCAATCGAAAATTGAAAATTCATCTTTTGAAATTAACGAAAGTATTACGGAGATGTCAAAAAAAAAAAAGAATAACATAACTTTCTTGAACGATATTTTGATCAATAGCAAGAATTATTGACATTATATAATAAGCGTACGAATGATATAAAAATTTCATAGTTTCATATTATATAATTACAGACTTGTAGTAACTTCACAATATATTCTTTTTTTTTAAATAATTTGATAAAGATCGCTTTTTTGTTATATTATAGCTCCTATGAGTAAAAACAAATTCATTTCAGTAAATAATTTTATAATTATCTAACGCACGACAATGTTTTCCAGCTTGTATAATTCAACTCTTGTTCTTTACGTGATGTCATTCAATGAGAAGTGGTTATTACGTTTTTTTATTACATAAACTAACTTGTATTGCGTTTAAGTCTTTTTTATCTCTCTTATAAATTGATTTATAATATAGTTAATATAAAATATTTCTCCAATAATAATAATTGTAAATACAAAATAGAAAAGACTGACATTCAAAAAGTTGTTACTATTTTTAAAAATGAAGAGTGAAAAGACATAGATTTAAGATTTTTAAAAATTAAAATACAAAAAGACAGGAATTGAATACAGAATATTATACAGAAATTTAAAAGTATTTTTAAAAAGAAATAAAGTATGAAATGTACAAGCTTGCACGTGGAAAATAAATAAATAAATAGTTAGAAAACCAGAAAATAAATAAATAAATAATAAGAAAACCAAAAATACGTTGAAGCAAAACAGGAATCTAGTTTTTTTCTAATTAAGAACTTCATGCGAAGACACGTAAAACACGCATGAAAATCAAGGTACAAATCATCGGTTAAGCAATTCATCAGAAGATTAAGTATGTACAACACCACACTGATGATAATAATCAATGTGTACAAAGCATAACAGGGGGGCCCACACAGCATTGACCAGACAAAGAAAAAGCCTGCCATTGAATGATTTCCCTCAGTCGTTCGTCGATCGCCAAGTGTGTCTATTCTCTTTCTTGATCCAGAAAGCGGATCGAACAACTCGTATTCTTGTACAGAAGAAGATTTGTTTTTCTATCAAGAGAATTTTCTTCTTTAACAATCATCATGGTGAATAAACCAAAGGATAACAATGTAAGACGTTTAACGAATATAATTCAGATATTCTTCATATCATTTTAATATATTGGAGATACTAATATTATTCTGATTTCACCATGTCATTGTTCTTAGACTGGGCCATCCTTCAAAATTGAAAACAAAGTAGTGAAAGGGAAAGTGGTGGAATGTTATAGTCGATATACCAGTGTAGGCAAATTGTTGTTTGACACTTTGAGGAATAATCCGAATATTATTGGCCAGGTATGTATAAATGAATTTCATCTAATACGATCGGTGAAAACTAAACAAAGTGACTGACGTTCGAATATAATCGTTTGATGGTTGTATAATCAATTTGTCATTGATGTATTATTTATATTTGCGTATTTATATGCTTCACTGTATTCAATTTTATATATGTGTACTTATATTTTATATTTCATTGACACATTACTGATTTGTGTATGTATGTACATATGTATATTGGTTCTTTGTTTTAATCATCATAAAATCATTTGGCAATTCTTAGTTTGTGTAATATTTTTTGTTCAGAAGATCTTAGTCTGCTGTTCTCTTCATTTGTTTGATAGTATTTTCGAAGTAATTTTAATTCTTAATTTTCTTAACTATTTTTTTTTTTTTTTGGTACAGTTGCAAGGAAGATATATTTTATTTTTAGGTAAAAAAAATAAGGTTTTCTATTTAAAGAAAAAATATTAGAGAATATGATACGAAAAATAACAGTAACGTAATAATTTGTGTTCATTTTGATGTTTCTTCCCTTCATCATTCTTTTAAATAACGATAATACTGTTTATCTAAAATAAACTGAACGATAGGCCAAACCAAACAAATGAAGTAAAATAGCTTCCCAAAGATTAATTGGTGTTACGATAACTCCTCATTATTGGTACTTCAAGTCATCTTTCAGTATGACTTTCCTTTTGTTCTGAAGACATTATATGACTGTCAAAAGTACATTAGTTTAAAACTCTATCGTTGATCATGATAATATAATGACAGCTAATTGTGTCAATATTATTTTTTTTCTTTTTATTATTTTATTAATAATTCCAATCTTAAGGCCAAGGAATGGACTTGGTTTACAAATTACCTCCTAATCTTCGTACACTCTTCTATACTTCAAATTTTCTTACTATACACTAACTATATATGTGACTAATATTTACACAGTACATTCTTTTTTTTTCCTAATTTTTCTTAACTTATATTCTACCATTTTTTGACAAATTAACTGCTTTTTTTGCATATTTACTATTCATTATCTTCTCTAAAGAACGTTTTCTTCTCTTCATATTATAGGAATCCTGTAATCAGTGCTTTAGTATTGCTCTGCAACTATTGCACAACTCACACTTTTCCTGCATGTCATTCAATTTCTCAATATCTGATATATGTATTTTTCTCTCTCTATTTTTCTCAAGTTTCCGTATCTAGCTCGAGCTAACAGACTGTGACTATTGCTATATTTCCATATCAAACATTCTAACAACTTATAATGTTAAATGTCGATCGTGTATCTTTGCGTATGTCACTTGATGTCGAAGAACTGTTCATTGATGGGAAGTGAATGAGTCTGTTTTGAATAACACTGATATTATTGTATAACAATCTTGGTAGCTTTAATCCGATTCAGATAGCTAAGTTTGTCTGAATGACTAATGAATATCGAGGACCCAGATCATCGAACGATACGCTTGGCTAAATATTGAATTAGTGACTACTGAATAATTACTTAGAGCTGGATGAATATTTAATTACTGAACTTGATCTTAGATGGTTAATCATTTGATTTTAGATAATTTATTATTGTCTTGTAATCTTTATATAATCATTTAGTCTGCCCTTTCCAAAGGACTCTGAAGATTTGTAAAGCAGGGGATGCGTTAAAACTGATCAGAAAGTATGGGGGAGGTTTCCAGAATTACTCACTGTCATCCATGAGAGTGGGTTTCATCACTATTATGAAAAATTCCTTGAAATTAACTGAGATTTATACAGCGCTTAGTTTGTAAATTCTTTAAGTGATTTATACTTGCGAGCTGCAAAAATATGTCTAGAAATTTGAAACACTGGATCTGGAGCATGTCCATATCATAAATGGACTGTTGATCTTATAACTGACATTATATGCTGACTCCTCTAATTGTGTTAATATGTTGCAATCACACTGCAACTTGCAAAAGACGTGGTACAAATACTTGTAATACGTGTTAGATGTTATGCATGTAAAATGTGCCATTTACGTTGATAAAATATGCAACAAATATGCAAAAAATATGTAAAAAATATGTAAATAGAAAAAGAATATGTAACACGCGTTTTATAACTGATATGAATACTATATTTTATTCTATAGAGGTATTATAATTTGCATTATAACACGATAGGTAATTTTTCTTCGATATTTATAAATAATCATTCATGGCACACGAGACAAATATACTACATGAATATGCACTATATTTAAGCAAGCACTTTCAAAATAAAAATATGCATTATGCAATTGTATAATGTATATAGTAAAAAAGTACACGCAAATTTCAGCGATGAAGTAATGTCAACAACAGCAACATGAAACTTCGCCTGAAAGTTTCTAGAAACAATAATTGTCTTTTAAATAATAACTTTATAAAGTATAAATCATTCAGTTATTCCGTTATATGTTATAACTATGTCTTCTTCTGCAACTTCTAACTTGTCTCAGATCACTAATATTATTCAGCAGTAGATTAATGTAGATAAAAACACCAAAATGATTTTTTTATTTCTCTTCGTTGGGTTTTCGAGCTATTGCGCGCATCAGATTTTATTTATTAATAATTTACTCTACCAAGTACATAATCGAACTGCTTCCTTTATCTATTTGTATTTTTTACACTTTGGTCTTTAAAATTTTGTATTGGATCGTTATTTGTTGTCAATCGATCGAATATATTAGATAGACGCGATCACAGAAGAACAGGAGACTTTTGCGGACATTGCAGACCGTACGATAAAGTGTGCATTGTGGTTGCAAAAACATGGAGTCGGGAAAGGGGACATTGTCGTAATTTCTTCGCACAATCACATGGATACTGTAATTCCTTATATTGCTGCGCTCTATCTTGGTGCCATTGTCAATTCGTGGGACTATGGGATGAACACTCGTAAGTTCTGCAAATTATGATAATTAATGATAATTTCAGTACATAGCTAATTTAATATCATTCAGTACGTAGTTAATGTAATGATAATTTCAGTATATAATTTACCGAGCATTATTATAACTGCGATAAAATTTTTTACATGGTTTTCCTTCAGTCGATTTTTTTCCATATACAAGGTTTAATTTTAATAAATTATCTACTTTGATAGAATTATAATGGTATTTCCATTATAATTCTATCGTAGTATCAATGTATTTATAAGAAATGAAGTTTGCATTTTTACTGGCAGAAATTTGATTTACATCGACTGGTAATATATACATATATATACACGTGTCATATATATTTTTAGACTACAAAATTAGTGCTACTTTCTTTGTTTCTTCGCTTAAATCATTAGTTCTTAAATTTTGAATATGAACTTTAAATCGTTCGATCTCCAGGGATTGAAGAAAAATATTTACGAAAACCAAAATGTACATTCGACATTTTCCATTCTTGATCTATTCTTGATCTATCATTATTGTTATGCTTTTTATAAAATATTCATTACTACTTTTTAGAAATAAATAAGAAGAATAAAACTAGAAACTAATAGGAATAAATAAAAATAGATAAAAGCAAATTTTAAATCAACTATAAATTTCGTATATATGTGGTTGTACGTAATTATATATATGAAACTTCTACTTCTTCATAGAAGTCAGAGAAACTTATAAAAACAAAGCTTGATTATTCTTGATTATTGGTCTGACTTGATTATTCAATAGATTATTGTTTCCATCCGCGTTTACGTAATACAGAAATTATGTGCTTGCATAATGATTAATTAACATCTATAACTTCTTAGAACTGGCCAGACATTTTATAACACTGACGAAACCGAAGGTGATCTTCGCGAATGAAAAATCGATGGCTGTCGTGCTGGAGGCGGCAAAGATCGAGATTTATCATCCGAAAACGATTACTTTTGGCCATTATCCCGGCACAACACCCTTCTCGGAGACGTTGAGTGGCCATTCGAAATCGGCAGTGGAGAGTTTTCAATGCGTGGAGATCGACGACCCCGAGAACACCTGTTTAATTCTGTTCTCGTCTGGAACAACGGGCTTGCCGAAAGGTGTGCAAATCCCTCACAGATCAATTATAAATAACCTGCTGTTAAACGAGGGTTTCGCACTGAACTCACATGTATCAATGTGGTTCAGTTCTTTATACTGGATTAGCGGATCGCTACTTATTTTGAAGAGTATTTCTTCCTGCGCCAAGAGAATCATCGTTCCGGAATTCGATGAAAAATCTGCCTGTGAAATTATCGAAAAGTTTAAGGTACAATGATTCATCGTTGTTTTTGATAGGTTTTTTTATAATAATATTAATGAATTAATTGATTTCTGGCAACTTGAAACAATAATTAATTGTTTAACGTACATTTTTTTAAATAATAATAGTCAAATTTTATGTTTATAACTTTATATAGAAAAGCTTGATTCATCTAAGATTCGATAATAGGATATTTACGAAAGATTAATGTATTTACGATTTATCGTGAATTTTATTGCAGTTTTATTGTATTAATAGTATAATTCATTTTTGAGATTATAAGTAATATGCATATCGTGCTAATTGGATTTTAATTGTTTCGTAAGAATTCGTAAGAAATGTGAATTCTTCGCTACGTATTTTTTCATTGGTACAATGACGATGATTGCTAAAGTTACTATAATGTTACTCTTAACAGGATAAACAACCATTCTACGTCAATACTTCTTATATTTAGAATTTTAATAATAACTCTCTGTGCGGAAACTTCAATTGATATAGCATCAATTGGGGTTAACTATCTGCGAACATTTCATGTGAAAATTCATTCTTTCCTGTCTCTTCTATTATAAATAATTGTTTCTTCAGGTCACGTGGTTGATGCTCAGCACCAGTATGTCAAATCGATTCGTACGGTATGATCGTTTGCACGATTATGATCTCAGCTCTTTGAATATACTGTTCACTGGTGGTGCGACATTGAAACAAGATTCTCAAGATTTATTGAAACAACACTTACCGAATACAACAGTTCTACAAGCGTATGGTAAGTCGAGAAGAAACTGAAATTGCGAGTGAAAAAAATATTTATGTAAAACACTGGTGTAATATAATAATGTAAGATTAAAAAGTTTATTTCGTACTTTGATACAGGAGACGATTTCTTCTTCCAGGTATGACGGAGCTTGGTGGTGTGATTACTACACAATTACTAGATACCACGAGCGGGTCTTGCGGCGTGGTTATAACAAATTGTGAAGTGAAAATCATAGATACTGAAACGGGAGAGACTCTTGGTCCAAATCAACATGGCGAACTCTGTACGAAATCGTGGACGATGATGACAGGATATTTTAAAAACCCTGAAGCTACCAAGAATACCATTGACAAAGATGGTAAATACAGTAATCTACTATTTCTAATTGTTGCTTAGAATTTCAAATAGATTCTTTAAACAATTTATTTTAATATTATTTTTTTAATAGTTAAAATAAATCAAGTTTTTAAACGAGTATAATAATATAAAGACAAAATAACACAGAAAGTGTAATAACATAAGGACAAGATAACAGAAAGTATAATAATATAAAGATGAAATGTATGGATGATGGAGTAATTTAATGAATTCGTACCCTGTTTTCAGGATGGTTGCACAGTGGCGATTTAGCTTATTACAACGAGAAAGGGGAATTTTTCATCGTAGACAGACTGAAAGAAATTATTAAATACAGGGGATACCAAATACCGCCGACTGAAATTGAAACCCTTCTGCAATCTCATCCTTCAGTTTTAGAAGTGGCGGTGGTTGGTATACCACATCCTACAGACGACGAACATCCCGTTGCTTTTGTCAGCAAAATGCCTGATAAAGAAGTATGTATAGATTAATAAGTTGATGTTACGATTCTTGAATTTTTATATTCCATAAAAGGAAAGAAAAGAAAATTTCTTTTATACGTAGTTTGCTCAAACAGAAGATACTTATTATCTTCTGTTAAAAAAAGAGTTTTGCTCGAAAGAAAGAAAAATGGTTCAAAAATGACAGGAAGAACGTAGCTGGGTTAATACATTAATGATATTGATAATTTGTAAATATACTAGAGAGCTGTAAGATCTCAATTCAAAATGATGGTATAAAATGCAAATTGAACAATGTAATTTAATATATAAAAATAATATGAATTTTTCTGCAATAATTACTTTGCGCACGATTTAACTGCGATGTGTAATTTACAGGTTTCCGCGGAAGAATTGATAAAGATGGTGGCTAGTAACATGATAGATCAGTACAAACTGCGTGGCGGCGTGAAATTTTTACCAAGTCTTCCACACACTCATTCAGGGAAGATCTCGAGGAAAGAATTGAAAGCAATTGCGAAGACGCTCGTAATATATTAAATTGACACGTAATTTAATGAACGTAACTTTGAAAGAGATAATAAGTATAATTATGCGCAGATTTTAAATCGTAGGACCAGTACTAGAATTAAGAGAAATAACGACACAGAAGTTGTAAAACTTATTTATTACATTGATTTATCGTTAAATTGATTTTAACCTGTCAATTTATTTATTGCGTTTATTCGTATCCTCGAACTTTAGCTTCCTTGAACATAGCAACTAAAGAGTCCAAGGTTTCCAGTGCGGTAGGAGCGATCTGATCAGCTGGAAGCAAGAAACCATGACGACCGGTGTCACGTAATTCGTAAGTGTAGGTGACAGGTTTATGGAAAGTTCCTTTCACCCAGTCCACTGAACTTCCGGTTGCGATGTCTGAAAATAGAATGTATAAAAATAAGTGAATAGGATGAATAGATTGTTATATTAATTTATTATCGCAATTAAAAAAACTTATCGGGCTTGTTATTCTACTCGTGATCAACTTGATGTTCAATTATAAATTGAACATTAATGTTGAAGAAAAAGAGTGATGCATCGTGTATCGTTCATACGAACGTAAAACATGTACTTACAAATGGTTTCGGCGACGTTTCCGGCCTTATATTTGGTTCCATAGCGCTTAGAAATAGCCTGGACTGCCTTGTTAGCTATTTGAAGCTGAAAGTGTGCGTTAATTATTCTTCTATATTTGTAAATTTCATCGAGGTTTAATTAATATATTAATCTTGACACGTATCAGTAATAAAAATATCATCCATCAGTTGTTATCACAGTTATCTGTAACTGTTATCAATAACATGAAACTGATTAGCGTTAAGATACGATATAAATTGATAAAATCAAGAATCTCAAAATCGTCTACGATACATGTATTCGTAAAATTGAAGAAAAGCCGAAATACGGATTATTTAGATAAATGTAAAACAAATATATAGATGTACCAAAGCTTTGTAGGAAAGATCAATGTATAGAATAATAAATTTTTCAACGAGATTTTTATAGGATAATTTGAATTTTCACTTACTTCGTCGTTGTAATTATCCAAATGCTGTGTAGTGTGACCGTAGGGGAACATCAGAAGTTGAGAATAGCTATGGAAAGAAACGTAGGCAGTGAATTTGCTGGAAATCGATGTGAGATATTCGGACAGAGTCTTCATTTCAATATCAGAGAACGCGGAACTTCCACCGTAAGTTTCAGAGCATGGGTTGCTGCTAGCACCACCAGCTAGAAGATTAAAAGAATATTTTTCATATAATTTTTATAGACTTAAATGTTACGTGACTTTTTAACAAAGAATGTAAATCTTGGGATAGATTTAAAGATAGATTTATGTATTAGATTAAAAACTTACACATCCATTTGTATCCCCAGTTCCTGTTAGGGTCACTTCCATAGCACAAACCGTATGGTTTGCGAGTCTTTCTCCACAAACGGTTCTGAAACACAAACGTCGTTCATCGAATTAATCATTGCAAAATTGTAAATTTATTATAATATATATATATATTAATATATAATCTATTACAATAATTAATTATTAAACTACTACTTTCTTTTCAAATCTGAAACTCTTGCATCAAATTCCTTATTTTAACAAAATTTCTACTTTGGATTCATTCTGTTAATATGTTTCCTAGAACATATTTCATTATTATTAGTTTCAAGTAGAGAAAATTTCTTAATCTCGATCTTCAGATAGAGAAAGTCATTTAATGATACGACGAAGTTAAGTATTTAAAATTAAAGATTTTTGCAACTTTCTTAAGTTGTTTACCGTGGTGTGAGTGTACACGTATCCGTCAGGGTTGACGACAGGGAAGATGTACCACTCGTGAGACTCGGCGAGTTGTCTGACATCAGCGTTCTTGTTGTGTAGAAGCTCGTTCACTATGTAAAGAATGGAAGCCGGAGAGATCCATTCTCTAGCATGGATTCCACCCTCCAAGACGATTCCACTTTTGCTGTTGCCTAAGGTCAATTTCACTCCTTTGATCTGACGACCCTCGTATGTTTTTCCACCGACGATCACTTCCACCTTGCCGGGGTTTTCCTTGGCAAGTGAATCCAAGAAGGCGTAGATTTCGTCGAGAGTGTGATAGCGAGTCAAGTCGAACGAGACTAAAGGTTGAGCCGGTGGTAATTCAGTGTCGATTAAAGCTTGAACGTCGCTGACGTAGGTGTCATAGGGGATGTCGAACTTCTTCATTATGTCCTGGAAGTCTGGAATTTTGTGGGGAGCAACCATCACGTCCGCGTGATTTTGCAGGGTGCTTGGCCCTTTCCAGAAAGAGAACTGTAAATTTGACAGTTTATTATTTTAATTAGATCGGTTGTTACTATTAGGGAAGTAAATAAAATGAATGACTGTTTTTAACTTGAGTTTTAAAAGATAACAATAATATAGGAAATAAAGAAAAATATTCGGGAAATTTGCGCATTAAGTTAATTAGAATTTTTCAAAAGTATTTTTAATATGTGGAATGGTCACGGTTTTTAATTATAATTAAACGATAAATTGATGGAAAAATCTGTATTTTATGTTGGTTCGTTAAATTCTTTAAACGTGTAACAATGCTCGTACAAAGCAGATATACATACTCCATCAGAAATTTCTTCCAAGTTGCGGATGACTTCGACCTGTTCTTCTGTCTGAGGTGTAACACGGAACACCTGGTAGTTGTCGTACTTTACTTTCTCGGCCGTCGCCAAAGCGACCAAAGCGACAAAAATTAACTTCCACATGATGCTTCTCCTAAAACAGAACAGATTAAAATTCTCACTAAAGAAAGAAGAATTCAATAAATTCTTAATAACTGAGAAGTTAATTTTTCAGTACACGTACTAAGAAGAAACTTTCAAATTTGACTGAAACTTACGGATCTGTTTCAATAAATGTAAAACTTAAGCCAAACATGAATTAAAGTAAAAATTGGAACTCGAATTGGAGTTCGAATAAGAAAAATTAAAGTTACAAGCGTAACGCTTAAAGGAGAACAGAGAACATGTTGGATGATCTTACCCTATGTGATTACGAGAGAAGACTCGTCTTATTGCTACTTCCAGCTGTATTTAAACGTTTCACCTGCACACGGCACCAACGATTATTTCCATCATATCGTTATTCAAAAATCATATCATTGATTGTGAAAAGTGCGAGTTTATTGAATCTGAAACTTTCTTATCGAATTTATTTCGAGTATGCGTTTTTATCTGGGCGATTTCATACTGTCCACTTGAGATGTAGTTACAATTTCACAACAAGTTGCAGACAACTCCGAGATATTTCGAGCTTTTACTAATCTTAGCAAGATTGGCAGTACCAATTTTAAAGAATGATTTCTACTTCCATTTCTACTTTTTTCTCTTCGTTGGTTAACCGGATATGATTATGAAATTTTATAATGTTAAATTCCAAAATTTTACATTCTATAATTATGAAATTAAAAAGTAATGAAAATAAATCGAATTTAGTCAAGTCGACTTTAATTTCTCTAAATATAAATACAGTTTAATTTGCGTAGAAACGGGACAATACATTCAAAAATAGAGAATTTGTATATAATACAATAATTAAATAAAGTATATAATACAATAATATAACAAAGAATTATTATACGCGTATACGTATATTTAAATAATAAAAAAATTGAGTTGATTCGTTTTTGCATTATTGTTTTGCCACAATTCCACTGATTTTCATTCTTCAAAAATCATTTAACATTGTTTACTGGTGAGATTCTACCAGAAGCAGTTACGACGTAACGCATAAATTAGCACGTCAATTAGACAAGTGCAGTTAGACAACTGAGACAATAGAAATAGCTGCATTTAAGTAATCGCAACATTACTGCAAAAGAATTAGTCGTAAATTACGTGATACTATCGTAACAAGATACCATCGAGATCGACAATCACGATTATGTATGAGTACACGATAATGCCAAAACTTGAGAATAATACCAAAGAAGCATTTAAAGTGAAATTTGTCCTTAATTTGTAATCAATCGATATTTTTAGAATAAAAGAGAAGTTTTTCCTGTAACAAACGGAAAAAATTTATTACAATTACAATAAAAAGAGAATATTTCTTTTATTATCTTTTGCGATGGAAAGCTTTTAAATTATTCAATACAATTTATTTTTTACGTGTATATACTTTATGATCAGAATCAAGCAACGTTAGTATTATGTAATAACAATATTAAACAATAGTCCTTTTATATAATATAATAAAACATTCTATAAAAAGGTTCATACTGATTTGACCGAATAATATGGAATTATAAAAATTAAAGCCTAAATTGTGCAGTCATGGATGAACCATAGCCAAGTTTTGCGGCCTGTTCGAACATAGCGACCAAAGAATCCAAAGTTTCCTTTGCAGTCGGTATAATTTGACTTGCTGGCAGAATAAAACCATATCTTCCTTTGTCTCGAAGCTCGTAAGTGTATGTCACGGGAATATTGTAGGTTCCTCGTACCCAATCCATCGATCCTCCTGATGCAACGTCTAGAAGAATTCAGATAGTAAAAAATCTAAATCAATTAAAATGACAAAAATCTTAGTTCCGATTTTATTCCACATTTTATTTTAAACTATTTTTATTTTATTTTGAGCAATGTTGGACAACTTTCTCTTTCATCTCTAATATTATAAATATGCACAAGTAATATTTAAATATTTAATACAATGATATTTTTGTAATTTCAATAATGTACTTACATATAATGTCTACAATATTGCCAACTTTGTATCGTGTTCCATATCTCTGTGATAAAGCATTTATGGAGTAATTTCCTATTTGAAAGAGATCGTCGTAGTTGCTGACTCTCTTGTTAGAGTGACCATAAGGAATGAGCAACAATTGACTGTAACTGTGAAATGCTACATAGGAAAATATTTTGGTCTGGATGCTATCGATGTATTGAGACATGGTTCTTGTTTCTGTTTCAGAGAAAGGCTTGTCGCCAGGGTATATTTCGCTACATGGATTTCGGCTAACACCACCCTCTGAAACATCGGCAAATAATTATATTCACTAAATAAAAATAATAATAACAATTTCTTACATCTCTAATATATTCGAATGATCGATTGATTTTTCTATAATTAAAAATATAAATAATCAAGATTCCTTTATTCTTTTGATATTTGACAATCTATAATGATGTAGATATCTATCTTTTATACACGTATTATAAATAAATGGCTTTAAATCCAACTTAAACAATTATTCCAATATATTATTTCCAATATCTAAATTGATTTCCAATTTATCAATACACATAGATCGAGGATGGCACTTCAAACCAGATTTAATTAACCGATAAGATTAAATAAACAATTAATATCTTTTCTATTAGGTCATCACCTGCCCAATGGAAATTCCAGTTCCTGTTCGGATCAGCTCCGTAACAACCTCTTCCGGTAGGTCTTCTAGTTTTCCGCCATAGACGATTCTGACAGGGTTGAAACGCAATGAAAACTTTAGATGGATTTTTACTTTATCAGTTCTCACATCGCGTAATTATCACGTTTAAATTGAAAAGGAAACAGGAAGTTGCATTTGATTGAAGTGGCAAATCGAAAAAGAAACAGAAAGTTGAAGTTCCTTAACTAGTAATAAATATTGAATCGATAGTGGAATGAAGTAATTAAAAAGATGAATTTCAATAATCTTATCGCTTCAGCAGCGACGCATATAGTTCTTTATCTCGTGCACAAAGTAAATTATTTTGATTACGGATCAGACGATCGAAATGTAGATTCAAGAATAGACGAAAAACCTAGATAAGTTTATTTCAATTGTAGTAATCCAGATAAATTTATCTTTATTTTAGTATTTTAGTTGCACCAGAATTCAATCAAGAATAGCAATAGTGAAAATGATTTTCCTTGGCTCTTCTCTTAAGGCTTTTTTAAAACACTTGTCTTTGTGATTTAAGAAAGTTGATATATAAAATTTGTAGAATAAAAAAAGTTAACAATTTATCGAAAATTTCTTACAGTAGTATGTGTGTATTCGTAGCCATCCGGATTGAATACAGGGAAAATGTACCAGTCGTACGATTCTGCCATGTATCTGACACGAGAATCATCACTCAGGATCAATTCGTTCAGGATGTAGGTGACAACAGCCGGTGATATCCATTCTCTGGCATGTATCCCGCCCTCGATAAATATACCAGGATTTCCTTCCTTGTAAGAAAGCTTCACACCTTTGATTCTCCTGCCTTCGTAGCTGCTTCCACCGATTATTGGTTTTACTATTTCAGGATGCTGAGTTACGAGAGAATCTAGCCAGCTGTAAATCTGGAAGACACAACGTGAAATTAACTATCATTTTGTTATATAACAATGGTATTTCTATGATTCATAATTACTGATGTAATTACGTTGGGACATATGTAATATTGCAGTATAAAGTATACTAATATAATAAGATAATAACGTGATAGTAGTACAATATAGTAGTGGAACGCAGTTGAGTTAAGTAATCCAACTGCAGAACGATATTACGAAAAAATTATAGTCAATCAAAATCAAGTGATGATATTATTTACGATTGTATTATACTATATTTTTATTTCGAAATTTTAATTTTTCGAATAATCCATACGATAATTCGAATGTTCTGAATTACGAACTGAAGAAAAAAGAAGACAAAACTTTCTAACAAATACTATTCCAAATGTTATAGTTATATTTATTGTGTAATCTTCCAAAATAATATCTTACAGTATTCAATCGATGATAACCCAGCCAATCGAATGCTCCTCTTACGTTGCCACGAGGATTTTCGTCGTCAATATACTTTTGCACATTGTCCATCATTAATTCTGGTTCAAGCTTCGTCGTGTTAACTTTTTGCATAAATTCTTGAATCCTTGCCGGAGAGATCATCACGTCTGCGGTACCGTTGATCATCGGTCGAAGCCATAAATGATAACCGTCATCGTCTTGCATGTTGGTCAATAATTCTAAACTCTCATCATCGGGCACGAAAACTTTGTACAATCTATATCCATCGTATCGTTTCCTCTCGTCGTCGGTGGCATCGATGTTTCCAAAAAGCAAAAGAAGATGTAAAAAAACAGCCTGCATCGTACAACTTGATTCCATTTTGACAATTAATTTTAATAACAGAATTTATCAAATGTTGCAAAGTGTATTGTAGAATCTTACGAACTGTTCCTACTATTACCCATAGTTTTCAGAAATATTCAATATTCGATCAAATCCTCGCAGTTGATTCGATCCAATCTCTCGATCTTTTCAATGTTACTATTCTTCAATTTTTCGTCACTTGTATTATATATTAATATTAAATAATATTAATACTTAATATTATCTGTTAAAGATAATAGGTCTTCTGCTATCAATTTCCACAAATGTGTTGCACAATGTGTATGGCTATTCTTTTAATGCACAGCAGACAATTGGCAAATGACAAACAATTTCAATAATATTCTAATTAAAAAATCTCGATGTTTAGAGAAACAAAGCGAGCTTTCAGAATTCTCCAACACGATGTTCCGTTGAGAGAATCCCGCTTTCACGCGGCTAGTTCGAGATGGAAACTGATCGATACTGGTTTCTTTTTCGTTTTAAACTGAACTTGGCAGGTCTGAAATGCAACAGAGGTGTGCGCGTCCCCCAAGTGAATCCTGCCGTGGCTTTATATACGACGAGAGCTAACCGCGGGAGATAAAAATATCCTGTACGTGAGATATGTGTAAATAGAAAAGAAAAAGACAAAAAGAAAAAATAACACGGGCGACGCATTTGCATGCAGGATGAGTTATAAGAATTCTCGGCAGGTTGCGAACATATGGAGGCTTGTCCACGCAATGGTCGAAGACCTCGAAGATACCGTTGGAAAATATCGATAACCCGAGGTTGACGACACCTGCCTAAAGAAAGTGTTCTCCTATCATTTTCAAAAACTAATTCCAATTTCAATTGTATGTAGTTTTCGGCGTTTTAAATACTGGAATTAAAAATATTAAAATACAATTTTCTGCAATTTCGTTATAGACAGAGATAGACTATTTATATATAGCATATTTTTAAAATAAAAAAAAAAAAAAAAAATAAATTATAAAAAGATAGACTATAAACATTTTTCTTTTATTTCTAATTTTTTATTTTTTTTATTTTTATTTTTTTTGCAATTGTAATAGTAATATGATACATTGATAATTTTCACTTCTTTGTATATGGATCTTTACAGTACTTTGCTAAAGTTATTCGTTAATATTTACTTTACGGATACATACGGATACGGAATAAGATTTAAGAACGTGTAAAAGAAGTTAACACGTTCTTTTCAAAGTTGCAAGTGCAACGACCCATGATTGAATACCTCCGGAACTACTTGATAAGTCGATGAAATCAGATAAGGTAATTCGCATCTATTAATTGCCACAATAATGAAAGATACAAAAAAAAAAAAGAGACGAAGTTATAAGCCGGATCTCGGTATTGTTTTATATATTGCTAGCGTATAAAATAGGACAATGAACAGCATTTAACGTCGTCCTTCTATTCCTTGGTCAGATGGTGGTATTATCGAATAGATACGATTAAGAGTCAACGTGGAATTAATACTAATTTAACAGTTAGAAGCTAGTTAGACCTCTTTTGTAACAATCGCTTTTTTATCTCACTTCTACATGTATAGAACTCGTCAAATGTTACTTCAGAGAACACAAGTTTAGATAAAAATAAGATACAAAATATCAAACACAAACAACATTATATAAGAAAATATAGAATGTAAATAGTTTAATGTATCCAAATTTATATTATATCGTAATTATTGTATAAATATTACTCTTATTATCTTATATTAAAAATAGCTTAGAAATAGATATTAATAGCTTAATGTATCTAATTTTGTATTATATTTTATATTAATTATTAGAGAAATAAGTCTCAAATCTATTTGTTACAACGTGTAAAGTAATAACGTATCAATCTGTATATCATTTCCTTTCCACACTTACATTAGAAAACTATTCGTTTAACACTGTTAATGTTATATGTAATATAATTTAATGATATTTTTGTCCTACGTTTTGTGTTTAACATCAACTTATTTATCTACAAAAATTATCACATAGGAAGTTGTCAGAGTAATTTCATCAAGTTTAAAATTAACTTGATATTTAAATTATGTTTTATCTATGTCATGTACATAGTGTACAAAAATATTTCGAAAATAATAACAACAGTGATAAAAACATTATAAATATATAATTAATATTAATGACGAAACAAAATTTGCATTCCATGTGTAGAATTATCAAGAGAAACTTTTTGTTACGATCGATCCTTGGATCGAGTCCTTGTCATGCTATTGGCTACAAACCGTTCACAAATGATCGAATCCTTGTTACATAGATCCAAGATCAATATCGTTGCGTCACGTGCATAACAGAACAATAAAAATTCTAGTTACATACGGATCCTTCAAGAGTATGTAAATTGATCTTACTTCAATTCTTGTGTTTGAACAGGAATCCAGAACGAGTTCTAATTTGCATATTGCATTCGATCGATATTGAAATTGCATAAAAAACAATTAGTAATAGAAATAAAAGAAACAATTGTTAGTTCCATTGTTTAAATGATTGACACAGTAGATGTTACAAAAGAGTATTAATAATTTAAACAAAAAATATTCAATTCCTCAAAACGGTAAGATCACTAATAATTTGAATAAACATTTTTTTTTATTTTTTGCATGATAATATTCAATACAGACCGTTTATAACTATTTGTTAACTATTTATGATAATAGTTTTTTTATTTTAAAATATTAACAATAATTTTTAATATTAATTTAATATTAATGATTTTGATATTAATTGTTTGGTTCGCATTCTTTACTTAACAAAATAAATAACTTAACATAAATAAATAGTGCAGTTAACAGAGTTAAATAATTGGTATGTAGAAAATTGTATTAATCTAGATAAATTCTTTGATTTTTTTTCATGTAACTGAAGAATATTTTTCATTTAATGAATTTGACTTTGAACGGTGTTATGCATTTACGCATTTTCCAATTAAAACGACGTAATAGCTTAATAAGATGCGCGCAAAACAACAGGATGGGAAACATTACTATATCACTGTAATATCATTGTTAAAAATTTATTTAAAAAAGTATTATTGAACTATAATATCGTAGGAATACATATAATCAATAAAAATAAATTCTTATTTTCTTTGTTTCGAAAATTTAAGAAAACAATATTATGTTTACTTACATGTATGAAATGCACAGTCACATGATTAATATGGATGTATTCAAATAGAAATATCGTAGATCAAGTGATAAAGTAGATCAAATCCAACCTTGCTCACGATTTATCTCACTAGGCCATTAATTTTCCTAATCTTATTTCTTGGCACTAGTTTTTTTTAACAATTTTGTTTGATATTTTGCAGACTTTGCACACAATTATGAAATTACGGAGCGATAAAAATACATTACATCACAACGATCATTTTAGAAGAGATTGAAACAAAAATTAGTGAAATTTATTTGAAGATGAATTTAGAATTTCCGGATTTACGCGTATAACAAATAAAGAACACAATGTAATTAATAGAATAAAAACATTAACAAGGTTAGGTTCGAACACCTATGTGTCGATAAGTTCGGAATTGTTTGACTTGTGCGCACTTGCGTTGCGCAATATGCGACTAGATATTTTAAGTCAATTAGAAAATCAATTGTTTAAAAAGTTATACATTATCTATATTTAATATATTACTATTTTAAACACACGTAGCAATTTTGTATAATTATATTATAACTTTTAGAATGTTATTTACCTCGTTATTACTGCCAATGTCTATTATTCATTGCCGAAAAGGAGACTGTAACGAATAATTTCTAACTTTTATTTTAGTCAGTAAATTATTGTGCAACAGATCTCAGGAAGTGTTCCATAATTCTATATCTTCATGACCGAAATATCAAACGGGTGAGGAAGGTTCAACGTGGGTCACAGAGAGTACGTCCCTGACGGGGCTTTCCCTCTCGACACTAACGACGCCAACAGTGGCCGACAGTATTGCCAGAGCGCAATCCAGTCGTGGTTTATCAGCCGAGTTGTAACGGAAAAAGGAGCGGAGATGCACGCTTTCGAGTAATCGCCGTGTCTCCTCCGTTCACTCAAAGTCTCGTTTGTGGTATCCGTCCTTCATCCCTCGTAACGTATTCGATTAAAAAAAAAAGAAAGAAAGAAAGAAGAAGAGAAAAGAACAATATAAAACGAGTTATATAAAGCGTTGAGTGTCGTGTTCGTATTTCCACTTTGTACTTTATCGATTAACTACTCGAGTCTGTAAGGATCGTAGGAATTGAAAAGGGTCAGAGAAACACGGAGAAACGTCGAAATCAAGAAGATGGCGGATAAATTATACTACCCCAATCCAGAACTCGCAAAGAACGCGTACTGCAGCAGTATGGAGCAGTATAGAAAGATGCACGAGAAGTGAGTGGTTTTTCTATTTGAAAGAGCGAACGTCTTGTTAAGGCTTACTTAGTCGGTACAAGAGGGATGACAGATGGCATGGTATAGCCTCTGACATATCTCGCCGATTACAATTTTTCATCCCCTTTTCGTTTAACTTCTTTATATGCTTTCACTTCCCCTCCTTAATAACAAATCGATATCGTTTTTAAATTCCAATGACACTTTGTGGAGAATGTTATTCATAGTTGGAATGTTAAGGCTGTTGCTAATCAATAATGTTCACCGAGCGATACCACAAATGAAAATTCCTGATATTGTGTTTTACATATCATTTTATGAATGAAAATGTTACGTTCAGAATTCATTTGGTCAAGATATTTGTAATTTTAATTGGGCAGAATCTTTATTTTTTAATGATCGACTTAATTGTCGCATTTTAATTGCAAATCATTGACAATTTGTTCGAGAAAGTTGATCTTTTATTTCTTCGCAGATAATGGAAGATTTGTTCTATGGCAATTAAGTGCAGTGGTGTTGGAATTAGTAGGGGACAATGGAAGAGGGTGAATACTGATAGATGTCAACGTGTACTAATCATAAATAAAGTGTCAGCGTATTTATTGAGTGCACTTTGTATAGGTGGTAGAGCTACTGTTTGAGAAATATTAATTCTGGAGCAATTTTTATTGAGATTTTTTATTGAGAAAAGTTAAATTATGTAACTACCGATATTGTTTTAAAAACCTGACTCAAGTTTTTTCAATAATCTTTTATGAATGATAGAATTAGTAATGATAACATAAATATAATTTTTACTTTATTTTCAGACTAGAATCTTACACTTTTATTTATTTCTTTATCTAATCGTACATTCTAGGATTGCTTAATTTTTTAGTAATAATTATTAAAAACTTTGAAAAATAAAATCAATATTAGAAATGTAAAAAAGAAAATTACGAAATTTTTATTTCGTCATATTACGTATAAGATTCATCTAAAGAATTTGAAGCAAAGGTCAAATAATATTTTGGATAGTCTAGTTATTTTACGGAGTAATATCATAGTTGTGTATTAGAAATAGAACAATGATATCGATCCCTTCTGGAGTCTTTCTATAAGAAACAATTTCTATCCATCTTGAGGACTATTTTCGATGATCTCGGAAGAACTTCCAATTTAGATGAATCTTCTGTGCTTGCACAAAAGATGTTCTTTATTCCAAATCTACGTAATTACAAAAGAGAGCTAGACTATAATTAATTCTCTGCTATTTTATTAATTATTAAATCTTCGATGTATTTTAACTTAATAAATATAAGAATATTTTTATTACGTTTATCATTTATTTTTTAGGTCATAAAGATTTATTGAATCGGTCATCATCCTTTCAATAACATTTCAGTTCGTCTATTATGTAAAGAAATTCAATTTCATCTTTTCCAGGAAACTCCACCTAAATTTAAATTACGATTCAATTCTAATTAATAATTATGTCGTATAAAAAATAATCTAAACAAGACTAATAGTGATTCGGAGCTTACTGTTAGTATTACTAATGAATTATTTTATATTCTTTCAATCATTTTTAAATGACTTTCTCTTTTACTCTCCAATTCTTCTTTATTTTAATTCTGCTTTAATCTCTCTTTCTCACTTTCCTCTCATTCAATTCCTCATTATCTGATTTTAATCTTATATTTCTCAGTTCTTTTCACTTCTGTTATTACATTTTTTAGTATTACAATTACTTGAAAAATATTGAATCTTTTATAACCTTGTGATTATTCATATTACGCATTTTATTGCACATTTTATCTTCTTATGCGAATGAATATCGCAGCAATATCAATCATTTTTTGACTAATCAATAATCATCTCATCAATCAAACGCGTTTATTTCTGATATTCCATTAATCATATTTAAATGAAATTAATTCTGTTTTTTATGAAACACGTGATCCTTTGTTTTTTTTTAGATCTGTGAAAAATCCGCAGGAATTTTGGAGCGAAATTGCAAAACAATTCTATTGGGAAGCTCCAGCAACGGAGGATAAGTTTTTTTCGTACAACTTCGATTTGAACAAGGGAGATATATTCATAAAATGGATGGAGGGTGCGTCAACGAACATAAGCTTCAATCTGTTGGACAAAAACGTGAAGAGTGGAAATGGTGACAAGATTGCGTTTTATTGGTAAGGTGTCGCGTTTCTTTTTATTATTTATTTGTCGCTTGGCACGCTTGTAGGAATTTGAATTGTTATGAGCTCTGGAGTACATTCAGTCTGATACACAGAGAGAAAAAGAAATGCATGATAACTTCGCAAAAGAATAGGGATACAAAAGTATCGTTGATGTATATGTAATTATAGATATCAGATTTTTATTTCTTCAATTAAAAGGGTAATGTAATAAATTATCCTTTATTTAGAAAATTAGTTTAAAAATTAACATATATAATCACATAAATTATCGTGGCATATTGGCAGTAACATTGACTTTTTATTGACACGAATTTCGTTAATATTTAATCGTTGATTCTTTATTTTAAAACACATTATTTATAATGTATTTTGAAATTCCACGAATATAATATTATACGTACATATATTTCGTTTTTAGATATGCTTGAAATAACCTTTCTGAAGTATCAACAAGAAACTGCTAGTGCCTGCTATTGTAAGACTAGCTAGCTCTTGTGCTCATTGTTAAAAAACTATAAAATATTTGCGTGCATGTTTTACATTCCTCAGGGATTTTTATTGCACGTGTAATACAACTCGATATCTCTCTGAACTAGCTTAAATACAATTCAAAGCGTCCATTTGAATAATATGCTTTCAATACATTCATATGCAAAATATACCGCCGTTTATAGACGCAAGTCATTCAAGTGTTACATAAATGATACAATTTCATTATTTTCACTGTAATACTATATTTTTCTACGTAATTTAAAAAATATCAGGTGAAATTACTGAATGAAGCAGAAAGCATTTTGATAATGTTCTCTTTTCTGATTCTATCTCATCTTTTTTTCAAATATTTCATAAATACATTACGTGTATTAAATGTAATATATATATATGTAGAAGAAAATAATTGTTAGAGTTTCTGAAAAAAATTTATTTTAGATTTAATATTAAGTTCGTTTTACTCATAATGAAATAATCATAGGAGAATTTATATTAGTAAAATTAATTTCATAATACTTTAAATCTTTCTTATCATTAATTTCATATTCAATATAAAAAAGTTATACGTATTACTAATTTATTATAAAATTTATATTAGCGAACTAGATTGAAATATGTACTCATTGCTACGAAGACTCACGCGTTGAATATGTTGAATATATCTCAACATATCACATTTCCCAGTTTCCATTGCTATCTAAAAAGCGCCTAAATAAATATATTTATTGAGATATATGTTCATACAATCGATCAATGAATGAGACACTCGGTCGTATAATGCTTTCCTATTCGTTCAAAATTTGGCATACTTCCAGTCATGATTTCCTGATTGGTCGTTTGCACGTGGTACGATCACGTTAGCTCACGCGACAATTCGTAAAAAGTCAAAGTCGTGTACGTGGAACGACGGAATAATTGTTTACGAATAGAATTTAAATATGATTACATAATGCAAAATTAATTTAATTACAGCATTTCGACAATTTTGTACATTGACATTACGCATTTGGAAGTGTGAATTTTATATAAATCATAAAATAGAAGTTGAATTTTACATTTTCATAATTGTTTTTATATATATTTAAAAATATACGAAAAATAATATGAAAGAAGATATCTTGGGATGTAACTATTAATTACGAATTAAGGTAGTTCTAGAAAAGATCATTAACTAATTTAAGGAATGTGAAAATCTATTAAAATATCATTATGTTATCATGAGTGTAGAAAACAGAAGACTGTATGTTACAGAAGAAATTTTAAAATATTCAAAGAGGACTAGACTTTTAATTGAACGCGATTAGGAAAGGACGACAAGAGTTCTTAGATAACTAGCTATTGGAATTTTTGTATTATCGTATCACTAAATGTATTTACTAAATCGTATATATAGTAAACTTATTTTCATTTTTCTATGCACGTATATTGAAATACTTTATCATCGACCACTTTTATATTACAATCTTGACCTCATGAACAGCAGAACAAAGAGTGAAAAAAAAGACATAAAAAGACAAATCAAATTAAATTTTTATTTTATATTCAAAATTCTTGTTTTAAAATATTTAATAATCTACATTATCATTAGAATCAGGTAATTTAAATCGAAAACTATTCGTACTGGAAAATAATATTTAAACTGCAAAAGAAGACTTTGGATAGATTCAGAAATGCATTTATTCAAAAAGAAACTTTGACGTATTGTGATGTAAGATAAGTGTAAAAATTCATAAGGTATATTAAGGTACATTAAGATATATTAAGATCGTAAATCAATCACATTGAACATACTTTACTAATGTCGAAACAAATATGAAAATATTCTAATATATGCGTAAGTCTAGTATACATATGTTTAAGAAATATATTTGAACTTTGAACGCACGTGTATAATCACAGTCACACAGCTCTTTCAATTTTACTACTTATTTGTCTTGTTACTAGCAACTTTTTATATTTTATGTTCCTTCTTGTACTCCTTATTTACTTTGTAGACATTGAACTTTTGCAGTGTTACGTGGCTGGATTCCATTTCACTCTTATTATAAATACAAAATAGAACTTTTATCGAGATATTATTTTTGAAATGATTTTATAAATATTTATGTAATGAAATTAAAAAGATCTTAGAACGTTAAATACAATCAAATTTGCTGCATTATGTGTATCTATAATTATATTGTAAGAAATAGATCACTTAGTTCATTAACACTACAGTAATTTATCTTCCCCAATCTTAGAGATATATATATTTTTATCACGATTCATCAGTTCTGACAACGAATGATGTTTATTGGAAATGGAACAATGTAATTGTGTTTTAGGGAGGGCAACGACCCGGACGACTATTCGCGACTGACGTACAGAAAATTATTGGAGGAAGTATGCAGATTTGCGAATGTTTTGAAATCCAAAGGAGTGACGAAAGGGGATCGTGTTGCAATTTATATGCCTATGATCCTGGAACTGCCGATCGCTATGCTCGCTTGTACCAGAATTGGTGCTGTTCACAGTGTAGTGGTAAAGAACTGTTTTTTTCTTTTTTTTTTTTATGCTGCAAGAGTTATAGTATCTGTGAGATACAGATATATATATATAGATAATTTCGTAAATGAAAAATATTACGATATACCGTGATAGCATTATCTTGTTTTACATAGCATAGATTTAGTACATAAAATTATTTCTTCAGTGTTTTTTGTCTGCACTGACATTTTTGCTTCCAATAACCATTAAACTTTAAATATCAATTCTGGATAACTGAATAATTAATTAAAAGCTAAATAAAATAATAAATAATTTATTTAGCTCCGTAGTAATATTATTTTTTTTCTTTTTATATTTTTTATGAAATGTACATATCACCAACACCAGCAATAATCTTTTTCACTTTCGCCTTTAAATTCAAGGTAATTAATAGATATTTCAAGATCTCACAGATAACACGACTATGTTATTGGGCAGCAACTTTGACAATTGAGTACTTCACTTTGTTATTTCACTAATACGTAAAGCAATAGACGAGTAAAAGATAAGAAAAATTACAATACTGCATTAGTGCTGTTAATTGCAAGTTTTTTACATTTTGTTTATATATAGTCATATTTTTTTGTAAATAGAAATTAAAGAAATATGAAATCAATAAGAGATTTAGATTATAAATTGTCATACGTAGTACATTGATGAATCAAAATTCAAGATTATTTCTATTTTTCATTATATACTACATGTTTATTAATTTAAACATTATTATGTACAATATGTACATATATACTACTATATTCTTGTATTAAAATTTACTTCCAATTTTGATAAATTTGTATAAACATAGAAAATGTTAACATAAAAAAATAGTAATAAATTAATACAAGTTAAAATTAAGAAATATGTGACCTTTAAATAATATATTAAATATCTCTATATTGTATATTCAATTAGTTTGGAGGATACTCATCGGACTCGCTGGCAGAACGTATCATGGACTCGAAAGCGAAAGTTTTGATTACGACTGACGGTGTGTGGAGAGGCGAGAAGCTTTTAATTTTGAAAACTATCTGCGACGAGGCTTTGAAAAAAGTGAAGAAGAACAGTCATGAGGTTGAGTGTTGTATAGTAGTTGCACATTTGAGAAGATTGAGTCCTCAGAGTGCAAAGTCAGACTCAACAGGTATATTATAAAAAAAAGACTTTCATTTGAAAATCGAGATATAAGTGTAGCTAAAAGATGCAAAGAAGGAAAAAAGAGAAGAAGAAGAAAGAGACAAACGATAGAATAAAAAGTAATTTTTTTGATTAATTTATAATTTATCTTTTTTGAATTTGCATTGAAGGAAAAACGAATGGAGTGAACGGTACAAGTGATAATGGTTTCGACATTCCTGAAATTCCATGGGATGATGATCGTGATTGTTGGTGGCATGACGAAGTGGAAGATACTGAAGACAAGTGTTATCCAGTCTGGATGAATGCGGAAGACCCACTTTTTATTTTATATACAAGGTAAATTTCTTAATAAAAGAGTGTATGAGTGAATTATTACTTTCGTAAGAATAACGAAATGTCTTTGTTTATATAGTGGTTCTACAGGAAAACCAAAAGGTGTTCTACATACCACGGCCGGATATCTAATCTATGCAGCCACGACGTTTAAATATGTATTTGATTACCATCCTAGCGATGTGTATTGGTGTACAGCCGACGTTGGTTGGATCACTGGTCATACTTATGTTGTGTACGGTCCATTGGCAAATGGAGCTACTTCTATTATTGTAAATTTGGAGATATTTTATTCTTTATTTGATTCAAAGTGTTTACTACGTGATAAGTTTGTCTTAATAAATTTTTAATTTATAGTTCGAAGGTACACCATTTTATCCAGAAAACGATCGATACTGGGCAGTCATCGATAAATATAAAGTCACGCAATTTTATACTGCACCGACTGCAATTAGATCGCTTATGAAATTTGGAGATGATTTGGTAAAGAAGCATGATTTATCTACTTTAAAGGTATGTTAAAATAAAAAAAGAAGAATTAAAATGTATACGATATAATACAAGGAGGATTCAGTTTGGGAAATTATTTATTGTTTTAGGTCTTGGGTTCGGTTGGAGAGCCAATAAATGCTGAAGCATGGCTATGGTTTTACAATCTCGTGGGTCATGGAAAATGCAGTATATCGGATACATTTTGGCAAACGGAAACTGGTGGCCACGTGATTACTCCACTTCCTGGTGCTACACCAATGAAACCAGGCGCTGCAGTAAGTTTCTGTTTTATCTCTTACTATCAAACCAGTGAAATATGTAATTGATTTATTTAATGCTTTTCTTGCTAGTCGTTCCCATTCTTTGGCGTTTTACCAGAAATTCTGGATGAAGATGGTCAATTGGTCGAAGGTGAAGGTGAAGGATATCTTGTTTTCCGTCAACCATGGCCGGGAATGATGAGAACTCTCTATGGAAATCATCAACGTTTCCAAAGCACATACTTCGATAAATTTCATGGATATTATTGCACAGGAGATGGTAAGTTAAATAATTTTAATTTTAAATTCGATTAACTTTAGAATGGTTAGGGTTTTAGAGAATTATTTAGCCAAAGGATTTCTATAATTGAGACCAGCATATTTCGCATCTTTTCCGAGTTCCTCTTCGATTCTTAATATTTGATTATATTTAGCAGTTCTTTCACTCCTGCAAGGTGCTCCGGCTTTAAATTGTCCAGCAGATAATCCTACAGCCAAATCAGCTACAAAATTATCTTCAGTTTCTCCTTCACAAGTTGTTACGATATATCCCCAATTACTGATCCTCGCTATTTTTGCGCAGTTGATCGCCTCTGTTACGGTTCCAACTTGTGACATTCTTAGTATCATAGCATTGGCCATTTGTCTGTCAATTGCTTCCTCGATTCTGTCGATATTCATTGCAGTTAAGTCGTCAGAGACAATTTGAATATCTTGATCGGCTAATGTCAACCAACCCTCCCAGTCTTCATGATCGAATGGATCTTCGATCGAGACGAGAGATGGATATTCTGTAAAATATTCTAAGTATTGATCCTTTAATGCGTCTGCTTCCATATATTCATCGGGATCAGACTCTTCAGTTTTAAATGCTAAATCGTATCCTCCTATTGAAAAAGAGATATATTATTACTGGATTAAGGTTTAATCTATTAGAGAAATTAAAGAAATTTTTTGAATGTCGTTGAGTTACAATTTAATAATGTATAATATGGTTTAGATTTTATGAATTAACCTTCTTTATAAAAAGTACTAGCTGCCATGTCTAATGCTATTTTAATTCTTCCTTCATAACCAGCCTCTTTAATCGACTCGTCTATCAATAATAAAGCTTCTTTATCTTCCTCAAGTTCTAAGGGCGTAAATGCGCCATCGTCGCTAACTGGAAGTGGTAGATTAATTTCTTGAGCAGCTGCGATCTTCTGTTCGAGTACTCTGTACACTTCCATGCCCATTTTCATAGCATCAGCAAAACTTTCAGCTCCTAACATGTTTGTAAAATTAAAACTATGTTCAAATAAGTTATAGTCTAAAGGATATAAGAATACCTATGGGTAAGATCATAAATTCTTGGCATGGTATTGTGTTATTAGCATGCCTGCCTCCACTGATCATGTTGAAACAAGGAACAGGTATATAAAGTTCTCCGTTTTCAGCTAATTCTGCAATGTATCTACAAAGATGAAAATCAAGTGAAAAGATTGCATTGGGACATTTAATTAAAGAAAAATAATGAAAGCGATGTTTTTTAAAATTCACAATGTTAAATGGCTAATTATCGTATTACCTATAAACCGGAAGCCCTTTCTTCGCAGCACCAGCTTTACAGCAAGCGATGGAGACACCAAGAATTGCGTTTGCACCTAATTTCGATTTATTCTCGGTTCCGTCTAGACGATTTAGCAAACTGTCTATCTCCATTTGTTGGCAAGCCTCCAGCCTTGATTTCAAAAGTTGTGGTGCTATTATGTTATTGACTACGTCAACGGCTCTGAATACTGAACGTCCATGGTACATGGCTTCATTGCCATCCCTTAGTTCTTGCGCTTGATTAGGGTTTGGTACCAAAACAGATGGTACTGAAGATCTTAACAGTCCAACGTCTGTGATTATGTCTACTTCCAAAGTCGGATCACCTCTGGAGTTGAAAATTTGACGAGCTTTAACCTTTTGAATAGGCATCTTGTATTTTCTTTCAAATTTGTTTCTAACGATTTAATTAAGGAGCGTTTGTTAGTAAGGAGATATGGTCTTGAATCGAAGAGGAATTGGAAAGTTTGTTACTATTGAATTTATTAACGAAAGTTCTTGTTAATTAAACCATGATTGTAGCCATTTTTAGATTAAAACAAGCGAAATTTGATATGTGCATACTTCTTTTCTTAATTGAGACAGTAGTTACTCGTTCGTGTGAAGTTATAATTTTAGTTATAAATGTGTACAAAAAAAATATATATATTTCTTCTAATTTTAGGCGCTAGGCGTGATGCAGATGGTTATTTCTGGATAACTGGTCGCATTGATGATATGTTGAATGTTTCTGGTCATCTTATGTCTACGGCGGAAGTAGAAAGTGTATTGACTGAACATTCTTCGGTAGCTGAAGCTGCAGTAGTTAGTAAGCCACATCGTATAAAAGGACAATGCCTTTATTGCTTTATTACACCAAACGAGGGTATCAAATTCGACAAGAAGCTTCAAGATGAACTTAAAAAGAGAGGTAGTTGAAAAGCATTTTAACTTTCAATTAATTTATTGCAAATAAATATGTTAATATAAACTGTCATCAATAGTACGTGAACGAATCGGCCCCTTCGCTCAACCGGATGTCGTTCAACATGCACCAGGACTACCAAAAACACGATCGGGCAAGATTATGAGACGTATACTTAGGAAAATCGCAGCAGGAGATAGAAATGTCGGCGATATATCAACATTAGCCGATGAAAGTATCGTTAATGTCCTTTTCCAATTAAGGCCGCAAGTTTAAGTAAATTTCCAGCAATGTAGCGACCTTCGATGGAAACGTAGTAATTTAGAAATGAATGATAACGACACGCTTCCGGTGATCGATTAAATAAGTAAGACTTTCGAATTATAGCCATTGAAAAGAATAAGAATGTGAGAAGTTAATATAAAAATGCAGGAGAATGTGTAACTTGTTAAAATATAAGGAGAATAGTTTTTATTAACAGGGAAAAAAAATCGGACTCTAAAGTGGTATTTTCAGAAAAAAATTTTTGTTTTATACATTACAATTTTTATTACATTAATAGTTATTATTTATGATATTATTTATGAATTATTTTATAGAAAATTATTGTGCAATAATTGTTACTGCTTTCAGTCGAATACCATTGTGGCATGTCTTGCTTGAAACAGAATATTTCATAAGTTTATTCATTATTTGAACGTGAAAAATTTATTTAAGCCGTTGACTATTTTTTTAATCAACTGAAAATAATATGAAGCTGCGAAAAATGTTATGTAACTAAAGATAATCATTAAAACTGTTTCAGAATCTTATTAAAGAACTAAAGTGATGCTAAAATTGACGATTTTTCAGAAATCGACTATAAATATATTAATTGTTACATATCGATTGACTTCATAGCAGCAATATTTTTTGAATATAAGCGAATATCAAAAAAATCGAATGACGTATGACAAATATTTATCATTGTTGAAAACTTTTATAATGTGCATTCTAATGATGTGCATGTTCAAACGATTTGTCTACATTAAACATGAAAGTATCTCAGAAGCTTTTGAAAATTTTACAGAAAAATTTAATTGTAATTATATATTATATGTGTATATATTTGAACGATGACGCCGGATTATGTTACGATAGTATAATTTTAGAGAGATATTACAATATTAGAACTCGATTCATTTTGATTTAAGAGCGTAGCTGGTTGTAAATTTTTACCTTACTTCTGTTCAACTTAAGTTTCAAACGACTTCTAGTAATGACAACGCTGATAAAGGTTCTAATTATATTATTTGAGCATCTTGTTAGCACGATTAAAGATACAACAACTGAAAGTACGAATGCGGTTACAAAAATATTGCAATCTACGTAGTATTTAAAGTACTGCAAAAATGTTTGCGAGTCCATTAGTTATAGCGTAAAATTTTTTGCCCATAACTTTCGGTTTTCTTTAGATATACACAAATAAATTAGCAAGAAAAAAAAAGAATTACGAGAATATATATAGACAAATTATTTAATTTTAGCAAACTATTTTTTTTACAATGATTTTCCGTTCCAGTATGGAGGAACGGAAGACCTAATCATACGCACGATCATTAACGCACTTTGCGAAAGGAAGTTGGCATTTTCTGTAAGTTACTAGAAGGCTGGTTTTATAATTGTTATACTATACGTAAGGTGAGTCAAACAAAACGTTGCCTCGTGTCCCTTGATAGGGGCATGTTACATACATATCATTCCTCGCGGAACAAATTAATTATAGGTGTGATAACGATATATATATATATATTTAAAAAGTATATATGTATATTATATGGAATAATGCAGAAAACATCTATATATGTAAATATATCTATGTTGAAGGACATAATTATTACTGATCTGTTAAGTGAAATTCTTGTACTTTATTCACCTTCTTCTAGTCTCCAATCTTATCCAGCTTTTATCAATCTCATGGTTTTAAAAACAGCATTAGAACTGAATAAGAAATGTAGGATTCAACATGTATTTCCCTGTTTATTTGTAATTATTTTCTATTGCGTTTATTTTATATCCCATAAACTCAAACAATTTTTATTCAATATCTACCAAATTTTGTTCTTTGAGCTCAACTTAAACGAAAGTTCTCAAACGAAATAATTATGTTTTAGTTATAGCTTTATCGGTCTTTAATATATTGAAAGCCCAATGTAATAAAAATCTAATAAATATCTAACTCATTAAATTCTCAAATAAAATGATCTCGTTTAGCTTCGATGTGTTAGCAAAATACATATTTAATAAATTTCAGAACAAATCATAGCGCCGAGATTTTGCTGTTATCAAGAAATCGTGATGTGAATCGAAATTTTTACGAACCGGGTCGCCACTGTCGCTTTCATTCGTGATTCAGTAACGGAGGAATGCTTTTTAAAACCAGCTGACAAGATGTTACGTCAGTTAGTCTGTAGCCGTTGCCATTGTCTGTACGACGTTGTGACTTTGTGCGTCTATTATGACAACATTCTGAACTCGTGTTTCTTTCCTGACTATTTCGACATTTTCATAAATCATGTCTGACATCGATGAATATTACATAGCCGTCCTTCGATTAGTGAAGGAAGCTGGCTCGGTAAGTAACATTTTCTTTGATAAAATCGCGCACGTACAACTTGTTTTGTGTATCAAGTTATTCCTGGCCGATCGTGAGCTACGTTTTATCGATTTTGCACGCAGCTTTAGATTTCAATCGTATTCTTATTTAATCAGTATATTGCCTTTATTTTTTATACTCGTTTTATCTGATGTTATCTCATGTAACATAAACGCAATACTGTTTCATGTCTAATGATAGTTTCACTATTTACTTTGCAATCACTCGAACGATGCATCAACGATGGTTTAATGCACACGAGTATTTTTTTTTATATACGAATGTGTATGTATTGTACGTATATTGTCCTGTTATATAGTGTCAATTTCTGGAGATAGATAATGCTGTTAATTTATAGGCACGAACGTGTATTTGTTTGGCTTCCAAGAAGCAGAGTCATCGAGTTGGGTAAAATTATGTTTTGTATTATGAGAAAAATTCCTTAGAATTACTAATAATTTATAACTTGTAATTTTTAATTCTCCTTTTGTAATACTTATAGCTAACGATGTAGATAACTATAGTTGAACGTATATACCTGTATTGTGCAATAAATGATTTAAGTTTTGAAATTTTATCTTTTATCTTTTATACGTATATAAGGTGAATTTGTGTCTATTAATAATGAAATAACGATAAGAAAATTGTCCAGGGAATTTTTGCTTAATCATAATTTTATTTTTGACGAAGTATTAATAGTTTTTTAATTACGTCTGATACATTTGAGAAATTCGCAAGGAGAAAACAATAATTAATATTTTATTTTTTGAAAAAATACCAATATGTTTTTAATTAACACAATTTGCGGTTTTGTCAATATCGGCGTTTTTTTTTTATTAAACACTACATATTTGGCGATTTATACAACAAAAGTTATAATTATGCCTTAATTGTAAAATTTGTAGATTGTGAGAGAAAAAATTAACCAGCCTAAGGATACAATGACGAAATCCTGCGAAGTTGATCTTGTCACCGAGTGGGATCAAAAAGTCGAAAAGTTGTTAGTAGATGGAATATCTTCCAAATTTCCAGATCACAAGTATGTTTTACAATATATATTTTATGTAAATATTATATTACAATATATATATTATTCATTATTTATTTATATATTTTTATCATATACAACATATATATGGCGTGATATATTTCAAATTATTTGAACAATTATTGAAAAATATGTTCTAAATAAATCAAGAATTTCTTTAAGTCTTTAATTTTTAAAATTGATACCAAATTTTTTTAACAAAATAATTGAAAATACTTCGTAAAATTTATAACATATAAATTACGCAATATATAAAGTATAGCAGTAATTCATAGAGTTTCATTTCTTGTCTAATTCATCATCCAAAATTTTCTAGTAAAACTGTAATTGTCTGATTATTGTGTCGTGCATGATTTTTAACTGAGAAAGAGAAAGAAACACGTGGCCAATATGTTTCGACTAATATATTTTATTGCTGAATCAGAAACAGTGATCATTTAAATAAATTCCCAATTGACCTTGCCTAGTAAAACATTCGATGTGTTATATCCCCTTTAAGCTCGTTATATATATGCACGAGTTTGGATCAAATCTGCCGCGAAGGGCTTTGTTAGATCATTGATGGAACTTTCCAGTCGTGAAATCGATCCAGAATCATTCTGGAACATTCTGATATAATAACGAAATAACTTTTTGACTTTTAAGTAATGCGAAAAAGTTTTATTCAACGAAACGAAACGTAAAAAAAAAAATATTCCGTTGGAAAATAAAAATTACAAATTTTGTATATTATAAATGTTTATAAGTGATAACGTTATAATAAAACTTACAATAAAACGTTCCGTAAATATCGAGCTTTTAATAGGGAGGAAATATATTTTTACAGATTCATAGGCGAAGAAGCTACTTCGCTAGGAACGAAAGTTGAGCTCACGGACGCGCCTACATGGATCATTGATCCGATTGACGGCACGATGAATTTCGTGCACGGTTTGCCCCATACTTGTATATCGATTGCATTACTCATTAACAAGACCACCGAAATTGGAGTAGTTTACAATCCAATTTTGGAACAATTATTCTCCGCCCGCAAGGGTCAAGGTGCATTCTTGAATGGAGCTCCCATTAGGGTTTCCGGAGAGAAAGGTATAAAAATTTACAGATCCTCGTGTTATAAGTGAAAATTAATTTTAATTGTAGAAAATGAATTACTTATTTGCTTGTATTTTTATTATTTTGAATATTCTTTTTGTTTAATTCACTTAAATCAAATTTCTTTTTCTTTCAGAATTACGTAAAGCTCTTGTAATGATGGAAATGGGCACAAGCAGGGATCCAGAGAAGATGAAAATCGTACTGGAGAATGCGAACAATCTTACTCCTCAAGTTCACGGGTATAAATTAACATACTCTTAATTGTAATTCTTTCTTTTTTTCTTAATTCAATTCGTATGTTTTTATACTCTTTTTACGTTATATAGAATACGAGCTCTGGGATCTGCGGCTTTAAATATGTGCATGATCGCTCTCGGAGGAGCGGATATTTCTTTCGAGTTTGGTATTCACGCATGGGATATCGCAGCTGGTGATATCATCGTAAGAGAAGCCGGTGGAGTGTGTATAGATCCAGCAGGTAATTTACTTTATAACAGGTCTAACATTACATAATAATTACTTTTAATGATATATTGAAACTTTGATCTTTGGAAAAAGATAATTTCTTCACGTTTGTTTTTTCTTTACATCCGCGCTTATTTCGTTTCTAGGTGGGCCGTTCGATGTCATGAGTAGAAGAGTTTTATGCGCGTCAACAATGGAGTTGGCACAAGAATTAGCCAAAGTATTAGTTCAGTATTACCCAGAACACGACTAAGAACCATCAGGTGTATGAAAAATATCAAAGATATCAAAGAGGCCTTGTTACGTAAAATGCATGCATGTTTGATGTATATATGAACATCTGTACTGTGTACTTTCTTTCGATAAGATTTAGTTTTGATAATGAAACGGTAATCATTACGTTCGTATTCTCGCCAAGGTTTATAAATCAATACGGATATAAATGTCTAGGAAAATGTTCTAAGAACCTATTTATTAAGTAATTTGTTTGAGACAAAATTCGCAATGTGTTTAAAAGATGAATTTGAATTTAATATAAACTATATAGACATTCGATAAATGTATGTAACAATACTGTACATTGAAATCAAAGATATATGAATGTAAATGTAATATGGTTTTTATTGAAATATAATGCGAAATAAATTTAATTGTGCCATTATACAAATATATATTTTATTTTTATAGTTAAATATGCTTCTTTATATTATATAGATATCTCATTTGTTGTACTGAAATTTCGAGGATTTTTTTTTTAGTAATCTGAAAACTGAAAGCCACAAATATTAGTATCATGTTTGTTTCAATGTTACCTATACTTACGTAAAGCATTTAAGAGCTTATAGATACACATTTTTAAGAAAAATAAGATTTGATGATAATTTTCATTTCTTATACACGATATATCTTACCTGTTCGGATACTTACGGTTTTGTTAATTTCAGCAAAATTTTATGACAAACCTTCCTGTTGACACAAATTTATATTAAATATTTGGTGATCCTTTTTGCGATAGACATCATTTTTATACAGTTGTCAAGCTGCTGCCCAGAGAATCTCATTTTCTTCACCATCATCATGTTTTCCACCAACTGATTTCATCATCTCTTCCATTGCCTCCCCTCCTCACAGGGAGGGCTACAAGTGAAACATTACCAAATAGCCAATTAGAAAATTATGAGTTAGTCTGAAGTTTTGTGTATTCATTTTATTTCTGTATTGAAATGTACCCGAAACATCTAGCTCCCTCTTTTTTATTTGAATTTTGCAAAAGCACGTTTTTTAATCCCTCATATTATATCAAAGAAATATTATGTTTATGCTTTATGTAAGGCAATGAAACAATGGAATTTAATATCTTTTCGTTTATCATATTTAGGAATATAACTTTGTAACTATGTGTTAAAATAATGTATAATGATATATGTACATAAATACGTGCAAAACAAAAATCTGTCTCTAAAGAGAATAGAACATAAAGAATGACTATTACAACAATTTGATTTTGTTTTACGCTATGATTATGCAGGTTTTGATTGCAATGTTATGTTGTTTAATGAAAAACGGATATGCTAAATATCCCATAAGGCAGTCCCCCATGAATACCTTGCAACGGGAACGGCGTTAAAAGCCCACGAAAGGTCCACTCGCACTTAACGATGCTTTGAATCGAAGACTCATATCTGAAACATAAGCAATCTCGTACAATATTGTCATGTAAAAATCACACATACCATGAACCATTCAAACAGCATTGACGTTCTGTCGTATCTTATAAATAAAGAACGCACAATATTAAATAAAAGAGGAAAAGAAAATTTAACGAAGCTAACGATACGAAATCGCAAGCTACTATAACGAGTCTGTTGAAACGAAATATGAGTTTTTATATATTTCTATATGTGACTACATGTTAATATTAAACATTAAACAAGTTTTGTTTTATGTAATGCAATTCGAAATTTCTATTTCTCAGTGCAAATATATACATTATTTTTTTTTTTCATATTTCTTTACATCGATGTCTAAATAAATGCAACTCGTCAGATATGAAAATGATTATTTGTAATACTAACAATCGATAGTGATAAGAGTGATAACACAATAACTTATTTTTTCAACATTTCCTGGAATTACATTATTTGTAATCCTTAATGTTTCATTATTTGATAAAAAAGAGATTACAATTGTACTTTATTTCCTTTTTTATCTATAATTATTTACGTTGCGTACAAGTGCTTCTATAATTTTACACGAAAACAGCGCGCGATTAAGACTGAAAATATAAAATACAGGGCTTGTTTCTCATTTTGATAAGCATGTTTTGTTTTATTTCAATAACCTACTTACTATACAATTTGTTTCTTTCTTGTTAGTACAAGTTTCCTTGTTACTAGGCTTTGATGCTTGTCGTGCATATGCACACGACGGCACAAAAGAACAAAAAAATGTTCTGGATTCGTGAATTATGCGATCAAATTCATAAAAGTTTTACAATTTCGCAAACTTAGGTTCTTCGTCACGAATGTAACGCATTACTATCCATTTATGGTATAATTTATTTACGAGTTATTTGTAAAGAAAGTTGCCTCTTGATATTCAAAAAGGTTGATAAAAAGAAAAATACTATGTACCACCATTATGCTAAGTATCGATGGCCAGTTCATGCTGAAAGAGGCGGTCACTTTTCCCAGTTTTCTTTTTCATCCACGGAAGAATATCATTTAATGACGTATATTCATCGAGCCTCTTCTTCTAGTTTTCATCGTGTTGGATTTATTATTTTATAGTTGCTGTGCACAAAGAAAGAAAAGAAATAAACTAAATCTAACTGGTTTCCACTTCAAAGAAATTTACACGAAAAAGAGATTTTTTACGCCCTTTGATACACTACATTGTTCCGAGCCAAGTACAAATATTGTTGTTTTTATAATCGTTGATAAATGCATCAATGGGTGAACTCCAACATTTTTAATCATCGTTTGTAGTGGTTATTAATTAATATAAAAATATTGCACCTGCAATAGTTATTATCAATTAAATAATACAGTTCAAATTGATAGAGTACAAACAGTTATTCAAATAATTTTTCGTTCCTCTCATTATGTACGTATTTACGGCTTGAAAATGTTCTTCTGTTTTATTCAGGTAAAGTGAGTGAAATGTGAAACTTTTGCACCGCCTCTTTCTGCTGGAACGGATACAAGACATTCGATATAAGTAGACACCGCATTATGTTAGTAATGCTTTTTATAAAATACAACGAATCGTTAGCGGTGTCGATTCAAACATTTTTTTGAAAAGTTACGTCAATGAATTCTCCGATGCGGAAGGACCCCGGACAGGGTTACCTAGATCTTTTCTTGTATAAATGGGTGCGCCAGGGCGTGGTTCACAGTAATCCTTTTTCCTGCATCCAACATCAATGTTCGTTCCAAAAGATCCTTTAGCTGCCCAACTTTTCGGCTCTGTTCTGGTGGCAAAGAATTTCCACCTAATTCTGCGTTTAGATCACGAGTGGCAGGTAACGTAGACATCACTACAACTTTCTCCTAAAAATATAGGTGTTAGTAACTTTATCATCCATACGTTTTCTTCATGAGTACACATAATCGTTACATTACTTACCACACAGCAAAAGAACAAGGTTGGAAAGAACAGTAGAAAGACAACTTACCCGTTCCGTGACCTTATCAACTTCATGATACAGGAAATTGCAGTTAGAGTCAAAATGTAGATCCTTGAATGAGCCTTTCCTAATCAGCTTATTAGGCATTTTGCCTTTTAAGTCCATGAAGAATTTCAACATTTGGTTGTTTGTTTTGCCCGAGAACATTATTTTCCCCGTGTACAATTCGTATATGGTGCATCCCACAGACCACATGTCAATGCCGAAATCATACGGTATACCAAGAACTAGAAAATGCCAATGTTATTTGCACGGTATGTGATAATTATTATTAAATCTCTATGACAGTGGAGATCTCCCCAATGTAGGTTCGATCAATGTATCAGAGCTGTCACACAGAATTGCTATTAACGTTTCAAAAAATAATGCGACTGATATAATCTAGTCGCTACGAAATTTCATCTGTTCGTGTCTAATATGTACAGTGTTTTTAAATTGTTTGTGCCATATTTTAAAAGGTATACTATATAGCACGGCTATTAAAAGGCTGGTTCAAAGTAGAAGAATGATGAGTAAGCAAGGATTAATCTCTTGAATTTTAATTAAGAATAATTAAAATAAAACAAAGACAATAAATAACAAGAGATTAGTAAAGTACGAATACATATTTATTAATTAATAAAAATCAGCAAACTTACTAATTTCAGGTGCTCGATAAAATCTTGATACCAAATACGGTGTTATCTCATTCTCATGAGCATGAGATGCTGAGCCAAAATCGCACAGTTTTAATACCAATTTGCTTTCACTGACTAGAATGTTATCCGGTTTGATGTCAGCATGCAGAATATTTGCACGTTTTAATAATTTGAGAGCAAGGAAAAGCTGCTGCGTATACGATCTTACCGCTTTAACGTGTAAACCAACGTCTTTTCCGTATTTTTTTAAAACCTAAATAAAATTTTTTACACGATAAAAGAAAACATGTCATAAATCAGCGATAAATATATATAATATATACTTACTTCTCTTAAATTCATAGCTAAAGGTTCAAAAACCATACATAAATGATTTTTATGAAAGAAATGCCTGAAAAGTCGCAAACAATGAAATCTGTCTTCTGGATCTGCGTCATTCAATTTCCTAAGAATTTCTAATTCTTTAAGGCCAGTTTTGTGCCTGAAAGGATGAAAGTATTGCTCAGTTTTAATATCGCAATAAAGTAAAATGTATTGTATACTTACATTATTTCATTGTTTCTTATTATTTTTACAGCAACATCTAAATTGCCTCTAGCAGTATCTCTAGCCCTTACAACATTACTAAATACACCCTGACCAGTATATCCATAAACAACATACCGAGAATCTAACGTTTCACCCACTCGTACTCTAGAAATAAAAAAATAAAATATATTTTAACATAAAAAAAGAAAAAGAAAAAATATAATATCTTACCGATAATATCCTTCCGCATCATCCCAATTGTCTGTTAAACTTGGATTATCTGGTCCACCTTGCCGTTTTCCTTCGACTGTGGGACTCTATAAAAAATATTAATGCACAATAAATAAACATGAAAAATAAAAAAAAAAGAGAAAATTTACATACATTGAAATCACCAATATTGTCCGCTTCGGCAAACATGTCCCACTCGTTCGACTTTTTTGCATTTTGTTTCTCTTCTTGTTTAATTTTTTCTGTTGGTTTTGTATCTTCATTTTTGTCTATCTCTTCGGATGGGGCATCCTCAAATCTAGATTTTCTCTTTTTAACTTGTGGCGATTTTGGTTTCTCGGGCAGTGGTGGGGTATGACTCTCTGAAGTGGATTCATTATTATTAGACGATACTTCTATTGACTTTTGTGAAATATTTGATTGACTTTCAGAAGGTGGAGTTGCAGGAACAGTATTAATTTCAGCGGACATATTTGAGTCTTCATTTGGTCCTCCTAACCTCTGAACGAAGAGAAAAGATTTACAGTTATTATTTTATAGTATTAGATAAAATTAATTAATTAACAATAAAATCAACATACTTTCAGAAGTTCTTCTCTCTGTTTCCTTCTACGTTCAATAATAGCTTCCTCATCTTCTTCTTCTTCAATATCAATGTCTTTGATATCTTCTTCGCTTGAAGTTTCTGAATGCTCTATTTTGAGTCCTTCTGACAAAGAATCTTTAAATTTATCACCACGTTCTCTTTTACCATTTTTCTCTCTTTTATCATGATCTCTAGTATGTTTGTCCCTATCTCTTCTACTTCGAGAAAGCGATCTAGAACGTTTATATCGATCATTTCGATCTCTGTCCAATCTACTTCTAACAGGACTACGAGATCTTCTTGTACTTCTTGAACGTTCTCTAATTCGATCTTGGTTTCGACTATCTCGTCGATCTCGCATGTCAATACGATCGCGACTACTTCTACCATCTCTGGGCCGATCGCGACTAGTAGGACGTTCTCTGCTATCTCTTTTATCACGACTATGACGGTCTCGGCTAGCAGGTCTGTCTCGACTACGACTTGGTAGTCGATCTTTACTGGTATGACGGTCCCGACTAGCATGCCGGTCTCGACTGATATGTCGGTCTCGACTAATGTGTCGATCTCTACTAATATGACGATCTCGACTAACATGACGATCTTTACTAACATGTCTGTCGCGACTTATATGCCGATCTCGACTATTTTGTCGATTTTCTAATCTATCGCGACTATCACGTCTAGATTTATCCGTCTTGTCTAACGATTTGTATTCATTGCGGGATCTGGAATTATGGTGATCTGTTTCTCGTTTTCGTTCTTCTTCTCTGTAATCAATTGAGCGATGTTTTATATTAATCAATTGATTACGCTTAGGCGTTTAACATTCAACTTACCTTTTATCTTGTTCTCTTTTACGTGATTCATCTCTTTTAATAGAATCTTTACGCTTATCATCTTCTATTCGTTTTTTACTATCTTCTTTTCGGGAATCTTCCCTGTGTCTATCGCTTGGTTTCCGCACTTGTCTATCATCTTTTCTACTATCGTCTTTCCTAGTTTCCTCTTTAGTGCGAACTTTCTCATCCCGTCTCCTTTCTAGTTCTCTTCGTTTATCTTTATGTTCCTCTCGACTCCTACGATCCCTAGTCATATCTACCACTACGCGCCTCTCCGGTTTTACAATTTTTTTGCGTTCTCTACTACCAGACTTACTCCTAGCCCGCTTTTTGGGCGGTATATTGTCATTTTCACTATCATCCTCTACAAGTATAACATCAGGTGTTTCAGTAGCTTTTATTTCATTTTGATCAGGTTCTTTATCTTCTTTCTCCGATTCGTCCGAAAGGTATTGTACTAAGCATGCTTGCAATCGTTCCTATATAAATATTAGAAACATGTTAATGCTTATATATTTTTAACAGAATCTGTTGAAAAAACAGTTATACCTTTTGTTTCATTAATTCTTCAAGATCAATATCATCTTCAATGATTGTACAATCTACTTCGTCTGAATCTAAGTCTACTAATTTCTCATCTTCACTTTCTTCAGTAGAAACTACTTCTAGTAAAGAATTTTTCACTTTGCCATTTACACCTAAATCTTTTTGAATTACACGCGACGTCTTGTCATCTAATGATCCATTTTCAACTTCTCTTTCTTTTTTAGGTCGTTTATGTTTCTTGTGTCTTTTCCTAAAATGTATTTTATTATATTGTAAATGATGTATATATACTATTATATAATTATTAAATTAATTACTAAAAAAATATATACATATATACATTGTACATACCGTTCTTGACGTTCTATTCTTCCATCTTCTCTTTCAATTAATTTATCTTTCTTATGCTTGTGATGTTTATGCTTTCTTTTCTTTTTCTTTCTTTGGTCAACTAACATGTCCGATTCAGAATCTATAGTGACCATGTCCCTCTTAGACTCTATACATTCTAAATCCGATGTACTAAAATGTAATCAAACAATTAACATATTATATTAATATCACTACATGACGGATATAATTCATAGATTATCAAATATAATTCGTATATTATCAAATTATTAAACTTTATTCAAGATGCTTCATATACATTAAAAAATTGAATATTAAATAATCGTACACGTTTACAGATGACAAATTATATTAACGCAATTATCATATAACATTTATCTTCAATCGATTAATACTAAACAGAGTTTGTTACGAAATATAAATGTAACGAAGTACAAGAAATAGGTTATTTTTTCCGATAGATTTGCATCAGTAAACTACCACAGAAAAAAGGAATCATTCTTCGTATTTATTTAGTTGTTGTATACAATATTAAAGAGAGAATATGTTAAAAATACACGAAATTCCGAAAATAAACAGAAGATCATCTAAGTATATATGATATATGTAAACAGACTATCTTACACATCTTTTTAGTTATTAAAACGAAAAGTTTCTCTTGGTTGGATAAGAAAGTTCATTGAAATTTTCAACTTACCCCATGATTATGTTTTATAAATTGTTGTTATAAGAAAAAATTATAGAATTACTGCACAAAACAACTACACGCACACATGAACTCTTTAATGGGCCGCCATCTTATACGTTCGATTATGTTATTTCGAGATGTCTCGATGGTGTATTGAACTATCGATAAAGAAAGGTAGTTTCCGGTTTCCATGTTCTCGTGATGAAGTGTGCGTCGTGTCGGTTTCGCGGTTTCTTAATTTTTTTAATGTAATCGTGCTTCGTGTTAAAAATATTCGTCTTAGTTATACTTTAGTGTGTTAATTTATGTAGTTACAGTGTAGTTTTGGTTAATTATATTTTGGTACTGTAACAACAGTTTAAGAATTATAATAGTACGTTGTGGCAAGGGAAGCAACGGATTATTGCACTGCAACACTGAGTAAGTTTTTAAATATTATATATTATCTTGTTGCATGTATGAGTAAATTGGACAAAAAATTTTATTTCTATTTCAATGTTTCGATTTTCAACGTTTTCGATTTGACAAAAATTTTAACCATTTTATATATAATATAACCATTTTATGTATCGAAGTTAGAACAGAGCTAACGCCACTAACGGATCTTTTGAACATATTATGTGTTCGCGGGCTTTTAGTTAGTATTTTGTATCGTTTCCAATGTTACCAACTAAGCATAAAAGAAAATTACAACGTCTCTGCTGGTTAAAATTGGAACTAAATAGTGGCATCATTGACTAAATCACTGGTTTTTTAGCGCACTCTACGTTTAAAGAACAGTGAGTTGGGGAACTACTGAATACGCTAGTAATATGATTTTTGAAACCCATTACAATGTCGTCAAATTTTCAATACCGAAATGTAAAGCTCGTCTGTGATTATGTCACTATCATCTATTATTATAAGTAAAATGATACAAGCAAAATGTTTAATCGTATCTCCAGATTCCAAAACACGAGATTAGTATTTAAAATTATTTCATTTCATTTTTTATTAGGTATTTATGTGTATGTTAGAAAGAGCTCTCTATTTGTGAATTTACGTTGGAAACGATAAAATAAATATTTATAACAGGATTTCTTATTGAAATATATTTGGAAACGAATTATATTTAGAATGGACCTGATAATTAAGATTAGATTAATCAAAAAAGGAGACATAGAATAGAACTATTGCATTTTATCAAATCATATGTTTTGAAAGACAGTAACAATGACAGTAACAATGATAACAACGAATGAAAGATGAAAGGAGAGAAGGGGTCCCTAATTTCGTCTGAAATTAAATAAACATGTCTTTGTACAGAATGCGCTCACAATGAATTTACAAATATTAACTATCTTATAATAGTAAAAGACTAAATTAGTTAAACAGTTAATTAAAATTTCTTAGAAATTTATTAGTGACTCGATTATTGCAAATGATTAATTAAAAATTTTAAATAGTACTTAGAAACGTTATGGATGAGAATTTATTGTTTAATTGTTACAAATAAATTATTAGAAATATTAGATAATGTTGAAACAATTAGAATATTCAGAAATATTATTTAAAAATTTACTTCTAAAATTTGCATCGATGCGTAAGCAACGAAAGTTCGATTCATACTGAGCTCTTATCTCCGTACCGATCGAAATATATCTGATCGCGTTAATCGGTCGACGGGGAAAATATTTACTATAATTTCGTAAAAACGTGTTAGTTACTCGATCGCTACAAATGATCAACTGAAAATTTTAAATAGTTGTTGGAAATGTTATTAAAGAGAATTTATTGTTTAATTATTACCTACAAATTAGATAATGTTTAAACAATTATAAAAATATTAGATAAAGTTTAAACAGTTATAAAAATATTAGATAATGTTTAAACAATTATAAAAATATTAGATAATGTTTAAACAACTATAAAAATATTAGATAAAGTTTAAACAATTATAAAAATATTAGATAATGTTTAAACAATTATAAAAATATTAGACAATGTTTAAACAATTATAAAAATATTAGATAATGTTTAAACAATTATAAAAATATTAGATTTGAAGTTAGAACTTTATCTAATATTTTTATAATTGTTTAAACATTATCTAATTTGTAGGTAATAATTAAACAATAAATTCTCTTTAATAACATTTCCAACAACTATTTAAAATTTTCAGTTGATCATTTGTAGCGATCGAGTAACTAATACGTTTTTACGAAATTATAGTAAACATTTCCCTCGTCGACCGATTAACGCGATCAGATATATTTAGATCGGTACGGAGATAAGAGCTCAGTATGAATCGAACTTTCGTTGCTTACGCATCGATGCAAATTTTAGAAGTAAATTTTTAAATAATATTTTTGAATATTCTATTTGTTTAAAAATTATCTAATATTTCTAATAATTTATTTGTAGCAATTAAACAATAAATTCTCTTTTATAATTGTTTAAACATTATCTAATATTTTTATAATTGTTTAAACATTATCCAATATTTTTATAATTGTTTAAACATTATCTAATATTTTTATAATTGGAAATATTACAGAAGAGAACTTATTGTTTAATCGTTGCAAATAAATTATTAGAAATGTTTAAACATTTAGAATATTCAGAAATATTATTTAAAAATTCACTTCGAAAGTTTCAATCGATGTGCGCACGATGAAGGTTCATCTTGTAATGATATTTCTCCCGCTTAACCTTCAGGTAAAGTCAGTGACGCACAGCAGGTGATAATCTTTGTCAACACTTTCAAAGACACTTTTTCTATTCAGCAATCAGTAATTTCACAGTTTTATTGTTTCCATTGATTTAATAATGCCTCCATTGATTTAAAGCAACAATAAATACTGCAATTTCTATATTTTTTACAAAGTGAAATTATAACAAAGTTTGCACGGTTAGTTTTTAACTTGTAATTCCGTCGACATATACCAAATGCTAATTTATAAGTCTGTGACATATAATATTAATTTTATGTAGAAAATAATCATATTCGGGACAAAAACTAAATTGGTCGTCTTTCAAGAATAGCTATGCAAATAGAAATCATGCACGTTTAATTCAATAATATTCCACGTAGATGTAACGTTGTTCCATAGACGAGGTCGGTCAAGTTCGAGTGGATTTGATGACTGTGAAAGGGATAATTTGATAATAAACACAAGCTCCACATGTTATATTATCTTCAATAATTTAATTCGCAAAAAATGTCTTACAATATAACGTCGAGGTATGCGACCCGTCGTTGGTGAATTATATGCTGTTGTTCTTGCACCTATATTTTGTTACGTCTCGCAACACCAACCACGCGTGGCATTTCCCCGTTTCGTTTCTCTAGTCTCTTAAATGACCAGTCGCGTGAATGATCGGCTCCGACGCCGACACGTTATGAACAATTATTATTAATTATTATAACGGCAATGGTAACGAGTAACAATTAAATATAATATTATACATTACGAATAAATACTAAAAAGTAATCCTCGCAAACTCGGGTGAGTAACCGAACGATGCTTTCCGTTCGCTGTTACAATATAAATACAAAGGGTGGTGGCGTGGGGTAACGAAGGGGCGGACAATAGGATGGGTTAGGACTGGGAGAGAGGGGGCTCGAGTATACTTAATCGCTTCTAAATCGCTTCTAAATCGCATTCTTTACACAAGGTACTCGATCGATTCCGATCGTTTATCACATTCTTCGACGATCCATGAGTCTCGGGGGTTTTTCTTTTCTCGAATTTTCTCGTCGAATATTTGACAATGCTTGCTCTCTTTCGCCGAAAGGAATATCTCGAGGAAGTTAGGATGTTTTCCTTCTTGTCCGAATGCAACGTACTCGCGGGGCTGAAAATTCGCTCCAACAAACTCGATTCATTTTGACAATTCAATTAATTACATATTATACTACAAATAATTTCGAACAATTTCGATGTTAAATAATTCGGAAACGAAGAAACATCGTCAGTGAATCTTTACGACGATATAATTGATGCCAGTTATAATTCATAACTTAAAATCCTTTAAAAGATAAGAGGAGGAAACGCATCATAAAAATTACGGACGAAGTTCCTCAGCTTCTTTTTAGCGAATTCACGAATTTTCAGCAACGCAATTACGCAGCATTATCGATTATTTTCGTGAATTGGAAGAGTACGAAGATTCCTCTTCCGTTTATATCGATTCCAAGTGAGGAAGTCTTGGTCCGTTGGAAGATGAAAAAAAAAAAAGAAATATTACTACTACGCTCTGACTAGATTCTACACCCATCCAGTATCGATCCTTAGATTAAATCTAGTCTCTATACGTGTGCTTCTAAACGAGAGGAACGATATAGTTATGTCATTAATCTTTCGTTGCTTTGACGGTGAGAGATCGAACATCTATAAAAAGTATTTGACGTTGTTCTCTAACAAATAAAAAAATTCGCGGAAGAAGAAAATGATTATCTACATTATTCGAGATGTTATTATACAAAATTAATTATTCGTTGAAATTTCGTTAAAATAATCGGAACGAAATCGCTTTTTAATATAATGAAAAAAAAAAAAAAAAAAAAATTGGAAGAAGAAGAGAAGTATTATATCTATAAAAAAAAAATTTCGTTAAAAAATTAGAATAAAATCTTGGCATGAAATTAAGTACCGAAGATGTTTTTTTTTTTCAATATTGTTTTCATCTCTCTTTCTCTTTTCTTGTTTTACTAACGCGTTTAAATTGTTCTGGTCCTCGCTAAGATAAAGAACGAAGATATCTTCGCTTTTTTTCAGCCAATAAATCGTAGAAATGCTTATTTGAACATTTTCTTAGCGTAATGCCAAATGCGGAAGAAGTATTCGTCTTGTCTGAGAAGCCTTGCTCTTGCGTACGAATGGATGTCGGCATCCATGTTGTGCTCGCGTAGCCAAGAACTCGTGTTCTCCGTGCTGAAGCTCATCGACGCGGTTTCACCCTTCTCGGTGGCTTCTGCTATTGGCTCCACTACGGCTAATTCTGGAAAATGAAGTGAATAAAATGCAGAATTTTATGTCAAGACATCGAATCGCATTTTCATCTGTTTTTTGATATTCAAGAGAAAGATATCGAATTCTTCGCGTTTGAACATTCCACAGGTCCACAGTTCCAACGTTCTGAAACCTTTACTTCTCAAAGTGAGCCAGATCTTTCGACAGTGATGGTAGGGGAGAAGGTTCCGGTCTTTATCAATAATTCGGAGAATTATTCTACTATATATAGAATTAAAAAAGTAATGTACCGGAAGCTGGTATGATCTTGACTGGTTCGTCAGACTCCAAAGGATCGCTGAGGCCGACTTCGTTCCTGGCGAAGATCCTGACCAGATACTCGTGGTTCTCCTGCAAATCCCTGATGTTCAGTTTCTGCGTTTCGGCGTTCACCCTGGCTACTTCCATCCACATGGTTTTCTTCGTGTCCCTCATAGCAATTCTGTAGCCTTCCAACGGGGCACCGCCGTCCGATTCCGGCCTGCCCCACGAGATCACAACTGTGTTCGCCGCGATCTGCCTGATTTCCAACGGCGCTGTTGGCGGTGACGGCACGTCTGCGAAGACGAAGAACGAATATTTTCATCGAGGTTCCATCAAAATTTACTCGCGGCGACGAAACATATTTCTGAAAGAAGAGAACGAATCTCTTACTGGCATGTGTCATTAAGGTCACTGGCGATGAATTCGTAGGTAAACTGAGTCCCATGTTGTTCTCCGCGAAGATCCTGAAGATGAATTCGCTCTCTTTCAAATTTTCTATGCAATATTGAAGGCTGGTAGGGTCCAGAGTGACGACTTTTGTCCATCTTGCTCCTTTCCCAATTAACGGCCTCTTCTCGATCACGTATCCTATTACACAAAGAGAGAAACTATAGGATCCGCTTATAATTCTATATATTTTGTTTTTGTATCATTTATTCTGTTGATATATTTTATAGAATATTATAAATTGTTAAGAATAATTGGAAAATCGCTAGTTTTACAGTTTCCATTCTATCTTTATAGAAAATTTACACAAACTTTTTTTGCTGTTCTTTATGTTGATCTTATTTAATGAAGTGACGATAGATATACTATAGAAGTAAATTAATAGAAATGAGAAAGCGATATATGTCTATACGATACTGAAACAAAAAAATTCATTTGAAATTTTAAGATAGAAACGTATCTACATACAAGGATTGGTATGATCTGATGTGTTTCTTATAGGTCGTTAATAATGCTCTACAAGATTTATATTTTGTATAAGTTATATAAAAATATAAGATCTTTATGTTTTTATATAACTTATTACGACACAATATCATATTGAATATTACATTTCTTCTTAAGAATTGTCTATAAGATTGGCATCTATGCGGTACAATTTTTAAATGATTTGTCACGGTGAGATATTGTATTAAAGATTATACTACATTCAGTGAAAACTTACCTGTGAGCTCTGTACCTCCATTGCTGGCTGGTGGGGACCAACTGAGCGTTACACTCTTGCTAGTGACATTCGTCACTTGAACATTTTGCGGACTCGATGGTGGTGCTATAAATAACATTGATCATTGCATATTAAACAGGTCGCATGACTCGTTTAATAACAAGTAGCAAACAGCGAGCGGAACTGCGAAAGCAGTGAAACTTACTTTTGCTGATGACCGCTTTCGTTGGCGGAAATATGCCCAGCAGAGCGTACATGGTTCTTTCGTCGAGCTTTGTTATTTCTAAGCGACAGCGAAGGCAGTGAATAAGCGAGAAGCATGTTAGAGTGCAGATGATTCGTATTCAAAAAAGTGTTAGAACGCTAATTGTTATTTTCAACGCTGGCAGAAATATAATTTCTAACTATTTTTTAGGGCTCCGTGAAGCTTGACGCTTTTATCGAAAATTTCAAATTATCTTCGTAGCTGCATAAGCTCAAGTGATTAGTGCTGTAATTTTTAATAAAAATCGAGCAATTTTCTTACTGATTCGTCTGCCTGCCGCGATTGGTTCTTCAGCAACGTACGGGGGACCAGTGCCAGCACTGTTCTTAGCTGTTATCCTGAAGTTATATGGTACATCTGTTTTCAAATCTGATACGCTGAAGTGTGTCGTTTCGTGCTTCGCGCTGCCGATCTGCAAACGATATTTCAACGTAATTAACACTGTCGAATTTGATTATTGATTCGTCGAAATATTTTCCGAAAGATATTTATCAACCTTCTGCCAAGCCTTCTTCGATTCTTCCTTCATTTCAACGATATATTCTGTTATCGGTGTTCCGCCGTCGTTCTCCGGAGGCTGCCATTTTATCGTGAAGGATGTCTTCGTCATTCCCGATACTTCCAGTGGTCCTCTTGGTGGTCCAGGTGGCTCTGCAAAATTATATCAATTGGAGCGATTGAGAAGCTCGGAAGATTAGAAAATTTTGAAGATTGCTATTGGTCAAATGCTTTTAATTATGTTACTTGATGCCGAAGAATGTGGAAATGAGTATAAACTCTGACTTGGTTTGACCTGATGATGGATTTATTACTCAAGAAGCCTGATTGTTTCTTGATTAGTTAGTTTCGTCTAAGTAACGACGGCTAAATTTGACTTATTCGCTTAGCTGAATACTGATTGACTGAAAATGACTCTGATTGATCAACTAATTTGACTGAGTGATCGCTAACTTGACTGAGTATGGATCTGATTGCACTAGTATGACTGACTGAACTCAGTGACTATTTGAACTAGAAAAATAATTTCTTTGAGGAGTCCATCTGCTTTGGGGCAGATAACAGTCATATTCCATTCTGACAAATTTGACAAAATTATTGAAAAATCAAGGAGAAAATCGAACTCTTCAGTAATGTTCAGAAAACGTAAAAATCTAACTTACCGAAGGAAGTTCTCATCCTGACCGTGTCTGATTCCAATGGTTCTGATGCTCCAACAGCGTTTCTGGCGATGATTCTGAACTTGTATTCGGCATTCTGTTGCAATTTGTGTATGCAGAAGCTCTCCACTTCTTTGTCGATATCGACCACCTTCACCCAAGTCTTGCCCGGTTCGTACTTCTCGATCGTATATTTTTCCAGTTCGATTCCACCTTCGTCTTCTGGCGGCCGCCATTCAATAGTGACGCGATCTTGCCTGATCTCCTTGAAGACAACTGGTCCTTGCGGTTTGCTTGGTTTATCTATAATATTCGAAACGAAATAACACAAAAATTAGCTAGAAAAACCAAAATCCATGATAAATTTAAAAAGGAAAATTATAAATGGTTCTCAATCCATTTAGATTGTTACAAGATTCAGGATTTCTATGCATTCGTAGAAAATTCAAAAGTGTATACAAAGATACGAGTGTAAATAGTACGCAAAAATATATAAAATATCCAAAGCAAACTGATTAATTATAATACTTATAGCAAGTGAAACAATTTTCTACAAAACTGTAAATTTGCATAGATCGAATCACTATATATATATATATATAATAATTTGTCGATATTATTTAATACCTATGACTCTGAGATGTAAGTCAACCGAAGAGCTGCCTGCTTGATTCACTGCCTTAGCTGTATAAGTAGCAGTGTCTTCTCTAACGAGCGAAGAGATAGAAATCGTAGAGGTCTTCTCTTCCGTTTCAATGGATACACGTTTGTCGACTATCTTCTTGTTGTTCTTCGACCATGTTACCTCCGGTTTCGGGAAGCCGCTTGTCTGAATCTCCATCTTCCATTGGCTGTTCACTGGGAGGTTCTGACTTGCCAGAGTTTCGTCGTACATGATCTTAGGCGCCTCTTGCACCTTCAATTCGCACGTTGTTTCCGCTGTTCCTCTTTCGTTCTTTGCCTTCACTGTGAACGTCGCCGATGACGTTTCCGTTGTCTGCGCGATGGTGTATTTCGCCACGCGATTTTCGTAAGTGATGCTGCTGTCCTCGAAAGTTTCGCCATTTCTCAACCTGAAATCAGACGGATTAATTCAAATCCTTAAAGCACCTTCTACTTATTAATTTCTTTCAACAAGAAATTTTAGAGAACATTTCAATTTGAATTTTTCGATATGATTTTCAGTCAATTTCAACTAAAATAAAATTACATTGGAAATTCAATGAGCAAATATATTTGAGAAAAATTGTTATTTTATTTTAAACGTTCACGAAAGAGCCTTTGACAAAGTTCAATCAGAACTTCACTCGATTCGATAATAAAAATTCGTACCAAGTAATATCCGGCGTTGGTGTTCCTCCAATGACGCAAGATAAGGTGACGGTTTCTCCAAGGCCAACGACGACACTCTTCAGAGGTTCTAGGACAACAGGTGGTTCTGCAGCCGATGGTTTTGTTATCTTTACGTATGGGGAAGTTGGTGACGTTTCACCTGGTCCAGCTTCGTTTGCAGCTGTTACTCGGAAGGTGTACTCTTTATTCGTGGTCAATTTCGTTACTTTGTGTGTTGTTTCTATTATCGTCTCTGTAACCTTGGTCCACCTTCAAATTAAAAAAGAAAAGCATTTTTACAATTTGTAGTCATTATTTTGTTCTAAAACATTACTCGTAGTTTATTACAGTTATATCCTTGTTGACAATTAAATATTATTTAAATATTTTATTCAGAGGTCAATCCTAGATTTTTGTATCAGAAGGTTCTCTCGAACTTGCGAAGATAATTAATACTCACGTAGTTTCAGTCTTTTCTTGATACTCCAGAATGTACTCAACGATAGGCGAGTTTCCATCTGAATCTGGTTTCTTCCAATGAAGCGTAACACTGTCCTCGGTCACTTCCAATGGTTCTGGTGCTCCAGGTGCGCTTGGTACTTCTGCAAATATAGAATAAAATTTTCCAATGAAAATACAATATTCTCCAGTATACGTTCTCAGAAATAGAGAGAAAGAATATTTTAGAAATTATACTCACGGACGATAACGACGCTGATATCTATAGTAGCTTCTCCGACGTTGTTCACCAGTTTCAGAGTGTAGTCACCAACATCTTCCTCTTGGATCTTTCTGATAGTTAATACCGCGGATTCTTCATCGATCGATGATACAACTCGTTTCGATTTTACAATCACATTTCCATTCACGGTCCATTCGTCGCTCGGCTTCGGTGTTGCGCTGAATTTCACGACTATTTCGACGTCCTCGTTCTCTCTTACTTTGTACTTCTTAGGCGTGTCTGGACTAATCTTTGGTGCCGTTTCGATGACTAAATATTGGAAGAGATAATAATTACAGTTAAATATTTATTACAGTTAAATTCTATGAAATATTTTAATTTACAAATATACAAAACATATTTAATCTTTTATACTTGATTATAATCGTTATTAAATATTACCTTCGACTCTTAATCTGGACGAAGTTTTCACATTCGTCACTGTAGCTGAATATTCCGAGATATCTTTAGTGGTACATTTTTTCACGATCAGTTTCTTGACGGTGCCTTCGTCGATGATGCTATACTTCGATGACTCCTCAATGATCTCCGTTTTCCTACAATATTGTTACATCACATTTTATCCCTCTCAAGTTCGTACAAATTGTTCAATTTTCAAATCTCAAAATTTTCTTTAATTGATCTTATTTAGCTATCTTTTTTGTTCTTTTTTTTTTGTTTCTTACCTCATCCACACAACTGGAACATCGCGTGATATTTCAATAACGAAAACGGCATCGGAATTCAGTGGTACAAGGGTGACGTCTGGCAATCTAGTGACGAAGTCCACGCCAGGTTCTTCCACGGTCAACTTGGCCGACGACTTTTGTTCACCGACCTCGCAGGAATAGACACCGGCGTCTTCCGGCTCCGTGTCGTAGATCTTCAGCCTCTGTCTCTTGCCATCGATCGACAACCGGACGTGTTCCGAAAACTGTAGCTCTTGTCCATCTTTGAACCACCGAATCAACGCGTCTCCTTTCGTTAGTTCAATCTCGAACGTTGCTCTCTCGCCTCTTGCTATTGTCACGTCTTGCATCTTTGTAATGATCTCCGGCGGTAGTTCTGGGATAATTTACGAAGAAGTTAGCAAACAGTTTATTTTACAATACTAAGACTAATTAGATCTAGACTGATAGATGTTACAGTGGATTTAACGATACGCAGATTATGGATTTTTGTGTATGCAGATTCGTGTTTCTTTTTAGAATGTAATATAAAAAGATAGAACCTAAATGGAAAATTATTTTTAGCTAGGAAGCACTACGTTGGATCTTTAAAATTTTCTACGAATGCGTAAAAATTCGTAGTTCGCTGATAAAGTAACATAATAATACTTACCGATGACAGTGACTTCCGCTGTGCATTTCTGATCTATAAGGCTGCACGTGTATTCACCTTCGTCGTGGACGGATGTACTTCTAATGAGTAATTTTCTAACGGTGCCATCTTTAACAAATTCCAATTTCTCTTTACTTGGTCCCAAAGGTTCGCCGTCCTTGAACCATTTAACATCCGCTGTCTGAGAAGTGATTTCGACTTCGAGAATGGCGACGTCACGCTCCTTCACTTCGCAATCTTGTAACTTTTTCACGAATTCTGGTTTGGTGGCTGTGACATTAAATTTTAATCGTTGAATATTAGAAATCATAAAAATTTGTCATGTTGCTCGACTTTCGAATTTTTAATTCGATTCATTTCATTGCTAGAGAGACACCTCAAGTTTTTGTACTCTTCAAGATTCAGACTCAATAATAATTTTATTCTTTTAACAATCGTTATAAAATTTATGGTAATATTCTTCTCCGATTGTCGTTATAAATTTAAACATTAGTTGCAATATTTCCCATCGGTGATTATCGTAAATTAAAATGATTGATTCATGGCTATTCTTACCTCTTACGGTGACTTTGCTCGACGTCGATTGATTTTTCACCGTGCACTTGTAAGTGCCTTCGTCCGTAGGACTCGTTTTCTTGATCACCAATTTGTGCACCCGTCCTTCGTGAATGATCTCGCGATGATCCATTCCGCTGATCTCCTTGTCGTTGTGCCACCATTTCGTCGAGACGGTGTGCGATGTCTCGCAGGTCAGTTCCAAGGTCTTGTACTCATCGACGACGACTTCTTTCTCCAGAGTCTTCGTGAATGTTACTTTCTCGACGTCCACCGTGACTTTGGCACCGTGCGACGCTTTTCCAACTGGATTACTCGCGATGCATTTGTAATCGCCCGCGTCTACCTCCGAATCCGCGTTCCTGATCTCCAACATGATGTTCTCGCCATCATAGGTTTCCATGATATTCGGTGATTTTTCCAAGGGCTTGTTGTTTCTATCGAGAAATAGAAGAATGGAATAGAATTAATTAAAAGTTTGAAATTTGTGCCAAAAAAATTAAAATAGAGGAGATATACGAAAAGAAGGTAATGCGAAACATAGGTATGTATTTCAACATTATTATTATTATAAATATATATAATTTTCGTTACTAAAATTACGTTGTTATCATTGTTGTAAATATATTTCAATAAAATTACTTTAACTACTCTAGTCTTGGTTTTAACAATCTTGATTATTTTAACTATTTTGATACGAATTAAATAACGTTCTACTACGGCAAATAATAAAAGTTTACAAAAATAATAAAGTAGCCGATGATACCTTAACCACGTGACTTCTGGGACAGGGTTTCCAGTAACCTTCGCCACCAATTTAAAGGTGCCTTTCTGTGGAACAGTGAGCTCTTGGAACCGTTCCGTAAAGAGTGGCGGTTCTGGAGCTCCGCTGGGTATTTCTACGAGAACACGAAATTGCGTATTATTTCCTACGATTACTTAGACAATCTCGTCGTATATCAAATAGACGTATTAAAATACACAGTAAATCAATGCAAGCAGAAGCATATCCTACCCTTCGACACACTGTAGTGTTCGTACGCGTGTTGCTCGAAGTTAATGGTCAGCGCAGGCTTCAAGTTTACTGAAAAACGATGTAGCGAAGCATTTTACAGCATTAATATTCAAGCGTGATTTAATTAATCCACATTTAATGCCGATAACGCTATTTAGAACATTGAGTTCATTTCACGATACAGATGGTATCTTCGCTTCTGCCATAAAAGTTAAATAACTTGCCAACGTTATATTTATAGATATTATTAATTAGAAAGAATATACAGTATATAATGATAAATTGTAATATATTACTATTATATAGTATTCATATCGTCTTATTTAAATAATTATGTGCAATTAATTATAATATATGAAACATAACGATGAATATGAGAAGCGAATGAGCAAGAAACTTTTACCGCAAGTAGTTAATAGTCTGCACAAAATATGATTAGGTTTCACGATGTTCTTACTTTCAACCGTCAATGTAGCCTTCGTTTCGGCTGTGCCAAGATCGTTGGTAGCTACTACAGAATATTCTCCAGTGTCAGATACTTGAGGTTGAATCAGCGTGAGCGTATTCACGTGACCCTCTTGTTTCGGTGTCAAGCTCTTCAATGGTTTGCCGTTCTTGTACCAAGTCACTTTGGGAGCTGGGTTCCCGACGATCTGAGTCGATAACACCACGGTTTCTCCTTCCCGTATCACGTACGACTGTAATGGCTCTAGAATTTCTGGCGGTTCGTGTTTGCCAGTCTTCACCTGCGCGAACAGGTTTAAATTTTCGATGTGAATTTGCATAAAAATTGTAAAGGAACAATATCTTTTATACGTTCTATCGAAATGGCACGTCATTTCATCAAATGAGAGAAGAATCGATTCTGCAGAATATTTATTTCGTAAGTGAATATAATTTATAGTATATTTTTTTTCAAGCTACAGTATTTTGAATTATCGTTATTTAATCTGCGGAGTATTTACTTCTTGAAAATTATAATTCAGAGTCGATTTGATTTTTATACTCTGTTCAAGAATTTTAAAATTGCGTAACGAATAGATATTTGTGGCAATTTTTTTTTCTAACGTATACTATAATTAATTCTCGAATTAATAGTTCCAGTTATGTAATAATGTTATCGAATTAATGAACTTCAGAATTAGCAAATTCCAATTATCAAATAATAATAGTAATTATTGTAGAATTATTGTTACTACATTGTTATTACGTACGAACCTTCATAGGAATCTCTATAGTAGCTTCACCTTCCCTGTTCCTAGCAACGATAGTGTACTTTCCTTCCTGCCTCTTCTGCACTTTAGTGATCTTAATTACGCTGCAGTACATGTGCATATCGCTCTCAGTGACAACCTCGATGTTCTCCTTGGTCGTAATCTGCGTATCCTTGTAGTACCACGTTATCTCTGGTTCTGGTACTGCCACCAATCGACACTCCAATATCACATCTTCACCCTCGTTGACGTATTTCGCCTTTGGTTTTCGTGAGAACGTTGGTGGTATTCCTTCCAGGATGTCGGCGAGAGATGATTCCCTGTGGAAATATTTTACAATTAGATAAAAACATTTGTGTTCCAATTAAAAGACCTTTCGAGTGTTTATACATCTATCTAATATTATAAATAATATCGAAATTACACAAATAAAATGAATAATCGCGGTTATCGACACAAATGAAATGGACAACCGAGTTGTAAAATAATTTATTAATCAGGATATCATTTCGATTTTATATTATCATTAATAGCAGTAACAACACTTTGTATTTAAAATTTTGGAAACTTAAAGAGTTTATAAAAGATATTTATAATCTAAATTTGAGAATGTGAAAGAAAGCGTACCTTGAGAGACTTTTTCTGGACGGACCAGTCAGATCCGATCCATGATCAGAAAGAGGCGCTTCCACGACTAATTCCGTGGTGCTGGAAGCGAAACCAGCAGCATTCTTAGCGACACAGGTGAAGGTACCTGCATCTTCCGGGAACACTTCCCTTATGATCAAAGTTGCTACATTGTCGTCGTCGTAGTACATTTGGAAATCAGGTGATGGTTTGATGATTGCTGTCTGTCGGAACCAAGTTATCTGAGGCCTTGGTAAACCTTCCACTTGACACTCGAATTGAATCGTGTAACCATCCGGCGTGTGAATCGGCTGCAACTTCTCGATGAACTTCGGTGCTGATGTTTTCTCTCCGGGCGCTGGCTCTACGATTATCGAAGTTAATATTTTTGATTTATTAGAATCTAAAATTAATCGCTGAATAAAGAATATTTAGAATGATTAGGAAACAATGCAGGATAGATTTTTATATTTCTATGCTACGTTTTATATTTTTATTTTATAATGTTAAGTTTATGAACAAACTTACTTTCAAATACGGGCAACTTGTCGATTTTCTCGTGCAATTTGCGCTGCAGATATAGGGTATAGTGCACTTCGTTGAGAAGATATTGCGCTGGAACCCAGCCTTTCTCTTCCGTCAAGTGTTTCTTTACGAACCACCAATCTGAATTCGTGTGGTCTTGGAGAAGATATAAAGAATGATAGACGTTAATCCACTTATTCTGACATACACGTAACATTACGATTTATACGTAAGATGTAAAACTTACCGATGACGTAAACTCTTTCTCCCTCGACGAGGTTGATAGCTTCGTCAGTTTCTGCCACGTATGAACAAATCGAGAACATTGTATCGCCATCGCGGACAACGTACTCGATTTCTTCTGAAATTCAATTCAACCAAAATATTATTATTCTTGCTAAAAATTTAAACATGATACTAAAATATCGAAGACGATTTTCATTCGATGCGTACCTTCCTCTGAAATCTCTTCTTCCCTGGTGATACTAAGCGAGGCCTCTTCTGCAACGTGTCAAACAAAGTATTATAATAAAAACAAGCGAAATTAACCACACAAGCCGACATCTGTTAATATAATTAACTATTGATGCCCAAAATCGAAGCGTCTGTATATTCCGTATATTTTACAATATTGTTACGGTTATCTCTATCACGATAAATATCGCTAGCAGACCTATCGCCAGTAGAAATTAGTTATGCAGAGTTTCTACAGTTCCGGTGAAGTACATTACAAGAAGTACCGATATGCTTTTCATTCGCAGTGGATTAAGAAGCGGGGGATTCTAGGCGAGGCTTCGTTTCGGAGGCAGAGGGATGTTAGGGGGCAAGCATACTCACTAAATGCACCTTACAGTCTGACGAAGCGCGTTAATACTAGCTGAAAGCATGTTACATCAGATTAAACGTTATCTGCGAAATCGGCAATCGAAAGATCCTCTCGAACCTTCTTCGAACGTGGAAATTGATTTCCTGCTCTTCAACTTCAGCGCCAACGACTCGTCAGCCTCCTCCACAGAGTATTTCCTCTCGCGCTTCAGTTTCAATTTTACGTCACCTTCCTCGATGTCCTCCACTTTGTACGGCCTCGGCTCTTTCTTCTTTCTTCTCCTCAGTGGCAGCCGCATCTCGTCAGTCTCCAACTCTTCTACGCTATACTCGTCTCTAGCCTCCTCGTCTGATTCTATGATCTCTTCTATAATTGGGCCAGAGTCATCCTCGACTTCTTGCATAATACGAATGGTTTCTTCTCCAGTCTCTTCAGAGTACGTCATCGGTCGTTTCTTTGGCTTCAGTTTGACTTTACCGGACATGGAAATGTCCTCTTCCTCGTACGTGTTCAAAGAGATCTTGAATTCCTGTTCCACGTCTTCCTTGGTCTTCATAGAGCGTGGTCTGAACGTCACGTTCTCGACTTCCGTCACCTCTTTGATGTCTGGCCTTGGTTTTTTCTTCGGACGTAACTTTCGAAGAGTGACATCTTCGTAAATCTCCTCGATAGGCTTCGGAGCCACCTTCGGAGGTTTCCTCTTCACCGTGAATTCTTGGACCTCTTCCTCTTCTTCCGGTTGCTCCACTTCCTCGATCTTCTTAATCGTTAACTCCTCAGCTGCCTCTTCCACGACTTTACGCTCCGGTTTTTTCTTCTTTATTTGCACTTCGGTCGAGACTTCTTCCTCTTCCTTAGGTTCCTCAGGAGCGCGAGCTTTCTTTATGGTCACCGCAGCTTCTTCGACCTCTTCCGTGACCGGCGTTGGTTTCTTCTCTGGTTTCTTTTTCTTCTTGATGGTAAACTCTTCGGGAGCTTCTTCGGCTTCTGTTGGAACCAATTTCTTGATGGTTATCTCGGCAGCTTCTTCCTCGACTACCGGCTTCTTTTTCTTCGGTTTCTTCACCTCTACTTTCTCGCTTACTTCCTCTGGCGCTTTTTCTTCTTCCTTCGGTATCGGTTTCTTCAATGTCACCTCTTCAGTCACTTCTTCTGGGACTGGTTTCTCTTTCGGTTTCTTCTTCTTTAAAGTTACATCTTCTACGATCTCTTCCTCCTCTTTCTCCACAGGAACTGGTTTTTTGATAGTGACTTCATCAGCGGCTTCTTCCACCACTGACTTCTTCTTCTTTGGTTTCTTTACTTCTATTTTTTCTGTCACTTCTTCCGGAACTTTTTCCTCTTCCTTTGGAATTGGTTTTAGAGTAACTTCTTCAGTTATTTCCTCAGGAACAGGTTTTTCCTTTGGTTTCTTTTTCTTTAACGTCACTTCTTCTACAATTTCCTCCTCTTCCTTTTCTACTGGAACTGGTTTCTTAATGGTGATTTCTTCGGCAGCCTCTTCCACTGTAGGTTTCTTTTTCTTTGGTTTCTTTATCTCTATCTTTTCTGTTACTTCTTCTGGCACCTTTTCTTCTTCCTTTGGAATTGGTTTCAGAGTAACTTCTTCGGTTATTTCCTCAGGAACTGGTTTTTCTTTCGGTTTCTTCTTCTTCAAAGTTACTTCCTCTACAATTTCCTCTTCTTCCTTTTCTACAGGAACTGGTTTCTTAATAGTGATTTCTTCGGCAGCCTCTTCCACTGCAGGTTTCTTCTTTTTTGGTTTCTTTATCTCTACCTTTTCTGTTACTTCCTCTGGTGCTTTCTCTTTTTCCTTTGGAACTGGTTTCAACGTGACTTCTTCAGTCACTTCTTCTGGAACCGGTTTCTCTTTCGGTTTCTTTTTCTTCAACGTTACTTCCTCTATAATTTCTTCCTCTTCCTTCTCTACAGGAACTGGTTTCTTGATAGTGATTTCTTCGGCAGCCTCTTCCACTGCAGGTTTCTTCTTCTTTGGTTTCTTTATCTCTATCTTTTCAGTTACTTCCTCCGGTGCCTTTTCTTCTTCCTTTGGTATAGGTTTCAATTTGACTTCTTCGATTACTTCCTCAGGGACAGGCTTCTCTTTCGGTTTCTTCTTCTTCAAAGTTACTTCTTCCACAATTTCCTCTTCTTCCTTCTCCACAGGCACTGGTTTCTTAATAGTAATTTCATCGGCAGCTTCTTCTTTGACCGGTTTCTTTTCTTTTGGCTTTTTGATTTCTATTTCCTCAGTTACTTCTTCAGGTACCTTCTCCTCTTCCTTGGGCACTGGTTTCTTCAACGTGACTTCCTCCTTCACTTCTTCTGGTACAGGTTTCTCCTTTGGTTTCTTTTTCTTTATCGTCACCTGTTCAGGAACTTCTTCCTCCTTCTTCTCTTCCACAACTGGTTTCTTAACGGTGACTTCATCAGCAGCCTCTTCTTTGGCAGGCTTTTTCCTTTTAGGTATCTTAATTTCTTCTACTACCTCCTCAGGTGCCTTCTCTTCCGGTTTCTTCAAAGTAATTTCCTCTGTTACTTCTTCAGTGATCGGTTTCTCTTTTGGTTTTTTCTTTATAACCACCTCTTCTTTAACTTCTTCAATCACCTCTTCTTTCTTTTCGATCGTAATTTCAGCAGCCTCTTCCTCTTTCGCAGGTTTCTTTTTCTTTGGCTTTTTCACAACTGCTTCTTCAACCACCTCTTCAGGTTTCTTCTTTAAGGTTACTTCAGTGACTATCTCTTCTTCTTCCACCACTTTCTCCTCTACAACTGGTTTCTTAATCGTAATTTCGGCGGGAGCTTCTTCAACAGGTTTCTTTGGTTTCTCTTTCAAAGTAATTTCCTCAACTACTTCTGGTACTTCTTCTGGTTTCTTCTCTTCAGGTTTCTTCAGCGTTACTTCTTCCTCCTTAGGAACTTTCTCTTTGGGTTTCTTTGGTTTAGCCTTACGCTTCACAGTAACTTCTTCAGGTTCTTCTTTCGGGACTTTAGGTGCTTCTTCTTCTTCCTTTGCCGGGAACTCTTTTACTCCTTCGTCTTCAGGTTTATCCTTTTTCCAGCCCTTCAACGTTATCTTCTCCGGTTCTTCTTCTGGTTTTTCTTTTTGTGGTATTCTAAATTTAACTTCAGGCTCTTCGTCAGGTTCTGGCGGTTTCGGTTCTCCCTTTATCAATGGAATCTGTTCAATCTCTTGATCTGGTTTCTTCTTCTGTTCTCGTTCGTACGGTTTTGGAACTGGCTCTGGCGCTGGTTTTTCCGGTTCTTCGTATTTCTCAGGCTCATATTTCTCCAGCTCTGGTCTGTCGAAGTCCAAAGGCTTTAACTCGTCGTGTTCTAATTTCACCTTTGGCTTTTCCTTCTTTTCTGGTTTAACTTCCTCTTCAGGTTCTGGTTTGGGTGGTTTTTTCAATGGTTCTTCAACCTCCTCCGGTTTCTTTTCAGGAATCTTCTTTAGTTTAACTTTCTCAGGTTCCACCTTTTCCTCTTCAGGTACCTTGCCTTTACCAACAACCAACTTCTGTGGCTCTTCAGGTTTCTCCGCAGGTTTCTTCGGCGGACGTTCGTATATCGATTTATCCTCCACTTTCTCCAAAGGTACTTTCTTCAATTCTTCAAATTCTTGGTCCAATTTCTCCAGTTTTGTAACTTCTTTCTTAGGAAGTTTAACTTTCTTCACCTTTCTCTTCAACACTTCCAGAGCTTCTTCGGCGTTTCTAGACAGAATACCCGCTTGAACCGGATTTTCTTCAAGTTCCGTTATCTCTGGATACTGTATTTCTGGGGGATAGTCACCGACAAACGTGATTCTGCTTCGCAACATGATCTTTGGGAATTTGGCTTCCTCGATCTCTCTCTTCTTCGGGACTGCCACTTTCTTCAATTTGATCGTAGCGAATTGGACAGTTTCTGCTGGCTCTGAATATTTGAGCTTTGTGGGTTTGATCTCTTTCCTTTCGATCTTTTGAGGAACCAATTTTTGCAAAGACTCTGGCAAAGGTTTCTTCTCCTTCTTCTTCTTCGGTTCCCATTGGATTTTCTCAGGCATGGGTTCCAGGACAGGCCGTTCGTACTCTGGTTCAACCCATTCCTCGATTTCATCTTTCTTCACCACCTTCTTTTTCTTTTTCTTCACAACTTTGACCTCCTTCGGTTTCTCCTTTGGAACTTCTTCCGGCTTTTCTTCTGATATTGTTTCCTCCTTTTCTTCTGGAGCTTTTTCTACAGGAACTTCTTCGATTACGACTTCTTCTACTGGTTTCTCCTCAACCGGTACTGCTTTGCGTTCCTCAGGTTTCTTTGTTGGTAATTCTTCGGCAATGGTTTCTGGGATAACTTCTGTGGTTTCAACGGTATCTTTTGGAACAACTTCTTTTTTAGCCTTGACCTTCTTTGGCTTTTCTTCCGGTATTTCTTCTATCTTCTCCTCGCGTTGTTCCTCTTCTGCAACTGTGGGTTTCTTTTCTGGGATTTTCTTTTTCTTTGGTTTCTCTTCGACTTTCTTTTCCTCAGGTTTCACTTCCTCTGGTTTCTTCTCTTCTGGTTTCTGTTCTTCCGGCTTCTTTTTCTCTGGTTCTTCCTTCGGTTTTTCTTTCACTTCTTCCTTCACCTGTGGCTTCTCCTCAGGAATTTCTTTCACTTTTGGTTTTTCTTCAATCACCTCACCATTCGTTACAACTTCCTCCTTCTTTTTCTTTTTGGGTACTTTCTTCACAGAAACCTCAGTAACCTTTGCCTCTTCTTCAACTTTTTCTTCCTCTTTAGGAACAGCTTTTTCTTCCTTTGGCTGTTCCTCTTTTATCTCGTCTGTCGTAACCTCAGCAACCACCTCAGTTGTTTGTAACTCCTCCTTAGGAAGAACAGTCTTTTTAGCTTTCCTCTTTTTCGGTTCTTCCTCCGTAATTTCTTCCACAACTTCTTCTACTTGTTCCTCTTCAGCTTCCTTCGGTGTCAATTTCTTTTTAGGAGCTTTCTTCACGGTAATTTTCTTCTCTTCTACTCTAGCCTTCTCTTCCTTTTCTTCAACCACTTTAGCCTTATCTTCTTCCGGTTTCTCTACTTCTAGTTCTTCTTCCGCAGTTGTAGGAATAACTTCGGTAGTTATAATACCATCCTTTGGTGTAACTTCTTTTTTGGCTTTTGTTTTCTTCGGTTTTTCAGTTACAAGTTCTTCTACCTCTTCTTCCGGCTGTTCTTCAGTTTCAGGTACACCTTCTTTCGGTGCTACCTTCACTTTAATTTTCTTCGTGATCATCTTTTCTTCCGTCTCTTTAATCTCAACAGCCTTCTTTTTCTTAGGTTTGACCTCCTCTGGAAATTCTTCCGTGGTCACTTCAGAAATCACTTCAGTCACTTCGACACCCTCTTTCTCCGTAACAGTTGGTTTCGCCTTCTCCTTTTTAGGCATCTCGACTTTCACTTCTTCCACAACTTCCTCCTTCTCCTCTGCTTCGACGGCTGTTGACGGTTTCTTCTTTTTCTTCGGCACCTTCTTCACTTCCACTTGGGTGACCTCTGTCTTTTCTTCTTCCACTTCCGAAGGTTTGGCTTCTTCAGGTTCAACTTTCTCTTCCGGCAATTTCTCGACGGAAGTTTCACTTACAATTTCAGTGATCTCCAAACCTTCTTTCGGCAGAATCTTCTTTTTGGCTGTCTCCTTCACAGGTTTCTCGATTACGATCTCTTCGACTTCTTCCTCAGGAGCTTTGCCTTCTGTTATAGTAGCTTTCTTCTTCTTGATAATTTTCTTAGTCGGCGTTTCAATGATTTCTACGATTTCTTGTTCTGCCATAGCTTTTGCGTCCTCTATAGTCTTCTCTATAACTTCTTCCACTATTTTCTCCTTTTTATCTTTAGATTTCTTCCGAACGATCTTTTTCGTTGGAGTCTCAATAGTCTCAATAATCTCTTCTTCTTCTTCCACTTCTTCCTCAGGTTTCTTCGGCACTTTCTTCAAATCAATCTTCGTTATTGTAACCGTTTCTTTTTCTTCTTCCACTTTTGGTTTCGCCTTCTCTTTTTGCGGCTTCTCGATAACGATCTCTTCAACGATTTCCTCGGGAACACCGTCGTCTTTCACTACAGCTTTCTTCTTCTTCACAACTTTCTTAGTGGGTGTCTCCACGACTTCGACTATTTGCTGCTCCTCCATTTTGGTCACTTCCTCTCCCGTTTTCTGGATTATCTCTTCCACCACAATCTCCTCCTCCTTCACCCCTTTCTTCATCGGACGAATTTTCTTCCTGATTATTTTCTGGGTGGGTGTCTCGATTGTTTCAAATATTTCCTCTTCCTCTTTGATCACCACCTCCTTCTTCTTCTTCGGAGCTTTTCGTACATCGTGCTCGGTGATCGTCACAGTTTCCACTTCCTCTACGATCGGTCGCGCTTCCTCTTCTTGCGGTTTCTCGATTGTTATCTCCTCCACGATTTCCTCCGTAACTTCATCTTTATCCGGTACTGGCTTCTTCTTTTTAATGATTTTCTTCGTAGGTTTGACTTCCTCGACGATTTTCTATATATTTTTTTTTTTTTTTTGAAAAAAATAAGCAAGTTATATTTATAATATTAATTAGAGATGATGTAGTAGATCATCTCATATATGTTTTATTATTTTACAAAATAAAGTTAGGTGGGGGGAATTTTTTACATATACATTGAAGTTGCTGTGATTATACGTTATGATTCTCCCGTTTCAAAAAAATAGACAATTGTTTAAGTTTGTTTTTCGCTTTCGCATTATCTATGAAATGATCTACGCAAGCAAAACAATTGTAAAATCAATCGTAAATCCTACCTCTTCCACCACTTCCTCTGCGACATCTGCGAAAAGAACAAAATGCTTTAGATCTGTTTAACCAACATTCTCGAAACTAAGCGTTTCTATATAACGGAAACCACTTAACAAAACCATATAACGAATAAACGATACCGATATATGTATAAAGCGTATATATATATATATATATATATACGTATAAACCAATAGCTTATCAATATATACACTGACAAATATTACATGTAGAAAGTATAAATATCAGGTAAAAGTATAAATATTTGTCCATCATGTCTTTGTATCTTGTTCTGTTTTATATCGTATGTTATATATTTATGAACTATTTTGTAAATGAATAATGATATGTGCAAAGAAAATATAATTTGTTCGAGGTGATAGTAATACGTAAGAAATGGGCTTACCTTCCGTCACTTTCTCGACAGCTTTTGGTTTTGTTGGTCTTTTGTGTTTTGGTTTTTCGTGTATTTCTGGTGTAGTGTCTTCGTGGATTTCTATTGTTGCTGTTAATGGTTCTTTACCTTCCTCTTCCACGGTCACCTCTTCGGTGACCTGTTCTTTACCTTCGCGTTTCCTAGTCACACGCTTTTTGCGCACGGTTTTCTTTGTTCCTTCCTCGGTCACGATTTCGCTCGTTACGATCTCTTCTTTGATTTCTTCGACTGGCGCGGTTGGCACGATCGATTCTATCGGTAAAACTTCTTCCGGCTTATCCTCGACAATTTCCTCGACGGTCACAACTGGCTCTACGCCTTCTTCCTCTACCGTTGTCTCTTCGACAACTTTCGGTTTCTCGTCGCCACGTTTCGTCGTGGTCTTTTTCTTTTTAATCTTTCGCGGTTTCTTTTCAAGTGTCTCTTCTTCCGTAATCACAGTCGTAACAACCTCGACAGTTTCGACAACGTCGTCGTCTTTGGGAACGAATTTCAGATAATACTCGGGTTTCTTTTCTTCTTCCTTCTCATCTTCTGGTTTCTTCCAAGGTTTCAGTTTTATCTTCTCTGGCTCCTCCTCCGGAGCTTCCCTTTCAGGAATTCTTCTCTTGATCTCTTCCTCTTCTTCGGGTTCATCTGGCTTTGGAACGCCAGGCACTATCGGGACAGCCTCGGTTTCCTGAGCTGGTGTCTTACGCTCTTTCTTCGGTTTCTTGCTCGGTACCTTCTTCGGTGGTTTCTTCTCTGGCTCAGGGTACTCTGGTTCCTCCTTTTCTTCTAGCTCAATCTCCGGTGCTTCTATCTCGTACGGTTCGAACGGTTTTAGTTCAGGATATTCCCTCTCTTCTTTCTCTCTCTTGGGTTTCTCTACTTCCTCTTTTTTCTTTGGAACGGGAGTCTCTTCTTCTTGAACACTTGGAACTTTTTCTGGTATCTTCTTCAACTTTACTGTCTCTGGTTCTTCCTCTTCTGCAGGTCGAGGCTTTCCTTTGCCTATCTTTAATTTCTTCGGCTTCTCTTCCTCAGGCTTCTCTGGTTTCGGTTTGCGTTCGTATGGTGCCATTTCCTCGACCTTCTCTAATGGAACTTTCTTCAATTCATCGAATTCCAGATCGAGTTTCTCTAATTCTGTAATTTCCTTTTCCGGAAGTTTCACCTTCTTGTGTTTTATCTTCTTCAGTTTCAGTGCTTCTTCCATGGTACGAGATAGAATACCACTCTGTACGTAATTAGGTTCGAGTTCGGTTATAACTGGATATTTAATCGACGGTGGCCATTCGTGTTTTATGATACGGCTTCGTAAAAGTACCTTAGGGAACTTGATCTCATCTTTGTCCTCTTTCTTCTTCGGTTTGGCAGGAGCTTTCTTCAGCTTGATTTGTGCGAATAGAGGAGTAACTGGCTCCTCGATCTTAAGTTTAATTGGTTTTTGCTCTTTGATACTGATCCTCATCAACTGAGGCTTCTCACCTTTAACTTCCTCGACGGGTTTCTTCTTTTTCACTTTCTTCTCTGGTTTCTTTTCTGTAGGTAGTGGCTCTTCCAGTTTCTCCAATGGTAATTCTTTTTTCAATTCCTCAAACTCCTGATCAAGCTTCTCAAGCTTGGCTATCTCCTTTTCTATGCGTTTGATCTTCTTCTTTTTTGGTCTTGGTAATTTATCTGCTTCTTCGACGTTTCGAGACAAAATACCATTTTGGACCTCGTTCGGCTCCAGTTCCTCGATTTTCAAGTATTTCTTCGTCGGTGGCCATTCCACAGGAGTAATTCGACTTCGAAGAAGAACTCGAGGAATCTTTTCTTTCTTTTCCACTGGACGTTTCACTGTTGGAGTCTTGCGTAGTTTGATTTGAGCAAACTGAGGTTTATCGAACGACAATTCTTGAACTTCGAGTTTCGTCGCTTCGAATTTCGTTATTTTCATACGTTGAAGTTTGACAGATTTCTTTTTATCTTTCTCTAACGGAACTTCAGGAGCTTCAAGAACTTCAGGTGCTTCGATTTTCTCTTCCTCGGGTACAGGCATCTTCTTAGGAGCCTTCTTTTTAACAACTTTCTTCGGTTTGCCTTCTTTCGTAACGATTTCAATTATTGTTACTTCTTCCGGTGCTTCTTCTTCTTTCGTTGGTTCCACGCGCTCTGGAGTAGGTAGTGCTTTTATCGTTTCCTCAACTATTTCTTCGACAGGACCTTCAGTGACAGTGGTGACAGGTTTCTTTCCTTGTTCTTCCACAGTCACAACTTCTGTTACTTGTTGCTCTCTTCCTTTACGTTTGACAACCTTCTTTTTGGTAACTTTCTTAGGCTTTCCTTCTTCTGTCATTTCTTGCGTAACAGTAACCTGTTCACGAACCTCTTCGACTTCACCTGGCTTAGCATGCTCTGGAGCAGGAAGAGCTTTCAATATTTCTTCAACAACTTCTTCAACAGGACCTTCAGTGACAGTTGTGACAGGTCTCTTTCCTTGTTCCTCAACAGTTACCTGTTCAGTGACTTGTTGTTCTCGTCCTTTTCGTTTCACGACCTTCTTCTTCGTAACTTTCTTAGGTTTACCTTCCTCAGTCACTTCCTCAGTGACAGTCACTTGTTCACGAACTTCCTCAACTTCAGTTGGCTTCACGTATTCTGGGGCAGGAAGTGGTTTTATCACATCTTCCACCAATTCTTCAACAAGTCCTTCAGTCACTGTTGTAACAGGAGCTTTTCCTTCTTCCTCGACTGTGACAACTTCCGTCACTTGTTGCTGCGGTCCTTTACGTCTGGTAACTTTCTTCTTGATCGTTTTCTTTGGTTTACCTTCCTTTGTAACTTCTTGAGTCACAGTCACCTGCTCACGAACTTCTTCCACTTCGGATGGTTTGGCATATTTGGGAGCTGGTAGGGCTTTCAGTGTTTCTTCGATTACTTCTTCCGTTGGACCCTCAGTGATAGTTGTGACTGGAACTTTATCCTGTTCTTCGATAGTAACAACTTCGGTAACTTGTTGTTCTTTTCCTTTGCGTTTGATCAGTTTCTTTTTCGTGGTCCTCTTCGGTTTACCTTCCTCAGTTACTTCTTCAGTGACAGTTACTTGCTCACGGACTTCTTCAACTTCTGTCGGTTTCACGCGTTTCGCGACAGGCAATGACTTCACCATTTCCTCCACTACTTCCTCAACAGGACCTTCGGTGACTGTCGTCACAGGTCTCTTTCCTTGTTCCTCAATTGTAACAACTTCTGTCACTTGCTGTTCTTTGCCTTTACGTTTGACAACTTTCTTCTTGGTCGTCTTCTTCGGTTTGCCTTCTTCAGTGATTTCCTGCGTGACAGTAACTTGTTCATGGACCTCTTCCTCTTCACCTGGCTTAGCGTATTCCGGAGTTGGTAATGCTTTAATCGTTTCTTCAACGATTTCTTCCGTGGGACCTTCGGTAACGGTGGTAATTGGTGCTTTTCCCTGTTCTTCAACCGTTACTACTTCCGATACTTGTTGTTGTCTTCCTTTACGTTTGATTACTTTCTTCTTAGTAACCTTCTTCGGTTTACCTTCCTTGGTTATTTCCTCAGTGACAGTTACCTGTTCCCGAACTTCTTCTACTTCTGATGGCTTGACAAATTCTGGAGCTGGAAGTGGTTTCAACACATCTTCAACTATCTCTTCTACTGGACCTTCGGTGACTGTCGTCACAGGTCTCTTTCCTTGTTCCTCAACTGTAACAACTTCTGTAACTTGTTGTTCTTTCCCCTTACGTTTAATGACCTTCTTCTTGACAGTTTTCTTTGGTTTACCTTCTTTGGTAACTTCCTGAGTAACCGTTACTTGTTCATGAACCTCCTCGACTTCACCTGGTTTGGCGTATTCTGGTGCTGGTAATGCCTTGATTGTTTCCTCCAATATTTCTTCCGTTGGACCTTCAGTGATAGTTGTAATTGGTGCCTTGCCTTGTTCTTCGACTGTTATTACTTCAGACACCTGTTGTTCTCTGCCTCTTCGTTTAATAATCTTCTTCTTTGTAACTTTCTTAGGTTTACCTTCTTTAGTGTCCACTTCAGTGACAGTTACTTGTTCACGAACTTCTTCCTCTTCAAATGATTTGACCCTTTCTGGAACCGGCAATGGTTTTATTATTTCTTCAACCAATTCTTCAGTGGGCCCTTCAGTTACCATTGTCACAGGTGCTTTGCCTTGTTCTTCGACTGTAACGATCTCTGTCACTTGCTGCTCCTTTCCTTTACGTTTAACAACCTTCTTCTTCGTAACTTTCTTAGGCTTTCCTTCTTCTGTCACTTCTTGCGTAACAGTAACCTGTTCTCGTACTTCTTCCTCTTCGCCAGGTTTAGCATACTCTGGTGCTGGCAGAGTTTTCAATGTCTCTTCGACCACTTCCTCAACAGGACCTTCAGTTACCGACGTAACAGGCCGTTTACCTTGTTCTTCAACAGTTACCTCTTCAGTCACCTGTTGTTCTTTACCTTTACGTTTTATCACCTTCTTCTTGGTAACTTTCTTAGGCTTACCTTCCTTGGTAACTTCTTCTGTAACCGTGACTTGTTCTCGTACTTCTTCAACTTCATCTGGTTTGGCATATTCTGGAGCAGGAAGAGGTTTCAATGTTTCTTCTACTATTTCCTCTAATGGACCTTCGGTAACGGTAGTAACTGGTGCTCTTCCTTCTTCTTCAACAGTTACAACTTCTGTGACTTGTTGTTCTTTACCTTTACGCTTAATTACCTTCTTTTTAGTAACCTTCTTAGGCTTTCCTTCGTGTGTAATTTCTTTTGTGACTGTAACTTGTTCTTTTACTTCTTCTACTTCAGTCGGCTTGATTCTCTCTGGAGCAGGTAGTGCTTTTATTATTTCTTCAACTATTTCTTCTGTTGGTCCTTCAGTAACAGTGGTTACTGGTCTCTTTCCTTGCTCTTCAATAGTTACCTCTTCTGTGACTTGCTGCTCCTTTCCTTTGCGTTTAATGATTTTCTTTTTAGTAACTTTCTTAGGTTTGCCTTCTTTTGTTACTTCCTCAGTAACTGTTACTTGCTCTCTTACTTCTTCTACTTCCGTTGGGGTGATACGTTCTGGAGCGGGTAACGGCTTAACAGTTTCTTCTACTACTTCTTCTACAGGGCCTTCAGTTACAGTTGTAACAGGCCGTTTACCTTGTTCTTCTACAGTTACTTCTTCAGTCACTTGTTGTTCCTTGCCTTTACGTTTAATAATCTTCTTCTTTGTTACCTTCTTAGGTTTGCCTTCTTTTGTTACTTCTTCAGTAACTGTCACTTGCTCTCTTACTTCTTCTACTTCTGTTGGGGTGATACGTTCTGGAGCGGGTAACGGCTTAACAGTTTCTTCTACTACTTCTTCTACAGGGCCTTCAGTTACAGTTGTAACAGGCCGTTTACCCTGTTCTTCAACAGTTACTTCTTCAGTCACCTGCTGCTCCTTGCCTTTACGTTTAATAATCTTCTTCTTTGTTACCTTCTTAGGTTTGCCTTCTTTTGTTACTTCTTCAGTAACTGTCACTTGCTCTCTTACTTCTTCTACTTCCGTTGGGGTGATACGTTCTGGAGCGAGTAACGGCTTAACAGTTTCTTCTACTACTTCTTCTACAGGGCCTTCAGTTACAGTTGTAACAGGCCGTTTACCCTGTTCTTCAACAGTTACTTCTTCAGTCACCTGCTGCTCCTTGCCTTTACGTTTAATAATCTTCTTCTTTGTTACCTTCTTAGGTTTGCCTTCTTTTGTTACTTCTTCAGTAACTGTCACTTGCTCTCTTACTTCTTCTACTTCCGTTGGAGTGATACGTTCTGGAGCGGGTAACGGCTTAACAGTTTCTTCTACTACTTCTTCTACAGGGCCTTCAGTTACAGTTGTAACAGGCCGTTTACCCTGTTCTTCAACAGTTACTTCTTCAGTCACCTGCTGTTCTCTGCCTTTACGTTTAATAATCTTCTTCTTTGTTACCTTCTTAGGTTTGCCTTCCTTTGTTACTTCTTCAGTAACTGTCACTTGCTCTCTTACTTCTTCTACTTCCGTTGGGGTGATACGTTTTGGAGCGGGTAATGGCTTAACAGTTTCTTCTACTACTTCTTCTACAGGGCCTTCAATTACAGTTGTAACAGGCCGTTTACCTTGTTCTTCTACAGTTACTTCTTCAGTCACCTGTTGTTCCTTGCCTTTACGTTTAATAATCTTCTTCTTTGTTACCTTCTTAGGTTTGCCTTCTTTTGTCACTTCTTCAGTAACTGTCACTTGCTCTCTTACTTCTTCTACTTCCGTTGGGGTGATACGTTCTGGAGCGGGTAACGGCTTAACAGTTTCTTCTACTACTTCTTCTACAGGGCCTTCAGTTACAGTTGTAACAGGCCGTTTACCCTGTTCTTCAACAGTTACTTCTTCAGTCACCTGCTGTTCTCTGCCTTTACGTTTAATAATCTTCTTCTTTGTTACCTTCTTAGGTTTGCCTTCCTTTGTTACTTCTTCAGTAACTGTCACTTGCTGTCTTACTTCTTCTACTTCCGTTGGGGTGATACGTTCTGGAGCGGGTAACGGCTTAACAGTTTCTTCTACTACTTCTTCTACAGGGCCTTCAGTTACAGTTGTAACAGGCCGTTTACCCTGTTCTTCAACAGTTACTTCTTCAGTCACCTGCTGTTCTCTGCCTTTACGTTTAATAATCTTTTTCTTTGTTACCTTCTTAGGTTTGCCTTCCTTTGTTACTTCTTCAGTAACTGTCACTTGCTCTCTTACTTCTTCTACTTGAGTTGGTGTTATACGTTCTGGGGCGGGTAATGGCTTAATAGTTTCTTCTACTACTTCTTCTACAGGACCTTCAGTTACAGTTGTAACAGGCCGTTTACCCTGTTCTTCAACAGTTACTTCTTCAGTCACCTGCTGCTCCTTGCCTTTACGTTTAATAATCTTCTTCTTTGTTACCTTCTTAGGTTTGCCTTCTTTTGTCACTTCTTCAGTAACTGTCACTTGCTCTCTTACTTCTTCTACTTCCGTTGGGGTGATACGTTCTGGAGCGGGTAATGGCTTAATAGTTTCTTCTACTAGTTCTTCTACAGGGCCTTCAGTTACAGTTGTAACAGGCCGTTTACCTTGTTCTTCTATAGTTACCTCTTCAGTCACCTGCTGTTCCTTGCCTTTACGTTTTATAATCTTTTTCTTTGTTACCTTCTTAGGTTTGCCTTCCTTTGTTACTTCTTCAGTAACTGTCACTTGCTCTCTTACTTCTTCTACTTGAGTTGGTGTTATACGTTCTGGGGCGGGTAATGGCTTAATAGTTTCTTCTACTACTTCTTCTACAGGGCCTTCAGTTACAGTTGTAACAGGCCGTTTACCTTGTTCTTCTACAGTTACCTCTTCAGTCACCTGCTGTTCCTTGCCTTTACGTTTTATAATCTTTTTCTTTGTTACCTTCTTAGGTTTGCCTTCCTTTGTTACTTCTTCAGTAACTGTCACTTGCTCTCTTACTTCTTCTACTTGAGTTGGTGTTATACGTTCTGGGGCGGGTAATGGCTTAATAGATTCTTCTACTATTTCTTCTACAGGACCTTCAGTTACAGTTGTAACAGGCCGTTTACCCTGTTCTTCAACAGTTACTTCTTCAGTCACCTGCTGCTCCTTGCCTTTACGTTTAATAATCTTCTTCTTTGTTACCTTCTTAGGTTTGCCTTCCTTTGTTACTTCTTCAGTAACTGTCACTTGCTCTCTTACTTCTTCTACTTGAGTTGGTGTTATACGTTCTGGGGCGGGTAATGGCTTAATAATTTCTTCTACTACTTCTTCTACAGGGCCTTCAGTTACAGTTGTAACAGGCCGTTTACCCTGTTCTTCAACAGTTACTTCTTCAGTCACCTGCTGCTCCTTGCCTTTACGTTTAATAATCTTCTTCTTTGTTACCTTCTTAGGTTTGCCTTCCTTTGTTACTTCTTCAGTAACTGTCACTTGCTCTCTTACTTCTTCTACTTGAGTTGGTGTTATACGTTCTGGGGCGGGTAATGGCTTAATAATTTCTTCTACTACTTCTTCTACAGGGCCTTCAGTTACAGTTGTAACAGGCCGTTTACCCTGTTCTTCAACAGTTACTTCTTCAGTCACCTGCTGCTCCTTGCCTTTACGTTTAATAATCTTCTTCTTTGTTACCTTCTTAGGTTTGCCTTCTTTTGTTACTTCTTCAGTAATTGTCACTTGCTCTCTTACTTCTTCTACTTGAGTTGGGGTGATACGTTCTGGAGCGGGTAACGGCTTAACAGTTTCTTCTACTACTTCTTCTACAGGGCCTTCAGTTACAGTTGTAACAGGCCGTTTACCTTGTTCTTCTACAGTTACTTCTTCAGTCACCTGTTGTTCCTTGCCTTTACGTTTAATAATCTTCTTCTTTGTTACCTTCTTAGGTTTGCCTTCCTTTGTTACTTCTTCAGTAATTGTCACTTGCTCTCTTACTTCTTCTACTTCCGTTGGAGTGATACGTTCTGGAGCGGGTAACGGCTTAACAGTTTCTTCTACTACTTCTTCTACAGGGCCTTCAGTTACAGTTGTAACAGGCCGTTTACCCTGTTCTTCTACAGTTACTTCTTCAGTCACCTGCTGCTCCTTGCCTTTACGTTTAATAATCTTCTTCTTTGTTACCTTCTTAGGTTTACCTTCTTTTGTTACTTCTTCAGTAACTGTCACTTGCTCTCTTACTTCTTCTACTTCCGTTGGAATGATACGTTCTGGTGCAGGCAGTGGTTTTATAGTTTCTTCAACGATTTCCTCCACTGGTCCTTCAGTCACAGTTGTCACAGGTGTTTTACCCTGTTCTTCGACTGTAATCACCTCTGTCACTTGCTGTTGTTGTCCTTTACGCTTAATAATTTTCTTCTTTGTGGTTTTCTTTGGTTTACCCCATCGAGTTACTTCTTCCGTAATTGTAACTTGCTCCTTAACCTCCTCTATTTCCGATGGTTTGGCATACTGCGGTGTTGGTAATCGTTTCACAATTTCTTCTACTACTTCTTCCGCTGGTCTTTCAATGACACTAGTTTCTGGTGCTTTTCCTTCTTCTTCGACCTTAACTATTTCAGTCACCTGTTGCTCTTTACCTTTCCTCTTAATTATTTTCTTTTTAGTAACCTTCTTTGGTTTTCCTTCTTTTGTTACTTCTTCTGTTACTGTCACTTGTTCTTCCACTTTTTCAGTAGGTGTAATGTAGTCTACTGGTGCCAATAGTTTTGTTTCTTCCTCTGGTACTTCTTCTTCCATTGGTTTCGTTATTGCCGTGGTTACCGGTGCTTTCCCTTCTTCTTCTACCGTCGTTTCTTCAGTAACTTGTGCTTTTCCTTTCTTTCGTATAATTTTCTTGGTAACTTTCTTCTTTTGATCCGTATCTTGAACTTGTATTACTTCAACTTCAACTTTCTCCTCTTCCTTGTGAGTTTCCTCGACTTCGTCGATTCTCGTTGGTACAATTTCTTCAACATCCATCGTTGTGGTGATCTCCTCGATAGGCATAAACTGTTTCTTTGGTATCGATGGTATTTTCGGTTTGATATCTTCAAGTTCCTCCTCAATGACGACGACATTGTCCTCTTCGGCCTCTGTCTTAGGCTTTTTCTTACGTATGATCGTTTTCTTAGTCTTAACCGCGGCAGTTTCATCATCCTTACTTCCGCGCCTGAATTTCGTCGTGTACTCTTCGATTACCTCTGTGTCTGATTCGATCGTTTGCTGTGGCGTATCGTGTTTTGTTGTGTGTTGTGTGATTGTGATGTGATGTTGTTGCGCTGGTACTTCTGTAGTTTCTGAAATGTATACAAGAACAAGTGTGATATGATTATCGTGTTGTGGCAGTAATCGTTTTCGCACTATTTTGCTTTTCTTTTACTTTTTCTTTTTATTTTTGGTTTGACTTCTCACGTATAACCGCGGCACCTCGCCGAAATTTGTGTTTCGGCGCTTGATTTGGTTAATTTGTGTCGTGTGTACCAGAATCGTTGAACGCCGTGTACAAACCTTTCGGATGAAATTTTTGTACTTTGTCTGATGAATGAACTGTGTGTGAGAGTAACCTATGTTGTTTCCATGAACCTGTTCGTATCGTGTTTGATTCTGTGGTGTTGTCTACATACCTACCTTGCACGATTTTCTACAACCATTATCCTACACCCGACGATCCTATCAAACCTGCTTGGAACACGCGTTTAAACGTTTTCGCGCGTTGATCGTTGTTCCGCCTCGATCGAGCCTCCCCCTACGATCTCTCAACAACCAAATCAGTATAACCACTATCGTCAATACGTCTTCTGGTCGAATTCTAAACGTCCACGTGCACGTCCGTTCCGTCGATGCCAATCGAATACGTTGATAACAATAATACTCACCCACAACGTGTTCCAGGTGTTCTGCCTCGATAGTAACGCTTGCTAACTTCGCGAAAGGTAACGCAGACTCGGGCATTTCTGACTCAGTTTCGCCAGAGCTCAGTGGCTCTGTCACGATTATACCTTGCCGAATCTCATCTACACCTCTGGCTGTCTTTTCTTCAGGCTTAGTTACTTTAAATTCACCAGCTGCATCAGCTGGTTGAATCTCAGTCTTCAAAGCTACTTCGTGCTTAATTACGTCAGGTTGAGCTGAAACTTCTTTCGCAACGTCTTTTATCACTTCCTTCGATTCTTGTTCCGTAGCTGTCACCTGTGTCACTTCGACACTCTCCGACACGCGGAACGACATTTCAGCCGTGACCGATTTAGCTGTTTTTTCGACGATGAGTGTATCCTCGCTCTCTTGGGTCACTGGTTGCATTTGTTCTATACTTTCGAATGGAATTTGTTCAGGAATAATTTGTTTTGTATCTGGTTTGGCAGCTTCTTGCAACTCTTCAGCAGTGACCGATGTGATCACCTGAGATTTCTCAGCAACTTGAATACCCAAGAGACTAGGTTTGGCCGTTTGAGTGGTAGGTTCATCAGGTGTTGGAAGACCCTTCTCTAGTTCACCAAACGCCACTTCTGACACTGACAGAGACAGCAATTCTTCCAGTTGAGGTTTTCCTTTCTGTTCCTCCGGTACTTTTGGTTTAGAAAGTTCCTGGGCACTGGTCATAGTTAAGACTTCTGATGTTTCTGCAACTTCAATGCTGTCCAACTGTGTAAGAGCTTTGCGTTTTTTGGGAGCTTCTGGAGCTGGTAATTCCTTCTCAGCTTCGGTTGATACCACTTCTGAAACGGTAAGGAAGCTCAGCTCTTCCACATCCGGCCTACCTTTCTGGCCCTCAGGTTTCTCCAATTTCTCTAATTCCTCCACATTCGTCACAGTCAAGACTTCGATTTTCTCCGCTACCTCTATGCCGATCATCTGTGGTTGAGCTATTTTCTCACTTGGTTTCTCGGGGGATGGTAAAGTATCTTCCAATTCGCTAGAAACAACTTGGGAAACTGTAATTGACGTCAGTTCGTCCAATGTTGGCATGCCTTTTTGTTCCTCGGGTAATGTCGACTTCTCTAATTCTTCTACACTCGTCACAGTCAATACTTCAGTCTTCTCAGCTATCTCTCTACCAGTCATCTGTGGTTGAGCAATTTTCTCACTTGGTTTCTCGGGAGATGGTAGAGTGTCTTCCAGTTCACTGGACACCACCTGAGAAACTGTTAAAGACGCCAGTTCATCCAAACTTGCTTTCCCTTTCTGTCCTTCAGGTAGTATAGTCTTTTCCAATTCTTCTACATTGGTCACAGTCAAGACTTCGGTTTTCTCCGCTACCTCTCTGCCAATCATCTGTGGTTGAGCAATCTTCTCACTTGGTTTCTCAGGAGATGGCAAAGCATCCTCCAATTCGCTAGAAATAACTTGGGAAACTGTAATTGACGTTAATTCGTCCAATGTTGGCATTCCTTTTTGTTCCTCAGGTAATATGGGCTTTTCTAATTCCTCTACGTTTGTCACAGTCAAGACTTCAGTCTTCTCTGCTATCTCTCTACCAGTCATTTGTGGTTGAGCAATCTTCTCACTTGGTTTTTCAGGAGATGGTAAAGTATCCTCTAATTCGCTAGAAACAACTTGGGAAACCGTAATTGACGTCAATTCGTCCAATGTTGGCTTTCCTTTTTGTTCCTCGGGTAATGTAGGCTTTTCTAACTCCTCTACACTCGTCACAGTCAAGACTTCAGTCTTCTCAGCTATTTCTCTACCAGTCATCTGCGGTTGAGCAATCTTCTCACTTGGTTTCTCAGGAGATGGCAAAGTATCCTCCAACTCGCTAGAAACAACTTGGGAAACTGTAATTGACGTCAGTTCGTCCAAGGTTGGCTTTCCTTTTTGTTCCTCGGGTAATGTGGGCTTTTCTAATTCCTCTACACTTGTCACAGTCAAGACTTCAGTCTTCTCAGCTATTTCTCTACCAGTCATCTGCGGTTGAGCAATCTTCTCAGTTGGTTTCTCGGGAGATGGCAAAGTATCCTCCAATTCGTTAGAAACAACTTGGGAAACTGTAATTGACGTCAGTTCGTCCAAGGTTGGCTTTCCTTTTTGTTCCTCGGGTAATGTAAGCTTTCCTAACTCCTCTACACTCGTCACAGTTAAGACTTCAGTCTTCTCAGCTACTTCTCTACCAGTCATCTGCGGTTGAGCAATCTTCTCAGTTGGTTTCTCAGGAGATGGCAAAGTATCCTCTAATTCGCTAGAAACAACTTGGGAAACTGTAATTGACGTCAGTTCGTCCAATGTTGGTTTCCCTTTTTGTTCTTCGGGTAGTATGGGCTTTTCTAATTCCTCTACGTTTGTCACAGTCAAGACTTCAGTCTTCTCAGCTATCTCTCTACCAGTCATCTGCGGTTGAGCAATTTTCTCACTTGGTCTTTCGGGAGACGGCAGCGTATCTTCCAATTCACTGGACACCACTTGAGAGACTGTTATAGATGTCAGTTCGTCCAAGCTTGGCCTTCCCTTCTGCTCTTCAGGTAATACATCCTTTTCTAATTCTTCTACGCTGGTCACAGTTAGAACCTGACTAGTTTCAGCGACCTCTCTTCCCGTAAGAGCTGGTTTAGCAGTCACCGAACTAGGTGCTATTTGCTTCTCTAACGTCTCTTCAATCTCGTGTGAAACCGTTTGAGAAACGGTAATGGAAGTGAGCTCTTCTACATTTGGTTTTCCTTTCTGTTGCTCTGGAGCTCGGTCAGCTATTAATTCTTGCGCAGCCATCATTGTCAAAATTTGAGTAGTTTCTGCTATATCACGTCCTGTTAGGCTTGGTTGCGCCATTTTCTCTAGAGGCACTTCAGGACTAGGTAGCACGTCTTCCATTTCAGTGGAAACTGTTTGCGACACTGATATGGATACAAATTCTTCCAGACCAGGAACACCTTTCTGTTCCCCAGGCTTCTTCTCTTCAGCTAATGTGTCAACATTCGCCATAGTCATAACTTCCATCGTTTGTGCCACATCTCTGCCTATCATGCTTGGCTGTGCTTCTCTTTCAACTGGAACTTCTGGCGCAGGCAATGCTTCCTCCGCTTCTTGAGAGACCACTTGTGAAACTGTCAAAGGAGTCAATTCTTCTATTTGTGGCATTCCTTTTTTTCCTTCTGGAGCTTTGGGTGCTGCGAGTTCCTCTGCACTCGCAACAGTCAACACCTGTATAGTTTCTGCTACGTCTCTTCCTATTAGACTAGGCTGAGCTGTCTTCTCCGTTGGGATCTCAGCTGTTGGTAGTGCTTCCTCAGCTTCTCCAGATATAACGTGGGAAATTGTGAGCGGAGTGAGCTCATCCAATTTTGGTTTTCCTTTCTGTTCTTCAGGACGTTTCACCGTCAGATCTTCAGTTTCAGCTATAGTTGTCACTTGGGATGTTTCTGCTGCCTCTCGGCCTAGAATATTGAAGTCTGCCTTCTGATCTTTAGGCACGAACTTGGTAGTGAATACATCTTCCATTTCGTTGGATATTATCTCGGAGATTGTCACCGAAGTCAGTTCTTCCACTTCCATTTTACCTTGTTGTTCCTTCAATTGAGTTACTTTCTCGAATTCTTCGGTGGTCGCTCCAGTGATTATTTGCGTCACTTCGGGAACTTCTCTGCCAGTCAAACTAGGCTGAGCCAGCTGTTCTTTAGGAGCAACATCTGCAGGCAGGACATCTTCAATCTCGTTGGAAACTATTTCAGTAACCGTAACGGTAGTAAGTCCTTCCATCTGAGGCTTTCCTTTCTGTTCTTCAGGCTTAAACTTCCCTTCGAACGTCTCTTCACGTTCGCCAGCTGTCGTTTCAACCTTAACAGCTGTCTCTATGACAGTCTGGGTCATCGTGGCTTGAGAAGACACTCGTTTCTCTTCGTGAATTTCTTGAGTGCTTTGAACACTTTCCACCAAGGATCTAACTACAGTTTCGTGAAGACTGATGTCTTGGGTAGCTGTAACCCCTTCTCTCTTAGGCACAACGTCGAAAACACTCTCCTTGTCCTCGGTAACAGTTTCTGATACTTGAAGAGGCGTCACTTTCTGCACATCTACGTCTGCTCTTTGAGTCTGAGGTTTGAACACGCCTTCGAACGTACCCTCGCTCTCTTCAACTATGTTCTGACTCACAATGATACTTTCAAACGTGTCTTGACCTGGAGTAGCTACTTGAGGTTTCACCGTGTCTTCTTTCACCTTGTCTGGTATATTAACTTGAGACTCGACTTGAGTGGTCTCGATGATGTTACGTTCCGTGATGATTGTACTGCTAGCTGTCTGAGCAGCCTCTAACTTTCTCTCCTTCAACAAAGACTCAACTTCGGCTGATGTCACTTCCGTTACTGATATACTGTGACCCTCTTCGAACGTAGGCACTGCGGTTGACGAAACTGTCTTTGGATATTTATCGAATATTCCCTCGCTTTCTGCACTTGGAACATCTTCGACGATGATTGGTTCCAGGGCATCCTGTTTAGGATGAGCTTTCACCTCGTGTTTCTCTAACGGCCGAACATCTCCCGTGCTCTGATCGACGAACACTTGAGCCTTCTGCGCTACGTCCATTCCAACCCTCGTCAGAATCACCTGAGCAGTGCTTTCTTCGCGTTTCTGTATTGTCATAGTGTCCTCCTTATCCTGAGTGATCACCTGAGAAACCGTGACGCTCTTTCCTTCCACGAAGCTCACTTTTGCGCTACGTTCGTCCAGTATCATCTTCTCCTCGAATATCGCGCCATGTTCCTGTGGGACTGTCTCACTGATGTCAACGCTCTCCAACGTAGTTTGAGTAGGACGAGCCTCGAAGGCCGTCGGTTTCGGAGCTTCGGGAAGATCTCCAAGCCCTTCCTTCAGACACACTTCCATCTGTTCGGCGACTTCTTTGCCCTCCATTGCTGGCTTTGCTATTTCTTCGCGGGGTTTCCTCGTGGCTGACAGTTCTGCTTCAACATCCTGTGCTGTGGTTGCTTCGGTTACAGCGATAAACCTGTTCTCGTCTATCGTGACACGCGCGCTGGTCTTCTGCATCGACAGCTCTTCGATCTTGTCTACTTCTTTCTCCGCCAGGATTTGTTCCGTTGTTTCTACCGTTTCGAACGGCTTCTGGCCCACCTGTGCTATCGCTGTTGTAGGTTTCACGATATCTATCTCTCCAGTACTCGAGTGTGGAATGATCTCTGATCTTTCCGCTACTTCGTGACCAGATACGATAGCCGGCACTGCCGATCGCGTTCTTTCTTCCTTTACGGTTTTCAACACTTCCTCCTTATCCGCTGCGCTCACTTCGACGACGGTGGTTACGCGTTTACCTTCTTCGATCGAAATTTCCACCTTCTGAACTTCTGGCTTGAACTTTCCTTCGAAGATGTTCTCTTGATCCTGAACGATATCCTCGCTGACTTGCACGCTTTGATACACTTCTTGACTCGGCAACGCCTTTTTAGTATCTGGTCTCTCTATCCTTACTTCTGCAACCGAATCTTCGACAGAGACTGTGGTGGTTTCAGCAATTGCGCGAGTGGTATCCAGTCCAACGGAAGCTGCATGTTTAGATGGTTGCTCTTCAGCGACGTATAAAGATTCTTTGTCCGCGGGAGTTACTTGGGACACAGTCACGATTTTTCTACCTTCCTCAAGATCTACGACAGCTCTTCTATCCTCTGGCAGTTGTCCCGGTATGAATTTGTCCTCGCTTTCCTGGACGACAGTTTGAGACTCAATTAACGGGATAAACGGAACGTGTTCTGGGACTGCAGTGGCACCTGATGGTTTCTCTTCGACGAACACTCCTGCGCTGAAATTTGCGACTTGCACGGTTGTTTCCGCGACCACGTGACCAGAAACCAAGCTCTTTCCAGCAGTCTTCATCTCTGGCAACTCTTTGGACTTGTACTCTTCCTCTTTATCCTCCAAAATCACAGCCGATACTTGTATACTCTGTTCCTCCACCACGGACAAGTCAGCCAGTGCTCGCAATGGTGCTTTATCTTTGTCGAGCGATCCTTCAGCCTCAGTTGGTTGGGTTTCCGAGCTAATTAAAGCTTCCAGGGGGATGCTAGATGGCATTGCTGACGCGGAAACTGGCTTCACCTCTTCTAACTTTCCAGCACTTGAGTCAACGGTGATTTCAGTCTTTTCGGCAATTACGTGTCCAGCAAACTGAACGCTAGCCTGTTTTTCAGTCGGTTTCTCAGGAATCTGAAGAATATCCTCCTTGTCGGCCGGGATCTCGGTGGTGGTGGTAGCGCTGATGATTTCACTGATAGACACTTCGGCTTTGTTGGTGATGACAGGTTTATCTTTGAACTCTTTCTCCGTCTCAGACACAATGGTCTCGGTTTGAACGACGCTCTCGAATGGTAATCGTTCCTCTTTGGCTGCGACTGTAGCTGGCACGGATACAGTAAAGTCTCCGGAAACAGCAGCTGGATTGATCTCTGTCAGTTGAGCCACTTTGTGAGCATCGAAACTAGGCGTAGCCTGTTCACCATGGATCTCTAGCCTCTCGAAGTACTCCTTCTCCTTGTCTGAAGCAATCGTCTCGATCACCGTGACTCCCTCCTCTTCCTGGAATGAAACGTCTACCATTTTCTTGTCTGGTTGAACAAAATCTTCCATAGGCTTCTCCAAGTCACCAGGAGCAGTCTCGGAGGCAATTAAACTGCGGAAAGTGACATGATCCGTCGTAGCCGTTGCCGCGGGAGCTTCCTCGCGCTTAAATTCGCCTATATTATCTGTCGTGGTGGTCTCGCTAGTTTGAGCCACAGTGTGTGTCGGAATGTCAAAGCTAGCTGACTTGGTCTCTGGTTTCTCAGCTTCTGGAAGCAGACTCTCTTTGTCTTCGGTGGTAACTGTCGACACAATCAAACCTTCGCCAGTCACGAACTCAAGATTCGCTTTCTTATCGGAAGGTTTAATCTCGCTGAATGGCGCTTCTGTCTCTCTGGTCTGCACCTCTTCAGCAACCACGGCTTCGACAGGTAATACCGTGGTCTTTGGTTTCATTTCCTGAACAGTATCGCGTTGCAAATCGCTCAGACCTGTGTCACTGAGGATCTCGAATTTAGACGCCACTCCTTGAGTGACGATGTCTACTGTGGCTTCCACGCTTTTGGGTCTCTCCTCTCCAGTGAAAACTCCTTCTTTATCCTCCGGATATGTCATACCTACCACAACACCTTGACCTTCTTCGAAAGTGACTTCAACGTTCTTAGTATCAGGTTTCACATCTTCCTGAAGAGGAGACTCTTTCTCAGAGACAGATATCTCTGTCTGTTCGACGATTTCCAGTCCACTCTGTTGTTGACTAGCACGCTCTTTCTTCACCTTTTCTTCCGTCAGAATATCCACGTTGCTCGCGAGAATTGTCTCCTCTAGTTCAGCGACTTCGTGACCTCCGGTGATTCCTAAAGTAACCTTTCTCTCTTTTGGTATCTCTTCCACTTCCAACTTCTCCTCTTCCTGGACACTGGTCACCTCGGTCACTGTCAGTTTCTCAGTCTTCGTCTGGATTTCAACGTCAGCGCTCTGAGTAATTGGCAGTACATCTGCTTCCCGAGTCTTCTCCGTTTCAGCGATGGTCGTCTCCGTGACGATCAATTCCTCCAAAGCGTCTCTTTGCGGAATAGCCTTTCCGGACTTTGGTTTGTCGATGCTCATCTCAGTGGTGCTTTGCTCTACCAGAGTTTCTGACTTCAGCGCAACCGTGTGACCGGATACCAACGTCTGAGCAGTGTAATCTTGTGGTCTCGCGTCAGGGCTGTAAACGTTTTCGCGATCGTGTGGAATAACCTCCGTGACAGTTGGGCCAGGTCTGGGTTCAGTCAATTCCACAATCGCTGTCTTCTGATCTGGTTGTACATCGGTTTTATACAAATCTTCTTTCTCTGCTAACTCTTGCATGACTACAGTTACGCTCTCCAGTGGAACGTGCGATGGTTCAGCCATGCCGGAAGCTGGTTTTTCTTCAGGCACGTATTCTCCCGTTGGCGAGTGAGTTCTGACTTCCTCGAACATCGGAGCGACTTGCGTGGTGAACTCTGTGCTGGCATACTCTCCCTTAACCTCAGAAATCTGCGTGTACTCGGCTTCTCTCTCACTAGCGATCACCATAGTGGTACGCACGCTCTCTATCTCGTTCATTGTGATTTCAGCCATCTTCGATTCAGGCACTTTGTCCTTTTCGACAGGTGCCACGTCTTCTGCCACGACTGTCTCTCCTACTACAGTACCCTGCAATCCGATAGGCTCTACCTTAGCTACACCAGAAGATGGGACTTCTTTCTTGATAAAGCCTAAATTGTCCTCCGGCTGAGTCATCTCAACTTCCAACGAAACCACGGGATGAGCGGGCACTGTCTTTCCACGATGAGATTCCGGCATTTCGAAGATCTTGAGATCAGCTTCCTTCTCTATGGATGTGGTCTGGAACACTTCGATGCTTCTAATCGCGTCATAACTAGCTTCTACTACGCGTTCCTCTGGTTTTGCTATCTCTTCCATTTTCGCTTCGCGGTCGTGGATCATGGTCTCTTGCACCGTTTTAGCCTCGGTCAATTGCACAGCCACGGTTCCACTTTCCTCCACGTACTTTAATTCCTCCTTGAAATCTGACGGATAATCCGCTGTCTGGATCTCCGATATCATCACGTGTTCCTCGGGTCTGATCGAAGTTTCCGCCAGTACCTTGGTTGGCTTTTGATCCGGATGATAGATACCCTCGGACTCTTGAACGAGTGTACTCGCGACAGAGCCAATTTCCAACGAAGATATCGACGTTTCCGCTGTCTTCGTAGCTGGTTTATCTCCTGGTTGGTACTCTTTCTCCTTTTCAGATGGAACAGTCTCCACAGTCATGGCTGATGCAATTTCGACTACGTTCAAATCAGCCACAGCCCTCTTCGCCTCTTCGATCGTCAAGTGAGTCTCCGTGTCTTGCGTTTGAACCGTGGACACGGAAACTCCTTCTAACAGAGTCACATTCGTCGTAGCCTCGAACGTGTCGGTCTTTCGTTCAGAAACGAACAGCCCTTCGCTCTCCTGAACGACGTTCTGCTGGACAATTGCTATTTCGTTTCCGTAGGAGATTCCGACCTGAGCTCTCTGACTGGATGGTAATCTTCCTGGCACATATTCACCTTCCTTCTCAGGCGCGTGCGTTTCCTCCGTGACTCGCTGACGTTGGGGAATCACAGTTTCCGTGGCAACTTCCGTAGGGACTACTAGTTCTGGGTAATACTTTCCTGGTTTGTCCTCTGCTCGAACTTCTTCAACGACCAGTGGCTCAACCGCCGTTACGTTCACTCTTGGTTTAGTTGGCACAGTCTTCAACGGTTCCAGCTTGTCCTCCGACAGTCCTTCTTGAACTTCGTAGACTGACAGTCCTATCTGAGGTAGAACGGTGTCTTCCGCTTTGGCCGTTAACGGCGACACGAAATCTTCTGTCGGAGCTTCCTTCTGACTTACCATCGTCTCGTACACGGTGGTAGCTTCTTGAACAGTCACGCTAACGTCAGCAGTTCGACCGACTTCCTGTTTGTCTATGGTCAAAGCAGACAGACCAGCGTCGTTGGTCAGAGTCTCGCTGACGACCAAACCCTCCGATGGAACGAAACCTGGCGTTGCCTCGTACGACGTAGGCTTGAACTTGTCGGCGAATTCCCCGGTGGAAGCTTGAACAGTTGTCTCGGTAGTGGAGTAAGGCTCCATTGGTGAAATAGACAAGGATGCTTTACGTTCGACCGGCTTAACGCGAGTTATATCGTCGATCTCTTTCTCCTGAATAGGAACCAATTGCTCGGTCAACGGCGTGATGGTGTCCATCGTCAATTTAGCTCTCTCTAGTTCTGGTTTTCCAGGTGCCTGTTCTATGGTACGATCCAAAGGTACCACTTGATGCCGTTGGCTAGGAACATTCAACACAATCGAAGGCATAGATTTATCTCTGGTAATTTCGAACTCTTCGATCTCTTCCAGCTCAACCTCGTCCTGACCAATCTTCGGTCGTTTAGGTTTCAATTCTTTCCTCACTTTCTCTATAATTTCCTCCTCCTCCTCCTCTTCGTCTACCTGTTTCTTTAAATCATCGTGTTTTCTCTGTTTCTGAGCCAGTCTGCCCCTCGAGTCTGTTTCAATAATAACCGTTTCTTCCTCGGTCTCTTCCACGTCCTTTTTCTTCTTCCTCTCCTTTTCGGTCTCCTCGATCTCTTCGATCTCTACAACCTGAACCCCCTCGTCCCTATCTTCCTTTCTCTCCTCGACCTGTTCCTTCGGTTTTGTTACTTTTCGTTCGTGCAGTGTCGTGTGTGCCTGCCGTGTGTCCTCGTATTCTGTGGAAAGTATGTGAGAATATTCGTGTCAATCATGAACGCGGAAACGTACGGGTCTTTCTCTCACGTTAAGCCTTTCGCACGTTCGTTCGTTCGTTCGCTCGTTCGCTCGCTCTCACTTTGCCGGAGTTAGACGTCAAAGAAAAAAAAAAAAAATTCATTCTCGCGGCTCTATTTTTTATTTTTTACTTCTCTCAACTAATTTTACTTTTTTATTTTACTGTTTTGCAGACTTCATGCGACGAACCATTGATATGCTGCGGATGCTGCTTGCTCAGACAACGTGCTTCAATACGAGACAAGAGTAAGACAAAAGGAACCTACATACGTACAGTGCACGGAGTTTGTATAAAGGTAAGAGAAAGAAAAAAAGAAAAAGAAAAAAAGAAATTAAAAGAAACGAAGAAAAGGAAACAAAATTGAAGTAAAAACAATTACAGCGGATGGTGTGTGAACAGCGTGTTTTATTTTAAACTACGCGGCTTCCAAAGGTATCGTATAGTTGACCATTTCGGGATGAGAATGTTCAACCATCACAGATAAGAAAGAGAATAGAAGATAGAAGTTCTAATATTGATTTCGTTCGTTTGAATATTTCTTTTTTTTTTTTTTTAATTTTTAGACTTAAGTTTAGCGTCAATACAAATGAATTGATAGATAAATATATCACAGGTTAATCATATAGAATGTACCATGTACATTATTAATTTCTAGTGTCTTTCGTAAATTTATAAAAAAGTTCTGTCCTTTTTGTACATTGTACAATGACCTGAATAGACTATTTAAATTTGTCACGATGTTTTGTGACGAAGAATATATTTATTTAGTATTTAATAACTTATTCAATTCAGTTACATAACGTTCAATATATTTAACATCACTGAAGTAGAAAGATTGAAGGAATGAATTTAATATTTAATACAGAATAGAATTTCATAACTTTCATAATTTTTCTGTTGAATTATTTTCGTTACATCGTAATAAGTCTCTTCAAAACGAGTTAATAAATAAATAAATCTATCTACTATAGGATCATTTCATAAAAATAATGAAACTTCCTCTTCTTCTATCTCTTTCGTAAATTAATCGTTTCTAAAAAGGCTGTCAGAAACCAGCAGCGCAAACACATTATGCATGTATAATTATATACGGAAAAATTACTATCAATTGTAAAAAATAGTGTGTCATCCCGAATAGGTCAAAGACAGTACACGGTCACAGGCAAGTAGATAATGTTGACGAGTGGAAAACGACTCGATTGACACAGTGTTTCTTGTAAAGTTTCTCACAATGGCATGGAATTGAATACTGTCTCATTTTGTCGGTATTACGATGTCTCTGGAATGTTTGTTGCGATATCTAGAAGAGTAGTGTGTGCAGGCACTTGGGCTCATGCGTGTTTAATAACAAGTGGTGCGTGTGTAAATCTCGTGTAGTGGCAGTGGAAAGAGATAGTATAGGCCGGCCAGAAGTCAAACCAACGTTAACACAGAAAAAAAGAAAGGAAAAAAAAAAGAAAGAGAGAGGACAAAAAGAAATAAAATAAAGAAGAAACAAATAAAAATTGACGCTTGTCTGTTACACATCGTGCTTGCTACTAATGCCAAACAAAGAAAGAAAAAAAAAAAGAAACAAGAGGAGAAATTAGAAATGAAAATAAACGAGGAAGGTAAATCTTTTCTCTAATGTGCTAATCATGTGCGTAAGGGCAACGTAATAAATTATACAGAGAGAGAGATTCATGTGAGTGTGTAACTTGAATGTGTAACAGTAACAAGTACAGAAAACAGCCAATTGCATTCTCAATTAACGTTGCAAATATGAACTACTAGAAAATATCAGTTTACCAACGAATATTATAATAATCGATCCAGAAACTCTGAAATACGAACGTTAGGAAAATTATGATCGTCGAATTTAAATTATCTATCAATTTTTAATGATACACTCGAAGAAATTTGTGTAATCTTTGATTACAATGAATGTGCAGTTTATGTATATTTTATACATTTCACAGTTTCTGAAGTAACGAAATAATGCAAACAGGACATGAAAATGAACATAAACGTTCAAAAACAGAAAAAACTGATAGAAAGTCGGATGAAAAAATGATGGTCTCGTTGCCAAACGCAAATGAAATACATGAATCGAAGCGTGTATCAAATTTTACTTACATCGAAACTGCGATTAGCAGAGCGAAGCTCAAAACGAGAAGCTTTCGATGGTGGTTTTTTTTTTTTTTTTGGTTTGGATCGAAGATTTATATAGTAATATTTTTTTGGGGGGAGGGCGATTATAATTTAAGGAAAAAGTATAATGAGAGGGGAAAGAGTAGGATAACGATGGGATACGGCGCGTGGAAAGCATAGCGGCATAAGCTGAACAATTTTACTGCTATTATTCGATCAAGTAAAGCTTCATGCATCTGAAAGAATAATAAAATATCGTCATTATGTACAGACCGTATCGTATGATCAATCACTCACATACTTTTTCTTTTTTTTGTTTTGTTTTTGTGTCAATGATTTTTGATCTACGACACAAATGGTATCGATACTATTAGTCAGCGCAAGTGAGCTTAAGATGTGAATCTTTTTCTTAGTAGTTTAGATGATCTTCAAGCTTGTAGCGGAATGTTTCATGAAGAATTTTGGCATCCGTTCAGAATTACCACATTCTGTCGATTCAATTAATTTTCAACTAGCGTCGTTGGATCGTAAATAATTCGTAACTCATTTTTCTTCTTTTTTTTTTGTATAAGAATTGATCATATTGTATAAATATATAATACCAGAAAATTAAAATTTATTAAATTAAAAAATTACAATACGATAATCAAGATTATTGGGAAATTAATCAAATTGAATACTTGTATAAAAATTCAATTAATTTTATACATAGGATTATAAATGAAAGATGAATGATCTAATGTGTCACCTACGAACCAACGATACTGAAGTAGTTGAAAATTAAAATTTTACTCTACGCAGTTATTTCTAATAATCTGAAATCCTTTCTCATCGATCGCAACGTAATATTGCTAAATTAAATCGATGTATAACCGTAGACTTCTGCAGACAGAATCTGCGAGGAATGTTTGAAGATGATTTAAACTAAAGAACAATCTCTGAATAAACAAAGAATTGGAAAAAAAGTAGACTGGGAATGTCGATGTGGTGTCGACTGTCCGGACACTGAAATCTTTGTGAAAAAATGACAAGTAAATAGTATTAATGATGCTGTCCGTTCGTGAATCGAATGGACTTGAATTGTACGAATTGTATTATCCCATGCATTGAGAACACGGTGCTTCAAACCTTTAATGTCACGAATATCCTGCGTACGGACGGCTTTTCTTTCGTCCCTCCTCTCTGCAAACAGAAAATCCATTCGTTTCTTTCGTGGAAGCTCTGGAAATAGGGGGTCAGTGCAGAAAAGACAAAGAGAAAAGAGATGAAAAAAAACACACACACAGAGGAATATTATGGCACGTGGTATAAAATCACTTTTATTTCAAATATACAATACATAACGTATACATACAAAAAAAAGTGGCGAAGAAAAACGTTCGATTTTCTTCGGTTGTTAAATTATATACAAAAAGAGAGAAAAAAAAACACAAAATGAAATAAAACGCATGCTTATTCGAGCTCGTATATACGTATATACGTATATCGTGAAGTCGCGGACTATATACAAAAATTGAAAACTGAAGGAAAATGTACAAGTTGTTATAAGTGTATAGGCAGCCACGCAAGCACACACCAAAACGTAAGACGTTTAATATATTAGATGATGCGCGATATCATTTTTGTAACAACATCGCGTCGTTCGTTGTTTATGCACATTTTTTTCTGCTTTTCTTTTTTCCAAGTATTTCAAACCTCACACCGCATTCCCGACTTACCCATGAAATGGACCTCCGTTTTACGGATGACATCCACTCGTTCCGTAATCCGTCCCTCCGTTTCAACCTGTGAATAATTATTCTTACTGTGCTTTCGGTTCAAACGTTTAAAATGTTTTTATATCCATACAGCGAACATAAAAATGTATTACTATCATGATATACGTAAGTAGACAACGACTGTCGAAAGTTGAAAGAAAAGAATTTAATCGAAACATTTGATCGAACAATTCCTGTGAACAGAAAAACTGATACTTTTTATCCCTTTGAATATTTATGCAGTCAAATTTCAATTAAAATACATTCTTTGCAACAGGCAGAGAAGCTTAGAACATATACATATTAGAAAGAAGAATTATTCTTCTTACCCAAATATTTTTTTTCAAATTTCGAGAAACCTCGATAAAACTCAATTGTAACAAAAGCAAGCTAAAGAATACAGTAGGATTGAAAAAAAGAAAAAGGATCCTTACTTCCGTGGCTTCTGTAACCTCCCAAGCACGCGGCCGGAAGTCCTCCGGGGCAAAGTGCGTGAGCACCTCCTCCACGGTGACGTGTTGCAGCTCGATCATTCTCATGAAAGCACGGAAGCCAACGGTAGCAGCCACTACACTTTCGTCGGTGGTCGTTTCCTCTGTGAGAACCTGCGTGATCAACGGACCGTGGCCTTCCCTCTCCACCAGCTGAACCAGCGCGTTCTGAGCCTCGGGGGTTTTCAGCGCGGGGAAGTTGTCCGTTCTGTACAAGCTCTCGTTTATCTCGTTCACGGAGACACCTTGGCGCACCAAAAAGCCGATGGTAGCCAACTCGCGAAGAGGAGCTTCCCCAGGCCCGAATTCTTTCGCGTGAAGCGTCTCCATGATCTCCTCCACCTCTCTCGCGATGTTCTCTCGCTGTCTTTCCACGATTTCCTCGATGGTCACCTCCTCCTTCAGCTTCACTCTGTCTTTCTTCTTCTTTTTCGGTTTCTCCTCCGTGATCACCTCTCTGGGCTTCTCCTCGAATATCTGTTCCTCGGTTACCACCGTTTTCTTCGCCTTTCGTTGCTTGGTGTCGATTCGTTTCATCTCCTGCACGCTGGCCTCAGTGTGCACTTCGGTGACAGACACGGTCTCTAGAGTTTCTGACGTTATCTGAGCGCGATCGACCACCGATTCCACCATAAAATCTCGCGCTATGTCTTCCGTGGCTACTTCCGAGACGACAACCACTCCCTCGCGCTCCTCCACCACCCGTTTCGCACGTTCCTCAGGTTTCGGTACCATCTCGCGCGTCTTCTGATCGTCAATTTTCTTCAACGACGCGGTCGCTTCTGTCACCAGTGGCTCCTGAATTGGCACCACTTTCTTTGCTCGTGATACCTGTTAGATGTAATGAAAAATAAATTTTTCGTTTATTAACATTTTCGTATAGAATATTAATATTAATATGATAGCTATTAATATTACTTGTAGCAACAAAGTAATTTTAATATCGCGGTGAACACGGTATGCGAAGTATTTAATTCTTACATTTACCTCTGTTGGTTGTTCTTCGATAACTTCCGTCGTTTCGAGTACCTGAGTTTCTTCAACGTCGACAATTTTCCTAAACGAAAGATATCCATTGTAATATTGGGAGATACGTCACTAACACGTATTTGACTTATTAACTTTACTGACTTTTCCTCCGGCTGTTCCTTGGGAACCAGCTTCTCTTTGCGCACTTCCTTTTTGTCTACCTTCACGCGTTCAGTCTTCACCTTCTCCTTCGTCTCTTTAGCCTTCTTCAGTTCAGGCTTCTTCTTTTTGTGTGGTTTCTCTTTAGGTTTGACTTCAATCACCTGCTCTTCGACGACCTCTTCTTCGTCGAAGAATTGCCTTTCACCCGTTATATCTGAAAGAAAAATTTGAAAATGACATTCAAGCGTTGTTTCTTTTTTTTTAAAATGTTTCCTACAAATTTCCTTCACTAAATTTTCTACAATGTTACTTGAGTAATCTCTTTTGTTCAATGTTTCTATATTTAAATGTGATTGCTGAATTTTGAAGGGGTTTGAAGACGATACCTGTTACGCGTAGTTTAGCTTTCGTCGTTGCCAAACCTATCTCGCTGGTAGCTTTGCACACATAAACGGCGTCGTCTTCTTCGGTTGCGTGTTTAATTATCAACGCTGTCTTTTTCTCCTCATCAAGGATGCGAATTTTCACGTTCGAGGTATTGGCGACCATCTTGTCATTCTTGTACCATACAACATCTGGAAAAAAAAAATGATACAATTCATCCACTAGTTACCTGTAGCACGACATGTATAATATTTATATAGTAATGAAAATTATTAGTAACATGCGTTTAAAATTGTAAAAAAATTAGACATACCTGGAGCAGGATTGCCAGAGTACGAGCATTCGAACACCGCGGTTTCACCTTCCTTTACATAAACGTCGGTAATCTCTTGAATGAATCGTGGTACAGATTGCGTGGCTAAAATCAGAACGCGGTTAATTATAATAATTATCCGAAATAAATAAAAAAAAGAAATAATACAAAATAAACAGAAGATTTTCGACAAACAGCTTACCTGATCTTTTGATTGATGATTGTGCGACTCGCGTGACCCCAATGTCAGTAATCTGGTTAGCCGAACGAGAAAAGAACAAAACACACGTAAAGGAAATCCATGCGAAACAACAATTTTTATCAAAAGCACAGAAAACAATTAATTTTGTTATCAGACTGCATTTAGAGTATGATATTTCGTGCATCACGTAAAATGAAAAAAACGTATAGAAATATTCAGAGCGTAGTACTTCCTATGATATTCAACAGCTAAAACAATTTATATATATCACATATTCATTTTCTAAATTATTTTCATGAAAATACAAAATTCAGTCGCTGCTTTATAAAAGATAAACAAGTCTCATTGTCAATCAAAATAAAAGGGAAAAGAATTGTTAAAATATTTTTTAACTTTTAAGTTTTAAACTAATCAGCATTGAACTACAATATTTTATTTTAATACTGCTTTTGATTTAATCTACTTTCACAACTTCGATTCACTATAATCCTTTTTAAATTTCACTCCTCATTAAAAGAAAAAAAAGGGGTATATTTTCTTTCAATTACGTAAATTATCCTATACATTGTTAGTAATTCAATCGACAGGAATACCTGACATGGTGCCCCTTTCGTCCTCGCTGTGATGCTCATTACAAGAAACCTCGGACGCCGACATGTTTCCAGCTAGTCCAAGGTTTCCGCTACACTGACTCTCCAGTAATAAAAATTCCTGCAACTCCTCTTGGCTGTCTGCAGTGTGCAACTGCTGAAAGGCGTCCAAATCGATTTCTCTCGGCTCCAAGGGGTACATTTTCGGATCCATCATCAAGTTCCCATAACGTCGTTCCTTCGACCATCTCGCTACTGGAATTCTAGATTTCGGATAAGTGTGATACTTCCTCGCGTGATCGTACTCCAACGTAGTTTCCAACGTCTTTCCACCACTGTAATGACTAGCGACGAATTTATTCTGTCCACTTCCGGTCGAAGCTTCGCTGTTCTCTTCAATAGGCGACAGGTAAACACCAGTTTCAGGGACGTCCAAATGATCGGAATGGACGCAACTCTTCTTCTCAGTTCTCGGAGGTGGAAACTCATCGAAGTCCAACACGATCTTCTTTCTTCTTTGAGTTTTTAACAATTCCATCTTAGACTCGTTTTCTATCGTTACTTCATCGATATTCTCCGCTGTTTCACTTGCAGCTTCGTTACTGTCAGTCGTGTCAAGCGCACGCGTCTCTTCTTTCGATTTGACACGTTTCATCGGTTTGGTCGCGACTAACTTGTCACTGGATCTCATCAGTTTCGATTTGTCCAGTCTGGTTGGCGAAGGAGAGTTTGATTTACACGTTACTCTCCTCTGTTTCTCACCCACTGAGGTAAATTCGTTGATCTTCGAGCATTTCATCGCTAGGACCGGAGACGGAGATCTAGCTTTCACAGTGGTTCCCCTCATCGGCGAGGTCGACTTGTCCAACGTCGATGACCTCGACAATTTCACCTTCTGTACATTGGAAGACTTACTCGTGCCACTTCCATCTCGTTTACTCTTCGCAGGCACGCTCGCCGAAAGCAATTTTGTCGCCACGCTTTTTGTCTCCTCTGAGCTCTCTAATTTCTTCTTCCTCACTACTTTGCACGATCTCTCGCTTCTCGTCTTTTGTTCGGTTTTAATCTCGTGTTTCTCGCTGTATTTCGATTCGGGAATATTTTCAGTATTTTCGGCAAAAGTGGTTCCCTTTCGATCGAGAATCGTTTCTCTGTTAGACGTACTCATCTCCCAGGAGTATTCCGTGCTGGCGATCTCTTGTTCGATTTCCACGGAGTCCGAGAATCTTCTGGACAGGAAGAACCCCTTCGGAGAGGAGTCTTCCTCCTCGGAGCACCTCTTACCTTCGTCGTCGATGTTCATCAAAGTTCTCGTCGACGAGAATTCGCTGATCATCGTCGAGCTGTCCCTTTGGGAACTTTCGTCCCTAATGGCGCGGTCGTCCAGGCTGTCCGTGGAGAAGCTGCACTCCGCTTCACTCAGCATGCAATCGATCGCCTGCGACTGGCGACTCTTACCTTTTAGAGCTTCTTGCATCTCCTCCATCTGAGTCACCCAGGATGGTTTCCTGTACTCCTTCGTCCCGACGATTCCTGACGAATTAAACGGTCAATTAGAGACGCGTTTATTACCTTCGACCCTTTCAGTCCCATCGTCCAAGCGAGAAGATCTTCGTCTTCTTTTTATTTTTATATTTTGTTTCGGATCAAAGTGTTCTTTCTTCCCCGCTTTCACAGCTTTCGAATCGTCGAGTGAAATTGTTTGACATTTCAAACGTTTGACTCTAGATCCGGAAATTTTATTCCTACTGGGAGTTTCGAGATTTGGAAGGACTTGAGAATTTGGAAATCTGGAGATATCAATGCGAAAGTTCGGACGTTGGAAAATTCAGTAACTTTGAAATTTAGGAATTCGGGAATTTGGAGATTTGAATGTTGTGATCTGGGAATTTGAAAGTTTAGAAACTTGGAAACCTGGGGAGAATTCGGAAATTTAGAAATTTAAAAATCGGAAAATTTATAGATCTAAAAACTCAGAAATTTAGAAACTTAGAAATCGTGAAATTTTGGGACTTTAAATTTAGAAATTTGAATGTTACCAGGAATTTTATTACTTGTACTTGTAAAATTAACTTCAAATCAGCCACAAGTTGTAGGGCTTTGTAATTCTAAAGTTTCGCAGCTCCTAGAAATCGAAAAATTTTGTATCACGTTGTTGTTACAATTTCACGCAATAACTCGAGAGCCAGTGGATGGAACTCAAAGGGTCTGAGCAGCCAGCGGAATGCTAAATAAAATATTAAAATAAAAAAAGTGTATAAAAGTAATGGGATGTGAGTGTTCAGTGTGAGTTTCGAGATACAATATTTTATGAGGGAGATACAAGGAATGCGGCGGGAGATTCTCGTTGACGATTCCGATCGAAGAAGTGCGCAGCTGAAAACAACTCGTACCAAGCAGATTAGCAAAGCTTCCACCACCTTTAATAATTATTTCTTCGTTCGAGATGAACGAATCATTACCTTCTACCGACAGATATGTCGTGGTGGTCGACACGCCGAGCGGATTGTGCACTTCGAACACAATTTCGCCCATGTCGTCGGGATAAGTTTCGGGGATCGTCAGTATCGACGTGCCATCTTCGAATTCCTCGATTTGGAATTCTTCCGATGGCATGACCTCCTGACCCTGTTTGTACCATTTTCCTTCTGGCTTCGGTTTTCCTCTGACCTTCACTTCCAATCTATGCAAAGCAGGAAATAACAAAGATTAATAAAAGATATTGAAAATAGCTGGATTTAATTTAATGCAATTTTTGGTTTCACTCATGATGGATTACTGGCAGAAGAGTATTTGAGATTTAGGTTTCTTTTAATAATTTTTATACTAATCTTTTCTTTAATTTCTCGGATAGTAATATGTACAGTATATAATAACCGAAGAGGAAAAAATTAAATTACTGTATTTTTACTAATGTATATGTATAATTATACAACTATCCAAGATCATTCGAGTGTTAATTTTGAGAGAAATTTGTAAGGCGGGAATATTCAGAAGTTTTGTCTGACTGGAAGATAATATTCTACTTAAAGTGAAACACTTGTATACTTAACTCTCTGTTGTACATATATAAGGATTTTAATAATTATAAAAATAACGATTTCACATTTTCTAGAACATTATTTTTTTACCTGGTTAATTCTCCGACTTTGGTAGGAATTAACTGAGGAAGTTTCTTTATTATCTCCGGCGCAGATTCCTCCGTGTCCGTATCGAACAAGGGAGTTTCCTGAAACGAGAGGAATCGAATTATAAAATAATCGAATTGTCAAATGTATAAATTACAAAAATCCATGTTTATGTAAAATAATTCTTTTTGCAGGTACCTTGGGAGATAAGAGATCCTCTTCCGAACCACTTTGCCCTGTAGTAAGAGACGTCGCAACGATCGAGGATGCAATCTCCGAATCCGGTACGTACTCGTATGCTGAAAATTATTATAAAAGTCAGATTACAATTTCTTTAAAACGTCTCGCTGGTAATCTTAATCTCTCGTAACACTGTTTTTGACATTAAATTTAAACAGAATTATTCTTATCACTTTGTACCACTTATTATTAATCATAATTCTATCGCGAATAATACCACGTATTATCTCTTGTAATTTTTTTGCCACATTTAGATAAATATCGTTTGATCAGTAATAGAAATTTAACAAATATTCATAATTTTATTACTTGCTCAGCAAATTCTCTTGTCAATATTATTTCTAGTATAAGATCTATCATTTCCAATTTTTTCCAATTTCCAAATTTTTCACAAATTTCCTTCAAATTACTTCAAAATCTCACTGTATATTTCAAATTCAATTAAGCATCGCTATCGTCAACAACGTTTAAATTACCTTCCACGACAAGCGACGACATGCAAACGGCCTCGCCAACAGGATTCACGGCACGACAAGTGTATTCTCCAGCATCTTCCGGGAACACTTCGGTTATAGCCAAGCTGCAGACACCTTCCGTGTCTTGCACAATAGTGATCTCCTTGCCTTCCTTGATCGGTTTGTTGTCGTGGTACCATTCGACTCTGGGTGTAGGCTTTCCTTGAACGATACACGTTAGGTTCGCGCTCTCGCCGTCCATGACCCTCACCGGTGACAATCGTTTGACGAACGTCGGTGAAACAAGCTCCACCGTTTCTTCCCACGGTGTCTCCAACACGTTTATCGTCGCCGTACAGGTGACCGAGCCGCCAACGTTTTCGGCGCGACAGGTGTACGTGCCCGCGAACTCGGGCTTGATCTCCTTGATCATGAGGATCGATCTGTTCTCCTGTGTCACGATCCTCACCTGTGGCGTGGACTGTAATTTGAAGAAATTTGAAATTTTACTCGTTGTTTTTAAAGATTTTCGCTGGTTACGGATATTAGAAGATTTTAGATACGAATCGTTTTTCTTTTTCTTTTTATTGTGATTTTTGAGAATATTTTCGATGTTTCAATTTGGGTAGGATTGAATTAATGTAGAAGTGTGAATTAATGTTTGTTCAAAATCTTGAGATTTTCATTTTCATGTTTGTTGAAAATTTTTTAGAGATTTCCGGATATAATTAGTTTTAGAATTTTAAGAGTAAATCGTCTTTTGTTTGTTACTTTTAAGGATTTTTATTGCGATTAATTATGTTCGTCCGAATTATGTTACCGAATTCCTCGTCCTCAAGTAAGACACAAAGTATAAATTGAAATTAGAAGTAATTGTCGTGTTGAGGGTGACCGAGTGGAACTCTAAGAGCAAGTTTAGAGACTCGAGAAATATACAGTTGTTAAAGAAACAGGTACATAAATATTGAGAAACATAAGAAGAAAACAAAAGTGAAGGGTTGAGGTACCTCCAGAGGGCGAGTCTCGTGGAACCACTGGAAGGAGGCTGTCGGATAGGATTCGACGCGCGTTTCCATGATCACGACCTCTCCCTCGGCAACGATCTGTGGTTGTAGCGGCTCGACGAACCTCGGTGCTTTCACCTCGTCCGTCTTGTCCTCGCGTTCTCTCACCGTAACAGAGCCCGAACTTCTCGCCTCCCCGACAGGATTTTGAACCCTAATCTCGTACTTGCCGCCATCTTTCTTCGTCACTTCGGGAATACTCAGTTCAGCGGTACTTTCGTATATATTTATCACGCGTTTGTCGGACGGGATGATCTCGGCCCCGTTGCGGAACCATTTCACTTCCGGCGTTGGTTTGCTCTCGAAATCGGCCGACAAGGTCAGTGGTTTTCCAAGTTCGGCCACCAAAGCTGGCAGGGGTCTGGTGATCCTCGGTGCTCGTAGAACTTCCGGTTTACTGACCTTCACCACGTTACTGATCACCAAGTTCGCTCTGCACTCAGCCCGGCCGAATTTGTTCACAGCTCGGACGCGATAAATCGTCTCGTCCTCCTCGGTCGGCTGCAGTATGTGCAATTTCGCCTCGCCAGTTTCGGGATTGAAGGTGATCTCTCTGCCCTTCCGCGGCTTCAGCTCTTGCTCACCGCGGTACCACTTCACTTCCGGCACTGGTGTTCCAGTGACCACGCACTCGAGTACAGCTGGTTGGTGCTCCTCCACCATGAGAGGCTTAATGGGTGTCGCGAAGTGTGGCGCTACGCCTTCTTCCTCTTTTTCTGCGAAACGAAACAGTCGTCAGAGTTTATGGTAATTGCAAGGCGGAACGGTCACTGACAACGAGACTGTAAAACTCAACATGCACAAAGTACAACTTTTTATTGTAAAACGAATATGCGATAGCAGGGTAGGATTTTGGTTTTTAGAATAGAATAATTTTAAAGTAGAAGCATGAGTAATTATTAATAAAAATAATCGTCGTTCTTCGTACGTGGCTAGTAAGTTTAGTACTTGCTAGAGAAGATATCTCTGATTCAAATAAAAATCGGACACTTCAAAAATGATATTTTTTTAAAGTTAGTAGGTTCGATAGGTTTCTTTAAAGTTGGTTGGTCAATTAAAGAAGTGCAACAAGAGAACACAGTAAAGGGTAAGAAAGGGAAACACGTAACAAGCAACGTTCACACGTTTGCCTAGAAATTCCTTGAATTCCTGAATTCACATGCCTATAATTTCTAAGCATTCGTAAATTCACAAATTATCAATCGAGAACTGAGCAGAAAACGGTATCACACGAACGTCACAACACACACACACACAAATCTAGTACCGAATATCACGAGATTCACGGTGGACGTGGCTACTCCAGCAGGATTCGACGCTCTGCAGGAATACATGCCGGCGTCCTCCTCCTTCACCTTGGCTATTTCCAAAGAAGCGGTCGTTTCATAGATGGTCATTATATACTTCTCGCTGGCGTGAAGCTCCTGCTCGTTTCTGTACCATGTAATCTCGGGGAATGGATTGCCAAAAACTGTGCACGTGAATTTCGCGGTTGTTTCCGGTTGCGCGATAACGGGCTGCAACTTCTGAATGAACCTCGGGGCGATCTTTTTGTCTTTATCCGTGATGGATATGTCTATCTGCGTACGCTGCTTGCGTTTCCTCTTACGCTCCTCCACTTTTTCCTCTTCGACTTTCTTTTCGACCTCGACTACATCCTCGGCGACTACGTCTTTAACCTTCTTCACTTTGACCTCTTCTACGATCACTGTTTCGTCGACGACTTCTTCCTTTTCTACAGGAACAGGCACAGGTACTTCTTCAGGTTTCTTCCTTGGTTTTCTCCATGGCATTTCAGCCACCGTTTCTTCCTTCACTTCTTCCTCCTCTGATTTTTCCAATTTCACCGGTTTCAATACTGGTACTTCTTCTTTCTTAGGTATCTCCTCGGGTTTCTCTCTCTTCACGGGCTTCAGAGTTACCTTTTCGGGTATTTCCTCTTCCCGCGGTTTCTGAGGAACTGGCTTGAGACGAATCTCATGCTTCTGCTCTACTACTTCGGACACTTCTTCTTTCACGACTGGTTTAAGAACCACTTCTTCTACTTTCTCGATAAATTCTTCGCGTTTCTCGACTGGTTTCAGTTCCACTACCTCTTTTTCTTCTTCCGGCTTCTTTGGCTTTTGTCTCTTTCTCCAAGAGATTTCCGTCTCGACGACTTCTTCGACCACTTTGTCTTCTTTGCGCACTAGTTTAGGTTTCATTTCTTCGACTTCGATCTTCTCCTCGACGACCTCTCTCGCCGTTTCTTTCTTCGGTCTTCTCCACGGAAGCGCAGGCGCCTCTTCAGGTTTCTGTTCTTCGATCTTTTTAACTTCCACCTGGGTTATCTCCGTAGCTTCTACTTTCTGCTCAATGACCGTTGTTTCATCCAAAACCACTTTCTCCTGGTCGATCGGTACGACAGTGACTTCTTCTCTGAAGTCGACCACCTTCTTCGTCTTTTTGCCACGGCGCCATGGTAACATAGTTTCTGGTTTTTCTTCTTCTTCAGGTTTCTCTTCGACTTTTTCAGCAACCGGTTTTGGAACCGGTTCTAATTTCACTTCCGCCGGTTTCTCATCTTCTGGTTTCTCCAGAAGTTTGATTGGCTTCAATTTCACCTCTGGTTTTTCTTCTTTCTCCGGTTTCTTCTTTTCTACAGGCTTCAAAGTAACTTCTTCTGGCTTCTCTTCTTCTTTAGGAAGACGTTTGACAGGTTTTAATATCACCTCTTCAGGTTTTTCTTCTTCTGGCTTTTCCAATCGCTTAACTGGTTTCAATTTAATTTCTGGTTTTTCTTCTTCTGGTTTCTCTTTCTTAATTGGTTTCAACTTTATTTCTTCCTGTTCTTCTTCTTCCTTAGGAAGTCGTTTCACTGGTTTTAGTATAACTTCCTCTGGTTTCTCCTTTTCTTCCTTAGGAAGACGTTTGACAGGTTTTAGTGTAACTTCAGGCTTCTCTTCTTCCGGCTTTTCTTTCTTAATTGGTTTCAACTTTACTTCTTCCTTATCTTTCTCTTCCTCAGGAAGAAGTTTAACAGGTTTCAGCGTTACTTCTTCAGGTTTTTCCTCTTCTGGTTTGTCCAAACGTTTGACAGGTTTCAGTTTAACTTCTGGTTTTTCTTCTTCTGGTTTCTCTTTCTTAATTGGTTTCAATTTTATTTCCTCTTTCTCTTCTTCTTCCTTAGGAAGTCGTTTGACAGGTTTCAATGTTACTTCTTCTGGTTTTTCTTCCTCTTCCTTAGGAAGACGTTTGACAAGTTTCAGTTTAATTTCTGGTTTTTCTTCTTCTGGTTTCTCTTTTTTAATTGGTTTCAATTTTATTTCTTCTTTCTCCTCTTCTTCCTTAGGAAGTCGTTTGACAGGTTTCAATGTTACTTCTTCTGGTTTTTCTTCTTCTTCCTTAGGAAGACGTTTGACAGGTTTCAGTTTAACTTCTGGTTTTTCTTCTTCTGGTTTCTCTTTCTTAATTGGTTTCAATTTTATTTCCTCTTTCTCCTCTTCTTCCTTAGGAAGTCGTTTGACAGGTTTCAGCGTTACTTCTTCAGGTTTTTCCTCTTCTGGTTTGTCCAAACGTTTGACAGGTTTCAGTTTAATTTCTGGTTTTTCTTCTTCTGGTTTCTCTTTCTTAATTGGTTTCAATTTTATTTCCTCTTTCTCCCCTTCTTCCTTCGGAAGTCGTTTGACAGGTTTCAATGTTACTTCTTCTGATTTTTCTTCTTCTTCCTTAGGAAGACGTTTGACAGGTTTCAGTTTAATTTCTGGTTTTTCTTCTTCTGGTTTCTCTTTCTTAATTGGTTTCAATTTTATTTCCTCTTTCTCCTCTTCTTCCTTCGGAAGTCGTTTGACAGGTTTCAATGTTACTTCTTCTGGTTTTTCTTCTTCTTCCTTAGGAAGACGTTTGACAGGTTTCAGTTTAATTTCTGGTTTTTCTTCTTCTGGTTTCTCTTTCTTAATTGGTTTCAATTTTATTTCCTCTTTCTCCTCTTCTTCCTTAGGAAGTCGTTTGACAGGTTTCAATGTTACTTCTTCTGGCTTTTCTTCTTCTTCTTTAGGAAGACGTTTGCCAGGTTTCCATTTGACTTCTGGTTTTTCTTGCTCTTTGGGTTTCTCTTTCTCTTTACGTCTGAAGATTAGTTCTCCTTCAGTTCGTTTTGTAGTTTCTTCTTCTTCTTCTTCCTTAGGTTTGACAGTTTCTTCTGGTTTAATCTCCTCTGGTATTATTTTCTTAAGTGGTTTCTTACCACGTCGCCATGGCGCTGCAGTTGTCTCTTCTAAAATTTCACCATTCTCCACTGTTTTAGGTTTTTCTACTGGTTTTAGCGTTACTTCTTCAGGTATTTCTTTCTCTTTGGGAATTTTCTGAACAGGTTTCAATGTTACCTCCTCCATCTCCACTTTGTCTTCCGGTTTCTTCTCCTTTCTCGTAGGTTTCAATACAACCGCAGAGAAGTCTTCAGTTTCAACTTCTTTTATTTGCTTCTCAATTTTTTCTTTTCGCGGTTTGCGCCAGCCAACTTCAGGCACTTCCTTCTCCTCTTCTTCAATTTTCTTTTCTTCGACAACCTTCTCTTCAACAGGTTTCTTTTTAACTCGTCGCCATGGCAATTCAGGCGCCTCTTCAGTTGGCTTTTCTTTCTCAGGAGCTGGAGTCACTTCTGGTTTCAAAGGCTTCACTTCCTTCTCTTCAATCTTTTCCTCCGGTTTCGGTTTTTCCACCGGCTTCAGTTTAATTTCTTCTGCAGTTTCTTCTTGTTTTGGAAAACGTTTGACCGGTTTCAGCGTGACTTCTTCTTTATCCTCTCGTTCTTCAGGTTTCTTGCCTCGTTTAACTGGTTTCAAAGCTACCGACTTGAAGTCCTCCATAGTCTCTTCCTCTTTCTTGATCACCATTTCTTCTACAATCTTCTCTTTTTCTTTCGGTTTCTCCCGTTCGAATGGTTTCAACTGTATCTTCTCCTCCTCTGGCGCTTCGGGTTTCGGTTTCTCAAATGGTCTCAGTTCTGGTTTCTCTCGTTCTTCCTGTTCCGGTTTCGCTTTCTGGAATGGCTTCAATTTGACCTCTTCCTTCGGTTTTTCCTCGGGTTTGCGTTTCGGAATGGGTTTTAGTTGTACGTCCTCCTTCTCTTCTTCTTCACGTGGAATGCGTTTGACAGGCTTCAGAGTCACTTCTTCCGGTTTCTCCTTTTCTTCCGGTGCACGTTCACGCCTGGCAGGCTTCAGTACAACCGATCGGATATCTTCAACCTGTTCTTCTTTCCTTTCCGGTATCTTCCGTGGAACTTTCTTATCTCGAAGCCATGGAACCTTTTCTTCTTCTCGCTCTGGTTTCTCTTCAGGTTGAACATCTTGTGGAATCTCTGGCTTTTCTTCCTTTCGCTTTTTCCCTCGTACCCATGGTACCGGCACTTCTTCTTTCGCCTGTCTTTCTTCAGTCGTCTTCTCAGTCTTTGCTATGTCAAGAAGAGTGGTATCCTCTTCTTCGTGGTACGGAGTCTTTTCCGTAGGTTTCTTTTTACCTCTGGCCCAAGGCACTGGCACTTCCTTCGGTTTTTCCTCAGTCTCGACGTCTTTCTTCACGTCCAAGATCGTTTTATCCTCTTCTTCCTGATACGGCGCCTTTTCCTTCGGTTTTCTTTCTCTTCTCCATGTTGCTACCTTTTCTTTCTTCTCTTCTTCGATCTTCTCTTCTTTGTCTATCTTTAACAACTTCGTATCTTCTTCCTCCACGAACTGTGTCTTATCTGTCACCTTTTGCAAGTCCACTTTCTCCAAAGTTTCTTTCTTGATCTCCCTCTTTTCTGTCTTAGTCGGCTTCAAGGTAACTTCTTCGAGGCTCTCTCTACGAATTTCTTTTTGCTCGACCTTGGTCTTCTTCAAAATTACTTTCTCTTCGGTCCAAGGTTTAGGTTGTTCAACCTTCTCCACGGAAACCGACTCTTTCCTTGTTTTCTTCACTCGAGTGTCCTTGGTAACATCGAGCAACGTTGTATCTTCTTGTTCTACGTAGTCAGTTTTCTGTACCACGTCTTTCACCATCTTCTCTGTAGTTTCTTTCGCAACAGATTTAAGATCCACCGTTTCCAGGCTCTCTTTCCGAATCTCAGATTTTACAGTCTTCGATGGTTTCAGCTCCACTGTTTCTATCGTTTCCTTCTCAACCTCTTTCCTTACGGGTTTCGCTTTCTTCAACGTGACCTTCTCTTCGGTCCAAGGTTTCGGTCCTTCTGGCTTCTCTTCTATCTTTTCTTTCCTCAATTTCTTCACTTCTTCGGTCTTCGACACGTCTAATAAAGAAGTGTCTTCTTGTTCGATGTACTCGGTCTTTTCGGTGATTTTCTCGGTAACTTTCTCGGTCACTGTCGTCGGAACAGGCTTCAAGTCCACCTTTTCCAAACTTGGTTTGCGCACTGGAAGCTTCTCTGTCTTCGATGGTTTCAGTTCCACAGTCTCTACAGTCTCTTTCTCAACTTCCTTCCTTATAGGTTTCGACTTTTTCAACGTGATCTTTTCTTCGGTCCATGGTTTCGCTTGTTCCACCTTCTCCTCGACCTTTTCTTTTTTCAATTTTCTAATCTCTTCGGTCCTAGACACGTCTAACATCGACGTGTCTTCTTGTTCAACGTACTCAGTTTTCGAAATAGTTTCTTCCGTGACTCTCTCAGTGACGGTCGTAGGAACAGGCTTCAAGTCCACTTTCTCTAAACTCGGCTTTCGAACCGGAAGTTTCTCTATCTTCGATGGTTTCAGTTCCACAGTCTCTACAGTCTCTTTCTCAACTTCCTTCCTTACAGGTTTCGACTTTTTCAACGTGATCTTTTCTTCGGTCCATGGTTTCGCTTGTTCCACCTTCTCCTCGACCTTCTCTTTTTTCAGTTTTCTAATCTCTTCGGTCTTAGACACGTCTAACATTGACGTGTCTTCCTGTTCAACGTACTCAGTCTTTGAAGTAGTTTCCTCCGTGACTCTTTCGGTCACGGAACTCGTAGGAACCGATTTCAGATCCACCTTCTCCAAAGTAACCTTCTCGACGTCCTTCTTAACAATCCTCGAAGGTTTTAATTCCACGGTTTCTATCGTCTCCTTGGGGATCTCTTTTCTATCAGGTTTCGATTTCTTTAGCGCAACCTTCTCTTCTGTCCAAGGTTTCGGCTCCTCTTTCTTCCTCGCGATCTCATCCACTTTCTTCGTGGTTTTGATGAATCTGGAGTCCTCTTCCTCTACGTAAGTCTCTGCTGTAGTTTCGTCCAGTCGAGAAACCTTTTCCTCGGTCGTCGAGGTTGCTTCTTTCTTCATAACGTGTTTCAAGTCCACAGTTTCCAAACTAACCCTTCTAATGTCTTTCTTCTCGATTCTCGCCGGTTTCAGTTCAACTTCCTCCAGTTTCTCTTTCGTTGTCTCTCGAGGTATCTGCGGTGTTCTCTTCAACACTACAGCTTCCTCCGTCCAAGGTTTCACCTGCGACTCCATCGCCTGTAATTTGTCCAAGGATGTGTCGCGAGATTTCGGTTTCGCTTTCCGCCATGGCGTCGAGTCGCCGAGTCGAGGTCGATGATGAACTCGCCCCTTTCTCCAAGGCAACGATTCGTCCCCCGGTTGCAAGGGTATTTCAAGCGGCAATCCATTCTCGTCCAAGGTCAACGGCTCAAGAACAATGTCCTTGCCGAGACCTGTCGATGGTTTCACGCCGGTTTTCGCGCCTGGTCCCGTCTCCGCAGGCACTTCGTAATACGCCCCTTTCCTCTCTGCAATGGTACACGCGCGCACGGTGTAATTTTAATATTCTCGTTCAGGATGGCATCGTTGAGTCATCGTTCACGCGGAAGGAAGGCTCCGAATCATGCTAAAAACAAGCTGGCAGCTGGTGATGCGGGACGATGCGCGCGGTCGGTGAGTGGTAACAATATATTAGCGCATGCTGAATTATCTGCGGTGGTAGCTGTGGAATAATTTATTTTTGGACTCGATTGCTTTGTTATTGTTGTTTAGTAGGTGTTTGACATTAGTAGAGTGGAATTCCATGTACCTGTAAATCCGTTCGTAAACAAATGGCTTACGTAGCGAGTGCAAACGCTTCGCGGAAGACTCGATCAATTTTATTTCTTTTTTTTTTTTTCTTTGGCCGATTACCTCTGTTTCGTTGTACAAATGCAAGCATGGTTAGTGTGCAATTTTTGGAAAATATTACACGCTTCCACTGAGTTTATTTATTGGAAGAATTTCAATCCCATGGTGCTAGCAACATATTGTTATACACTTGTTTGCTTCTTAATTCATGGAGTTTATCTGTATGGCTCAATTTGACAGAAATTTATGAAATGAAGTAGAATCTATGCTGTCAGAGTATAATAATTAACATGTTTTGTCATCGATAGTACCGACACTTGCTAAATTTTTTTAGAGTAAAAAACTTGTCGTGCTGTTAATAATTTTTTAGATTACAAAATTTAGGTAACGTGAATACAATATAATATTTTGCAAAAATCAAATTACGGTATAGTAATATTTCGATATAATGCGATTAACACTCCAAACAATGAACCTGAAGATTCAGAAAATTCTTATATCATAAAAATCATTCAATGTTAAAATATTCATTCTTTTTACAAATCATTATAATTAATTAAGTAGGATTCAATTATTATATTGAATTGTGACTTAATACAACCCGAGGATATAACTTCGTATATTAAAAACAAAATAACATATTAAATAATACGTTCATATATTAAAAACAAAATAATATCAGGAGAATGATGCATACTAATATAAACCTATTGATCCATATCCATTTACGTAAGACGAATCTCATGAATCTAATAGACATTGTACTCGTTGTTCATATTCGAAGTATTCGATATTCAAGGAAACAAGTCACGACATACACGAACAAAAGTATCATACATAAGTAGGTATATTTAAACTGAAACGCACGTGAGACGAATATTCCCCAATTTCAACTGACAGCTGTTAAAATCCGATACCCGGCGAAGTTTACGTCCAAGTTGAAACGAAGCACAATCGCGCGTCTGTAGAAGTTGAAACAAGTCCGAAGTGATTTATCCTCGGTCGTCTGATCGTTCGTTGTGTCTCGATTTCACGAACAATGTCGTCATTTGTGTGTCAGGCCTCAGTAACGTGCCAAGAGATATTTTTAATAATTACTCGCGACTGTGACAAACAACGGACAGAGAGAAATTTGGTCTTGATGTCCGATCGTGGGAAAAACATAGGGAACGAACGACATCGCGTTTCAACACACGAATACGTAATTCCGATGCTAATAATAATAGAAATATAAATAATAATAATACAAACAATGAGCATTGGCTTTCGAAACGTTTCCCATTATAAAATACGCGATAAATTATCCGTCCAATTGATCAGAGCGTGACACGTTCACGACAATATCAGTCGGCCTTATAAATTTTCCCTCCGAAGGGGGACTCGAACGCGTGTAAATGCACTTGAAAATTTATGTTTCGCAATTTTGGTGGAGCCGGGCCAAAGTCGACCTCGCCGAGGAGAAATCAAGGCAGATCGCCAAGGCGGATCGGCCTTCGGAAACCAAAGTTATTCGGATTGTTAATATTCGGACGTGAAATAATAATTGCGATGAAGCACGATTCATTTTAAAAATAAATCACACCTGATCTAGCGTGTAAACGTCGGGCTGCGTTTACGTAACCGAGCGATTTATCATTACTCCCTTCCGATCCAATAAATTCCTTTCGAAATTGTTATCGCGTCGTCTTCGTTTTCTACAATTGTGTTTCTTTTTTTTCTTTTTTTTTTTTTTTTAGAACGTGAGGTAACGCGACCGTTATTTACCGATTTTTCTTCTTGCCTCCCGCAGAGGCAGTTGCTTGCTTTTGATCTCTTTTTTTCATTCTCGGCGGGAGGCTACGAGCGTAATATCAACGAATGCGTGGAACACGCTCGTCTCAAACTTCGCGCGACTTTATTTTTAAACGTGACGAGAAACAGACGATTCGTCATCGGCCCGCCAGAGGATCTAAAGCGAAACTTTTCCGCGGTGTCGGTGTTTTTTTGTTTTTTCTTCGTGGGTATTTTTAAATCGCTTCAGTTTATCGCGAACCTCCCGCAAAATGAATCAAGAGCGGAGCGGAGAGAAAATGAATTCTTTTGCCGAGCGGATTAGTCATAACAAACGTGACTGCAGTTCTATAAGCTTCTATTCAAGAGAAATAAACAGAGAAAGGAATTCTAAAAATACTGATAGACGCGAAAAGTGTAATATATAAATAGAAGCTACAAGTTAATTTATAATTTATACAATTTCTTCGATCTGTCAATATCTGCCCAAGTTTTTATTATGAAATTTTTCTTTCATTAAATTTTATTCGAAACTGGAATGTTAAGTGAGATTTTTCAAGCCTTAGGTCAAAGCCAAACCCATAATAAGTTATTGAACGTTTAAAGAATACAGATAGAAAGTTACATTTTTAAGTTTCATTTATTATCATTTAAAGGTTCCTGTCAATCTCAGTTTTAACATTTAATAATATTCTTCAAACATTGATATATCAATATCCCCCTATGTCAATGAATCTCTTGTTTCATATTCTCAGGCCATCGTTTCAAAATTCCGTTCATCATCACTTTAACCCTAATCTGTTCATCATTACGTGATTCCCAATTATCATCGACATTTACAACAGTTATGATACTTTCAACAGTTCTCTTTAAATTAACCATTATATAGTAATAACAGAGTCTACGTCTAATAATGATAATAATTAAAATATGTTTCCTCTATAACATAAAAATTTACTGGACCACTTATCGCGAATATGAAAAATAATCTACTACCGGATTAGCATTTAGATTTAATATTAAAAAAATGTCTTTTATCGACAAATTTCCATCGAAAGATTTCTGTCCCGAAAAAGAAGATTCCATAAATCTTTTCCACTGTGCCAACCAAGCATCGTCCTCATCGTCTCCGTCTTCTGCGGTGGCAGACACGGTCGCTCGTAAGGCGGGCAAGGTGCAACGCGGAAGCCCCCCGTCTAGCATTCCAAGCTCGCTAATAACCTGGCTGCTGCGGGTCATTATTCTAGGGAAGAAGGAGGTGACGGAGGCGGCGGTCGCACGCACAATTTCCCACTCGAAATGAAAAAGCCGAGCACGACCGGTCGTGGAGGGGGCAACGGTGATGCATGCACCTCGGGCACTTTCAGCAGTGTCCGATGCCGACCGAATCGTGGTGGGGAAACTCGTGGCCTGACGCCACTACGCACACCTCTACCCCAAGCTACTAGTCTAGCCTTAATAGTCATCCACTGGAAGCCGGAGACGATCAAGCTGGGACAAAAACTCTTTCTCTGGATACCGATCTTCTACGGTGATCTACTCTTCTTTTTTTTCTCTTCTTTTTGGTGTGTCACGAAAAAGAAGCAGGGACATTCAAGTGGTGTTCAAGTGACACTCAAAGTGGCAGTGAGACGTGATTTTTTGACCAAGTTTCAATTGATCGATTGATCGTGATCAACGTGGTGGTTGACAGTTGGCTGCCTTCGATCGGGCTGCATCGGTTTGTTTTTCAGACAACCGCCGGAGCGCTGGTCCGATCGAAGTGCAGCCGCGCTTGAACTGGACACGTTTGACTCTTCAACGAAGTTGAACGTCGCGAAGGTGGCGCGATATTTTGTTTCTTTCTTTTCGAACGAATTCACGTGGTGAACGGTGGTGCCGAACGATCAAGTGATATTCGGTGCGCTTGGTCGTACGATCGTGGTGCTCGGTCGAAGTGACAGACTGGCCGGTGGAAATATACGGAGGGTTTCGTTTGCTCGTTTTTCTTCGCTGGCTTTCGCGACAAGTCGTCGATGCGTTGTTTTTGTGTTCGGTTGGATTTATTGGTTCTAATGAATTATTCACAAGTTAGCAAGCGAGAGATTTGCTTCTACAACAGATTCATCTCTCGCGGACTTTAGTGACTCGTGTTCCTTTTTTCGAGGTACGAGACTCGTGCACCAAGATAAAAATGAACGTGATTCTTCTCATCTTTTTTTGTCTTTTTGTTTTGTTTTTAGGAGCATGATTCACCCACGATGAGCAAGACAAAGCATTGTTTATCGTGTCGAGTCTCGTTCCTCGAGTGGATACGGTGATACACACTGAGATCTAATGGGTGACACAAAAAAATTTATTCGATGAATCACGGACGATTGGAATGGTCATGTACAAAAATAAAAATAAAATCAACGTTCAGCGAGACGTGGTTGTCCCTGACCTTCTTCTCTCCCTCGCTCACGCTAATTTGTCCGATTTCGTTTCTTTCTTTCCCCCCCGCCTCTGCCTCTCGCTTTTTGATAATCCGAGTTTGTCAGACCTTGTCTCTTTCGCAATGCAACGATGTAATCACTTTAATGTTAGTTTAATATCATTCAGTGATCGCAATATTACAAAAGAAGATCGCAATTATGCGGTATTATATATTTTTATGTTTGTCGTGTTGAATAAACGAATACAAGTCTGAGTCGATTAACGAAATCTTACAATTAAAATCGAATTGTTATTTTATATTCCTTGTATTTTTCACACGAAAGAAGGCCCAATACAAATTCCTACCGATCAATGAGACTTTACAATCAACAACAGCAATTACAAAATGTTACTTCGATTAAACGACTTAAAAATTTTATATTCTTCGAATCAAAAACACATACAAAATATGGAAGAATATATACAAAACAAATACTCTTTATATAATTCAGATGGATCTCCATTTAAGCTACAAAAAAACCTGAATTTTCGCCTCTCTTCTTTTACTTGTTGTTAAATTTCGTATCTCCGATCAAAAATCCGAATTTACGTAAACGTTCAGTTTCTCAACCATTGAGTTGGAACGTAATCCAACTTGCTATCGCCGAGAGATCGCAGTTTCGAAATTCGGTGTTCGAAACTTGGGAGCCAAACAGTTGAAGCGAGGCGAGACGCGTCGCAAAGCGAGAAGAAGCCCAGAAACCGCTCTTCTTTCGGTTGGATCTCGGGTTTTTCGACACCTCCCTCGTGTCCGCACGATCTCGGCGATCTCAGCGGCTGCGGATTTACCAGAAATAATTCCTTCCCGCCTTCCAGAGTGCGCTGACACGCGCTCGCTCTCCCCCGTATTATTTCTAGCAGGGCTGAATCACCGGGGCAGCTGCGATCGAGCCGAAATAGTCGGGCTTCGTCGTTCTCCCTCCCTTGAAGCTTGGCACGACGGACGATCGTCGACGAACCGACGAGAAATGGCTGCTGTTGGGGGGTTGGGAGATGGGGGAGGGGGCGGCTCGATCGCGATGGAGGCGTCAGCCCGCGGAAAAGAAGAGGATGAATCAGCGCGTGGTTTCTTTCTTTCTTTTTTCCTTCGTGTCCACCGATGTAGACTGGCTGTTGGCAGTTGTCTTCTTGGTGCTTCAGGTGGTCGTTGATTCAAGGTCGTTGTCAGGCGGACGGGGAGCCGGAGCTGAAGCGCGCAGGAAGATGTCTCTTCTTCTGGAAGGATCTTCGGAGGATCGTAGACGCGACGCGACGCGTGTTTCGTTGGCTGGAATTTCTTTTTTTCTTTCTTTTTAATTTTGGGATACTATAGCCGGGGGCTTGTACGAGGCACTCGTGATTTTTATTCCGTTTCTTGCTATCTTTTCTCTGGAAGATTTTTGCGCAGGAAAATCAGAAGGACTACAAATTCTGTCCGAAGTATTATTTAGACAGAGGTTGAGCAAATGAAACGATATTTTCCGATATTCTTATGTAAACTTGAACTCATTTAAAGAAGCTATTTTAACCTTCCAATATTTTGTCATAGCTCTCGACTCGTTAAAATAATTGCTAGGTTATAGCAAATGCTCCATTCCAATATAAACATTGGATGTATAATTGACCATGATATAAATTTAATTATCACGTGAATGTCTTATAATTTTCATCACTGACAAGTACAATTCCCCAGTGTAGTATCGGACAGGATTATACGGGTCATGGAGCAAGGTTAAGAAATTCCTGAGAACAGAAACGGGCAGAAAACGGGATTTTACAATCGTCGCTCGATCTTCGTCCTCGTTTCCCGTGCCTGCTGTCAAGTGGACACGCGTGTTATTTCGGCATCTCGAAATCATTAACTCGGGTAACCGTAATTACCTCCCGCGAAATGGTTTAATAGCTCTGGTCTCACGGCAGGAGCGTACGCACGCTTGAAATAAATCCGCGGCGCGGTACGGTGATAAATTTTCTTGGTCCTTACCCAGCTCTAAGCTCTAGAATCTAACGCGAATCTTATTTATGGTCGACGGTTAACGTGCCAGGTTTGTGTTTTCTTTTCTTTTTCTCTTTTTCGCACGTCCTTTCTCCTCGCGATCAACGCTGCTTCACGACTGTGCCCGTCGATCATTGTCTTTGGCCAGGCTAATTAAAATTTCTCAGAGACTCGGCGATGACACGCGATACCGTTTGTTCGATGAAAACGTTACGGCCTGTCGTACATCTCACGCGTCGCGCGTTGGCGAACGTAACGCGTGATTTAATTAATAGAGATGGGATCGAGCAGGTTCGAATCTTTGATCGTTGGACTCGAACCTTTTACAAGTATTTCCAAGCGTGTTCGAGTCAACACAAGATAGTTTTTAATGTCATTGATAGACAAAAGTGAGATTGAATATTTAGAGAAAGTTCGAAACTTTTAACCCCCTGTCAGAAATTATTTTAACAGTATCAAATTTCATAATTATGCAAACGAAATCAACACATAAAATCTTCAGTGTCAGTCGTTTACTGGTATTTAAAACTATAAAAATTATTACGAAACCTACCTAATTATTATTGTCAATGTAATTTAAATCTTTAAGTTGCTCATATAAATTGAATATGTTCCAAATATATACATATACATATACATATATATATTTTTACTTTCAAGTGTAGCTTTCGAAACCCAAGTGTCAGTAAGAGTATCGAAACTCAAGCATCAAACTTGACTCGTGTAAAATGTATACATTGAACTTGACGTATATATATATATACGCACATAGATACATGGAACTTGAACTGCGATAAAATGTGTGAGAATTTGTTCGTACAAATTAAATACATTTCGCAGAATATACTGATCGAAAATTTTGCACACCACTTGTGAAATTTCTTTCAAACACTCCATGGTGTTCGAAAAACCTACAAAACGAAACTCACAATCAGATCGAACTTGACTCCGATTCCTAAGCACGTATTGGACTTGATCCCATCCCTATTAATCACGATGATCCGTCTCGGACCAACTACCCTTCGCGCGATTAATCAAACGGCCTGCACGACGAAACAGTCCAGATTCACGGTCTAATTTTGCATCAGGTCGCCGGATCGTAACGGTGTCGAGCGAGGACCGGTCAAGTAACATGATGACGATCCCCCTGGCGAGAGTTAAAACGCGGCTGGAAAACGCTTGGAGAACACGAGAACCTCGCCGTTCCGTACAACGAAGCATCGAGGAGAAGCGCTCGATGCAACGCGGCTCGCATGCAAAAAAAGAAGGAAAAGAAAAATAACAGAGAAAAACTCTTTTGTTTCCGGTCACGGTGTTGCGCAAATTACTACGTGCGTCTGTTCTAGTTTCTAAGCGCAAAAGAACTCGCGAGGAGATGATTGTTCTTGGTGCTGTGGTAATTGTTGCAGATGGTTGATGTTTCATGGTCTGAATGCATTTTACGGTTCTTGGATTATATTGAGGGCACGATGGACTTTTGTGTTGTTTCGCTGCGCTTGAATTATATGAATCACACGGTGGATGTTAATTAAAATATGCTTTTAATAGAGATGTTTCTTTCTTCCTGTAAAGGAGTTGAAGTTTTTATGAATTTGTTGTTTCGATGTGTATTTAACATTTGATATCTTAATGAGGTGAGAAGAGTATTTGTAGTTGGAAAATTTTGTATGTCTTTCGAAAATGTGCGATTGCTTGAGGGAACCTTGTATCTTTGTACGTTGTTGCAGCAGTGTGTCAGATATTTAATAAATTGTAGCCCTTCTTCGTTCTCCATTTCCCCATTTAAAGTGTCTCTCATTCGAATTATTCTTTTAATTCTTCTTTCAAACAACTTTCGGTTCGCTAATTGTCATAGAAATTATGTTTCTTTATTGCAAAACATCGAGAAAGGAGGAATGTCTCCCAGTAGTTTTATTGAGAAAATGTCAACGAATTTAATTTAATGTCATGCTCAAATTTCGGAAGAGAACGGAATAATTCTACAAATTTCTCAATCTGTCTACGTCCATAAAATCCTAAAAAATAAACATTCCATATTTTTAGCCCAACTCTCTATTTCAGTTTCGCACGAATAATTTTAAGAATTTCTCAAAAGATTCGGATGTTTCATTTTCAATGTGCACTAATTTGCACTAATCTTTGATCTTTAATTTTTCCACTAACATCGTAAAATAACAACGTCATACAAGATGATAAAGCAACGCTTCGACAAAGATCTACGACTCACAGCGAACGTGATAAATAAAACTCAGCGACATCAATTAAAATTCAAGTTTCCCGCCTCAGAAGTAAATTCCTCGAGGACGATTCCTCGAACGAGCGAAGAGACAACAATTTTCTTTCTGTCGGCGAAATAAATAAAATCGCGAGAGTCGAACTGCGAGCGGCAAAGACGACGGATTCTAGACCCCACGTGAATTTTACCGTACGTTCGGGGAGTTCTTCACCGGCGACCAAATATAGCCGGGTAATGTAATACACGTCACGTGGTCAGAAATAGCCTAAGAAGAGGGCCTAGCCGAGTGTGCACACGGCACTGCTCGCCTGTGGTACCGACGTCCCTCGTTTTGTAACGAGCCGGACTACCAGAAGCGATGAAGAAAATACGTTTACCTCTTCGCGCTCGTTAAACCAGTTACCAGAGAGAAAGGTGATACCGAGGGAACAGACACGCGGATCGTAAAACACGAGTACACGCGTACGCGTGGAAAAGCTCGCGTCGACAAACGGTCCCGCGCGACTCCGGATTTTTCACAGCTGAGTCTATCGAGCTTGCTCAATTTTTAACGCTGCAACTACCAGAATGGTCGAAACCCTCGATCGACCATTTTTCAGAAAGATCTGTAATATTTTTCTGTGAATTTAGAATAGAGTTTACACTCTATTTTGTTGGGGAATTCTTTGTAAGATATACTAGAGCAACGAGAAATTGTCTGGAATAAAGTAATGAATTTGGATGATATTTAAAGATTTTATGATGGTATGTTTTTTATTTAATTGAAGAATCAGTAATTATTTGGAGAAATTTTATCTAATTAAATAATAAATAACAGCTTTGCATAACTTTATAAATTTGTAATAGTGTGTAAGTAGAGATTTGCATAATTTTTTATAATGTGCATAGATAGATATTTGTCTTATTTCTTACAACACGAGCTTCTTCGTGCACTCATTTTATAATTCAAGTTTCATACTCTATGTGTTGGTAGTTCTAGCGTTAATATTGAATAAGGACTACTTATTACTTTATCGTAATTGGAGATCGATACGACAAAGTATATTTGTTTTCACTGAAATAGTTAAATTTTCTTAGTAAAACGATCGAAGCGTTCTCAGATTGTGCAAAAATGACGTTTATTACGTGATCTTTTTAATAAAAGAAAGCGAATCTCAGAATTTAAGCTGTTAATTCGAATTTGAGTTCAAACAAAAACTAAAAAACGTAGTTACATCAGCGGTATGGCTTAAAAAATTTATAGCGAATACTGGTACTGGTTAAACCGAGATAAAAAAAGAAAAAACTCGGTATTACCGATCCGAAGTCGTTTCAACAATAAAACTGGTCGTCGTTAAATTAACGATATTTTACTAAATATGCAGATATTCTCGACAAAACATGTTCGTTATCATGTCATCCTAAAATCTTTCGTATCATCTAACAGTGCCATTTTCATTCAAACAAAGAACACATAAAACCGTGTTTACTTAATAAAAACATTTCTTAACCATCTTGTAGAAGAAGTACAATTACCACTATCTTATTTGCAACATACATCTACTTCCATTTTATTTCAATGAAAATGGTCCTTCTTCAGATTATACAAAGGACTTTCATAAACGATCTACTATATTCTCATCGTATCGTTTTAACTCCAATCCCTAATTCCTGTGTTTATATTCGTTTCTCACACGCGCTTCGCAGCGTTGATATATCTCTAATTCTAGAACAACCTAAAACTTCCGAGAAACCGCGGAATAGCCAAAACTCCGTTATACCAACGTTACCACCGCAGAACGGCAGCCGCCGTTTTTGCTTTCGTTCTCGTCGTCAAATATAGCCGTGCATCTGGACTCGGGCTTTCGAGTAAAGTAGCAAACACTTCGTCGCCCCGAGTTCCCTTCCCGTTATTTTAGCCGCGATTATATCTGCCAAGTGTTGCAGCGTGGAATCGCTCGTTAACCGGCTCGCGACGACTCGATTGTCCGATCGATCGTCACGCTGATTAAGAACCGCGCCGACTATTTTCTGCCTCGCCTCGTCCTCCACCATTTCCCTCAAAGATGTCCGATGAAGAAATTCCCGACTTTGCCCGCTGGCGAATTGTTTTACGAGCCGTGATTCACGGCGCACGCGTTTTCCACCGGATTGGTACATTGGCGTTTCGTAAGCAAAACTCGTGGACGAATTTATGGCGCTGGCAATTACGTCGCCGAGTGCAAAAGTCAATTTACATTCGCGCGCATCCCTCCCAACCCGTCTATATTCGTCCGCTGTTTAGCGGATTCCGGTCGACGATCTGCCCCCCCCTAATGGGAGATTTTTCCTTTATTTCTGAACGCGTCATGGGAAATTCCTCGTCGTAGGTTAAAATATCTCTCTGAAAGGGTTTCCTTTTGCTCGATCGTGAGATTTCTTAAACGCGATGCCCCAAACTACGATTTTTCACTCAACAAAGGTTGATTTCGTTTGAAGTGTTTAACAGTGTTTTATTCTGAACGAGTCATAGCCTTTCATTGAAATTGGCAATTTGAGGAGACATGGTTATCGCAGATCTCTCTTCGTGTTTCAGAGAATGTCGAATCCTGCTCTTGCGATTCACGTTTTTCCATTTTGCAACCCTTTACACGAACGTAGTATCGGATAATACTCATGCTTTCTCTATCGCGCAAATAGATTCGATAATGAATTTCGAGATGCCGTGCGTAACATCACTGATCGGTTTAGAGTGACGTGAGTCCGTCATCGAATCGGCAACAAACGAGGCTTTTGCGTATTTAAAACATTCGTTTTTATTGGCCTTTCCATTGTACAATAATAAATAAGTTCGATTAGTAGAATGTTAAAGGATTAAATCATCATCTGCGTGTGACTATATAAACTTCATTCACGTCGGTGTTGGCTAACTAAATAAATCATTTCTAACGTGTGTAATGCATCGTGTGGCTAACGTGTACATTTATATATATATATATATTTTTTTTTTTTCTTTTTAATAATGAACATTGACACTAAATCGAACGAGTAAACGAGTTACGTGTCCGTATTCTCGAAATGAAAGTATTTCTCTCTCTCTCTCGCTCTCTTTCGCTCTCTCCCGTCACCGTTGCTTTCCCATTGCGAGCACGACTTCTCACGTGCGTTTTCACGAGACACACGAGACGATTTCATTGATCTGATCGCTCGGTGTGTCGTTCGATCGAGCTCTGTGTGCAACGCGGAAGCAACGTTCTCAAAATCTCATCGATTCGAAGCACCACCACCTCGGCACATTTTTTTGTTTTTTGGCTCTCTCTTTCTCTCGTTTCGAAATTCGTCGGATTCGACGCTGATAAGACGTTCGTAGACGTGTCTCGCTCGCGAATCGCACCTTTCGTATGGGTAAAGAAAGAAAGTCGGCTACGCTCGTCTTGTCGATCGAACCTTCGAATCTTCGTTCTCCGCCTTATACGAGTTCAACTCTACAAAAACATTCCCGCGATTCCAATTCGTTAATTCCACCTTTCGATTTCTCAGCACCACCTTCGCGACATTTGTCATCTTTCAACTCTTTGCAATTCCCTGTCAATCGGTTCTTACTCGCTTCTTTTACCCTCGTACGTTTGCCATTCCGATCTTTGTCAATCTCTAATTATTTTATTTCTTGTATTGCACATTATGTGTATATATATATTTGTTTTTTTTTCAAATTCAAGCAACACGTACAAATCGGAGACGTGTCGTTCTACGTCTCCGTAATTTATGTCACTTTCCTCGTTTCACTCGCTCGTCCACTATGATCTTTTTTTTTCTATTTTTTAACTTTTTTGGAAAAAAGAGAAAAAAAAACAAAAAGAATAACACGACGAGTTAGTAACAAAAAAAAAAAAAACTCCCCGGGCTCGCTCGTGACTTTGATTACGGGGTTCGGGAAACAAGGGGTTGAACAGTGGTAACGGTTCGCTTGGTGAGTTAGGGTTTCTTCTTCTTTTTTTTTTTTCATTTTTTCTTTTCTTTTTTTTAGAGAGAAAAACAACAAAAAAGCAGAAAAAAAATAAAAATACGCGCGGGTATGTCCTCGATGGTTCGCGTTCGACGGAGGAACGCGTGCTTTTGAGACAATTTTAATAACAACGTTTGATCACTCGTGATCATACTTGTCGATCCTTTTAATTAATCTCCATGTTTATTTTTAAATATGATAGAATATTGTGTAATTAATCTCATTAAAACATTTCTTTCAAATGCTTTTAACTCATTTTAAATATGAATTCTTTTCTGTGCAAGTGAGAAAATAAGTGTTTTAAATAACGCGCGCGTTTCTCCGTCACACACCCAGAGGCTTTTCCCGTCGATTCAATCGCGTTTCGTGTTAGCAATTGAATTTGTATCTTTTATTCAGTTCTTACTTTTGACGATGAGCTTGGCGGAGGTTTCGACGGTGCCGGCCGAAGTGGTAGCTCGGCAGGTGAAGGTGCCAGTGTCCTCTTCGTAGGTGGTCGCTATCAGTAGCACGGCGTTATTACCTTCGTGAATCATCTGGAATTCAGACATGTTCATCTCCAATTAGTTTAGTTACAATACGATAGAAGATCTGAAATCCTTCTGGGAAAATATCTAGTTGAAGATACAGAAAAACTTAATCTCTTCAGGATTCCAACTAGAACTATACCATAGAATTTTCATCAGAGATGTTAAAGAAAAAAAAAAAAATAGACAATAAAATATACAGGCTTTTATTTGTGTATTTTATAAAAAAAAATGTTTCTAAATATCGTAAATGTAATATATCTAACCGAAATGATGAATTAGTCATTTCAATCAGTTCTAGTGTTAAAGTTGCTGGTGGCTAAAGCGTGAAATTTGTCGTCAGAAAAACTGAAATGCAGCGAAGAGCACGATAGTACAAGCAAACGAATAATCACGAATGAATATTGTGTAATATCATTTAGAAAAATTAAATTTTTGAGATCTTTTTTAAACTTTTCTAATTTCATGTTTGAAAAATTTATTTATTATCAGACGAATCCTTCTAATAATTCTTCTAATAATTTTCTCATACGTTCTATTCCTCGATCAAAGAGATGAATCGCTAGTTAAAATAAATATATCGTAATAATTTTTTAAACAAACATGGATATCGCGCGATACCGCAAATGAAATTCTGAGCTCGACTTACCTGGAAATCAGGTGACTGAGGGATCAGGGCACCTTCGCGATACCATTGGATCGTTGGCTTTAGTTTGGCTGGAGTAACTTGGGTCTTGAACTGTGCCGGTTGTCCTTCCAGGACTGTTTGATCTTTCAGTGGTGTCAATTTGGGGAGAACGTCAGCTGCGTCGGGGGCTAGACGAACGTTATCGTTTAATTATGAGATAACATCAAGAGATAAAAGGGAATTTTAGGTCGATGAGAAATAACGATTCTTACCAAGAACTTTAAGATTGGCCGAAGTAGTTACATCGCCGGCTGGATTCTTGGCGATGCATTTGTAAACGCCCTCGTCTTCGGGGAAAGCTTCGGAGATCCTCAGGGTACAGAGGTCGCCTTCCTTTTGCATTTGGAAGTACTTGGATGGCTTGATGACCTGTGGCCACAAATAAATTTGATCTGACGCGAATCTTTTAAATTTCGAATAAAAAGTTTCCAGATTTATATCAAAGAATCGATCCTATCTTTCTCACTAAGATTAAAATCGAACAGGGATTGATCAACTATTTGCAGAATTTGTTTATCTTAAATTATCAAAAGAGAAATGATCTGTTTCTAATTGTTCGATCATATATTCTCATACGTTAATTTTAAAAAAAATTAATGGGATTGATTGATGTTGCTAAAGCTCGAGTATTTGTGCAATATTTCATTGTTGGCATATACTCTTGTGACGTTCCTTAATATTTAAAAAAAAATTGATGTATTTGCGGTTTTTGGAATCTGTTGTTCGTACCTTGTCGCCTTTCTTCCATTGTACCGTTGGCACCGGTTTCCCGGTGATTCTGCACGCGAAGGCGACGGATGTTCCCTCTCTGATGGTTTGATCTTTCAACGGCTCCAAAACCGTGGGTGCCTTTTCGACGCCTGGCGTCGTCGGTTTCGCCGTCTTGGCGGGCGATTGAGGTCCTCGAACCGTACACTCAGCGTCGCAACGTGCCTCTCCGGCGCTGTTTATCGCGACGCACTCGTACTTGCCTGAATCTTCTGGCACTGTCTCCAAAATCAACAAAGTGTAGGTGTTGTCTTCCTCGAGCGTCTTGTAACGAATGTCCGCCGTCACTTTCTTGCCATTCTGCAACCATAAACGAACACACGCTTAATTCGGTTAATTTAATCGCCGAAATCAGATAGAACACATTTCGAAATTTCTTTGTTTTATTCTTTAGAAAATTTAATTTAATTCGTGTTTAAATTATTATCGGTAAAGCAAAAGTAGAGATCTACGTACAAATTGGAGGTAATGATTAATGATCTTTAAAATGAAATCTGCCTTGCTTCAATTTATCTCTCAAAAGTTACTGAAAAGTGATTATTCAATCTCGTCTGCTGAATCATTCTTCAATTTTTAGCACTGTCACGGCATATATCAGCGTCTGTAGCTTTTTTTAATTCTCTATATACTACTTTATTCTACAAATAAAATATCAAACTACACAAATTATAACACGTGGACAATTACAGCGAATAACTTTAATCGATACAAATATATATATATATAAAAAAAGAGAAAAATCAAAATTAATTTAATTGAAGAAAAATGTAGTACCTTCAACCAGTAAACATCCAGTGGTTTGGTACCAGTCACTTTGGCGTCGAATCTGGCAAGTTGGCCGGTGGTGACCGAGGTGTTCTGAATGGTAGACAGGAAGCTAGGTGGTATCACTCCTCCTCGACCAGGTTGTCTTCTACGTTCCTCCACCACCAAATTAGCGCTGCACTTCGCCTTTCCAGCGCGATTCTCAGCGATGACGGAGAACACTCCAGAATCTTCCATGAACACTTGCCGAACGATCAGCACCGATTTCGTGCTGAACGTGTAAATCTGAAGGTCCGGCGAGTTTTGAATGGGGAAATCTTCGCGATACCACTTGATGGTCGGCAACGGATCGCCGTCGAATTCCACCTCGAACCGCGCTTGCTCTTGCTCGAACGCTCTGCAAGGTTGAATCTTCTTCGTGAAGACTGGCGGCTTGGCCGGTTTCATCGGACCTTGGACGACACGCTCCTGGGTTTTGGCTTTGTGCTCCACTTCAGTGGTCTCCGTGGCAGTTATCTTTCTGGTGATCTCCACGTCTCCCTTCACCTCTTTCTGCGTTTGCTTCTGCTTGGCCACGTGCACCTCGCGTCCGTGAACCATAGACTCCGATGGTTCCGGCGGATACTTCCCTGCGGCCTTCATTCGCTCCACGTCGATGTCCACTTCCGTCGTGTGTGGCTTCCTCACGAATTTCGTAGTTGTCTGCGTGGTCTCTTGGTCTTTCTCTTCCCTCTTTTCCTCCCTGAACATTTGTAATTTTTGTGTTTTATTATTATTATTTTTTTTTTATTGGGGAATTCATTCAGGATTGATAAAATTATTTTCAGTTCCTTTCATGGAAAGTTTTCTTACGAAGATTTTCTGCATTTATTCAATGATTATTGATAGAATATTAATTTTACCATCGTGAAATATCGTCTTTAATATAATTTCAAATTTCTGACATTGCTTTGGACTCACTTCTACGGTTTAATTAATTGAATTTAATAAAAAGAGATTACTATATAATTCTGAAATATTGAACGTTGCATATTCTAACAGTTTTTGAAATATTAAAATTATTCATTTAATATTTAGAGCATTGATAAATATAATTTTAATTGGAATTTGTGTCATACTAATAAAAAATAAAACTGGTTTAATTATATAAATAAGTACATTTACATATAATATAAAAATTATACAAGGAATCTCAATATTCATCCATATGACATTTGTAAGATAATAAAAATGAGAAAGGATGTTGGAATCCATCTAAAAACTCTCGTACATGTATAGACAAAAATAAAATACTTACAAGTTTTCCTCATACTGTTGAGCCATTCCTTTTGCAACGGAATGAGAGACGACCTTTTCACCGGGAATAGCAAATTGATGGCTAGCTTCCCTCAGCCTGCTCTCCTTGAGGACCTGTTCTTCCTCGAGATTCATCAACTTGCTGTAATAATCCTCGTTTTTCTTGGTCTTCACAGACTTTTGCCATTCTGTCTCCGGTTCCTTGAAAACTTTCTGTCCAAGATGTTCAGTGGCGATTTCGATGCCCTGGGCGATGTTGTGGTGTCTCTCGTCGAACACTTTCTCGAGCTCTGTGTTCTGTCGCTCCGTTTGGTATTGGGTCAGCCCGTAATCATACCAAGCTGGAGGAAAGCAACGTTAGACTTCCGTTTCTCGGATTCACGCGCAACCGATAACGCATGCGGTACGAACATTCATTTTTTTCTTTCTGTCTTTCTTCCGTTGGAAATACAACGTTCTTTTATGATTAAAAATGAATAATAGATAGTAACTGAAGATATTGAGAAGTCAAATTGTACATTTTAGCGAAAAAAGAATTAGAATTTTCAAAAAGATAAAATTGGAAGAGATAAATGAAATCGAATTGGATTTTTCGGCAATATTTTTATGGGATTTTAGAGAAAAATAACGTAACAACTTAAAATATAAATTTAACTTTATAATAACAACGCTGCTGAAATTATTTAATGATTTTGACAACTTTTATACTTAATTATCGCTGAAGAAGTCAAATTTCGATAATAAATTCAAGAGATCTTGCAAAGATTTATTATTTAACTACCTTTGGAAAAATTTAAATGTGAAATGGTAAGAAATAAAAAATATAAGAATTCTCAAACATTTCCAGAGAATATTAAAATTTTCTAAATAGTAGAATAATGAATGACGGTAGTAATATTGGCTAAAAGTGCTACACTGATATTTCTAAAAAATGATGGATGGTGAGAATCGAAGGAACGTTGTGTTTCCAAAAGAAGATTCACAGAGAACCACGGGGAAATACGACACAGTACTTCATCGGCGATGCAACACATAACGACGCCAGCTGCGCGAGGGGGCCAGGATGCCCGGAAACCAGGCAACCGGGGACAGAGGTGGACATCCGGATGATTTAGAGTTAGATCACTGTCCCAATCACATTGATTCGGAATTACATCGAACACTTTAGGAGATTTCTCTAATTTCAAGCAATTTCTAAGATTTCATACAGAGATCCAGTACTATACCTGCAATTTGTAGGTAAATTGCAACGTGTTCTAGTATATAAGTTACAAATTAAAAAGAAGAAAAAAAACAACAACGAGCTTTTTTTAAACACACTGAATCTCTGTCGTTTAAAAAAAGGAACTGGGTAACAAGGAGAATAACAAGTTATTAAATGAATTCATTGCCCGAGGATTATTAACAACGTCGACATTGAATACGACATGGCACTCTGAGAAACACGGACTCTGCTCGGTTAGTCTCGTAAAACGAGTCAAATCTTGAGAAACAAATGAAAGAAACAATACATTAAACAAAATTCAAATGGAATGAGCTTCTTAAAAGAATAAAACATATATATGTACATATAGAACGTGAAAAGATGGTATTGTTGAGCAACAAATCCGTTTTCTCCGGTGCGTTGAAAATCGTTGAACACACGGAGGAAAACATTATATTTTCACACTTAAAAAATAAACTTTGTCTCTGAATTTATTTCACCGAGCGGATAAATTAATATAAAAATAAAATCGATGACTCGCCGAGGTATTAATATCGAAATAAATCGATGATTGTCTGTAATATTTTTCTCCGTGCACAGTTTGATTCACATTTGATAAAACAAAGAATGGAAGACAATAACGAACGTGTATACACGCGTATATATGTATACATATAAAGAAAATAGTCTAAAGAGAACGAGTTGTTTCTTTCTCGACGCTTTAGTGTTCCATACCTGAAAACTCCGGTCTGTAAAACCAAGTAGCCGATACCTTTTCGCTTTAGACGACATTGCTCGAATCCCGACTCCCGGGGAACAGGAAGAAGAAGAAGAAGAAGAAGAAGAAGAAGAAGAAGCTGCTCGATCTTTCGAATCCTTCCGTAACATTTTCCCTTTCTTTTTGGCGGAAGAAGGTGAAGGGGATTGGGGATAAAGGTCTTTCGTGTTCGAATGGTTTCGAGTGTTTCTATTTTCTCCCTTCTCTGTACTCGAATTGGAATGTACGTGTCGTATCGATATCTCATGTACTGTGTTACGAACTGTCGTTTTATCTCTCGGTTGCGTTATTTAGATAGAATTTACCTTTTATTTTTTTTCTTTTTCGTGTGGTATATCGTTGTGCCAATGTTCGACGTATTGACGGATTATACAATTCTGTTTGCTCTTTGTATGTGCGTGCATCCTTTGCGATGTGATGGACAGAGATTTCGAATATGTTCGAAAGAATTTATCACTGTTTGGTTGATACTCATGTGTGAAAGTTTGAGGTTGAATATAGTAGAAGAGCAGAACATGTATAATTGCGGTGAGGTATAATTGCGTTCGAGAAGACGCAAAGAATGCGACGACATGTTTCTGTATGAGTCTATCTGTTTTTTGAGTGGCAAACTTACGTCTTGGCGAGTTCTTCAATACACCGCGGTAATCGTCGCTCCTTGGTTTCACCGTTAGGGTGGTTTCGGTGCGTGCCTCGCCTACCGAGCTCCTCGCGATTACTTCGACCTTCCCGTGATCGTATTGTCTCGTCTTGGGGATGTCCAGGTGGTACATGCCGTCGTACGTTAGTTTATAGCGTGATCCCTGTACGATTGAATCGAATTACGACGTAGAATTATGGTTTGGAGACGTTGTAGAAAATTTCATTGAAAAAAGATAAATGCACAAATATCTAGGTACGAAAATCTTTGCGTAAATTTGTGTTTTTATGAATTATAATTGAATTGAATAAATTTAATTAAAATTAAATAAATAAAATTTGTCTGTTTTGAATGTTGAATTTCAATTTTTATAATTTTAAACGAATATTATTACACTTCCTTTGGAGTTTGGTTTCCTTTTAAGATTGGAAAAGCAAAGTTTGATACTTACATTGACCACAGTATGTCCATTGATGATCCACATGACACGTGGTCTTGGGTGACCAGTGACGCGACAGCAGAATCTCGACCAATCGCCTTCTTCGACGGTCACCGGCTCAGGTTTGCTCACAAATGTTGGAGGTGCTCGTACCTTCTCTTCTTCACCCTCCTCTTCAGGCACTCTGAACGACACATTTGCAAGCAATTAATTAAAACGAGATACTAGCTCCTTTCTTTTTTACTCTCTTCTATGAAATGAAACATCTTTCTTAAAAGATTAAATCACTAAAGGAATAGAAAGAAGATAACAATATATTTCACGACGCCTCTAAACTTTTAGCTTCGTCTGAAAGAAACATAGAAAGAAAAGAAATTCCTCAGAATTTCATCGTCGAAAGCAATTCTTTCTTAAAAATTCGTAGTCACTAGTAATAAAATTTCTTACATTTGCCACGCAGCTTCCATTTCTCTGATCTTCTCGATACTCTTCATGCCCTTCGGTAGCTGCGACTCGTAAATAATTCCAGGCTTGCCAGCCGTTCGAATCACCGCCCGTGTCTCGTCCATTCCATAAAGATTCGTCGCTCTGCACAGATACTCCCCGCTGTCTTCAGGGTACACCCATCCAAAGTTCATCGCCACGTAACCGAAATCGTATATCGGAGTGAATCTGTTCTTGTGCGGCAGAGGTTTGCCGTTGAAGAACCACTCGACTTTCATGTTTGGATCACCGACAGGTGCCAATTGACACTCGAATTTCGTGCTGTTCATCTCGATCAGTTCGGTTTGGTCCTGGATCTGGGTAACGAAACGCGGCGGTTGTTTCTTGTCAGCGTCGTAGAGGTCGTCTTCCGTGAGATGAACCTCCGAGGTGTACTTCTTGATGGTGGCTTCCATCTGCATCAACGCTTCCGACTTCTTCATACCCTTTGGCACTTGGTTCTGTAGGATGATGCTGGGCAACTCTGCAGAGAAAATTCGAAACGGCGACATTGGATATTTTTGTAGTGTGATTTGTATTGATAGTTAATTTCTTGAAATTTTCAACTCGTACGGAAAGAGAGTATAAATTTAAATAATAAAATTGTTAAAAGTTTTGAAAGTCTCGATTCTTTTATCTAGTATATGTTCATCCATAAAATAAATCTACGATCAAAATTGTTTATTCAGAAATAAATCTACAGAGAAACGAATGAAAAAGTGACAGAAAAAAACTAAAAAATTACAAAGAGTTATAATTTCGAACAAAAAAGAAATTTTGAATTTTTTGGGAGGGGAATAAGTTATAGAAAAGTTATAGAAAAGGAAAGTTACATTGGTAAGGCAACCTTTTGATTTAAAAATAATTAAAATACTTGTCAATCATTTTCCTAAATCTTACTTTTGCATGATACCGATGCCCGGGTAGTGTCCTCGCCAAGATCATTGATCGCTTTGCACACGTATTCTCCCGAGTCTTCAGGGTAGACGTACAAAATGTCCATAGACACGAAACCCATATCGTACATCGTTCTGTATCTATGTCCAGCTGGGATCAATTTTCCGTTTCTGTACCACTCGATACGTAAATTTGGATCGTCCTTTGGTTCCACGCGGCATTCGAACCTAACTGGCTCAGACTCGTCGACGGTCGCTGATTGGATCTGTGTAATGAACCTTGGTGGTTGACGTGGTGGCTCCTCAGCAGGTGGCTCGCTCACTGGCCCACGTTCCAATTCTTTCAATTTTTCGCCGCTCATGCCTGAGGGCAGCTGCGAGTCGAAATCTATGGTCTTCTTGGCTGCAATATTTACGAATTTATTGTTATTCAAACTACCACGTTATAGTAAATAGCAGTATAAAATGATTCTTTTAAAGGAACAATCTATTTGTCAGAAAGAATAGAATGATTATCTTAAAAAAGAAGTATGACGATTATTTTAAATGAAACTTATAATCTGTTCACGAACGAAATTAATCGATTAATTTTTATATTACAATATGAATAGAAATATAATATGAATCTTGGTGGGATCAGAACAACAAAATTAAAAATATCTCGCATCTAGTAAAAGAAAGAGCAACTCCAATAAATATATTCTTTCTTACATAAAATTGAGCAATAATTGATAAATCATAATTACAATCTCTATATAACTTTCGGTACCACAATTCTACTACTTACATTTGCACGTTATGGTAGCCTTAGTAGTAGCAGATCCCCACTTGTTGGTAGCTCTGCAAACGTATTCTCCGCTGTCTCTGGCATAAGTGTACGACATGTCCAACGAGATGAATCCAAAGTCGTTGATCTGGTGTACGCGAGATCCAGTCGCAAACGATCTTCCATTATGGAACCAATCGATACGCATCGTAGGATCGCCCACGGGTTCCACTCTGCAGTCAAAGTGACTCGATTCTCCTTCCTCTACTTCTATATCCTTCAACTCCACGGTGAATTTGGGAGGATTAGGTGTCTCTTCCTCGGTCAATATCTCGTCCCTCTTGTACAGCGCTTCTTCCAATTTCTGAATGCTCTCCGTGCCAGTCTTGAAGTTGGATGGCAATTGTGGCTCCAAGATGATCCCTTGACGTCCACGAACTTGCAGCTTGCAAGACACGGTGGCCTCACCGTGGCGATTCGTTGCCTTGCAAGTGTACAGGCCAGAGTCTCGTTGGTAACAGTTGGCCACTTCCAATATAACGAAGCCAAAGTCGTGGATTGTTTTGATTCTGCTTCCGGCCAGCAGAGGCTTCCCGTTGTGGAACCACTCTACTCTCATGCTGGAGTCGTTGATCGGTGTTAATCTGCACTCGAAGTGCGCCAAGGAATTCTCGGTTAGGGTCAAATCAGACGGTGTTGTGACGAATTCCGGTGGTTTCCCGGTGTCGTCGTCTGGTATCGCTTGGCCAGGCTCGTTTCCAAGACCTTCCAACTCGGCGATTTTGTCAATGGTGCCTTCCATTCCTTTCGGCAGCTGAGACTCGAGAATGATGCTTCGTTTGCCAGTGCACTTCATCGTGCACGTAGTCACAGCCTCGCCGTAGTCGTTCGTTGCTCGGCAGCTGTACTCGCCGGAGTCTTCCGGATAGATCGGCGAGATTTCGAGTATCACGAAGCCGAAGTCGCAGAAAGTGCGGAAACGAGTACCGGTTCGCAGTGGTTTCCCATTCCAGAACCATTCGACCTGAAAAATTTTATTATTTTCCTGTTTTCATTTGTTGTTATACTATTCATTTATTTTGTTTATCGGTCAATTGGACTTTAGTTTCGTTGGTTAATTTCTTTCATTGAAAATTTTTAATAATTTTTTTGAAAGTGTGAGAATTGAATGTTGAAACATTTTCAAATAACAATAAAACTACATAGTACTGTAAAATTCGAATTTTTTCAGTGAAAGCAACTTTGTTAATAAAAATTCTAGTGATTAAAAATTTTAAAGTAAAGTTTGAAGCTTGAAAAATCAACTTTTCCAAATTCAATTTCTATTATATATTTTGTATTTATTAATTATATTTAAAATATATATGTGTTGAGATTTTATATGATATATTAAGATTTTAATCATCATATATTAAAATATTTTATTTCGATATATTAAATGTTTCGATCTATACAAAATTCTTTCATCGTAAACCTACCTTTAATTTTGGATCGTCAGTGGGAGTAAGTCTAGCTTCAAAGTGCGCGCTCTCGCCCTCGCGAAGGCCGTCGATGTTGCTCAAAGGCACGGTGAACATTGGCGCCTTTCCTCGTTCCTCCACAATCTTCTCATCTTTAGTGCGAATCATCGAGTCCTCCAGCGTCTGAATCTTCTCCAATCCACCCTCCATCCCCTTAGGAAGCTGCGACTCCAAAATGAGGCTCGACTTCGAGTAACACTTCAACGTCGCCTTAGTCGTGTCCTCTCCGTACTTGTTGAAAGCTCGGCACTCGTAGACCCCGGAATTCTCCTCGTAACAGTACAAGATGTCCAGAATAACGATGCCAAAATCGTGGAAGGTTCTATACCTGTGCCCGTGAGGCAATTTCTTTCCGTTGTAATACCATTCGACCTTCAAGTCTGGATCGTTCACTGGCGTGAGTCTAGCCTCGAAGTGAGCCGACTGTCCCTCGACCAGTTTCGTTATGTCAGATATCTGCGTGATGAACTTAGGCGGCTCTGCGACTGGAGTTGTTGGCGTCGTAGGTTGTTCACCGCCGTAACTCTCCAATTCCCTGATCCTGGCGAGAGAGTCCGGTTGCAACGAATCGAGGTACACTCCGCTCTTTCCGAAGCATTTCAGAGTTGCTTTCGTGTAATCTTCGCCGTATTTGTTGCTAGCCTTGCACACGTATTCCCCGGTGTCGTGAGCCATCACGCCAGCGATGTCCATCACGACGAATCCAAAGTCGGACACCATCTTGAATCTGGACGAGTGTCTCAGTGGCTGACCATTGTGGAACCATTCCACTTTCATGTGAGGATCTCCGACTGGGATCAGAGTGCACTCGAAGTGAGCGGACTGTCCGTCCTTCAGGCCCTCCAACGACTGAATGTGAGTCGTGAATTTCGGTTTCTGCCCTTTGGATTTGTCCACGCATTCCAGCTCTACGCTGATCTCCGCTTGGCCCCACTTGTTGGTAGCTCGGCAAGAATAGGTGCCAGAGTCTTCTATCTTTGTTCCAAGCACCTCAAGAACCACCATTCCGAAAGCGTAGACCGTTCTAATGCGATGGCTCGCTTCCAATACTTTGCCGTTGTAGAACCATTCGACGACCATCGTTTGGTCACCAGTCGGCGTAAGCGATGCCTCGAAGTGAGCGATTTCTCCTTCAGACAGATTCGTCAGGTTCTCGAATTGTGACGTGAACACTGGTGGATGGCCCTCCTCGCTCTCCGGCGGAGCTCCTTCTTGTCGTTTCAACGATTCTTCGAGATCCTGGATCGCTTCTAAGCCTTCCTTACCTTTCGGATGTTGCGATCTCTCGATGATGTTCTCCTTGGTTGAGCAGTAGATGGTCGTCGAGGTGAACGCCTCCCCGGCTTTGTTGTACGCTTTGCAGGTGTAGATTCCAGAATCACGATCATAGACGTCCGTCAGGTCTAACGTGACAAATCCAAAGTCGCTGGTCATCTTGAACCTGGACCCGTGCTCCAGAGCTTTCCCGTTGAAGTACCACTCGATCTTCAAGTTTGGATCGTCCTTAGGCTCTACCTGGCCCTCCAAATGAAGGGGCTCGGACTCGCCCAATCTGAACTCTGGCTGCAACGGCACCGTCCAGATCGGCTTCGGATACTCCTGCTCCGGTCCAGCTTCCGGTCTCCTGTACTTCGACAAATACGCGTCCTCAGCTTCTTTAACCTTCTCCAGACCAGCCTCTCCTTGAGGATGCTGCGTCTGCAGGTAGATATTCTGTTTGCTGGTGCACTTGAGCGTTCCAGAAGTCTGCGCCGATCCTTTCGAATTGGTAGCCTTTACGATGACCAATCCCGAGTCCTCCTCGTAAGCGTGATTAATGTCCAAAGCTACGTATCCAAAGTCGTAAGTCGACTTGAATCTTGCTCCAGTTGGAAGCGGTTTCCCATTGATGAACCACTCGATCTTCATTGTCGGATCCTTGGACGGTTCAACGTTGCACTCAAAGTGTACGTTGTCGCCCTCCAAGCACTCGACGTTGTTCAAGTGTGTGATGAACACTGGTTCTTCGTATGTCGGCTCTGGTTGCTCTGCCGTTGTCACGTGTGGTTGTTCCAAGGCGTCGATCTTCGGGAGAGCGTCGGGATGAAGGGTGTCGCCCAGTAACCAGTGACGATCGACGATTTTCAAGGTGCAAGTGGACACAGCTTCGCCGAGCAGATTGGTGGCTTTGCAAGTGTAAATAGCGGAGTCGTCGGGTCTTAAGCCATTGATGGATAGCGAAACTAGACCAAAATCAAAGGTACTGCGAAGCCTGGTTCCAGTTTGAAGAGCCACTCCGTTCTTGAACCATTCGACGCGAAGATTCGGATCTGCTCTTGGCTCTACTTGAGCTTCGAGGTACACGTGCTGCCCTTCCACGAGTTTGTCGTAACTTTCAAGGTGTTTGGTGAAGACCGGAGCCTGTTGCGGCGTCGTGTCGACGAACATCTCAGGCACTTTGTTCATCTCTGCCTCCTTCAGCTGGATCTTCTGCCAGGCATCCGGTTGCAAACTATCGGCATCGATGGCCGAGCGCGCTTTCACTTTCAGGGAAATCGAAGATACTGCCTCGCCAGATTTGTTAATCGCTTTGCAGGTGTAGACGCCGGAATCTTCTGAGATCACTTTCAAGATGTCTAGGGTCACGTAGCCGAAATCGTGGCTCACGTGGAACCGAGATCCTGTCAGAACATTAAGTGAAATGAAAATTGAATTATAGTTACAGTTATATAGGAATTTCTTCGCGTACTGTATCATAAATTGAAACGAGATATTCCGAAATTCGTATGGATTTATAAATAGATGTAAATTTTCAACATATGAATTTTTATGGACTCAGGTTACAAATGGATGTAAATTTTCAAATTTTTGAATTTCTTGGAACTTCTTGGTCAATATGAGATTCTTACCCATCTTCAGTTCGACTCCATTGATGTACCACTCGAATCTCAAACTGGCATCACCAACTGGAACGACTCTGCATTCGTATCTAGCCATCTGGCCCTCCCAAAGTTCCGTGGGTCCAGTCAACAACTGCGTGAAGATAGGTTTATCGAATACTTTTTCCGGTTCTTCGGGACGTCCTGGTTTATCGGCTTCAAGTTGGGCGATCTTACGTTGCGCTTCAGGATGTTGGGTTTCTAATTGAATGTTTGCTTTACCTAGATGTGAGAAATTGAAATTGGTAATTAATACAAGGTTTGAGGGAAATGTACGTTGTGTTGGCAGCAATTTAATATTGATACTGACTTCTGATCTTCATGGAAGCAGTAGTAACTGCTTCACCGAGTGGGTTGGAAGCACGGCACATGTAGACACCCTCGTCTTCTTCTCTCACGTGGCTAATGTCCAACGAGACGTAGCCGAAATCGTGGACTTTGGTGATTCGTGAACCTAGAAATGATTCAGAGGTGGCATACGTGAACTTTCGATATTTTAAATACTCGAATCTTTAAATTTTTAAACTCTCGAATTTTATAATTCTTCAATCCCTAAATGTTCGATCTTTGAAGTATTCAAAATTTTCGAATGTTCAAAGTTTTAACTCTCTGTATTCTTGAGTATTCCAATTTTTAAATTTCCAAATTCTCGAATGCCGAAGTTTTTAAGATTCTTCGATTTTCAGAAGTTGAAACTTTTAAATTTCCAAGCTCAAATTTGTAAATTTCTAAATCTCCAAGTGCTCAGAATTTAAATCTTCTAGATTTTCCAATTTTCCAATTTTCCAAAACTCGAACGTCCAAACTCTCAAATTCTAAATTCCCAAATTCCCCACTCTATTCAAAATTAAAAATTTTCCAACTCCTTTAAGTTTCCAAGATTTAATTTCAAATGTTCGAAATTTCGAAACTCTCGATCTCCCTCAAATTCTCGAACATTCGAGCTAAATAATTCACGCAACACTCACTCGTCTCGAGCGGGATTTCATTTCTGAACCACTCGACCTTCAACGTGGGATCTCCTACAGGGATCAGCCTGCACTCGAAGTGAGCGGTGTGTCCTTCGGGAATGGCATCGATATTTTGCAACGGTTGGGTGAACACCGGTCTCTGTCTGGTTTGTGGTTCCGGCACGTCTGGTCTCTTCCAAGGTTGTTGAGCTTCCAGTTCACGAATCTTGTCCAGTCCCTCGGGACGCTGCGAGTCCAGGATGATATTGTCCCTTGGAATAACCCTCAGTTCGATCGAGGACACGCATTGTCCAAGAGCGTTGATAGCTCGTACAGAATATTCTCCCGCGTCTTCAGGAACAGCGTGGCCGATATCGAGAGCCACGTATCCAAAGTCGAACGTCACGTGGAACCTGGATGCCGATGGAAGCGGCTTGCCATTGTGGAAGAATTCGATCCTCAGGTTGGCGTCGTGAAGCGGCTCAACCTGGCACTCGAAGTGGGCTGTTTGTCCTTCGTACACCTCGGTGGTACCCTGAACAAATTGCGAAATAAATATTTTTTGAATTTTGACTATACCAGGACAATTGAAAGAAATTTTACGAATTTGCAATCGTAGGAAAATATATCAATTATTCAATATATGGAAAATGTTTTAGAAATTGAGTATTTTACAACACGCAAATATTTGTGCTTCGTACTGGTAAATAATAGTATCGCAGATTTGGATTCCTAGACAAATTATTCAATAAAAAGTATTTTGGAAATTAAATATTTTATAATAATTTGATAAATTTGAAATTCTATAAAAATACTTAGACCATCTAATGAACAAAATTGCTACGAAATTTTTACCCTAAGTTCAGTGATGAATCTCGGTGGTGTCACTGGTGGTTCTTCTACTTCTAAGCGAGCTGGACGACCTTGGGCCTCGAGTTCGCGAATCTTCTCGAGACCGTCTGGATGTTGAGTGTCTAGGAGAATACTGCGGCGAGCTATGGAAAAACAAAAATCACACGTCAAAGATATATTTATCGTCAATAATATCAATTTATATACGAATATTACTATCGTTACTATTCCAACTTATGCACCAATTAGTCTTTTTTCTATTTTCGGTTCAAGGTTTATTTTGTACTTCCTCGAAAGTGACGTGTCGACTAAAATTACGAACTTTTGGCTTTGTACAAATGTTACAAAATTCATCATTCCTCCCGTGATGCCTGTTGTCTCTGACGTCCACTTCTGTCTTTTTTCTCGTTCTTAAATCAACTTTCTTTTCGGGATACGTTTTCTCAGATCGAACGGTACTCTTATGACGGTTTCTTTCGCGCAAACAATTTCTGTGTCTTTTATTGAGTTGTTTGTCACGTTTAGACATTAAAGAAAATGAACTGAATCTAGGTTTTACAGCCGACAAATTTTCTCTCTCGAAGGTAGAAGGTGTTCTCGTTTTACGACAGTATTCAAAAGGTATCCAGGGTGGGAAACGAGGGGCATGGTAATATTTCCTTTTTGCTAAGAATTCGAATAATTTCTCGTTAGATATTGATCTCGTCAGAATTTTTTGCGAACTTTTTTAAGTAAACGAAACAGTTGATCAGAGTACTCACAGCCAACTCTGATGGTGCACGTGTTGACAGCCTCGCCAGCCAAGTTGGTGGCTTTGCACATGTAGGTACCAGAATCCTCAGGGTATGTATAAAGAATATCAAGAGCCACGTAACCGAAGTCGTGTGTCTTGCGGAAGCGGTGTCCTGTTCTTACAGCAACTCCATTTACGAACCTGCGATTTAAATTCAATTTAAATTTCGTTCGTTCAGTTGAAATAAATTAATCCAATGAAAACGATTTTGTGATAATCAAATTTATCTCATACGATAGTGGCGATAATTATAAAACGAACATACGGTAATAAACATATACTTGTTTCTTTTTCAATTATTATACGTGAGATATTCAACAAAAGACAAGTCTATTGGTAAAAGTTCCTTTTTTCTTCAGAGAAGGAAAAGAAGCATAAATAATTGGTGTAAAAATTCTAATTCTGTCCAAGGATCAATATTAGAATTATGTTACGTGTTACGAGGTTAATGAAATTGAATTAATTCTAGTTGATTGATTCAAGTACCATTCTATCTTTAGATTTGGATCGTTGATGGGTTCGACGCGGCATTCCAAGTGAGCGTGTTCGCCCTCTTTTAGATCCAGGTTGTTCAGCGGCGTCAAGAAGACGGGTTTCTCATGTACAACCTCCTTTTCGATTTCTTGCTTCACTTCCACGGTCTCCAATTCGCGAATCTTTTGCAAACGCTGAGCGTCTAACGTGTCCAAATAGAGGCCTTGTTTTGCTGTTTGGAAAGATTGAGAATTTTTTAAAACGTTTGCTCTTTTTAAGCCAACAACTTATAAATTTGGGTACAAGTCGAAAGGTTATAACGTTTGTAACATATCTGAGATTGTCAAATGTCCAACACGGATCTATAGTAGTGAGAACAATTATGAAGAGATTTTTTAAACAATATGATACGTGGATTCGAAAATCAACGCAAAAATTTGAAATATAAAGAAAATCAGAGGACAGTATTTTGTAACTTTCTACATCTTTTAGGACATAAACTATTTTTTTTTCAAATTTACTACATTGAAACTACAACTTGGTAAATTTCTTAATTCAACAATTGTTCGAAAACATCAGTTACTGACTCTAGATTTTGTCAAATCACCAAACACTGTAACACTAATCCTCTGATTCCCTAAATTTCTCAATTTACAAAATTCTATTCCTCGATATTCCAAATTTCTTAATTCACAAAATTATTAGTTTTCAATGTTTCAAATTTCCTTAATACACAAAGTGTTCTCCAATATTCTTAATCCATAAAAAAAAATACTTCGACAAATTCTCCTTAAACTTTCGAAACATAAACTCACAGTCAACGCTGATGACGCAGGTGGTAACAGCTTCACCAACAGCGTTCCTCGCCTTGCACATGTAGGTCCCAGAGTCTTCCGGATAGGCGTACAGAATGTCCAGAGCGACGTAGCCAAAGTCGTAAGTGGTCTTGAACTTATGGCCTTGAGGGATCGGTCTACCATCTCTGAACCACTCAACGACCATAGTCGGGTCGTTAACAGGCGTCAAAGTCGCCTCGAGATGAGCGCTCTTGCCTTCAGGCAGATGCTCGATGTTCTTCAGTGGGCGACCGAATTTCGGTTTCTCGGCGATGATCAAATCCTCCTGGTCCGTACGCTTGTAACGCGAGTCGTCCTCGAGATACTGTATCTTCTTCAGGGCACTTTCGTGTTGAGTTTCGCGAATAATCGACGAGCGAGCTGCAACGTAGGCGTTCGTTCCATCATTCCATTTCTTTTTTTCGCAAAGTGTACTGCGCTTGGAGGACAGAAGGGTTTAGGATAATCCTTTCGCGAGGATTATCCTTTCTTTCGTCCCATTTTTCAGGAACGAACAAGTGATATACAAGAGGCGTGTGAACGAATAGAAAGTGATATAAAACAGTAGGTAAAAAAAACCAACGATGAAACATCCAGAAAAAAGAAGGGTGGCAATTCACTGTGTGTACAATTTACAAAAGCGGGACTACGGTGTTTAAGCCACGGAGAACTAGAAGCATTGGGGAACAGGGTCTCTAGGTAACACAAGGTGCTTGGTTACATCCACCTGCTGTCCCCGGTGCGTGATTTCGTCGTGGAAGTTCGCAGAAGTATCGATTTTTCGATTTCGAGTCATTGATTCAGTTGTTGTTGATTTTGGAAGTTTCTTGATTTGAGGAAGATACTAAGAATATTTTTGTAACTTTCTTTACAGACAGAAAGTTGAGATTTCTGGTGAATTGATGTTGTAGAATCAATGAACAGGTGATACTTAAATATATAAAGATCAACATAACGTTTATAACAATGTTACAAAGAAGTACAAATTGAAATCAACTAATCTTCTGAAGAATATAAAATACAAATTGAAACTCCAACTGTCAAGTTTTTTGAACGATCTGATAATGTCTATATCTCTCAGAAATACGATTTCGAATCATTTTTATGTTGTAAGAACAAGATTCACATCGCGTTGTGCAACGAAACAGCCATGAAATTTCGAACAAATCCTACACTTGCAATATCGATACAACACGTAGCGAAGTGCAAGGTACAAATTAAAAATGAACGATCGCGATACTTCTACGCCAGCTTCCACTGACTTAATGACTTACACAGCGTGGAAAATCCTCGAGGGTGATCCTCGTCTCCGTTTCACCCCCCGGCTACTTACATTTCACGTCGAGATTAATCGAGCTCTTCGCCGATCCCAGTCTATTGGTGGCTTGGCAGGTATAGGTGCCAGAATCCTCGGCATATACCGTGAGCACGTCCAACGCAGCGAATCCAAAGTCGCAGGTCGTTCTGTACCTGTGACCGGTGGACAATGGTTTCCCATTGTGGAACCACTCCACTTTCATACTCGAATCGGGATAGGGCTCGATACGGCACTCATAGTGTGCGCTTTGCCCCTCGACTAAGCTGGTAGGCCCGTTCAGTTGGACCGTGAACGACGGTTTTTCCTTTACCAGGATCTCCTCCTCTTCCTGTCGTTGGTACCTGCTCGTGTCCTCCAGTATTTGGATCTTCGACAACGCGCTCTCGTGCTGCGACTCGAATTGCAGGGCCGCCTTGGCTGTGTTCGGGGGGAACAGGTTTGTCAGTGTGTTGCGTTGTACACGTGTCGCGAGCAGCGATGAAAACGCTTCAATCGGGACGAAAGCTACGAGTCTCTTTAGTGTTTTAATCGTTTTAAGTCTTGTTTTGAGAATGATCTTTTTATGGTTTGTGAAGATTATAGTTCTGGTTGAATTATAGGAAAAGTGAGCTACGAGTGTTCATGGTGTTCTTTCTTTCGCGAAGATTATAGAGATATCGAGAAATGAGATGTCAGTCTTGTTAGTATTTCTTTTTGATAACTTTTAAATAATTTTTTTAGTGCAATGTGATGCTTGATTTCGATGGAAGAATTAATCTTTTTGCTATTAAAACTGAAACTCGTTTAACTTTGATACCACGTGATCTTTGTTATTAGCAAGTATTTGATGTTAAAGAAATTAAAATAAATTTAAAAATATAAGAAAGTAATACAAAAGATTGGAATACTATTAAAAATGTAAAATTCTTTCAAGTTAAAAGTCGATAACATAAACAGTTAGTTTACGAATTCTTTGAAATGTATCATAATCAAAAACTATTCTGATTATTTAGTATAACAAGTTAGTTAATAAAGTGAATTTATTACAGCAAAAAGATTAATTCTAATTAATCATAGACAATTTCATCTGAATCAAATATTTTGCAAGATATCAAATAAAAATCGACCATAAAATATGAAGATACAAAATAATACACTTTTCAAAAATTTGCCCGTGAATAACGTAACTCGTCGACAAAAGTTACAATCGCAATGTGTAATCAATGGTAATGTATGTGAAAAACTTGTTAAAAAAAAATTCAGCTGTGGCCAAGAATAAAAAATCTCCTGCACTTCTTCGAAGCAACAAAATAAAAAAGAGGAAAAAATTCGAAATGTTCTTCGAAGCAAAAAAAAAAAGAAGATATTCTACCAACACTTCACCAAAGAAGATAAAGGGGAAAAGTCGCTGCACACAGAAATACAAAAATATCTACGTGTAAGCTTCTACACGTTCTGAAAGCTAGATTATGGTTTGTGAGAAGCGACAATGAAATCGAAGCCTCATTTTCAAAATGTTCTTCAAGTTTTGCGCACAATTTATACTTACACTGGACGAAGAGTGTCGCTGACGTTACAGCCTCTCCGAGATCGTTTCTTGCACGGCAGGTGTAGGTACCTGCGTCCTCAGGGTTCACGTACTTCATGTTCAGAGCGACGTATCCAAAATCGTGCATCGTTGTGACGCGATTGGCTATTGAAAAGATAATAATTAATCGTACGTATTTTTAATAGAAATTTAGTTAATTTAAATATATCTTCAGATGTACATAGTGTCGAAGTAGATAGTTTTGAATTTTAGAAATCTATTCCGAAATTTTAACGATAGGCTTTTAATACGTTGAAAAAAATTCGAACGAAATAAAATTTAAATTAACAATTGACGTGGAAGCTTCTCAACTTTTAAAATGATCGTCAATTCGACACATTCGAGTGCAGCTTGTTGCTAAAATTGGAGAAAAATTTCGAAACCAATATCGCAAAATTTCATAAAAATATCATACAACCTGATTAAATGTCAATTTAATTTTATGAAACATAAATTGAAAAATTTCAGGTTTCTAACACAATGAAATTAAATTGAACATTTTAGTCGCGGATTATGTAGGAAAATGTTAACTTTATTATTAACTTGAATTGTTATATCGTGGAATGCAACTTACAAGCTGCGATCGGGACTCCATTCCGCAGCCATTCGACTTTCAGTTTGGAATCGCCGACAGGAATCACGCGTGCTTCGAAATGGGCCGCTTGATTTTCAGCGACTCTCAGGTCTTTGATTGGCATCGTGAACACTGGTGCCTGAGTGACGATTTCCTCTGTCGTGGTTTTTCGCTGATACCTCGACGTATCCTCCAAGTATTGAAGACGTTGGAGTGTCTCTTCATTCTGACTTTCCGTGTAAATTGATTTTTTCGCTACGCGGAACAGAAAGATCGATATTCCAGCAAGAAATTCGAGCAGAAACAACATTATCATCGAGTCCATTACCCCATGACTTTCGTACAAAGTTGTTAACATATGTTTGCATTTGGTTCTTCAATTCAAGCATGTTATTGCGAATAAGTATTCTTAAAATCTTTTCTTTGTGACTAATTTCATCTGAATTTCTGATCTTAATTTAATGAATATTTCTTATAAAGTTGAAATTCATTTTAATTTAGTTTAATTTCTCACTTGGACATTTTAAATTGAACATTGAAGACCATAAGAATTTAAGAATTTAAATTTCTATTGAAATTTTTAGTTTACTTTTAATATTCGGGGTATGTAAAATATAAGATAGAATTAAATACTATAAATTTTTCTAATTTAACATAAATTATTACAGTTCAACCATTTGAACACAAATCTTACATTTAAATGACTATAATAAATAAGTAAGCTTTCTTGGATCAATAACAAAATCATAAAATAAAGAACAAAAGATTATAAGTGAAAAATCCAAAGAACTCACAGTGAACGACAGCAGTTGCGGATGTAATCGCCTCACCAATGATGTTCTTCGCTCGGCAGGTATAAGTGCCAGAGTCTTCAGGATAGGCGTACATAATGTCCAAAGCCACGAAACCAAAGCTGTTGGTTTCTACAAATCTGGAGCCAGCCTTAACAGGTTTATTATTGTGGAACCATTCGACTTTCATCGTTGCATCGGACACGGGTATCAATCTGCACTCAAAGTGCGCCCTTTGGCCTTCTTTGATCTCTACGTTGTTCAAAGAGGTGGTGAAGATCGGTGCCTGAGTGGTTGTCTCCTCGACATCTTCTCGTCGTTGGTATCTGGATCTATCCTCGAGATAGTGAATTTGTTCGAGGCCAGTCTCGTTCCGAGTGTCCGTCAGGACTTGTGCAGTTGATCGACAGGTCAGAGTGCAAGATACTTCGTCGCTGCCAACGAGATTGACAGCGCGACAGGTGTAGGTTCCCGAGTCCTCGGCGATTAGGTCGATTACATCCAGAGCAACGTAGCCAAAGTCGTGGATTGGACGGAATCGATGTCCTAGAATTTGAAAATTTTATGTCAGATGAACAATTGATTCATTGTATTTTTAGTTGTAATTGTATCACGCTCTTTAACAGTAATTTTCCTATCACAATTGTATTGTGATTTTTGATACTTTACTGTCAATCCTTTAATGAGAATTATATTACAATTTTTAATAGCAATTCTTTCAGTCACAATTTTTAATAGTAATTTTTAGATAACATTTTTATTTAAGAATAAGAAATGAATTAAAAATATACTTCTTCATTGCAAAATGAGAGAGACTAGAAATCTCAAATTTTGTGTCTGAATATCTTCTTTTTCACCAGTGAATAGAAAAATAGATTAAAGGAATAAAAAAGAAACAAGAATTTTGTAATTAAAAACGCGAATATTGTGATATAATTCTGTCAAAGAATAAGGAAGCAAAATTTATTAAAAGAAAAGGAAAAAAAGAATTAAAAGACTAGAGTTTAAATTCTAAAATTAACAAATCCAATTATACGTTTAAAAATCTAACTGATATATCTAATATATTAAATGCAATGGCTAGTTTCTTTCTTTGAATTTTTACACATGTCAAATGTCCAAAAAAATAATTTGTAATCACAGAGTTATTCTCGTTGAAAACTGAAAATTTCACTCCATTTACCTATTGTAACCGGACGACCGTTCTTGTACCATTCAACCTTCAAATTCGAGTCCGTCACTGGTTCCAATTTGCACTCAAAGTGAGCGTATTGCCCTTCGCAAAGATTCTCCTGATTTTTCGGCGCAGTGATAAACCTCGGCTTGATGTTGACCACTTCGTCGACTAGTTCCTGCCTCTTGTATCTAGAAGCATCCTCCAAGTATTGTATTCTCTCCAAGCCTTCGGGATGTTGAGACTCCAGCAGCAAGTCTTTCTTCGCGTGTACTCTCACTGAACAGGAAGTGACGGCCTCTCCCAACTGATTTCTCGCCTGGCACGTGTACACGCCTGAATCGTCCGGATAAACGCCCAAGATATCGAGGGCTACATAGTCGAATTCGTAGGATGGCCTGAATCTGTGGCCAGTTTTCACTGGTCTCCCATTGACGAACCAATCCACCTTCATGGTGGCATCGCCGACTGGCTGAAGGCGACACTCGAGGTGAACGTTGGTCAGTTCTACCGTCTCGATGTTGTGCAAAGGGCGGGTGAATTGCGGTGGTTGCATCACTGTCACTTCTTCTTGCTGAGTCCTGCGGTATCTGTGTGTTGAAGTGCAATTTCCACGTGAGTGAATTGTGATTTCTACTGGCTCATATTTGTAGGTATATCGTATATTTTTAAAATGCAAATTAATCAATGAGAATACTTGATATTTAAAAAATAGCAAGTTGTGAAGAATTGACAATAAATCAAATTGAAATGATGTTTTAAAAATCTTGAATCTAAAGATAGACAGTCTTAAAAGAAATTTTTACTTCAATTGATTTTTGACTAAACTACTTTACATAGATATCTTTAATACTACGTATAATGTGATTACAGATATATATATACACTACTTAGATAGACTAAATTATATTTAAATTACATAAAAGCTGAATAAATATATTCTCATCCCAGTAAAAGTCGAAAGTGATTCTATCAAAAAGAACCCTGCAGTAACTAAAAATCTACATCTCACAAATTTAACAAATTTATTCCCCGATCTTACCGTAAGGTCCACTAAATATTACCAACCTTGCGGAATCTTCGAGCATTTGAATCTGTTCGAGCGACTGCTCGTGCTGAGTTTCGGTAACGACATCGGACTTGCCGATTACCCTGACACAGGCTGAGGTGTGAGCGGTGCCAAGATGATTGGTGGCTCTGACAGTATATTCGCCAGAGTCGAGGACGGTCGAGTGTACGATGTCCAACGCGACGAAGCCAAAGTCGTAGTAGGTTCTGAATCTGGAGCCAACGGTGACCGGACGGCCATTTTGGAACCATTCGACTCTCATCGTTGGGTCGCCCATGGGCTCCAAACGGCATTCCAAGTGGATGTTCTTGCCCTCGCTCACTGGCTTAGGGTCGCTCAGCGGTTGAACGAATATTGGCTTCGATTTCGAAATCTCCTCGATATGGTACTGCGGCTCGACGAATTTCGACTCTTCGAGGCGTTGCGTCTTCTCGTAGGAAACGCGATGCATGCTGCTGGTATCCACGCTCGAACGTGCTGTTGTCAAAGAAACACGAGAATTATTTTGGTGTCGGAGTTCTATAGAATCTAGGTTTAATACAGAAATTGTCTCTTGAAAATTTTATAACCATAAGTTGTCATTAGTTTTAGTTTCTCGAACTTTTTATTTCCAAGTTTCAGTATTCTATCGAGAATTGTAAAAATCGTAAAATTCCAATCAACTACATCTTTTTTTTATTTAATAAACGATTAAAAAGATAATTCCTAGATGAATTTAATTTTTACGAAAATTATGTACATACAAAAGACAGACGACATACTTATAAAATGATTTAGAAATACAGAAACTATATACCGGTTCAACGTTATCTCAAGTGAATGCATAAATATTCATAGCCTTGTACTACTAGAATTTTCAACACTTATCTACATTAACCTCATTAATGAAATAAATGCCTTGAGTGAAATAACTTCGAGGCTGTCTAATTAACTGATAATTGACTAAAATAACTTCAAGACTGACCACGATGCAACAAAATTTGCAAAATTTAAAAAATCTTACTTTCGACAACCATGGTGGCGGATAGTTTAGCTTCACCAAGAGCGTTTCTGGCGACGACGGTGTAAGTACCAGCGTCCTCGGGTCTGACCTGAAGAATATCTATAGCCACGTATCCAAAGTCGTGGTAGGTTTGAATTCTGTTCGCAGCAGTGATGGGCTTCCCATTGTGGTACCACTCAATTTTCATGGTCAAGTCACTTTGAGGTTCGACGCGAGCCTCGAAATGAGCACGTTGGCCCTCGACGATCTTGTTGGTACCCTTCAGGTTGCCCAAAAATCGCGGCGCTTGAGTCACGTGCGTCTCCTCCTGGACTTGTCGCGAATATCTGCTCGAGTCTTCGAGAGTTTGAATTTTCTGCAGTCCGGTGGGATGTTGGCTGTCGTAAATGACATCGTTCTTGCTGATCACGCTCAGTTGAGCGGTCGTGTGTGCCTCGCCGACGCGGTTGTAAGCGCGACAGGTGTATATGCCGACGTCGTGGATCGTTACGTACTTGATGGTCAGTGCCACGTAACCGAAGTTGAAGAACGTCGTGATCCGTGAACCTGAGGGGAAAGTCGGTATTCAGTGTGATCCACGATCTTTTAGATTTTAGGATTCTTTAGGAACTCGGGACTTGTGTAATTTCGAAACTTCTGTAATTTCGTGATTGTACATTTGGTAATTCCATTTTCGCTGTATCCAAACTCTTGGAATCGTGCGACTTACTTGCTTCTACAGGGCGTCCGTCCTTGAGCCATTCGACCCTCAAGCTAGAGTCGCCAACTGGCTCTAGGCGTGCTTCGAAATGAGCAAATCCGCCTTCTCGTATGCTGTTCTGATCCTTGATGGGAGTTTTGAATTCCGGTGGGCTAGTCGATTCAGGCTGCTCCTGTACGTACTTCTGGTGCATAGCCTGTTGATAGGCTTCCAATTCCTCGGCAGCCTCAATATATCTCTGTTGCTCGGGGATTCCCAGATCGGTAGTAACGCTTGTGCGTGCTGCGATCGTTTGATTCACACGTTAGAAACAATAACTTTCGGTGATTAGAAATAATTTTACTAAAGAATGTGTAATTGTGTTTACCCAAGACACGAAGAGATGCGGAGCTGACGGCCTCTCCCAAGCGGTTCACAGCTCTGACAGTGTAAGAACCCGCATCTTCAGCTCGTAGGTGCAATATATTGAGCGAGACGTACCCGAAGTTGAAGATGGTTGTGATTCTTGAGCCTGAGAATAATTGTTTAATAATTTATTGTAATTCCTCAATATCATTAACTATCGAAACGATTAATTTACAACTGGGCATCTTTTTAAAGATTTGAACAATTTTGCATCTTTTATTGTAACTGTGATAGCTTTTATCCTGTTCCTTTGATATTTTAAAAGATTTTATACTTTGATCATTGATAGTTTTAGTGTTGATAAACATAATAACAGTGAAAAATTATTAAATAATATAAATTTAAGTCAAAATATGAATGATTATTATTCGTAAAAATCCCATATTAATAAACAAAATTATTTTGAAAAAAAATGTTAAATGATAAAAAGATACGTACAAACGAAATTTCATAATACGCATGAACAAAGTAAAAATATCAGTATTGTACTCACTAGCTGTGATTGGCCTGCCATCCTTGTACCACTCCACTTTCATCGTTGGGTCACTTACAGGGGTCAGTTGCGCTTCAAAATGAGCGTTACGACCTTCCTGTAATTCTCCTAGATCCTGGAGTGGTCGGATGAAGGCCGGCCGCTGTGGAGAGATCTCCTCCACACTCTCCTGCCTTTGGTACTTGCTGTAATCCTCGAGCTGTTGTATATATTGAAGGCTGTCGGGGTGTTGGCTAGCCTGTTCGATTGTGGCGCGTGCTGGAATGAGAATTTTTTTCCTGATTTCAACACGACGACAATTTTTGCGGAATTTTACAGATTCTAGGGTATTTTAGAAATGGGAACGGTTGAACAAGAAATGCAGACTCACGTGTCACGCTGAGGGTAGCTCGAGATTCGGCGACTCCGGTGGAACTTACGACGCGGCATAAATATTCGCCGCTGTCTTGTAGAACGATGCTGATCAAGTCGAGAGAGATGAAGCCGAATCGGAAGATAGAAGTCGCCCGGGAACCTGAAATTAGAAATTAGAAATTAGAAATTTCGCGACATTAAGAACTCGAGAATCTGGAAGCTGGAAAATTTGAAAACTGCGAAATTTGACTTTGGTAGTCTGGAGGCTTGAAAAACTTCAAAATTTTGAAACTTTGGAACTTTAGAATTCTCAAACTTTGAAACTCTGGACGCTTGAAACTCTAAAACTTTGAAACTGTGGGATTTTCGAACTTTAAAACTTTGAAATTGTGACTTTGGAACTTGGTGGTATTGGAATTCTGAGACATCGAAAATTAAAAATCCAAACGTCTGAAGTATCGAGTAATTTTCACACGAGGTCGCGTTAGGACTTGAGCAAGTTACTTACTCGCATCGAGAGCTCTTCCGTTGACGTACCACTCTACCCTCATGGTGGGATCGCCCACCGGTTCGATTCTGGCCTCGAAGTGAATTCGTCCACCCTCGATCTGATGGACGTCCTTCAATGGTATGATGAAACGTGGTGGTGGATAAACTCTATCTTCCTCAGGCGGAGGCAAATATGGCTTGGCACGTTCCACGTGTCTCAAATAAATCACTTCGGGGCCAGGCGCTGGTCTGCAATCAATTTTATCGTTACCTTCGCTCTTCAGCAACGAATCGTAAATTTCATTAAATCGATCCCTACCATCTTCCTTCCTTCAGTTTGCGTAAAAATAAAATTGTAAAATTAATATTCAATCGAGTACACGTAATTTGTTTTGTTTAATCTAATTATTAAAAATTATTAAAAATAATTATATAAAATGCAATACGAGGTTTTACACGAACAAAAATTTAACAAATACTCGACTTACTCAGGTTCGATGACTTTCGTCGGTCGGGGTAAATTCAGGCGTCTTGGTTCGGGGGCTGTTCCTTTCGGTGTTTCCACGAAGAGCCGCGCTCGGGTGGCGGTAGAGCCGGCAACATTCTGCGCCGTGCACTGGTACCAAGCTGCATCTGACAATTTTGCGTAGGATATATCCAATGTTGACGATCCGCTACCGTCCGTTGAAATACGCACATCCGGTCCAGGTGTTATTGGCACTCCATCCTGTGCCGAGCAATTTCAATGAAATTTATTTTTATTCCAACAACGCTGCAAGAAATCTCAATCAAACAAAACCGCAAGTTTACACGGATTTCGAGAATTTAACTCGAGAACTTAATCTCAGAAATTGAAATAAAATTTCCTTGAAACTTCCATGATAATTTAATCCCAGAGATCAAGTTAAGTTTCAAGCTTCTAAGAATATTTTTATTACAATTCGATTTGAGAAACAATCAATGTAAAATTAATATCATTGAAGAATTTATGAATTTATGAATTTTATTTTTATTTGTGAAAAGTTATTCGTTATTTTATTCATTTGTGAAATTTAAAAAGGAATTTATTTCAATTTCTAAATCAACTTGAGATCGATTGACCAACCTTCTGCCAGGTGATGCGCGGTACAGGAGTGCCAACCGCACGTGCCATGAAAACAACCGGTTCTCCCTCTTTCACATTCGTCGTTGTGAATCGTTCCACGAATTTCGGCGCGACAACTTGCTCCTTCTCGATCACGTTCAAATTACACTGGAACGAGGTTTCGCCAGCCTTGTTCCTAGCGACGCAGGTCACCACGCCGGCATCCGCGCGGCTTACGTTCGTGATCATCAGCGAGTTGTTACCAGACTCGTTCACGAGGATCTTGTGGGTCAGGTCGTTGGCCACTTGTTGGCCGTTTATGTACCATGTCACTTCGGGATACGGACGGCCGGTCACGCGACAATCAAACCTGGAATTACACGTGCAATTCTTAATTTTTCAATTCCGCGAAGAGGAGAATAATCGGAGGATAGATCAATCTAGATTAAACGCATATAATGAAATTTAACAAAGTACCACGGTTTATCGAATAATGATAACAACAATTAAAATGGTAGTCTAATCGTTAGAAGACAATAGAAATATTTTTCAAGATTCTTTTTTTCTTTAACTGTTGCATAATATAAAATATGGCATAATAATATCGAATTGACATGAAATAATATATAGTACCTTTCTATAATATACAATATAATATAATTTTAATCTTAAAAGATTATAATATAAAATTATAATATAATAATATAATTTTAATCTTTTAAGATTATAATATAATTTCAAAATTTTTTAAAATCAAAAATATTACTAACAACGTGTTCAAAAGCTTGACAGAAATAAAAGCTGAAGTATCGCATTTCTTTAGAAATTCCACGTGAGTCTTGAACTTGCAGAAAAGGTTGTTACTGTTGTTCCGACGATAGAGCAAACGCCGAAACGTACCTGGTCATTTTCCCTTCGGTGGCATCGCGGTCGGTGCAGGTGCGAACGAAATTCGGCGGCAGAACTTTCCCAGAGTCGGACTCGCCAGTCGTTTCGACTTGCTGCGGCTTGATCATTTCCCGTGGTGCTTGATAGGCCTGATCTACTTGATCGCTGGACTCGATCGCCAGATACGCGGAGCTAACGGTGCAACCCTGAGGATTTTCCGAGAGCAAGGTGTAGTGGCCGCTGTCCTCTGGCAGGGCAACTCTGATCCTCAAGGTGGCCTGTTGATTCGAGTGGCTCATCTCCACGCGTTGCGACTCGCGGATCCTCTGTCCGTTTTTGAACCAAGTTAACTGAAACGGGAAGCGAAATTCCGTAGTAAATTGCGAATTTTAGCGAATTTATTTCTGCTGACATTTAAACTGAAAATAATCGAGAAGATGAAACTATAATAAATTACTTTATTCTTTGCGCAAAATTTCGTCGTGGAAGTAAAGAAATTACGCAGAATTGTAATAAAATTGTAACAAAATTGCCACGGAAGTAAAACTTCGTCGTGGAAGTAAAGAAGGAAAACGTTAAATAGATGTTTTCGTTCGTTCTGCCCTTTGGAGAAATGCACAAAAGTTTTAAACACAGCGTATTAAAATAAGCACGTAAAATTTTGAACGAGTTAAAGAATAAGTTAAAACAAGTGGAAAGATTGTCTGCTTACTCTTGGTTTCGGATTGCCGGAGATTTTCGCAGTGAAAACGGCGTCGGATCCCTCGACGAGCTTCGAGTTTCTCGGCTTCTGCGTGATCTGCGGAGGTGCAACCGGTCCCAAGCTACGATCTACCACCGTCGAAATCTGCACGTCGGTCTCGCCCACGAATCGGCGAGTAATCGACTCTCGAAATTCTGTTTCCCGCAGCAGTCTGTATTCGAACGTGTCCACCTGAAAATTAATCACGTCATAATCCCCCGTTACTTTCTATCGTAAATCTTCTAAATCTTCGAAAACAAATTCCAAAGACACATTGTCCCTGCGGATTTCTATGCGTTCGTGAAAAATTGGAAGCTGGAAAAATATAGGTACTCGATGAATGTGACATTTCAAAGCAGAAATATATCAAAAATCCAAAAATGGATGAAAGAAATTTCTTTAAAATTTGATGGCGCAAACATGTTTCTGCTAAAAGAAACCTATCACATATGCATACGTATTATTATTTTCGACAATGACACTGCTTTTGCATAGAAAAACGAATTTAACATTTTGCATTATTGCATTAGCTGCCGTCAAAAAAATAATCTGTGAAAACGAAATGTGTTGAGTCTCACTTTTTTTTAGTTATGTTTATAAAAATCCGCATATTAAAAAATATTTTTTTCTGATTTTACACTCCTTTCTTTTGTTTATTTTTTATTGTCTCCTCGTGCATGTTTCTTATCTTATCGAGGAAATTTATTTAACGCGTACAACCTTGAAATCTTCGATGCTGGTGGAGGTTCCATTGACGTAGCTTCGTTTATCGATCGTTTGTTGATAACTACGCTGTTGGAAGCTTTGTGTTCCTGTTTGAGTCTTTTGTTCCGTGGACTGGAAGGACTGCGAGTATTCCTTCCTGTAACCCTGTTGCGGAGGTGGTCCAAATCCTTCTGGCTGAATGTAAACGGAGCAGATTGCTTCGCCTGAGGAAGTGCAATTTTTACGTTACAATCTTGTGATTTGAAGAACAAACAGTTAAAGTGTATCACTGGATCTTCACGCTGTGTTCAAATGAACAATATACACGCAGAGTGTATTTTCTTTTGGATGAAACAGAACCTAACGAAGATTTTATTTTTTTTACAAATTTATACTTTTATTCGGAACACTAGTCAATTTTTGACAATTGTTCTTTATTAGGTAACTGATACACGATTCAGATGATCCAATTAGCTTTATCTCCAAGTATATCAAAGTACAATAGTTTCATCCATTGAGAATCAAGCAACGATTTATCGCGAAATGTTTGAAATATCCGGTACATTGTGAGCGAAAACACTCACCGTATTGATTTTTAGCACTGCACGTGTATTCACCCTCGTCTCCAGGGCCGATCTGATTAATTTGAAGCGTGACCGCTCCGGTCTTCTCGTCGTAAGACATTCGAATTTTCCATGATTCCAATAACGGCGCACCCTTGTGCGTCCAGGTGACGATGGGTTTCGGATTCCCTCGGACGCGACCCTCGAAAATCGCATTTCCACCCTGCGCGAATCTGGCGTTCTTGAAGATCTGTTCGAAAACCGGCGGCGATGGATCACCGGGTCTGCCGGAAAATCTGCAACGTTGCGAAAGAAAATCCTGAAAATTCTTTGCATTCTTTAATCGTTCCGCGATGTCAAACGAAACTCTGGCGACTGAGTTTCAAAGCTTTGCTAATGATACAAGTCTTTGAACTTTTCTTCGAAGGAAACTCCAAACTTGTTCAATCGCAGCGATTGATTAGTAACTCATTCAGAATTCGTAACTATTCCTTTGACTACTTTCAAAGCATGAAGGATTTAGTTCCAATGATATTGATTATTTATAATTCTCAAATATCTTAGACAAAGTGTTTCAGTTCTTCCTGCAGTCTATTAACAAGCTTTTTAAAATTGAAGGAGACTTTTTGTCAGAGAAGATTAATATTTCGAGAAATAAATGAGAGGAAATACTCACGTTGGTACCGTGGGCGTTGTCTGCATCACAATCTCCCCTTGAACTGTAAAAGGTCAAAAAAGCACGAAATATGAGTCTTGATAGAAGAACGAGAGATTATGGGGAAAAAATTACAAAAGATCAAACTACGTAATTGTTAACTTCGGTTGGTAAAAACTCGAGATCTGTGTACGTATAAATTGTTTCATTTCTATTTTCCTCGTATATTACGTAATCACGATAAGTTTGTCCTCGATCGCTCGAACGGAAGAGAAATGCACTACGAAGCTTTCGCCAATTTCTTTCGAAATTGGTCACTTTTATTTCTGTTTGTGGTGCGTTTCCTCTCTTTCCCCCCGCCAGAACGAATCAAGGAAACGAACCGTTGACGCCGTTTTCTTCTGTCGTCGTCACGCGTCGTGCCGACGACTGTGCACCTTTTTTACAGACTTATCTACAGTGGAACTCGGTGCAATTAAGTCAATTTGCTAATTAAGCAAGGGGCCCCGTTGACGCGAAATACTTGAGCGTTGTATCTATATTACGAGACTCGTGCGAATTCTCGTGCGTTTCGTAGAAAATTTTAACGATGCAAAAATAGACAGAAATGTATAAGTAAAGAACTCGTTATAGTTTAATGAATTTCCATCCGTGAATTATAAAAATATAATTTCACATACAAAGTACATAAAGTTCAATTTTTTTTTTGCTATTCTGGTTTTTTAAAAAATTCTGAAAAATTCCAATACATTTTTCAATATTTTTGGTATATTTTGCAACCTGTACACCTGAACATTATACAATATGTTCAATTTTTTAAATTCTCCTCAATGAAAGTAAGAATCGAGATTTGTGTCTGATCATGGTCAGATTAAATCTACTTGCTTCTCCAACAGCCCAGTAAGAAATATTTCTATAATCAAACCAAAATGTAAGAATCGAGATCTGTGTCTGATCACGATCGATTAAATCTACTTGCTTCTCCAACAGCCCAGTAAGAAATATTTTTATAATCAAACGAAAATGATTTTACGCGAAAAGTAACAGTAGTTTTTTCAAACTATCGCTCCTTTTCGTAAAAAGAAATTTTATACTCGAATTTGATCTAAAAATTTCTCCTCGTTTGCAACGTAAAATCATTTTGCACGCGATCTTCGGTACAGTTATTTATTTGTCCGTCAATTCTTTCTGGAGATTGAGTAATTTCATTTCATTCCGCGAGCTCGAGAGTGTCTGAATCATCGGCAACATCTGCAACACTTCTTTAGCGCGAGGAAAAATAAAGGATCGCTTTTTCAAACTTGTGACTTCACTTTTTTTTCTTTCTTTTTAGTAGCCATCGTGAAACGCTCGCGAGTCGAGGGCTACCGATTGATTTTCTCGATCGAGATTGCCAATACGCGTACTCGCGGTATGTTCGACGATTAGCAGGCGCCAGCTGCTAATTAATTGACAGTAGCTAGACGAGAACTCCGGCGAAAATAAACTTCCGACAACAATCTCGACGATCGCCGTTTAAAGCCACTCTCGTTATCACGGTTAAAGCGCCCGAGCGGATTCTAGAAACGGTGACGCGATCGTTGAGAAATTTCAAGCATGAACTCACGTTCGAGCGAGATGCATCGTGCAGTAAATTCGTGGAAAGGGAAAGAAGGACGCGAGAAAGCGTCGGCACGCGAATAAGTACGCGTTTGTTGTTTCAGGTTGACTCGTTTCAATATTTCATTATTACATTATTAGATTATTTATTGGCGCGAAAGTTAAAATTGGAGAGCTCGGAGACTAATCAGTGTCAAGTCAATTTTAATCAATAAAAAGATGTTTCCATGATAATTTTTTAAATTAAAATTAACAAAATTTAAAAAAGAATTTGAAATTTAATTGATCGACAAAATCTTTAGTCGACAGAGCAATTTACCTAGTCGTTGTAACATGATTGCCAAACTGCGGATTTTTACGCAAATTTGTATCTTTATAAATTTAATGCAATTTATAAAATGGACCTTGCTTAGGTTGAAAGTTGTTTTATCTATTAAATGTTGCACAGAGTATTTTGGATATTTTATGTACTTTTGCGTATTACGTACGTTCTGGAATTTCTGTAGCTATTTTTCAATTTTCTACAAATTCGCAAAACTCTGCAATTTAATGGTCACTATAATATGATTATTACGATACGTTAACTGGATTATTCTGTCGATTTATTAGTTTGAAGCTCCAATTATAGTCTGGGGTTCGTATTAAAATTTTTCTTCGAAAATATTAGTAATTGGACAATTATCTAATATTTGGCACGATGTTGCTAAGTTGTAGACAAAAATATCTTCATCGTGAGGATGAAAGACGCAAACTACATGATAAATGTGATAAAATTGATTTTCAAAATTACGGATGGAATTTTCTCAATATTTAAAACTTCTTTGTCTTCGAAATGATAAAGCTGAAATGATAAAGAAAGAAAGAAAAATTTTTTTTTAATTAATTCACAGCTGTAATTCATTGATCATGTAAGAAAATAATATATATTATTTTTAATCACATTCGTTTTTCATTAATTTATATATATATATATATATATATATTGCGATGTCATTATAGATATTTTAGAGCGTATACAATTATATTTGTATTTAACACATGAAGTATATAGAATTACGTTTAGAAGTAGATATTAACATTTTTGAGTCCATTATGATAATTCGCGAGATAAAGATTGATAGTCATTATTTTTAAGAATGTTAAGGTAGAATGGATAATTAAGAGCACCTGATATCGAAAGACACGAAAGATAACGACGTTCGTATTTGTTCTGTCAGCTGTGGAGTTCCAAGCGATGACTAATAATCTCTATAAAACATAGATCCATTAAACCGAATGAAGAGTCTCTCAGAAGATAAATTGATCTCTCGACTCTTTTTGTTTTTTTAATTTTATTGCTCAGGTGTATGATTATTTTCATTGGAAAACAGAGAAATAACTTTGATATATAAAAAAATATTGTGACATATAAATTTTTGTAGAAATTTTTAAAAAACAATGCTCTTGACATCCCACTGTATTTTGCTAATTTCATTTTTAAGAAATTGATTTCCCTTGATGGACTGGAATTTTCTACTTTTATATTTGACTATTTTAATTTGAAATTTAATTTCATAAAAATATTTTTTGGATATTTATACTAGTCACTTGGAAATTACTATTTATTCAGAAGATACTAAGAAATCCTCAATCACCTCTGTCAACAGAAGAAAGTAAAATAATAAATAAATAAACTGTAGATCTAAACCAACTTAATAAATCTTTCTCTCAAGTCTCTCATATCATCTAAATATATAGTACTATAGTTATCTATCGCTTAAATAAGTACGCGTTCATTAAAAATTCAAATTAAGCTATCTATAACACAGGTTCTTTTCGTCATCGAAAAACGCGACTCCATAACTCGTACTCTCCAGAGCATGCAAATCTCGAAACGAACTAAAAATATGCAAGTATCCTCAAATCCATCGACCCATTCGGTTCACAAGGAACCATTCATCGAAGAGCTATAAGTTCACGTACATTCTTAGTCAAAAACCTTTTGTTTCAAAAATTTGTAAGTAAAGACATCCAAATTATTCAAATTGAAGCATAAGCAAAACTGAGAATTACAAAATACAAAATTTAGAGATTAAAACAAATCTCCATTTAGTTTCAATTCTTTCAATTACAAATGTGTCTCGCCAAATATCCCTCGATATTTATTAACTAATTTATATTTATATCGTATATCCAAAGTGCCTAAAAACTTTTCAAAATATTAAAAATTTAGGACATATTTTTCACCATTCGTCATCGATTGCATTCCTCGCTCTGTTATCTACCACCGTAACTCAGCCAAAATTACTGAAACATCGCCCACCGTGTATAAACAAAATGCCGCGAAAGATAAAATTCCTCCGTGTCTCCCGCCAGTTGCCAGATCGTTCCCAAATTAATCCAAAAACCATCTCGTAAACAAAGGCGTTTAGCGCAGACAAAAATCGAAGGGGAGGAAAGGAAAAGGGAGAGAAAAAGAGATCGGTGCCATTCTCGCTCGAGAGACAGAGAAAAATGGGGGCGGGATAGGAACAAAGACGGATGAAAACAAAAAGAAACGCGCGAAGAGAGAGAGAGAGAGAGAGAGAGAGGAGGACGTAACGTGGTCGGATAACCGCGGGATCCTATTTTTGCATCCAGATGGGGATCGCGTTACCGTGGGCCATTTTAGGAGCAACTATCTTTGCGCGGCGCCCAGCGCCGCGACGCGTCTACATCGGCCGGACTACATGCACCAATCGCCGTGGACGTTACGCAAAGCCAGTCACTGACCAAAATAAAACAGCTCCAAAAGCCTGTCATCCCTCCCCTTCCAACTCCCTTCGTTGCCACTCACCTCTCGCCGTCTTTCTCTCTTTCTCCCCGGACGAACGCTCCCCCCCGTTGGGAAATATTTATAAATGTTTATTGCAAGTGACAGCGGAACGCGTGTGGAACAGGGATGAACGTACGGATGATTCGAAACCATGGGCGTTCAAGGGTGATCTTTTTTTTCGTGTTTTTCTTAAATCGATGTAGCAGGTTGAAAGACGATAAACGCCGTGTGATTTTCTGCCTGTTCCTCGCTTGTCTGATCGATTGTTGAGTCAGGTTATTGTTTACGACCTTTACGCTGACAGCTGACGGTCTCGATCAGCTGATTTAGTGACGGAGTAGCGTCCTTTCGGGTAGAACAAAAGAGTTCGAGTTGCTGGTGCGATGAAGGATATGGGTGGTTAGAGGCTTAGATAGTCAGAAGAAAATGTATTCATGTAGGTGTGTTGTTTGAAATGAAATTGACACGGAATTTTCCTGTTTATGCATTTGTCTGTATCTAGAGTAAATTGGTTTTGTGTTTGATTTGGAAATTAGTGATTTTTCAAAGGTCAATATTTATATATATATATATATATATCTAGTATAAATTATCTAGTCTGTATCTAGAATAAATTAGTTTTGTGTTTGATTCGGAAATTTGGAAATTAGTGATAATATATATATATATATTAATGTACATCTGTATAATTAATTTCATGTTTGATTCGAATACACGCAAGAAAAGTATCTTCCTAAAACTTCACGTTTGTTTAACAAAAGAGTTCTTTTAGGATTTTATTCTAAACTTCATCTATGTAGGAAATTAATTTTACGTTTGATTGGACAACATGTAAATAAATAGATAAACTGTTACAATAATTTCCCCATGCTGATACTTTCCACCTATAGACTTTTATATAAAAGATTTATATTTATGTTGGAGATTAACTTCGTGTTCAATTAAATATGCAAGAAAGGAATTTTTCAAAAAGTTCATGCCGGATTTGAAGTGTATCTAACAGGAAGCTAATATCCTTCGTTTACGTATCTCTGCATATTCGTACGTATCTACGTGCTTTATGCTGTTAAGTGGTTATTCTTAGGTAGGTGCGATCTCCTTAAGTTCAGTTGGGTACAGTTAGGTAGGAAGTGACATAGCTGATTAATTGACATCAAGATAGACGCTTTAACCTCTAGGTTGCTAATTACGTACTCAATTATATTAACAAAATTAGTTTGCATTCTACGAATGTCCTCGAGGAAATTGTTTACTACTATTTTTATCTTAATGACCCAGTTTAAAAACCCGAGCACACAGAGAATATGCATGAGAATGTAGAATCGAATAGCTGTAACGAAAGTTCGATTCCCTAGAGACAAATGTGTTTGAATCTATTTCAATTCATTTTTAATTCTATTAAAGTATCAAAATTAAAAATTGGATATAAACTTGAAGAAAAATGAAATTTAGAATATAATTAAAAACTAACTTAATTAATAATTATTACACATTATTTATATTCTAAGACTGAATTCCAAACAACGAAGAAAATATACGAATTGAAGATACTGTATAGATACAATGAAAAAATTAATTCGCTCAAGCCAGAAATTCTAGAATTAATTTTAATTCATTTCGTCATTATTAGATCCTATTATAGTGAGAAAACCGACTCTAAAATTAAACACGTGGTATCATTACTGAAATCCAACTTCTATAATTATACTCGACACAAACAAAATTTTTTAATCCGATCTAAGCGTAAAAAGAGAATTCTTTGTCTAATCTAAATTCTAATTTAGATTTATTCTAAATAAAATCTAGATTTTAATCTGCCCGATAATTTGAAAACGAAGTAAAACAATTTCGAAATGAAAAAACAATCTAAAAAATCCAAATCCAAATATAGATATAAATTTTCATAATTCCCGCCAAGAATTTTTTAATCAATGAGCGGCTTTCTTTTCGTTCAAAAATCAAATTTAGCTAACCGAGCTTCGCGAAATCAGCGTAATCTTGTCCAACCTTGCGAGATCTTGTCCAACCAATTATTCTGCCGTATTTGTTACACGATTTGCGTTTCATCGATTCGTTAATGGATTCGCTAACCGTCCAAGATTAACGACTTTGCTCGGAACCGTTTCTCGCCGATTTCAGCTTCGCATAACGAGGCTATATATATATATATATATATATATAGGTTCCGCTTTATTAATAACGATGATTTAGCATCTTGCCGCGACGACCAGCTGACTTTGTCGCGGTTTTGACTGATTACAGATTCGTTAGCGTGGTCGTGAGGCGTTTGTAAGCAATTCCGCCCGTCCCACACGCGACCTGTATTCTTTTCAGACACGATTTTAGACCATCGTTGGCACTCTTCGAATTCGACCGTGCGTGATAGCTCCTCTACTCGTTGCCAGTGCACGAGTCAATGTCGAGCGAATTGGAGGAGCAATAAAGGAGAGATTAGCCGTCCCTTGACATTACTCCGAGAACGGAGAGCAATTTTAGGAAATTTTTAGAAGCTACGAACACGTTAGAGTTGATAATTAAGAGCAATTTTAGATCGTGACTTTTTCCATTTGAAGACTTAACAATATCTATCTTGGAACGATTGCTGAATTAATTTTGAAAATCGTGGATGATAATTACAAACAGTTGAAAAAACTGCACGACATGTGCCATAAAATTTTATCGATATGCAAACATTTGAATCGATACAAAAGAAATTACGCCACTCCTACTCGAGGTCTACCCCACGCCCCCTCACGAATCACGTGACCCAAATCAACCAATCGCTAATTTTCGTTGCATCAGCGTTGCACCTGAAGAGGCCCGATTTTCTGGGTTGCCCCCGCTAAAATCACTTTCAGTGATAAAATAAATTTTTAATAGTTGAAGGTATCGAGAATGTTCTTAATTCTCAAAAGAGAATTAAATTGTAATTTGAAAATTAAAAAATCGCAATGCAACGAGAGATAACTTCTCATAGAAAACGATGAATAAAGAATTGCAAATATGTAGGCAGAGTCAAATCATTTTCTTACTTTTTTATGAAACTTCTTAAATACCTACGTCGCGATATAGAAGAGAGAATCCGATTTAAACAATACACAGAATCCAAGACACGCGTAGATTTGGCGAACGAACAAGTCAGACAAACAAATCCTACGACATATTCACTGATTGTCAAAAAACTACAGAAAACGAACGTAATGAATCTTCGTCGAATTAAAAGGAAATTCGCGACGAAAGTTCCAACAACGCTGCCTGCTCACCAGCGGCATTCTCTTATCAGCAATTTCAAATGGCAAATATTTGAACATTTGTCAAGATCGAGACACTCGCGGGCGACACTCTCCCCCGATCAGACACTCGTAAACCATCATCCTCGTGCATCCAGGGAATCGTGTTTACGTCATGAAAGAAAGGTCCAGGAATCGTTTCGCGTCAACACGGTTATAAACCTATCTAATTGCCTTCGTGCTCTTGCCAAACGGTAATTGCATCCGTAAACCTCTCAAGATTCCTCGCTGTTAAACGAAGCCGAGCAACGAATTACGGTCGTGAATCAGCCGCGATGTTTCCGATATTTTTGGTTCTGGGAAGCAGAAGTTCCCAGCCACTTTTCATCGGGCAAAAGTTATTTATCGATTCTACGATAAAATTTAGATACGCGGCCCAAAAATTGCCGGACAGTGGAGACTTTTAACGAGACTTTCGGCGAAATCTGGCAGAAACGGAGCGACGAGTCCGAAAACGAGTCCCCTTCTCTCGTTACGCAACTTTCGTATTTGCCTTGCGAATTCCAAGCCTTCGTTTCGCCTCCTTCGTGAATTATCGTCCGATTTCGTGCCGTCGTGGAGCTCCGCCGCTCGAATTTCGCTATCTTTGATGAATATCTTGTGGGAGTCTCGCGCAGAGTCTCGAGACACGGAATGAAAATTACGTCTCAATGATTTATGCAAGAGAGCTATACGTGTCTTATTAATTTCGAAAATTGCCACTTTGATATTCGTCTCTCGCGGCGCGAAAATTAAGATAATTGCGATTTGGAAGTTAATCATTTGTCCTTCGAATCGTTCGCTCAGACATTAATCTTTCGTCTTGCAGTGAAACGTGAAGGAACAAAGATCAAGACATTCGGACTACGTATCTTAATTTCGCATTAGTCTTCTGTGTAAATGACATATGTTATAGATACGAATCCTTCATCTTAGTAATTTCATCATTTGATATTTTGACATCGAGTCACTCTTGTGATAAGAATTGCAATTTTTCAATACAGACAAAATATATTTATACTTATATAATATGTTATATATATTATTTATATTATTTATATTTACATAATATATTTATTTAATACGATCAGAAGTTTTGTACTTTTTAGTTTTATAAATACGTACTTTGTAGAGATATTTCATGTTATAGTGCTATTTAATAATGTTTAAACAACACTGTCACATTGAGTGCGATATAACTTATAAAAATAAAATACAAAACAATAGATAAATCGCGTGTTTTATGTCTTTGACTTCAATAATGTCCAACAGGGACGTTATTAAAGTATGAGAGACTTTCCGAAGAAAATTTTGGCTCCAAGTCGAGATCCAAGATATCCAAGGATGCAAGAAGTTCGGAATTCAGAAACAACAATAACTACTCGATCGAACGTCTCAATTTTCACAAATAAAAATACATTTCGCTTACGAAAGAGCACTCAGTTAGATATCTTTTCAATTCTCAGCAAATTTTTCGTTTCAAAACCACAGATACATTTTTCGAGTCTAACATATCTGATAAAATTCAGTTTTGGATCCCAAATTCAATTTCAATTCTTCAATTCGAATTATATTCAACATCATGCACGGTTTCGAATTTATATTTAACATTACACTCAAATTAAATCACGTAAAAATAATTCAAACACATCAACTATTGCACCTTATTGTTAGATATTGCACGAAAAGGAAATCATCATTCTTCTGAAAGCTTTAATTTACCATCTAACAATAGATTTCGAACAGACTTCTTCGTCAATTGCAAGTTAATTTCATAATTTCAGTTCCCAACTATGAATACTCCTTTGATAATGATTTAAAGGGTCTGTCAATGCGAACGTAACCCGATATCAAACGTTCGCGAAAGCATTTCAATAGCCGAACGCACGCCGCAACGTTTGCTGCGTTTTAACAAAGCCGACGAGCGTATACACAAGCGTATACACAATGTCGATAGCTATGATCTCTATTAAACGACGAAGGCGCAGTTGGCAAAGGTATTGTAGCGGAACAGCGTTTCGAACGTCCGTAGACCGTATTTAAATTCATAGTCGTGACTATAACCGTGACTTGTGGAAAATTACGTTACTTTCTTCACGGTTGTTCCTGCCGCGTGACCGGCGGAAGAAATGCGCAACCACTTGAAAATACTCGCGTCGAGCCATGCAGGCTCCCGCTCCTTCATCTTCTCCTCTGTCGGCGGCAGAACGTTTCTCACGGACGTTCGTTACATTCGAGAAAAAATTACGTGGGAGTGTTACGTAAAATATTGTCCAATTCCGAGGTAAAATTTAACGTATGTTTGCGCGTACAGGTCGATTCAAGAAAAAAAAAAATATATATATATATATCGTTTGAAATAATCTTCGTTGTTACTATGATTATTGATTAAGTGATGAAATTTTTATTTTAATTTTTGCATTCGTATTTGCACATGTTATTTATACCATTGTTTTTTTTTTTTTTTAGGTAAGTTCGAGATCAATTTTACTGTTACTTTGAAACATTCTAAGTAGGTAAGTGTAGATCCGTGATGGAATGAATTTCTGTTATTTTTTATTTTCTAAATTATTCTAATTTTTATACGCTTCGTGATGGCAATGGATGTAAAATGATGGTTGTCATCTGTTAATTAATTAAATTATATATACTACCATTAAATTATATATTACGCTCTAATGTTTCTTCATTTCAATCGTAAAATTAACGAGTCTATCGATCGCTTCCAAATATAAATATTGTACAATTTATATTTAAGTCAAACAAATCGTGTTTTAAAAATTAGAAATCCATTAACACGTTGACGGAAGAAGCAAATTTACCATTCCATTTAGCAAAAGAGACATCCACAAATCTTCACCTAACGCAAGAAAAAAGAAGATATACGAACGATATCAGAAATATTCATACCTTGGCCATTAATCATCGTTCAAATTAAACTCAAATTAAATTCTACTAAAGTAGCTTAATGATTACATATTCACATACTTACATCTTAAAAATACTTTATTACACACTATTACAAAAAATACCAAACGACTTACTATAGTAATCATTAGTTGCCAAATTTTAAGTCAAAGCACACCATCAATCTCTTTCTTTTGTAAGTAAATGAAATTCCAGTTATGGAATATTAAAAAACGGCAAGAATTGATTAAGAAATATTCTCGAGACGATATAATCAGTGAGCAAGGACCAGGATCGTGGGCGCACTCGAAAGAAGTGGGCATTAATGCTTTCATTGCGATGATTAAACCGACGAAAATATTCTGAGTGCGAGGCGAGACCTTATTTCGGTCAAATGATTCACGGGGAACGACACACGCGACCCTTTCTCCGTCTCTTTCTCTCGCTTCTCTCAGAACAGAGAGACCTTAATGCCCCCTTCATTTCACTTTTCCCTTGCGTTCCTGGCAACCTTCCGATTTTTGCATGGGATCGCGCAACGTGAACATAAACAGAACGCCAGCCGACCGGTATTTTCATCCCCATATTGGAACGTCTCCAAGCTCGTGTTAAACAGAATTCATAGCAAATTGCTACCTTCAGCGAGACACGGTTACATCAGTCTCTGTTGAAGATCTTGTTGAAGATCTTCCTTCGAATTTCTCAACTTGACGTAAATCTCGCGCGAACAGGGTACAGGCGTGCGTGCAAGAAAAACTGTACGACTTGTACCCCAGTACGATTCGTCTCACCGAAAGGCCCAGAAGCAACTGTTCTCACTAGGAAATGAAGACGATTTTTTTGTCATGAAATTTTATTAACATGCAAACATTTGTATCGATAGAAAACAAATTACAGGCAACGCCACTCCTACTCGAGGTCTATGCCACGCCCCCTCGCGAATCACGTGACCCAAATCAACCAATCGCTAATTTTCGTTGCATCAGCGTTGCACTTGAAAAGCGAAAATCACTTTCAGTGATAAAAAACGTCGCGACACGGTGGATAATTCGGTAGAGTTTCGTAGTCTTTGAAGGAAGTTTCGTTGACGTTTTGCTTGTTGCCAACAAGCTGTCAACTCGCTTCTGGCATACGAGTGCGTCAGCGTTCGTATTTGGAGTTTCGAGGGTTCAAAGTGAGACCGTTGCACCGTGTTAGGATTGCTGGACCAATGCGGGCAATATTTTCGTCTCGGAAGGAAACATTACTCGTCGAAAGTTTACAATCGCTGGGAGTTAGTTTCTAAGAATTTCAGATGTTGTTTTACTTAGAATTTTGTTGTCACGATCTCTTTGGCAAATACTCTATTAAAATATAAAAGAAATTGATGTTGATTCTTACCAAAATTGCTAAAATCTTTTTAGCAAGAATCTATATTGAAATAAAGAAAATTGCCAATTGATATTTGATATTTCAGTGTTAAGCTACTGTACAAGTAAAATTCTAATTTTTGGTGTTTCAGTAAAGATACGAAGACGCTTTGTAATAAGTGAAACTTTGATAAATTTTAATAAAATTTCGAGTCTTTAATTTCGAAATGAGACGTAAAATTAGTAAGTCAGCCACTTTTTAGTATTGAAAGTGGAATTTTTTCTGACGATTCTTATCGACATTAATGGGATACGTTTTGTGTTAATTTTTATCGATTTTCATCTCCTATTTCTCATCGATACTCAACGACCATTAGTTGCGAGGTAACGGTTACTCGAAGAGAGATCTGGCGACAGATGCGGTTATCAGCTTTCTTTCTACTCAACCTTGAAACCTCTATTATCTGCCTTCTTAACATTCTATTGACTTGAATCTCAATTCAAGTGAATGTAGAATATAGAAACTCAAATATCTATGCCTCTGATCGTCATGACCATCCACAACCATTGAACGAATAAAATTCTGTTGCATAGTGAAAAGAAGAAAGGAAACAGAAACGCCAAAATTAACAAAATAAGTTAAACGTCAACGATTAGAATATTTATACTACAACGTCCACGATTGGAAGATTAATATCGACCCGACGTCTAAAATTCTCAACCAAAAGTTTCGTCTTCCGACGATTCTATTTCACTCGTTCGTTCGAATCGTTCTTTCAGCTGTTCCTCCATTTCTAATCATCGAGGAGCATGAATCTCGAGGTAACGAGACGCGTCAGCGTGGAAAGTGTTGTCTGGTCGAATTTAGAAGTCGATTTTTCCCTTCTAACTCCTCTCTTTCCTTCCGCTGCGAGGAGAGTAATTCACGAACGAATGACAGACATACGGCCGCGTTAAACGAGGCAGCGGAGGGTCAGGCCGCGATTTTGACAGCTGCCGCGAGGCAAGCGTCTTCAGTTTTTACGCGATGTTCGGCTACCTTCTTCGAGGAGGGCGAGGGCCCTTAAAGAGAGGGGCGAAACGTTTTACAGCGTAGCGCGTGCGGGAATTTTCGAAACGTTGGCGTCGAACAACGTGGAAAACTTCTATCTTTAGAGCTCGCGCAGGGGCGGTGCTCTCGCTCGAAAATAGAATATTCGTCGAGGGGATATGCGGCTCTCTGCTAAGAAATCCGACGGTTCCACCGATTTATTTTCTGCTTCCTTCCTTCGTTTCGCTCGTGAATTTCGAGCGAGTTTCAAGGGAATTCAGAGACGATCGTGAAACGTTCTTCGTTGCGAAGATTAAATACCGAACGGACTTGAACGATTGGAGAAGTCGAAGCTAAAGAAATTATTTGGAAAACGAAAGGAGTTAGGTTTGACTTCTCCTCTTCGAATAATGCTCTGTAACGCTCCGTTACTTTTTCAATGTACTAGAATTATGCCAATTTCGATCAATGATCTGTCAGTGATCAATCACATGCATGCGAAATAGATCGTGTTAGAGACTAAATTCGAGACCAAAAATTTCTATTTCTAGTTACTTAATTTTTGTTGTTTGAAGATTTTTCAACGTTTCTCGAAAGGAAAACAGAAACAACGCGTTTCGAAGATTAAATTTTGAAACAACCAGGCCCGATAAATCATCACCGAACTGACCTCTCTGCTGACTGGTGATTTGCTGCCGAGTGACCTGTCTCTCGGTCCTCTGTTGCATGTACTGCTGTTGCTGTTGCTGTTGTACGATCGTCTGTTGTTGCTGCTGCTGCTGTTGCTGCTGCTGCTGCTGAGTTTGTCGCTTCATCTTGGACCAATCGATTTAATCCAAGTCGTTCAGATCGATTGCGGTCGGTCGGATTTTTCCCGTAACGTGTCGGTCACAAGAAAAAAAAAGTGTTTCTTCTTCTTGCTCGAGATACGACGAACGTCGTGCAAACTTCCCCTCACTGGGCACTCAACAACAACGGGGGGAAAAAAATCGGAGAGAGAAACAGGCGAAAACCGAAAACCGAGAGGAAAAAAAATACAGATCGGTAGGATGAAATACGTATCCTCGTGTGTCACTCGCGATTTCTCGATTCGAAGTAATTGACAAATCCTCTTCCCTTATGTATCTCTCGCTCTCGTTCGCCGCTAACTAAAAATCGATTTCTTCTTCTTTTTGCTCTTCTTGCTCTTCCTTTGATTATCCTCGTAATATCTTTCGCCGTGTATATATTCTTTTATATAACTTTCTTCGTTTGTGCTGCCTGAGGCCGCGGCTCACTCCAGTCGGCAGAAGTCAAGTCATCATCAAAAAGTCTTGTCCCCGAGACTCTTTAAACCAAGACGTCGGTCGAATGCGAATTGCCGGCTGATGCCGCCGCGGAAAACGATCACGGCCTTCCACGAGGACGTGGGCCGTGCTGGTGGGGGGATTTTAGATCTGCTAGAGAAAGGGGTGGGGATGTCGAGCGTCGAGACGCTCGACGAGAGCAACGAGGACCGAACGATCGAAATTTTTCACACCCTCGTCGCAGAGATTAATCGTGCCCCGTAGAAATGGTCTCTCTTCTTTCACTTTCCTCTTTTCTCTTTTATACTAGTCGTCTTCGTTGAAAATCAGAGGCTGTTGATAGTTTGTCGATTTTTATGTCGATAATTATTTTACTTTTTATTTTTATTATTAATTAACGAGGTTTACTTTGAGAAATGGAATGATTTGAAAAATATCAATTTCTAAAGGTGAATAAATTCTTGCTGTCGATAATAGATAGCGATGATCAAAAACTATTTCATCAATTATAATGTTAAATTTGATATGATCTAGAAAATTTGATGCTATGAAAATGAAAAAACGTAGGACCACTAATCAAAGAGTGCTTCGTTAGAGAAACAAACAATGCCAATATTTCTTGTGGCTATTGTAAATTGGCGGACACGAAGGAACACTTGGTACAAGTGATGATAAAATTTTTAATATCGTGTAACGTATCATTTGAAAGTTTTTATCATTTTATCTCGCCTGCTCGTTACTTTACTCTCCAAATCTACGATCAAGAGAAAAATTCTTTTACCATTTTGTTTTTTCTTTTTCTCGTTTACCAAAGAAGTGGCACGAGCAAAAATAAAAAAACGTCAACAAATTTTCCTAGAGATACGAAAAGAAAGAAACACGTCACTCGTGTCGGATTTTGTGCAGCTTTCTCGGTTTATTTTTGGGAAACGGATACTTTTATGCGGTGTACACGTATTTTTCTGGCACTCCCGTTAAGTGTAGCACGTTCAGCGTTAAGTGTAGCTACTTGCAGCGTGTAGTTAGTAAGATGATTTATGATAACGGATATAGATGTTGGGAAGCTTTTCGGGGGAATCACGATATCGAGAAAGGAGAATGACGTTTACAGCGACAGTGACAGAGTGATGTGTTCGATGAAATTAGATCCTTTTTAGAGATAGAAATCTCAGAGTCTAAGCTGCTTCGAAAAGTTTCGATAGACGTACATATGTATAGGAATTTAGACACAAGTTCTGCGTTAAGAGAAGAAATAGAATTCATTTAAATATGTCGTTTCTTTGCTGCAACAATTGAAAGATTCAAAGTTTTCTTAAATTTGAAAAATCGTCACGTTTTTACCATTTCTCATCCAAATTAATATCTTTTTCTATACTTATTTTCCTTCCTTCAAAAGGAAATTCGTTTCCAATTTTTAATTCATATAGAAAAATCCTATATTTTATAAAAGTTTATATTGTAATATGATACTATGATAATGATACAAAATTTTTTGACATTATATAAATAATATCAAATAGTACAGTATATTATCGTGTATTATAAATTTAATAATTTAATAATTTCTCTTCCAATGGTTAAGAGAGAAATTTATGAAGTTTAAGCGAACCTGTCCCGTTGAATATCTTGCTCGATATTGTAAATTCATTAAAGATCTAGACTTTCACGGTACTTGGTCATTCTAATAGTAAAATCTGTACTCTGCTAATAGTATTACGTTGTCCTAGTTATCCGGAACAAAACCTACATTTGAAGGATGACAGAATAATCCTTCAAATCTGTAGATCAATCTATACGCAAGGGAGAGTCGAAGTGTTCAATATTCATTTGGATTGACTCGATAATTTAAATATTTCGAAAGTCGAAAGTTATTTTATTCGCTGCTAACTTATTGCTATTGTTATTTAAAAAGGCAGCTCCTAATATGATATTTATAAATGTATAAATATTTTCATTTTTATGGATTTTATTTATTAATATTCTAAATATATTGTAAATAGATACGCTACGTTTCTTACGTTTCAAGAAGAAATCTTCATTCATTACTTTGTTACTATTAATAATTCTTTGCTCTTCGCTATTGATTCATCAATGAGTAATAGACACTAGGAATACTTTAATACACATAATATTTCCTAAAATGTTAAAAGTAGCGATTCAATGATTGTCTATCTATTTCCTTAAATAACCGAATTGGATTAAGCAACAAATTGCAGCACAACGTGAATAAGTCGTTAAATTGATTCTTATGTACGTACATGTGTTCGTAATAAGATATTGATTTACATGGAAACCACATACAAACCACAAATTAATTCGACCTATCCTATCCTTACTAAACAACTCTTGTTATCAATTAGATTAATCTAAACTAATAATTCATTAACATTGTGAAATTTCGATGAATTTAATAAATTAGTATCCCAACGTTCAACTTTATCTCACAGCTTCATTTCTAATCAATGAACCAATTCTAAAATTAAGTTAAAATTAAACTACGTTTTCTGGAAGATTGTGATCGAAGTGTAATTTCAGAGCCACTCCTTTCTCGACCAGTTCTAAAATTACAAAGTACAAGTTACAAATCAAACCTACATGTAAATTACAAAACAATAGTAATCTCAATATATATCATTTCTCGCGAAACATCACGATCCAAAAGCAATTGTAAAATCTCGCATATTCACTGTATCTTCGATCCTCTTGTTAATTACTCAACCAGATAGGCCCGATTTGATTGATCAATCAAATCGATCGAACGCAATTAACAATGAATTCGAAGGAAGGAGAAGAGAATCGTTTTAAAGCGGAGTTTGAAATTGACATAAAGCAACTATTCCTCGTGGCAGACCATAATCCAAACACAATTCGCATTCGATCTCTACGGACTCGCGTCGTTCACCACCAAAATCCTCTTCCACTCGAAAGTCTCTCTTGTTAATTACTCAAGCGGATTGGCGTTCGTTTGTTGTTGCAAATCGATCGAGCGTGATTGTCAGTTTAGTGCGGGAAAACGAGAGCAAAGGGAACCGTTGCCCGAGCGGAGCAGCAAGTCGACGCGCGGCTCACGCAGCGTTCTCGCGCTCACTGACAGACGCCCACGCATCTACGCACTTCTCACACCCCTGCTCCTCGCAAGCTATTCCCCTCAGTTCGTCTCAGCCCCTTTCGCCGTCCTCTTTCACTCGTGCACACAGTCGCGCGTGCAGTCGTGCAGCAATCGGTGTAGATTGCTCTCTTCTCTTTCATCCAGTGTCCGTTTCTCTCTCCTTCTCTCTCGTGTGACTCTACTTGTACCACATACGCGTTCTTTGCTCCCTCTCTCCTCCGCGTTTCTCCATTCCTTTTTTTCTTCCTCGAGCCACCTTCCCACGACAACAGCGGACGATCGCTCGTCTCGTTCTTTCGAATAAGCGTTGGCGTGGAGATTTCACTCTGCTTTCGAATCTGGGCCTTCCAGATGACAGATATAGATATCCTCTTTTTTTTGGGAATAATTGGAACTTTTGTGCTTGTGGTTTATATTCGTGAGATTTATAAGATTTATAAGGTTGTAGGAACAAGGTGTGAGTAAGAGAGATTGAAAAGTAATTAAAATTTTGGAAATTAATCCAGCAGCCTTTGTAATTGCTGAATTTATTCTTGAAGTTCCAACTGTTCATTTTTCAAATTAATCTTCAGTTTTAGTCTGATTAGTCTTCCGATTTTGATTTCGCTATTTATTTTATTTCAACGATCTCTCGTTTTATCTATTCAACGTTGGTTGATTTCCTTTTCTTTAATTTGCCCGCGTACCTGCAATTCCTCATTTTCGTGCGTGCGCGCCATGAATTCGAATCTTCGGAGATCGCAAGAGGCGCGACGATCGACGAAAACCGCGCGAAATACAAACGAGTTTTCGCTGTCGCGCGCGCACGCGGTAGAAACTTGGAAATTTAACTGTTAATAATTGAATTTAATCGATGATATGTTGACATTTTAATGATAAAAATTGCGATTAACATATCGTATTTGTTTAATTCATTGACTTTTGGCAACTTTCATCTTAAAATTCTCATCTTTTACCAATTACTTGGCTTTTCATTAAAAATATTCGCTGAAGATGAAAAAATTAATAAATGCTCCGATTAATCACGATCGATGCTCAAGTAAACAACAGCAAACAAAAAGATTCGTTTCCATCGTTTTGGATTTCATCCACAGAGAATTCGGCGAGACCAGTTATAAAGGGAAACAAACTGTTCGAGTTTCATTTTAAATACAGCTCACGACGATGATTCCAAACGTGTTTTGTTCTTTAATTTCAACATTAAAAGCATCGAATTATTTATTGTTTTAGATAGAACTGTAAGAGAATAAAACTAAAAATAAGATAATAAAGAAAAAACTGTAGATCAGCATCCAATGTTACATGCAACTTGCCAAACTCCGACTTAAAAATAGTGAAAAGTAGACAAATATTATTGTAGCTAAAATAAAATGTTCTCGAATACTGCATCATACAGTATTTCTGTGTCGAAAATTATATAATATATTTCCCTTGTTTCTGGTAAACATCTAATTTGAAAATACTAATGTCAAATTTAATAAATAAACTCGAGCAAATTTTAAATATATATATATATATAATGAAAAAATAAATATATATGTATAATATAAAAATAATATATATATATATATATATAAAATGCAATTATATTCTGTTTTCTTCGATATATATAAATATGTAATATTCTACTTTTTAGAGATTTAAAAAATTTTCAAGTAAAATCCTGTGATCTATCCCCGTCTAAATAAACGATCGTGTTCATTTTCACATTACAAACGTTTCCTATTCTTTTATACTCTAATTCCTCTGGTACAAACTTCGCGATAATTACAGTGTATCGTCAAAAAATATACATTCACATCGTTAACCGATCCAGAATCCATCGCTCGTTTCGACCTTCTCAGTTTAACAGTTCCACCGTCGAGCATTAAACAACGAATTTTATGACATTCTCGACGTAACGACCGGCTCGTTGCCCGTGGTAAATTACACAATCCTCTCGACAGAGCGGGCCGTCACGAACGAACAACATCGAAGGCCAGTCTATCGAATGTTTCCAAGCCGGTGCTCGCTCTCCTCGCTTCTCCGTGTTTTAGACGATAAATTAAAACGCGACAATGAAACGATTTATCGCCGAACGGGCAACCGTACGTGCCAGACACGCCATTAACTCCGATCGAACGTTTACGTCTTGCATCTATAAATCTGTTCCATCGTCCGAAACGACGTGACACCGCTCCCCCTTCGTAAATTCCTTTCGATAACGCCGCCGTTGATCGGTCAATTCATTTATTCGCTAATTGCTCGTTACAACGCCCGAACGTTTGAGCGTTTACACGACGAAGGGGGAAGAAATTTTGTCCAACCGTTATAGCGTTTCGCTCGTCCCGAAGAATCGGAGCGAGACAAACGCGCGCAATACGCGTTTGAAACGCACGCGCAAGGTAATCGCTGGTACAATGCTCGCCGTGGTTTCAATTACCGTGGATGATGATAATTCCGTTTGAATTTATTGAAATCGCGGCTTCGCGTTTTAGCTGAAACTGTTTGGATCAAGCGACGCGAATGCAGATTAGAATTTGAATTATAAGACAAGATTTGATATTGGAATTGTCGTAGGTTAATATCTAGAATTCGCTTGGAAAAAGAAAAAGATTAATCCTCAAATGCGTTTCGGAAATTTGTACACATTGTACAGTATTAATTCTGAATCTACGAATTGAAAAATGTTGAATATAGAAATAGGACCATCGTGGCCATTTTCAATTAGAAGACGAGGTTTGACGTTGGAATTGTCGTAGATTAATATCCAGAATTCGTTAGAAAAAGAAAAAGATTAATCCTCAAATGCGTTTCGGAAATTTGTACACATTGTACAGTATTAATTCTGAATCTACGAATTGAAAAATGGTTCCAATGTTAAACTACAAAGAATAGAAGAAAAAGAAAGTATGTAATGCAATGAAAAATTTACTTTCATACCTCACGAAAGAAAGTCTCTGTTCTCTAAAAATAAAAAATTTTTTTTAATGAAAAATTACGAGCTGGTCATTTCTAAACTATTTTTATAGTTCTGACATTAAGAATTAGCAAAAGAAGGAGTGGCGTCGAAGTGAAAGACGCAGAAGCGTGGATTGACGATCAATTAGCGGGTAGTTGCGAAGAAAACGATCGGTCTAACAGCAACCTCCACTTAAACCGACACTGGAAGCGCGAGTTGTGGGTCATATGCAGCCGTGCGAGCGTGTAATTCAGACATTACGGCAAGCAAGAATCGCATACAGCGTACAATGCGTTCGGTTTCACGTTACCGAGGTGAGAGAGGCACGCGAAAACGTATGTCGCTGATCTTTTGCAATCGTAACGCGACGGAAACTGCTCTTGCTCTTCGTCCAGAAAGTTGTTTCGTTAAAGAAAATACACACTAGTTATAAATTGACAATCATTAAACATAACATTTAAAAATGTAAACGTACAAATAAAAAGTTAACGTTGCAAGTGTCAGTTGCAATTTCCTTTGTTCCGATACATTTTCGATTTGCTGAAAAATTGTTTAAAATGACAGAATTAATTTTAACAAACTTTTTACAGTGTATATTTTTGTATTTTTATAGTGTAGATATTTGAATAGTTTATATTTACAGATACTATTATTAAAATACTAGTACGTCAATTATAATTATCTTTGTGTTGATATATCTTTGAGTTATGAAGAAGAGGATTTTTTTAAAATATTAGAGAGTCTCTAAACTTTGGCTGATAGTGTTATATTATCAATACACAAGGTTCAATTTAAAATTCGTTTGAATTCCATCTTTATAATCCTTTGTGTAGACATTGAGTAGATAAATTGTATTCTTGCAAAATTACAACCTGCGTATAATATAGAAATTGAATTGATACATTGAATTTAAATCCTGTATGGTATTGTTATAAAATATTTTAGAGAACATTACGAAAAAAGGGAATATGTAGGATAATGACAGCAATGATTCATCCACCGTAGCATCTAGTTCACGCAGAAAAAAAAGATACAAATCCAAAGAACAAGAAAAAAATTCACCGAACGAATGAATCATCGATGGAAAAAAGAAACTAGAGCTGCATCATTTAAAGCACACTTCTAAAAAAAAAAACCATTGAATTCTAAAAAAAACTCAAGGATTGTATTTTAAAAATTTCTTAACAGTCAATGATTCGAGACTTGATTCAGAAAATAAAACTAAAACGCTACAAGCGATCACTAAGAAAGAGAGAGAGAGAGTGTTTTAAAAGATCCTTCACGTCTCGAAATCTGATACAGAAAACAGGAAATTTCAAAGATCGAAAACATAAACTAAACTAGTTCAGTTCAAACGAGCAGCAAATTTCTCTCCATTCGATCTATCCTTACAAATTACAATTACAAGAAGAGAAATAAATCGAAGTAAAACATCAAACCAGTCGTCAAGAATAAAAATTAAAAAAAAAGAAAAAAGAAAAGAAAGAATAGAAAATTTAAAGCCTCCGAATTCTCGACGATCGATAATACAGGCGATCGCTGGATCGTTCGAAAGATGGGTCACCAGTGAATCACCGCGTTTCGCCAAGGTAGCGCATAGCGACGCGTCTATTTCGGTTCTCGAGGGCTATCTGGGGGCGGAGTGGCCCGCGAGGGGTCGCTCGCGGTCGTCTATGATTCAACGTCCGCCTCATCACCAGAAACCCGTGTACCTTCCACACGTTCTGTCGCCTGTGCGTGTAAAATCAATGGAGGATACCCACCTGGTCTCACACGCACGCACGTCCAATGCTATTTTCGTGGACGACCGCGAGTAATCGTTCGAAGGACCCTGAAATGTGGGTTAGCCAGCTAGACGAAGCGTTCTGAAACGCTCCCTTGTCGAAATTAATCGACGCGACAAAGCTGACCAGAATAATAACGTTCGATAAATTGCGTTCGACCCCCCTGTAGCTAGAATTTTCCTTCACTTGCAAGAGATTGCTCCGGATGTTTACGGAAATTTATAGCTTTATGAACTCGTGATTTAGAAAATGAAACTTGGCTAGAAAACAGTTTTTACCTACTAACGAGTAATATATTATATTATATTATATTTTGTTTTATGAACACTGTATTTAATATATCTTTACGCACTATACGCGTTTTTCGCATTTTTGCATCTTTGAATTTTCTATAAATACGCGAAGATCCATTACATTTCAGTTCAAAATCATGTAAATAAATCGTCGATTGAATCGTTTGACTTTTCTAGCAATGTATTGAAACGACGAGGTAACAGGTTTATGGAAATACAATTTTCGAAAAATTGCAGAGGGTTAACAAGGATGGTCGGATGGTCATGTTTCTCACGCGTGAGTGTAAGAGTTTATTTGTATCTTTTGCTTCTGAGAAACGTTCGTTATTATGAATTTTAAGAGACGCGGGAAAAAAAAGAACGTTTACGCGAATGCCACCGTGTAACTCGGCGAGTGGCTTTGAAAAGGCACTATTTTTGGATTTGGCGAATTTGATTCCAAGTTTATTACGATTTTCTTTTTTTTTTTTAACGAAATTATAACCAATATTTAACGTTCGAATATTAACGAAAGTCACTGTACACATATCTGTTTCGTTAATATTGTTTTTTAAAAATTACAAAACCAACCATTCTTTCAAACAAAAGGGAATAACACTCACCTGGCCTTGACTTCGACGCAGCGTAGGGTGAATATTCGCGATCGAAGCAGAAATCATCGTCACGAAACGGATCGTTCGCCTCGAAATCGGAATACTCGAGTCGTCGCGCTATCACATTACGTCCCGTTATCTCGTCGCGTTCTTCCGTCGTAATTCGCCTCTCGCGATAGCTGCCATCTGCGTAACTGAACGAAAGAACGTGATCCTCGATTAGTCTTATCGTGGTATTCTCTGTAGTGTCGATCGGTTCGATCGATTGGTGTCTACCTGCGATCCCCGATCAGGTTGCACGCGACGAAGGGATCGTGTCGCGTCGAATGTTGACGATTCGCAGGTGTCGTTTTCACGTGGTTCTCTTGGGGTAGAAACAGGTCCCTCAGAGCTACGTACCTGGGCGGGCTCTCTGTTGTTCTTTCGCCGATGTTTTGGTCCCGATACGTCCCGTAAAATGGAGAAGGTACACCTGAAATCAGGTTTAGCTTAGAGTGGTCATTAGAGTGGTGGTTCATTGAGGACCAATACAACGTTTTGTTTCTTTCAATTATTTTACACGAGTCTATAATTATTTTATCACTGAAACCTAGAAAATCGGACTTCTTTAGGTGCAACGCTAATGCAACGAAAATTAGCGATTGGTTGATTTGGGTCACGTGATTCGTGAGGAGGCGTGGGGTAGACCTTGAGTAGGAGTGGCATTGTGTCTGGTACTGAGCGATCGCGCCTGTAATTTGTTTCGTATCGATTCAAATGTTTGGATATCAATAAAATTTTATGGCACAAAGGTCGTCTTCGTTTCCTAGTCAGAACAGTTGCTTCTGGGCCTTTCAATGAGACGAATCGTACTGGGGTACAAGTCGTGCAGTTTTTTAATTATACGTTCATTCATCTGTAAGTAATTCAATGTAACTAAATAACTAAAATAACACAATATATTATTAATACTAATAATGAATCACATTATTAAATATATATAAAATATAAAATATATTTCAATTATTTTGCATCGTCGTATCTGTTTGTAAAACGTTGTAATTATGAAATGGAATGGTATTTTTTTTCATCATTACTTTTTCTAACCACAGTGGATTGTATAAAATTGAAAGAAATTTAAACATTTTTAGCGTTATGACAAATTGCCGCTTGATCCTCAATGAGTATGTTTGTAGCTTTGTTAGAAAGATTAAGGTTTAATATTATTTTAGTCCTCCTCTTAGTAATTTCTACACACCTACTTACATATTTTTCAGTTTTTCACAAAATCTGCATAAAAATCTGCAGTCTAGTGATAATATTAGTAAACTTGCGCAATGCATACTGATTAGTGAACAATCATAACCCACAAGAAAAGCAGTAAATATTTATCAAATAAAATCCGGGCCAATTGTCAATGACGATACAAATGGACAACTATAAAAAAAATCCAGGACCTGTATTTATCGCGAATCGATAATCGTGTGACAGAATGAGCGAGATAAATCATTCATTAAAATTGTTCAACGTCCTACTTGATAGACGAACCATGCCAACGACTGTTATATCAATCGAACACAGCGTTTGTATAAACAAAAATGAAAATTTTCCAATTTTTATTAGCTTTATCGTTGGTTCTTTCTTGATTTATTTCTAATTACGGGTCGAACGAAGGAACGAAAAGAATGCAACGGTACTTCCGCTCGATCAACGAGCTCGTTCGTAAAATTTGGCCGAACCAAGACTATTTTCAGCCACTGTTTGCATGCCAGACCTCACGCAGATTTGCAATCGTGTCTTATTACGTCTCGTTGGTTTCCATGCGAAACGATTAAATGAAAGATTACTTCTGTTCGGTAATTCGAACAATGACTTTCGGTGTGGATACAATGAAACAAAGTAGAACTGTATGAATTTTACTTTGATAAATGTTCTTGGAATAATAGAGCATTGTAGTTCTGTGATAATTCTGTAGTCTCAAATTGATATATTTTGTGAATCATTATGGTAGTTTTTTCTATGTATAGACCTTCGAAATTTTGATTAGAGATATTTAAAGATAGAAGAAAATGTTGAATTTTTTTTATACTTCTATATACCTTATATGTAAAATTTCTGTACTAGTTCTTTTTTATAATTTTATACATCGATGACTTAGTAGAGCTGCATTTATTGTTAAACTGAAAGACATAACTTTTTTACTAAAGTTAGATGAGACTAAGAGACAAATATTTATCAACTTTCTTTTTCTTCGTTAAAGATAGTTTTATTATTTCAATCTAAGTAATATCGTAAATTGTATTTACGTGTACAAATTTATGTGTACACAGATAACTCCTGCTTAAAATCAATTTAACGTCAAGTAGAACGATCGACAACCCGCGAAGATCGTCTGCCACGGGAAAATTTCGGTGGTTAGATCGTGTAAGAAGAAGCGAAGGTTGCGCAACAATGCGTCGAACAGGCGCGATTTAATATCGCGAACGAGCAGCCATGACGCGATTTTTGTAAAAAAAGAAAAGAGAAACAGCAACGAGATCTTTTAACAATCGCAACCGCTTGTTTTTCTCTCGTTTATTCTTGGATCGTCGACTCATATTTTCCATCGCATTCCGGGATTACCTTACCGTCTATTTTCATACCGCATCACCTAACAGCCTGTTCATCCTGCATACAAACGTTCGCGTATTCGATTCTTCCAAAAATATTAATTTCCCCTCCCTCCCTCCTCAAAAAAATATACTTATCGCTTCGTTTCATTTTAATTTAATCTATTGGCTCATGCTTTATCGAGTCTTGCTTTATTATATAAATCCTTGCTTTTACTAAATTTTTCTGAGTTTCAGTAAGTTTCAGTAAATTTGTTTAATGTAGTCCATCTTTTGAATTTTACATTTTTTTTTTTTAAATTAATTCGGAATATTGTTGCGCGTTGTTGCGCGATGGATCCGTGACTTTCATTATTTTTGGACGTAACAGTATAACCCTGTTTTGTATATCGTGAAATTCGAAGCAGTTCAACAGAATAGTGTTTCCAAACTTACGAATAATGTTATATATTATAAATACGCCTAACTTTAAAATTAGACTTTAAAATTAGACGCATTCTCCGAACAACGATTCCAGATTAGAAATTCCGTTCAAAAATGAAATACACCTGTTGCTGGTAGTAATAAACTCCACTTTAATTCGGATGTTCTTCGACGAAAATCATCCCTTTTATTTCCTTTTTGAGATAATTATCCGATTAAAAAAAAATAGTACATTAGTTACAAACCAATCGTTGTTGCTACTACTTTTGAAACTATTTAACTACGTCTAAAATACTTTAAACAATTTTTAAAGCACCTCGTTTATTTTAATTATTAATTCGCTGTTCAATCATCATTTTCTTTTCTCTTTCTTCTCAACTAAAATATTTCCTAATACTGTTCATATATTCTTATCATCAATTCTAAAATTCTCATCAATTTCTTTAATGTTCAATTAAATTAAAATATGACGATCAATTAATTACCAGTAATAATCAATTAATTAATTACCTCGATTCTTTCATTTTTCATTCTTAATCCTAGAAAAGAATTTCCAATGTCACTTGGATCACCCTAACTACGTATTGCAAATGAATCGTCGTACTCATTCTTTCAAATGCCATATGAACACATTCATTTGCATATTCAAAAATTATCCACTTTTCGTTCCGTTCGTTCGACGAAACTTCGCTCGTGGATTGGATTTCACCGGGCCAAATATAAACGATTCCGCGATGCGAGTGATTAACGAAAAGCACAATTAACAAGCCTGTACGGTGTTAGTAATCCCCCCGAATGTTCCGCCGCGCTCTACATATTTCTTTTGCTCTCCGAAAATAAGTGGGTGCCTGAAATACGTATGACTAATCGTGCAACAAGAGCAAGGCGGAACAATGCGTTCTGCGGCATTGAACGTCTCGTTCACTCGCAGCTTGATTTTTTATTTTTTCTTTCGAGCACTCACCACGTGTACCGCGGAAACAGGGGGAGATTTACGCGCCAGCAACATAATCAAAAAATCGATTATTTTTCTTATTTTTATATTTCTTCAATCGACGCGATGCTTCGAATTTATTTGATCTGAAAATATACCTCCGATCACGTTTGTCGAGAAAAAGTTTTCGCACACGCCGAAATATTTATCGCACATTCCGGATTTTAGTTTCGTTTATCGTTCGATATTTTGATGTTTACGAATCGCTGAGAAGGAAGATTTCAGAGCTTGAGAGACGTATGTATCACGCGTTATATCCAACGTTGTTGAATAACACGTTGAAATTCGTCGAATTTGTTTTTGTTAGTTACAGTACCGTGACTAATTTGCCGCTGCGTGTTTCGTGTAACCGAGCAGAATTTATAATATACGTGTATACTTATTTTTAGTGTTGATCACTCGCTGATGGTTTCAGGAGCGAGTTTAGGATAGAATTAGAAAAACGATACGGCCATCTTATTGTCTGAAAATTTCAAATTGTTTTCAAATTTAATCGATGATTTTTGAAATTTGACGTAGGTAAAGATATTGATCGGAAATTGATCAAGAAAATATAACAAACGTAAAATGTAAATAAAACTATAAAAGTGTAGCAAAAATAAACAGAGCTGCCCAAATTTATTTAATCTATGTTGCAATGCTCTGTAACGATATCTCAATTCTATAGCGAGTGTGAATAAATTTTGCTCTTTCTACGAATATTTCTACCATAATTTGCAATCACAGATATTTCTAATATTTTTAAATCATCAATCATTCCTCCTATTCTTTATTCGTCGTCACGATATTGCAACAAATTCTTTGAATGACAATTAAAAATTTCCAAATGTCAACGATTCTTTCAACAGATTAGATGAAAATAAATTTTATGAAATTGAATTTCAAGCAGCAATTTGAAATTTCTAATTGTCAATAACATTTTTATCTGTCGTCGTGACATGAGACAAAATTTTATAATAATTCCAATTAAATAAAATTAAATTTGAAATTTTCAAGTGTCAATAATTTCTCCAACATTTTTCATTTTTATTAATATTTTGTCACGATAAATTTCACAATTCATTGGATGCTTCTTTCAATTACGCGAATAAAAAATAAATTCCAGATCAAATAAATTCGAAACGAGACGAGACGTGTTAATAATTCCAGCCCCCTAAAACTACGTCATGCTGATACCCAATTATTAGCAAAAACACCTACCATTTTGCACCATATATAGCCATCGATGCTCTGTCCCAGCACCGTATCAAAATCGCGCCATTGCCAATAAAGAACAATCAGCCATAGAAACAGAGAAACACAGAAGAGGAACAGAGGGACGAGGGGATGAGAAAATAACTCGTGACACCATAGTACCTAAATTTTTTTTTCTTTTTTTTTTCTTTCATTATATTGCAGAGAAAGCACACGTTTATTTACACAGTATACCAATAAATTGTCTGCTGCGTTGAGTGATCAGTGTACGATAACAATATTGTCAATGCGAATCTTTCTTCGTTTCGAAATTCTCTGAGCAACAAAGCGTTTCAAATAATGCTAATGTTTCGGACTAATGTGTCAAAGTGGAGCGTCTCGACGAAACGATCGAAACGTTCATTGTATTATCGATTCTCGCTCGTTCGATATGTAATTCTCTCGCTCGAGTGTATCAGCTTGATCGTGTGACTAGTATCTGTTTCATTGAGAATCACGGTGTACTTAATTTGCTTAATTAAAATTTTAATTCTTATTTAACAGTCTAATTTAATAGTCCAATAAACGTTTCGTTTTTAAAAAAACAAATTTTTCACCGTTCCTTTTCTTTTTCTAAATTAACAATTAGTTTCATCAGTTCGTGTATTATTCTTCCTTTATTTCCAATTTCGATTCGTTTCCCAATTCCAACATTCTCAGTAGCAATTTTTGGTAAATTACCGCGATTCTAGTCTATGACAGGGCGGGCGAAAAAGAGAAAAATTTCAGACGAGAAAAAATACGGAGGAAACCGGGAGAATCTTTGTAAATACGTATGCTGCGTGCTTAACGAGGATCAAATAGGACAGAAATTCTCGAGAGTGGAAAGACGGAGGTAAGAGGAAGTACAAAGATAAAGGTAACAGAGAAGAAAGAGTGAGATAGAACAGAGTACAGTCAAAAAGAAACGACCTACTGAAAGCGTGTTCAAATCGTTCCACGGCAACAACGACAGAGAGAGAGAGAGAGAAAGAGAAAAAAATGCATTCGAAGGAAGCTCACTACGCGCTGACAAAAGAAGAAAAGAAACAAAAAAAAAAAAGAAGAAGAAGAAAACGATAAAAAGAAGGAATAATAAAAAGCGTATCCACCAGCGTTCGCGAATTTTTCTTCAACTTCTCACTATTCGGCTATCGTATTTTGACTAGTTCTCCTCGCCCCTGTCGTAAAATCAATCGTTTGCTTTTACGTACGTACAAAATGCAGAGAAAAAGAAAAAATGTCGCACCCTTCGAGGGGAAGCACATACTTGCTCTTTAAGTATTAATCTTTCATTTTTCCTTACGCCCGTTTATTATCACGGATATATTGTATTATTCGCTTTTTTTTTTTTAATTGAAACGTTCTTCCTTTTCGTATTACCGATAGAAAGATATTCGTCGAATGATTTGCTGGATGTTTCTCAAAGATGAAAAAAGACTGATTAAGCGAAATCATGAAGTTTGATTGAAGTTAGAGACTCAATGTTCCACCACCTTCGTATTAGATCGTGTTGTGATTCTTTTTTTTTTTTGGCGTTTTAATTTGCTTTTTGCTTAATCCCTCCTCGACCATTATTAAATAGGCGCGTATACTGATCGTCTGTTACCTGGCACCTGCAAGATGGCGGAAGTTACTGTCGAACCTAAGCTATTCGTTGCAGTGCACGCGTAAGTGCCAGCGTCCTCTGAAAATAGAAATTCTTTCGTTAAAAGGAATTTAATTCCCCAAAATAGGATAAAAACGGTATTGTGTATTGTAATCAATATTTGGCAGTATTTAATAAATATAATAAAATAAATAGCATGACAGAAATAAAATAAAATACAAGTAAAGAAATTTAACATTAATTCCCAACGAAAATAACAATTCAATAACAATTATTTGGTACTAAAAATTCACTTTAAACTTAGGATAATGGATATCAATTATCAAAGCAAATTTACAAATTTCATATAGAAAAGAAAAAATAATCGCTTTTTCTTAAAATTAACAAGTGAAATTAAAAATCTAGTGAAAAAGGAAATTTCGTCGATAATTGTGTCTAGAAAGTTTACTTTAACTCGTTTCTATTTCTGTACTATGTTTTAGAGTAACGAAAGCGAGACGAATATCATTAACAATGAAATTTTAAATAACATTTTAAACAACTGGATCAATGTCACAAAACCAAAAAAAATACGCTTCCGTTGTACTTTATATGATCTCTATAATTTTGCCTCATAGAAAAAAGGTGAAAGTTTCACGTGGAAAAATTGATATTTTCATTCAAAAGTTTGCCTTAATTGCGTACCAGGAAAAGCTCGCACTATGGTCAGACGACAAACGCCGTTGCGATAATGGATCTCGTAGCACGATGAATTCTCGATGATCCTGCCGTCCTTGGACCAGAGGATGTTCGGTTGTGGTTCAGCCTGGACGATGCACTCGAATCTCGCCGTCTGTCCGCTCACCACCGCGATGTCTCTCAGTGGCTGGAAATTTTCGTCGCGTGAATCGATCGACCCTCGTTTTCTTTAATTACAGGTGTAATCGCAAGTGTTGCTCGAGTTACCGTGATGAAAAGCGGTGCCTTTTTCGGTAGTATATCTAGGTAAGGCTGAATCACTTCTTTGCTCGAGGCCACTCCATTAGTGGTTGGCCACGGTGATCCTAGAACAATCAGCTCGATTTAACTCGAGTAATTTAAGAAAAAAAGCACTAGTCTCGGACTATAGCTCGATGTAATCGAGAAAGTGTATCGACTGTATGCGGTAAAAAAATTTAAGAGACGGTAGAAGTTAAAAATTGCGTGTCAAGCGAGAGAGAAAAAAGGGGTAGAAATCTCTTTTGCACGTGTAATATTCTCAATGGAAAGAAATGGCAGTAGAAAATTTTTCCAGATATTGCGGGAAAGCACGTCAAACGAACTTGATATTTTTTCGAAAGCAAAGAAATATTACGCAGCGAGTGAATCAAATTGAAGAATGCATACGTGTGGAGTAGAAAAGCGTGTTAAACAAACCTGATGTCCTTTAAGAGCAAGGAAACATTGTATGGAAGAAATCAAGTTGGAGAATGCACACGTGTAGAGCAGAAAATGACTGACAGAAATTGCGTGTCAAACAAACTTGATATTTTTGACAAACAAGGAAATACGGTGAACATGAAGTTTGGATAAATTCCGAAATTTTCAGAAACGAGGAGATAACACCAAGTGAGCAAGACCAAGGTATATAAGAAATGGAGGTTTGATGCAATTCCAAAAAAAAATTTACGCTCCACGTGCAACGAAAGGGTGAATTCATGAATATTAGATTCTTTCTCCGCGAAACGGAACACAAAAGCGTTAATAAGAATAATAATCCAAAATCATTGATCTCACAAATGCTAAACAATTATTAATTTAAAATACTACTCAATGTTTCTTAAAAAAAAGAGATCATTATCCCAAAAATCATCGATATCGATTATCAAAAAACTCTTAAATCAGATACAAACTTTTCTCCCCCTCAAACTAGTCAAAGCGTCGCGTTTGACAAACCAAACTCCGTCAATCTCCAAATGACCAAATTCGTGCAGAGGCAAAGTAACGATAGAAAAAAAAAAGAAAAGAAAAATGTCAGGATCAAGAAAAGCAGAGAAACAAAAGAGCCAAAGGATGAACAGAGAGTGAGCAAATTGCGATGATAACAGCCGCCATTGATCAATACAATCGTCGGAGAAGCAGGTCGAATACCTGCTGAGTCGACGTTGCTGGGTGGTCCGGTGGCACTACTGTATCTGGGGGAGAGACTTGGTAAGCTTGGGCTCAGGGAAAGTGGACTGGGCGTCGTGTGATCCCATCTGGATGGCGATGGCGAAGAACAGGGTATGACGAGACTCGGCGGCGCCCCCATTGCGTTTCCCCCGTCTTGGTGCCTTTTCCTCGCGTTTCTCACGTCCTCCGACTCCGAGAACTCGCTCTCCGACGTTGGCTCCCATTTCACTGTCTTCGACGTGGTGAATTTCTCCGACGATTTGCTCGGCCGCGTGGAAGACGCCGTCGAGCTGCTCCGTTTCGCGTAGCCGTTCTCCTTTCTAGTGGTGAACTCGTGGACGATCGGCACCTCGATGTCGCTGGCTCGTCGTTGACCTTGGATCGTTCTGTTCGTACTGCTGACCGTCCGCTTGCCTTCGCCGGGGAGCACGATCCCAAACTCGTAGCCGAAGTCGTACTTGAAGTATATCAGCCCGGTGTCTGGATCGATGTGCTTCGTTCCTGCGTTTTTGTTTTTTGTTTTTGCGATTTTTTTTTTTATATTTTTACAAATGGCGATTGAACGGGGGTTTCGTGGAATATTTTCGTGATTCGAAGATCCTTTTTTTGAGACAGTGGGGCTTCGCTGGCTTTTCAGAGCTGTTTCGGGGCTTTGAAATTTCGGTAAATTTCCAGTGATTTTTAAGCGAACGCTTGTTTTCAATCTCTTTTATCACTCCTTCGCGACAAAATATTCTGCGTTCAATGGAACGCAGTATAAAATACGTATCACGTTGCAAACTTGCAACAATTATCAAGCAGATGCTTATTCGATTTCCAATAATAAGGGATCCAATGTTCAATATATACAATACGATATAAATGTCGTGCAATGATAAACGAAACGAATACTTATCTAGTCTCAAAGTATAGAATACAACAATTTCAATGGTAACAGATTCTTCAAATTATCCCCATGATAATAATTGAATTATGCATTCGCTACGTCGTACAATTACGCTAGACTGTGAAATGAAATTACCATGTTCCGAGTGTCGGGACTCTTCTCTGTAAGTTCTGGGCTCGTCGCCGTCGCTGGTTCGACTGTCGGCCGGATGTTTGAGGATCGGCTTACTCTGCTTCAGATCCGACTGGATGTCGCTGACGAATTTCTCGGTTTTCGATTTGAAGCTGCTGGTCATGTCGGTCATGTGACGCGACGCGACGTCTGCGGATGTTTCAGATTTGTTCGTGTTACGGGACAACACACACAGCTCGCCAGCGATATATATCTCGTTTACCTTGCTTTATATATGTACATACTTTCAGCAAGCGCGCAGAGGAAGAGAGACAGAGTTAGAGTGTAGAGATGACAAAACGCGAATCATTCGTCGGAATGAAAAGATGGCGAAGAGAAGAATTGTTACAGTTCGCGGTTCTTGAATGAGACCGAGAAGGATCAATCCTCAATTGGCATCGTCGGATCATGCATAATTTTCCATCGCTTGATTTTGTTTCATTTTTAATGAAACTCTAGTTCCGCTATAAATATTCCAACAATTGTTTCTCAATAAACATTTTGCACGATCATTTCGAATCAACATTAGCACAAGTATTTTTCTAATTTCACAAATTGATACAAAGGAAATAAAAATTTCAAACGCGTGAGAAATCGATACCTGTAATCCAAGAATCCAAGTTGAGGATTGATAAAATTTGCACCGCTACGTCTCTACGTGATAAACTATCCTAGATTATTATTTCTGTCTAACTCCAAAGTTATTAGCGACAAAAATTTACAGACGTTGCAATGTTCTAATCAAATCGCGACAATTTCCAAGAATCAACATTGTCAATCTCTAAAAGTATTCTATGAAAAATTCTACATCTACTCCCCTAGTCCTCCCAACAATAATCACCCCGTACAACATCCCCAGTGAACATCCAGCTACTCCCATACACCCCGAATAGTTCCAAACGCAAAAACCAAGTGCCCAAAGCAACCCCCAGCGAACGCAAGAACAGAGACATCAACGTGATTTCTTACGATTGGCTGCCTTCCTCACGTCGCTCCTCGAGATATAACCAAACTCCGGTGGCGATCCAGGCTTCAAAGCGTCCTCTTGCATCCTCGAGCCAGCTCTGACACTCTGCGAGTCGATCTTCCTCGTTCGACTGTCATCCCTCATCAGCTGCGTCATCGACGTTTGCCTCTTGATGACAGGTGGCGCAGTGTCGAACACCAACGGCGAGACCACGTGCTCCTGTCTAACCGGAGCGCTGGCCGATCTCGGTCCTTTGGCCGCAGGTGGTTGAACCTTCCTGTACCTCGGCTCCTCCGTGTCACTGTCCGCTGGCGCCCATTTTGGCTTGATCCTCGTGTCGATGTCGCTCTCGTAATCCGACTCGCGAAACGAACCCTGAACGAACTTTGTAGGCGTTGGCACTTTGAACGTGGACTTTTGTCGTTGGCCGGTCGACGTTTCGAAGCTCTTGAAGTCGGCGGATGGTTTCTGATCGCCGAATTTGATCACGCGGCTGGTCTGTTCCACCGTGACGATTCTTCTGCTGTTTTCGGTCGACTCGTCCATCCTCACTGTTTTCTTCGTTTCCGTGCCGATCGCGTTGTGGAAGGGAACGCCGGATCGAGCCTCGTAGTAGGTCGGTTGAGGAGGTGCATAGGCGATCTCTGGCGGAGTGCCGGGTAGGAGAACGGACTTCTGCTTGGTCGGCGTGGTCGCCGAGATTCTCTGCTCCTTCGGCGAGATATCCTCGGCCAGCGGCGCCCGAGGCTCCTTCGGTTTGCCTATTGGTAGAAAACAGTTCCCGGGTGACCTCGATCGTGAGACGTCGGAGACGAAAAGCGGAGAGGAGGGTGTCGCGCGCCATGGCGACGTCGGTTTCACGCGTCGTTGAGTCATTTTCTTTTATCGAACGAGCTTCCTTTATTCCGTGGCTTCGTCCGACTCGTTGTGCACTCGTTTCATTTTCGTTTTCTTTGAGTGAACGTGATTGCGTAACATCGCGACGAGTATCAGTAGTGAAACGAGGGTGAAACCAGCGTGAAGAGAGACAGTGAAGAAGAGAACAGATGGAGAAGAAGTAGTTGTAGTGGTAGTAGAAGAAGAAGAAGAAGTACAAGAAGAAGAAGAAGAAGAAGAAGAAAAAGAAGAAGAAGAAGTAGGTGAAGATGGTTAGCCACGAAGATGGATGGAGAAAGATTCGGTGAAAAAGCGGGGGCAACACAAGTACGTACTTCGAGTGGCCGAGAAGAAAAGAGAGAAGCAAGCGAAGCAGGAAGAGAGGAGAACTTGTCTTGCGAGGTAAACAACGAGAAGGGAAGAAAGCTTGCCAGGAGGACTACTTGTTGTAAGCTGGAAAAAAGTCGTAAAGAGTGAGAGATCCATCGACACCTCGCCAGTTTCTTTTTTTTTTTTGTTTTTTTCTGGCGCTGTTGGAAAGCAATTCTTATTTTCACAATGACCAACGTTTGTACAGTATAATAATCCAACGTAGAATAAAATGTATGTATGTATAATAATAGCACAATTAAGCTGCATCTACCTAATACGATAAAATAAATTCTCAGAATTTGTTGCTGGTACCATTTTATGAAACTACAATTGTTACAGCACATCATTCGTTAATAAATTTAGATTTGCCAATAAAACAAAAGAATAAACAATAATATTCTATAATATAATAATATTCTAATAAAATAGAAATATGATAGGATAAATAAAAATAAATTCAACAACTTATTTTAGAACTCGTTGCTGTTATTGTTTTATGAAACTACAATTATTCCTTTTACTCGAAATTTCCAAAAATCAAGATAGTCCTTCCCATTTTTTACAAATAAATTCATAATTTTTGCACGTAGTATATTTAACGAACGTCGAGAAGAATTGAAGAAAAAAATTCTAGATCTACGACAGTGGAAGATTAATTTAATAAAAGCTAAAGAATGTTCTTCAAAATTGAAAAAAGAAAGATTAACGAAAAATGTGAGAGTCTGTGAACCATTCGTATTACTGTGTCTGTGACATAAGAAATAATTTTTAATCCAACAATGATAAATATATCGTACTAATTTTGCTATAAATATGATCAAATTGTATGAAGAAACTACCCTCTATTACGTAGACGCAGCTTTATCTCGCGTTTGTCAGAGAAAAGACACTATGTACAATTTCTAATGATACACTTGTATAGTGAATATCGATCAAGTTGTCTACATTAGGACTTATAAATACCTGGACCAGCGAGCTTCACGGATCTGAATGTCTGGTCGTCGCTTTCGTAGCCTCGCGGCTTCCAAAGGGATGGTATTCTGCCGTCGTAGTCGCTCTCGTAGTCGCTTTCACGAAATTCGCCCTTCACGAATTTAGAAGGACTCGGAGAGGGTGGCAGGATCTTCTTCGTTGTCTCCAACTTCTTCTGCGACTGATCTGTGGTATAAATTGTTTCCTGGAAAAAATTGAAGCCACTTTAAAATCATTACATCAATCGTGTGATGGAGTATATATGCAACACTTTTATAACCAATGCTAACAAAAAACACAAAAACACACAGTTAGTTTTCAAATCAAACGCAAAACACGTACAAGTTTTTCATTTGATGCTGATTTTCTATTTTCTGTTTTGTGTGTTCATGTCGAACAATGCAACGCTCGATACGTGAAATCGATCAAATCTTTGACTGAATTAAATGATAATTAACATTCAAAACTCAGAAAACTTCATGTTAAATACAGAGAACGTGTGTAGAAGTGGAAAACTCGCCAGAAGTTTTCCACATCTCAAACAATTCAGCTTTAATATTCAGAGTTGTATATATTTGAACTCTATTCTGCTCTAATTTTAATATTTCATTGAACTCTGTGCTCTGACGTAGTAAATCTTTAACTTCCGCGTTTAATTTTAATACATTATTTTTTCTAACAACAATCTGTTTCGTGAACAATCTATCAATTCTCTACTAGAAAGCAACACTCAATTCTAATCTTAAAACACAAAACCTGTAACAACATATTTTGTTAAAAAAATCGTCACAATCGACACAAGTGTTATCTCAACGCAAAAGCCGCAAGAAGACGTTTGTTAGAAGCATCATCTCCTCGCTCGATGAAACAAAGAAGAACATTTTCGTTTCACGCTGCGATCATCCTGCTCTCTATACAAGTCAAGCAACTGAAAGCACACTTCTCGAACCTTTGTGGAACTGAATCTCGACGGGGACGACGCGGAAGACGCGTAGCTCTTTTCGACGAACGAACTACGTTGCTGAACGCTGGCTGGCTGAACCGGCTGCTTCGATGGAGCAGGCGACGCGACGAACGATTCCTTCTTCTGTTGCTGCTGTCGACTGTCGTAACACTTGCTCTCAAAATATTCCGATCGGCTCTCCTGGTACGAGGTGCGCGACTCCGTGTGAGAGGTCATCGACGACGAGGACTCGTGCTTTCCGAAGCTCTTCTGCATCGACTGAGTCGAACTTCTCTGCTGAAACGGCTCGTCGGTGTCCGCCATGTATCCGCTCTCCTGCTGGAACGTCTTCACCTTGAATTTAGGGGACTCTGGTTTCCTGACCGGTGGACTTTTCGGCGTTGGACTTTTCGCGGCTGGTTGAACGTAGATGGGAGGAGAGCCAGGCTTCAGCTCGATCTGCGGAGGAGGCTGAACCGCTTGATACTTTTGCTGTTCCTTTATCTCCTTCTCTTGCCTCTTGTACGTCGTCGTTTTCTTGAAAATTTTCTCCTGTTCTTCCTTCGCGATCACGGACGTCGGCCTGGGCGGACCGACAGTCGTCGGAGGAACCTCGAACTTTGAAGGAGGGAGCGGTTCAGGCTCCGTGGATCTCGGTCTAACAGGCTGCTTAGGCACCGGTGGCTGAACCCTTCGATAACGCGGTTCCTCGGTGTCGCTCTCGTACGGCCTCCATTTCGCCTTCATCAAACCGTCCATGTCCGACTCGTAATCGCTTTCCTGGGTGAAACTCGCGCCAACTTTGACGAATTTCGTCGGAGTCGGAGGAGGTGGCGCCTTCGGTGATGTCTTTATCGTCGTTGGGGGAGAAGGTTTGAACGGGAACGGCTCTAGAGGTGTCTGTGTCTTGGCTGGAATCGGCGGAGGAGTGATTCTGACGTCTTTGGGGGGTAACGCGGGAGGTTCTTCCCTCTTTGCAGTTGGAGGGACAGCTCTGATGCCTCCAGGGGGGATCTTGGCTGGCTGATGATCCAAAGATACCTCGAACGTCTTCTCTATCTTCTCGAGCTTCTTCTCCTTCACCACCGGCGCTGGAATATATCCAATTTCCGGAGGAGGTCCTGGCTCCAGAATAATCTGATCAGTTGGCGTGGTTGGGGTCAGGTGATACAATTGGACGACCGGTCTCTTCGGTGGCTCGACGCTTCTCACGAGACTGGGGGCCTTCAGGTCGTCGGATCCTGTCCATTTCTTCGAGTATTTCTCCTCGATCCTCTCCGACGTCTCGGACTTCTTCGTGTCGAGCTCGCTGGTGTATTTCTCGTACAGAGACTTCTCCTCCATTTTGTTCACTACGTGGTCCACTTTGATGGTCTCGGCGTTGTAAATAATCGGCTGGACCTTGGGCGGAGACGGAGCTCTCCTCGACACTTTTTCCACCGACTCCTGCTTCGAGCTCCACGAACGTCTCTCGGTGGTGCTCGACGACTCGACGCTAGTCTTCTTAATACCCCCTTCAGTCTCCTCCACTTCCCTTTTAATTTCCTTTTGCGTGCTTCTGAAATCTTCCCCCGGTGTCTGCCATTCCTGCTTGAATCTCACGCTAGAGTCCTCCTGCGGAGGCCAGGACTTTCTCGTGGAATCGGCGCACTTCTTCGCCCAAGATTTTTCCATTGCCAGCGCGTCTGCCGAAGGCCTGGGCGAGGCGGATCTGAGAATCTCCTGGTGACTGGACGCGGCCGACTGACACCTGTACTCCGAGAGGTCCGTGGACACGTGCGACCTGGTTTCAAACTCGGACGAGGACGACAACGGCCTGGTCGGCGACGCAGCTCTGAACGAGAACGAGTAGTCCTTCCTCTCGTGGACGTCCTTCTTGACACACGGCTCCTCGATCGTCTCTTTCTTCTCGAGTTCGAAGGGCGGGGGTGGCATGGAGAAGGTCGGCGCAACTCTTGGAGGAGGTTCGCTAACTTTCGGAGAGGGCGTGGGGAAAATCTTCACACCGCCAATAGGCGCTTCTATGGGGGAGAGGGTCTTGTCGAAGGATTCCTGCAGCTGCTTAGCCTTGATCGACACGTCGGGGCGTTTTTTTTTTAACTCGTCGGGCTTCGGCATGTAACCGATCTCCGGCGGAGGCTCCGGCACCAATTTGAAACCCTCCATCAGTATTTCCGACTTGCTCTCCATTTTACTCTCCATCTTGCTCTCTATCTTCGACATCTGATGGACGCGAGACTCTTGAAGAGACGAAGAGATTGCCTCCTCCGTTGTTGTTTTCTTCGTTTCTACCGGTGGCTTGTAGGGCTCGTACGGGAAGTCGAACAAGTTGTTGTCCACGCCGCGGGAAGCCGCGCTTCCTTGTTCCAGCTTCGTGAATATCTCGTGGACCGCTTTCTTCGTTGCTTGCAGCTCGGGAGGCTTCTGTTCCGGCCTCTTCACTTCTTGGAAGGTCGTCGACCTTTCGTAGTTCTTCGTCAATTTTCCAACCTTCACCTCGTGGCCGTCCGCGTCGTCCACCAATTTGATCATCTCTTTCGGACCTCTCGGCGCCGCCTCCGTCTCCCTCGTCATCGACTCGAAGAAACTCAACGCGTCTTTCTTCGCTATCGTCGACGTCTCGATGTTCTCGTTCTCGATTTTCTCCTCGACCACCGTCGAAGCCTTCGGTTCGCCGATTTTCTCCACTTCCGCTTCGCGAACCCTTTCCTTCAACAGAGTTTTCTCGCCTGTCTTCGGCTCTACCGTGATGCTGGGCGTTTTGTGCTCCAGCTTCATGTGGAACTTCTGCTCGGACTTGGACTGACTTTGGTGAGATTCGACGGTGGACGAGATCGTTTCCGAGCGACTCATCTTGGCTCCTGGTTCTTCGATCTTCTCCACCGTTCTGGTCGTTTCAGCCATGGTGGTGGACGACACTATCGGGGTTGTTTTTAACAACGGCGGGGCGGGTTGAATTTTCGTCGTTGTCACGTGTTCGGTTGTTGATTGCTTAACCGAGGGAAGCTCGCTCTTCTTCTCGTCGGACTAAATACGAATATCGGACTTTACGCTTTGTTTGGCTTGCGAGGAATTCGCAAACTTGTTACTGCGGGTTTTTGTTAGTTCGCGTTTCTTAGTAAATGGAGGTCGGTCCTGTGTTAGATAACGCAGAGAATTAATATAGAACAATGAGGATAAGAGATGGGAACATCAGATTCAATTAATCAATCATTTTAAATGGGGGATTGTGATAATTTTGTATTGTGAAATCTAGTCTGGAATTGCTAGGTCTGGGGTTTCAATTCAATTTTATTGCTGACGTATAAATTTTGTATCAATGAGTAAATTGCAGATTTTTATACAGTCATGGAAAACTGTGAAATTATGAAATATTCAGAATGTAGAATCGTATGATCATATTCATAATTTAATAAAATTAATTCAGTTTCAATTTTTTGATAAAAAAACTGAAACTGATAATTATTTAATTATAAATTATATAATAAAATAATATAAATGTACAATTTATGTTAATATAAAATCAGACATAGCCGTGGCCTGTTAATAAAATTAATTTGGAAAATTTTTATCAGAAAATTGAAGAACAACTATTTTAAGTTGGATCTTCCATTAAAATTTGGAAAATGTATTAAATTAGGAGAATTGTATAGATTTTGTTATTGCTAAGAATTCGATCGATGTAACGATAGTTAATAACGGTAGAAGAAAATGATCACCTGAACGACTTTCTTGTCTTGCACGTTCTCGTAGATGACAGTTTTATGGACCTCGACCATGGTGTCTGGCGTTGGCTCGAAGACAGCGAAATCGGCTATACTTTGAGCTTCGCCGCCGGCGTTTGTTGCCCGAACCATGTACTTTCCAGCGTGCTCTTTCTCAGCTAAAATAGTATAAACGAGTGTCTTTGAAATCCACTGGAGGATAATTTTTTTTTTTTATAAATCATCGTTTTGATTTATCGCTTACCTTTCTCGATGAGTAGCATGTAACAGTTCCCTTGCTGCTTGATCCTCAGCTCTGGTGGACGTTCTTTGATTGGAACATCGTCCTTGAACCACGTAACCGTGGGCTCTGGCGTACCTGTGATTTCTACCTCCATATTAACACGATCCCCACGTTTCACCACTTGAGCTTGCAGTCTCCTTCCAAACACCGGCGGGAATATCGTTTCTGAAATTGATCATTCGTGAACTTTCATTAGATGTATTGAAAAATATATGAAAATTTGAAATATTTAAGAATTGCATTAAAACGCAGATGAAATGAAATGAAATTGCTAAAAAAAGTTGAATTTGAATTGAGAATTAAATGTTAATTCTAAAATTTCTATTCGACCATTCAAACGTAGGAAAGTTGATACTGTGCTCGATTCGTTGTTCTAATTTTATAAATTAATAGAAAAAAGAAAAAAGAAAATGAAAGAAAGTAATACATAGAATTTTCTAACAAGATTTCTTTCTATCGTTACTTACTTTTCACAACAAGATCAGCAGTGCTACTAGCAGTACCGACTTCGTTACTGGCCGTGCAAGTATACCGTCCGGCGTCTTTGACGTTTACGTTTTTCAGTTCCAAACGAACGTGATTGTGCGCGTACGTGATCGTCATCCCATCCTTCGTCTTCAGTTCTTGCCCGTTCTTCGACCAGATGATAGAAGGCTGAGGGAATCCTGTACAAGATTTAGAAAGTGAGACTGATGAATGCAACTTTCAAATTTAATCATAATTAATTTACCACCAATCCATTAAGGATCATGCGGCATCCCATTACGAATGTGCTTCGATTTCTTTTTAACTCACTTTCATAACTTTACAATCTTAAAAATTTATTATTTTTCTTCGGATAATGTATAATTGCGAGATCGACTGAAGAAAAAGTAAACGTTGAATTATCGCAATGTTGGCCCTTCGTTGGGCTAGACACCTGCTGCGAAATATTTGGCAAGAGCACAATTGCGTGATATTATGTAATATCGAATATTACAGAAGTAACAATCTCAATTTTCAAGGAGGAGATTATGCCAAACTCAACTGTCAAATATTTTGTTCCACTTTGTAAGGTGGATGTACACGATGTACCATTTTATAAATACAGATTTACAAACTTCGTCTTTTATTCCTTCCATTCCTCCGAAATTACTAATAATTTCACGTTCGAATGAGAGGAAAATATACTGCTTGCCAGAATCAACTCATTTCGTTGCTTACGCTTTCCAAACATATTTCCAATTATCTTACCATCGATGATCCCCTCGAGGATGATATCCGCACCCTGATCTACGATCATCCCTGTGATGGGTGAAACGAATCTCGGTGCCGTGGATTTTCTAGTTGGTTTCGAGATTTGTGCCGATTTGATGTCTCGTTTGATTCCTTCCTCATCTTGGGACACTACTACGGTCTTCTCTTGGCGAATCTCGCCTGGTTGGTCTTGAACGATCTTCTCGTGTTCCTCCACTCTATAGGACTGTAAAAACAAAGATTGAATGATTAATTTCTTTCTTTTTTTTGGTTAAAGAGATATATGTATTTTAATAGATAAAAATTTATCGATCTATAAAATTGTGAAAAATAAAGATCGAATGATTAATTCTTTTTGTTAAAGAGATCTACGTGTTTAAAGTAGAAAATTACCAGATGAAGAAGGCTTCAATGCAAACAAATTGAATCAATTTGTTCAAATTTCTCTCACATAACTCTCAAATTAGGTAAATTTATTGTGTTCTTGAATTATGCGTAAATTATATATCCCTGTTTCAAAAATATTTCTACCCCTAAGATTTTCAACAGTGCGTTCAATTTATTAAAATTTCTTTTACTATCAAACTCATTTAATCTCCAAATTAATTATCCATTAAATTTTCGATCAAAACAAATTTCATTTCTGACCAATCCAATCAACAAACTAATTCATTCTTTCAATAGTTTATTCATGCTGCTAAAATTTCTCTCACTATCATATCTTAGTAATCTCCAATTTACGCAGGAATCATTACTCGTTTCGATTAAACGAGGCTTTTTGGCTTTTAACTTTCTATCGTAATAATTCCACTTTCGATGAATATATCGCTCATATATAGCAATTATATACGGTTCATTCGAAACCGTGCTAAGCCTAAAAAACTTAAAATACAGAAACAGTGCGATGAGGAAATTCACGCTATATAGGATTATCCAAGTTTATTAAGTCGTGTTGTATGAAAATCGCGCTATATGAAAGGCTGTCGCAATTTTTAGACTGTCACGTTATGATATATAAGAAAGTTGAATCCAATAAAAAATATTAAAAATCTTCCTCGTAATTCAATTAAAACCACTAAACGTGACATAGATTTCCGTTCAATTCACGATTAAACTCTAGAATCAGTATATCAAAAATCTTCTCGACAATTCAATTAAATTACTGAATATGTCATAGTGTAGATTTTCCTTCAATTCACGATTAAATTCTAGAATCAATGTATCCAAAATCTTCCCAGCATTTCAGTTAAAACATTGAGTGTGCCATTTTCGTTCAATTCACGATTAAACTCTAGAATCAATATATCAGAAATCTTCCCAGCAATTCGGTTAAAACATTGAGTGTGCCGTTCGCGATGCAACTCTTCAGAATTAACAAACCTGCACAACGGGGGATGCTCCATTCTGCGAGGACGACTGTTCCGTGCTATGAATAGTAGTTTTCACGCTAACGCTGCTGGGTTCTTGTCCAGACTTCGTCAAGGTCGAGGACGTCATCGACGAGACGTACTCCTTCTTTGTGGTCGTCTGGGTGGTGGAGGACTCGGTGATGGTCTGGGACATCTTGGTCAGCACTTGGCTCTCGCCTCCACCCTCGGTCTTCTCCGAAGAGAAGTGCTTGTCGCTGGTGCTTGCTGCGTGCATTTCGTCGGCGGGCAATCTTTCCACTAACTCGTCGTGTACTCTTTTCTCTGTGACTGCCACTTCAGTCTTCTTCACCTCTTCCCCTTGCCAGCCACCTAATTCGAGATTAATGATTAATTGCGATATCAATAGATTGTTGTATGCTTTTTTTTTTTGGCTCGCAGTCTTCACAGTTTAAGATTGAACATTTCTCTGCATCAAAGTTTGCACTGTGTGTTTACACTGTGAATTTTCTGATTAGTTTGTTACTCTTAACTTGTTCGTTATGTTCTTGTTACATTCTGAAGGAAGAATAGAATATATACTTGCTGATAAGAATAGGTATTAATTTGTGACAAATTGACACGAGGTTCTGTTCTATAGTTACGTTCATTACGGTTCGTTTAAAATTAGTAAGTTTGTATTATTGTAGTTTCTTTCTCAACACCAAGATCAAGTAAGGTATTTCTAAATCTTGAAAGAAGTAGGTACAACTTAAGTGACACTTTTGTGGCTGATGGAGCAGTTAATTTATATAGTTCTGAACTCCATCAGTGTCATTCTACAGGAGGAACAACTCGCTAAAATAACTGGAATACAAACAGCAAGCGTAAAGAGGTTTAAAATGTGTACAAGGCAGATGTCACTAAAAGATGTCCCGAATCTCATTCACATTCTCTCGTCACACTAAACTCCAGATAACTTGGCAAGAGGAACACGCAACCAAATATAATTTCACCTGACAAAATGGAGCACGTTAGTCAAAAAAGAAAAAAAATTCTTATTAGCATAACATAGGTAAAAAAATCACGTAGTATCGCTTAATATTTTCACCGCAACTTGGAGGATTTAGTCTCGACGAAAATTGAAGTATGAAGCAGGAAAATTATTTTTTTATATTTAATGCAATTAAATTCTTACGGAAGTAATAGCCGAGTAGTATTAAACGCTTCAAATTTTATTACTGCAACTTAGACTAATTTAGTCTCGACAAAAATTAAGTTACAAAAGAAGTAGGGGAATTGTTTTTTTCGTGATATTACATTTTTATATTTAACACAATTAAATTAAATTATTCTTATTAACGTAGGAGAGAATTGAGTAGTGTCAATCGTTTCAAATTTGGATTTCGTCTCTTGGATAGACGAAAATTAAATTTGAAAAAGACACTTCACAGCGCAGATCTTAATAAAAATAGGAAAATCATTTCACGATTATATATATTAGTCGATGTTATTTGAATTATCTTAGGATTAACCAGTTTTTAATTAATCATACACGATTCATTAACTTTTAGTTAATTTTCCTTAAAATTCGCCAAAGACGCCAAGTGCGTTCAATTTCTACAGATTTTTTGAAACGTTGTCGTTCTTCTAATAATAAGCAGTGAAACCACGAAACGTCACAGTGATCAGGAATCACGGCCGTTTGATCATCGATCCGCATCGATCTGTTCCCTTGATTCACGAATGTATTAATAGTTGGCCCGTTTAGTCGATGCCGCGCCAGAATCGGATCATCGAATCCGGAATTGGAATCGGCGCGGATGGCGCAACCGACTCGCAAAAATTCCGCGTTTATTCGACTCTCAATTGTGAAGAATTCCGGAAACGGAACATGAGAACGCTGTCAAATAATAATAATAATAATAATAAAAAGAATTTTAGAAACAATGTGAGATTGAGGTGAACTAATACAGATCACACATTGAGAATTTTCTCACCTCTCTCCATTTCAGAAGGGAGGTCTAACTACTGAGTAAACAGAAGAAGCTTTCAGAAATTTCAGCGAATTTTACGCAGATTTTGCTTTTTTAAGCCTACTAGATCGAACAACTGATTTCTTCTTTTCATTCTAGAAGAAGCTTAACACTTTTGATAATCAATACTTTGGTTTGTGATATTGAGTTACGCTTACGTGGTGCTGATTTAACAAAGGCAGATTGTAGTTGTGTATTGTGGTTTAGTTGAAACTCCAGCTTTAGCTTGAACTTTCAGTTTTCGGCCTTTTAAATATACATTTAACGTTCCAAACCCGTTTTGATTAGATGTGTGATTAATAAAGATCATTTATGAGTCAATGGGGATTGATTAAAATCTATAAAACTACAAAAAACGAAGGCACCAGTTGAATTAATACTTTGAAAAGGATTCCACAAAAATCTACAATCTATCAAAATCTAGAAGTCGTTGGAGATCTAAGAAAACTAAGAAATCGATACAAGGTCACATGACAATTTCGAGTAAACCGATTATTCCAATTGACTAACATTTTCAAGGGAGTTCCAATTTATTAAAAGAAATTTCCAATTTACTGGCTTTCTAACCTAAACGCATCGTAAACTATACATTTCAAGCAAATCGGAAGAAGTTCGTACGTTGGCGAGAAACCAAGATGCGACAGGCTCGGACCGAGAATTCATTCCGACATATCTGGACCGCGAAAATTCGGCTCCGCTTCGTCCTGAATTTGCTCGCAAATCACGAAACATCCGTTCGTGAGTGCTAGGTCGAGACCACAAACCGAGCCCCGTTATATTTACAGAGAATGAAACTGGGAGTTTCTCTTCCTTTCGTTTCCTTTTTTTCCCTCGCAGGAAGTTGGTTACGCGATTTCCGATTTTTTACTCGGATTTGCCGAAAGGTTGTAAAAAGTTGAGTTTGGTGGTTTTCGACGAATCGGAGAGCCCTTCAAACGGGCTGAGAAAATACCATGCCGGCGATCGGCGACAGAAATAGTAACGTTCACCTAGCACCGGGTGAATCGACCACTGGCGCGCGATTTATCAAGTGACTTACGCTTTGAACACAATAATACAATAATAATGGTTTATAATTTTCGAAATGACATCCGGAAGTGTAGCAGTATCTTTTAATTTTAAGGTAGGTCGAGATGAATTTGGCGCGAAATTTGATTTCGAACGGAGAGATAAAATATTATAGAATCTTGGAATGTATCAAATTTATGACTTTGCGAAGAATTTTATGAGACATTGAGTACATAAATATTTCCAAATCTTAGTTTATATAAAAAAAAAATATGTACCTACAAAAATCTCTATCCTACCTAATTCATCAAAATTTTATCGGCAAGGATGGATTTCTATCACACAAGTTCAATTGTTATCACGTAAACTAACTTTTTTAAGTATGTAAAAATAAGTATCTAAAAATCACAGTGCTGTTTCGGGCAAATTTATTTTTATCAAACAGCTGTCTCTTGTTCCACATTGTTCGCAGGTACTCAAATAATCCATTGGAGAAGCAACAAACGTTAACAACACTTCTCCCGAGTCAAATCAAACCTTTGTAATTTTCTGTGATCGATTTAGTTTAAAATCTGAAACGATCCGTAACGTGTGAAATATTCAATTTACAGATTGTTTTAACAATCCTCTAAAAACTCCTTTTCCACACAGACATCTCCGTTCTTGCGAATAATTATACACTTAATGACTTGAACACTTTGAAACTCAGAACTTTCTTCTTCTTTTGTACAATTTTAATATATATATATATATATATATATATATATATATATATATATATATAAAAGCAAGTCTTCTTTAAAATTCAACAAAGCACGAATCATTCGTATGTCATAGAATTTAAATATGTGTATTTACAATATTGGACGACAGTCGAATCTCTGCTTTAAAATTCAAACATTTCGTTTAAAACACGTCTTCTTGAAAATTCAACAAGGTAGTTACAAACGTTCGTACACGTATTGCAGTACATTTTATGTATCTATAATATTAGTTTAACACTAGATTAAACCAACGATTAAATTTCCATCGGAGATTAAATTTCCACACGAGAAAAATAGAGAAATTGTAAAAAAGCACGATAAAATACACTTTTATTTACGAAAGATCAATCTCTAAAAATACACTGTTTCAAGATACGTCTAAAAAATATCTGACATAAGCTAGTATCATTTCGATCACTTTGTTAGCTCTGGCGTTAAACAAAACTCAAATTTTTCTCTCAGATCACCACGTAATCAGAACCATGTGAATCTCGTTACCTGGAATACGAGTTCCAGAGCGTCGATCGATTTCGTTGGTCGATTTATGGGTCAGCCGATGGCGGTTCGTCGGTCGAAATCGTAGTCGAAGAGACGCGACACTGGGTAGGAGCGAGGCTCCCCGAAGAAGAAGACGCGCTCGAATTCCCTGGGTTAGCGACTCTGGACTAGGCTACGTGCCGGGTATTCGTGCCGACAAAAATAACGTGCTTTCTGCGTGTGTGTGTGTGTGTGTGTGTGTGTGTGTGTGTATGCACCGACCGAAAGAGAGGAGGAACGAGGGAGATCAGCCCCTCTAACCATCGCGACACATCGCGGAACAAGCTTGCGGGAACACGGAAATCGCGGAACTGACCTGTTCTCGGTGATCAACTAGCTATTTCAAGTGATAGTGACGAGTTAGCTATCGTTGAGATATCGCGCGAGATATTAAAAGTGATTCGAACGATCGACGAGGTTCAAGAGGAAGTTTAATTCATCACAGTTGGTAGAACTTTTGGGAAAGAAATTTTACTAGAATTAGAATTTTCGTTGTTGTTGTTGATAATGACAAACGCGAAGGTGATAAGGAAATAATTAATGTGGTTTAAGAAGGAATTTAATTTATCAATAGTTGGTAGAACTCTTGGCAAATAAACTTTACTAGAATTAGAATTTTTGTTGTTGTTGTTGATAATGATAAACGCAAAAGTGATAAGAAAATAATTAATGTGGTTTAAGAAGGAATTTAATTTATCATTAGTTGGTAGAATTCTGAGAAAACGAGATATTTGTTATTAGAATCTTTGTCTCAACGAATATAGTATATTTGGTGTTAATTGATAAAATTTTGGAAAAGAAACAAAAATCTACGAATTTTTTTCGTTTACTAACGAAACATTTTTATTCAATCGTAAACTTCTGTCTAATGTCTGTTTTTTTTTTTTGAAGGATAAAACGCGTTAGAATTATGATTCGCGTTGAATCATGAGAGAAGAAATTCAAAAGGTCCTTTGATGAAACAGAATGGACTGTAATAGAATTGTTAATAAAATATAACGTTTCCTGTATAATATTTACCTTGTCAAAGTAGCGTTGAATTTATAGGTCCTTTCTAATTCTGAGTCAGGCTGAATCATAACGATGTTATTTTCGTACTTCAAATTTCAGACATAGAATAGCAGTTTGATGATTACGTTGTTATTTTATCACGTTGACTATTTCAAAACACGTATGAACTAACTAACGATAACTAACAGAGTGTAATTTTCTCAATATCAAGGTCACAACAGGACTTTTCTAAATATTAAAAATATAAAAGATACAAAGCGCAGAGAAATAAATAACATTCCAAACACTCTATTATAAAAGCAACGCGCGAATATCGGTTTTATTTAACGCATATTGCACCATCGATCTATATATTATACGCACGACCGATTTATTTGCACATTTCTTATTAAACAAAAAAACATTTCACTTTCTGCTACAAAAATGACATCGAAATTAACAAATATACGATGACAGACCTTATGAGACAATTTCTATAATTAATTATGAGAAACATACGTTAGAAAATGACCAGTGAATTGAACGATCGACTAAATGAACGTTTCTGCGTGGATTGCGATACAGCATGGACACGCACAGGTGGGCGTAGAGAAACGTCAGATTTAATTGCCGCGGCATGTGCACCGACCTAATATTAGTCGTGACTCAAAGTGTGACTTTTCGCCTTTCGGCGAGAAAGAAGAGAAAAGAGTTTGTTTAGTCGCCCCGGTTAAAAATAAGACCCCTCCCTTCTATATTAGAGCGGAGTTCGGGGTAATGGATCATGGGATATTGCCTGCCCACGAATATCCCCGTTGAAAAGAGTTTGCTCGACTCCAAAACGGAAGCCGATATTTATCGTTGGTACCACAGAAGATTCAAATTACGATCGGTAATGATAAAATAAAAGTAAATGATTTCATCTCGAAGGAAAAATAAGGAAAGATAGAAAATTCAGACTTGCTATAAATAATAAAAAAGTTGTAAAATTTCAGAAACCAATATAAAATCGAGAAAGATTCAAATATAAAAATATTTCGCTACGATAGCGATTATAAAAAGGAAAAAATCGAGCCACGTGACAACCACGAAAATTATAATTAAAAATATACGAATAATCGAAAAAATTGACGATCCTAAAATTCCACCAAAAACGACAAAAACTGTTATGAAAATTTTTTTGGAAAGTACTCAAACGTGCCAAAGACCAAAAATGCGCGACGAAACACCGAAAGTTCGAAGCTGGTTAGCTAGTGGGTTGTCGCACGATTATTTTTTTCGCAGAAAGCAACGGGAACGAACGGTGTCGAATTTCAGAGAGCTCGTTGCTGTCGCAACATCCCACTGCCACATATCGTGATCTGTTATCCATTCATATTTCTCTCTCTCGCTCTCTTTCCGACGATTGCGACATCTCGCTCTTTTCCGGCGGCACTGTTCTACGTCGAATCTGGTATATCGGCTAGTTGTTGAATGAAACTGCCATTCGACTCGGGACAGATGCGTATTATTAATAACTCGTGGCACCGATTGCGATCCGACGATATTTTGGCAACGCGCGAACCTATTTACTGTAACTGCGGCCGGCAATAAAAGAATCGCTTGGCTTCTGAAAGATCGACACCGGTTAGAATTAACCGCGGATGTTCCACGCTGTTCGACGCGTTCGTTAAAATCGAGGAGTGCACGTATTTTTGGGAGAAGAGGATATCTAGTGGGAGAAATGATGTTTGTATTTGTCGCAAGTGTATTTGTTGTGTAATCGCGTGAGACATTTGTAAATTGGTAAGATATAACATTTACGTGTGACATTACGAAGAATATAATAAAATTGTTAAGTTATAAATATGTTTGAAAAAATATTTAGCATAAAATATAAAATTATATTTAAGCGTAGTGTATCAATGTAGGCTATTTGATGCGTGAAAGGTTGCTACGTTGCGTTAGAAAATACTACTTCAACGAAAACGAGCAAAACATTTGAAAGATAAATTGCGTAAATTGTCGAGTAAAAGTAAGGAATTATATAAATAATGGTACTCTAATTTTCTTTTCGACAAAAATTTAGAAGGACTGTAAGACTTACCAATATCTAGACGAGCGCTGCAAATCGCCTTGCCAGCAGCGTTCTCCGCCACGCAGGAAATGGTACCGACATGCGTGCTGCCGGTCTCTGGAATCGTCAGCACTTGCCGATCACCGCTGACCGACACCAAGAAGTCCTTGCCATGTACAGGACGATCGTTAAACAGCCATTGAATCTGAAAGACCCAATCAATTATATCACGTTTCTCCAGAATTAATTACCAATCTCGCGGTGTGCCATCTGAGCCACGGAGCAAACGAAGCACCATTTCGAAACTAAATATATAAAAATTCTCAGAACAAACTGTTTTCACGATTTATAGTCGATCCACGGATGACACAGAAAATTCTGCAAAATTTTTCGCGTACCGGGATAAACAAACTGCGAATGTGCGTTATGTACACAAAATTCTACCATCAATTCTGTCATATATGATTCATAATATTAAAACAATCTGATAATTAAAAAAACGACTAGTGAGCAATGCTAAAAGAAACACTAAAATAATAATAGCAAACAATACCGAAACAGTTCTAAAACAATACTATCAGCACAGATAGTCCGCCATACAATTTTCCATACGCAAATAAACAAGCAACTGCGTAGTTCTTATTCTCGAGGTCGATCGTGAACAAAACGTCGATTACATCAGTCGTGTCACAACGGTCCGGTAGGGAAGTGGAGTCGAAATCGAAGGTAAAATTTCACGAACGGTACGATATCGATACCTGATCCGCGAGCGTCGCTGAAAATTTCGCGGAGAACCTCTCGCGGCGCGGTTGTGCCCGCGAATTTCCACATCAGGTACATTGTTCCCGTTTAAATATAACCCGGAGGCACGAAATTACTCTTGGTCGGCCACCTCCTGACAGGCTGGCCAACTCTGCTGGCCTCATCTTTCACACGTTCCTCGACACCTTTTCGAAAATCGCTCCGAAATCCGGCTCGACGAGACCACGTCTGATCTGCCTGATTTCTTCCCATCAATCAGTAGACGCAAACATTTCGCAACATTTACCACGTTGACGCGAGTACCACGCGGCTTGAAAGTTGTGACATATTTTTACTTATTGATTGTACCATCGGTTGATTGTTCGAGACTAGGATCTGTGATTTTGATAATGATTGTGAAGTCTGAAGTTTGGATATTTTTTTTTAATAATATTCAAGTGGATGGTATTATTTCTGTGGCTGTGAGTTTTGATGTTTCTTCAATAATGTTCAAGATTGTTTCATGGTTACTTATCTGTGGCTGTGAGTTAAGAGTGTAATATTTTAAGGATAGTGAAAGTGATATTGAAATAATGGTCTGCATCAAATGAAAGAAAAAATAGTGAGATTCAGAAACAGATAATGACTTTTATAACAGTCTATAGTTGTTAAGATGATTGATGGTCTTGATTGATGTACATTGTAACACACAACCAATTAGCAATGATGTTGTTAATTACATCTGTTCTTGAAATTATAACTATTAATATTCAAATAATTTTCGATTTTTGAAAAGAAAGGATAATTTACATATTTAAATTTTATATAGGATATATATATATATATATATATATATATAATCATATATAAAATTTAAATATGTAAATTATCCTTTCTTTTCAAAAATCGAAGATAAATATATATATGTAATATCTATATATAATATAATTTTTATATATTTAATTTATATACTTCAAGGACAAACATAATTGTTTATAAGAACGAGACATGTCGTATTAAATATTCATATTAAGTAACAAGAATGCAACTCACTTTCGGAGCCGGTTTTCCAATCACGATGCACTCGAATTTCGTGGAAACGCCTTCCGATACTCTTCTGTCTTCAAATTTCTCCTTAAACGTTGGAGCGATCAGTTTCTCCTCCATCTGCACGAATTCTTCTTTCCTCCTAAAATCGCCCAATGATCTGACCACCAACCGAGCAAAAGCTTTCGCCTCTCCGTGCGCGTTGAACGCTCTGACTACGTAATTCCCTTTGTCCTCAGGAATCGTCGAGGAAATCTTCAGAATGCTCGTACCGTCTTCCTTCTGCTGAATCTGAATCAGGCCATTTGAGTAAATACGGATTATCGAAATAATTAGAACCCGAAATAAGTGGAAGTAGTTGATCTAACGTTCGATGCTAGGCTTGAGTTAAAAATATAAGAAAGAAAAATAAATTTGATATGCAGAGGGGAAGACAACTTTCTTCAAAATGCATGCAATCATCGGATCGTTCTTTCGAACATTGAGGATGTCATCGCTTTTTGAAAACAATTTTTGAAAATATCACACGTGCTTGTTTGAAGTTATAAAACAACTATGAATAGGCACGTGTAATTAAGAATCATTTGAGAATAAAACTGTGTAATTATAACAATATAAGTAAATATTGTTTCTTTTTTCAATTATTAAAATAATTTATGAAGCTACAATGGTCGATAAATTACAATACAATAATTATTTCTTCCTTCAAATATCATACATAAGACTAATTTTATAAAGATAATAATAAATAATAATAAATAATTTATAAAGCTACGATGGTCGATAAATTACAATACAATAGTATATTTCTTCCTTCAAATATCATATATAAGACTAATTTTATAAAGATAATAATAAGAATAATAATAAATAATTTATAAAACTACAATGGTCGATAAATTACAATACAATAATAAATTTCTTCTTTCAAATATCATACATAATAAAAAAACAATATTTACTTATATTTCTTCCTTCAAATATGATACATAAAACTAATTTTATAAAGATAATAATAAATCATTTATAAAGCTACAATGGTCGATAAATTATAATACAATAATATATTTCTTCCTTCAAATATTATACACAAGACTAATTTAAAGAGTCAATGAAACAAAAATCTGATACAAAAATTTAAATTGTACTCAAAGCATCGAGGTTCCTCAAGTATAAAATTGTCCTCTGTCCGAGAGTTAAAGATAAAAATTTGACGAAAAACACTCACCAGGATACGTTCGCTCTTGGTGATCTCGCCACTGTCAGAGAACCATTTGAGTTCCGGTTTCGGCTCTCCGATTACCGCGCACTCGAAAATGGCGGTCTCGCCTTCCGCTACCAAAGAGTCTGTCGGAAGTTTGACGAACTTTGGAGGCGAACCAGCGACGAATGCTTCTTCCGTTTCTGTCTCTGTTTTGTCCAATTTCGCCGGAACAGTCACCGCTGAAATATTTTTTATCATTCGCTACGAGCGAGTCTTGGCAAAATGACGAAGAAAATGACGTGCTCTACGTACGTGTCACTGTTAGGGTGCACTGACTAGACGCTTCACCGCCGGAGTTAATGGCGACTACTTTGTACACACCGGCGTCGTCCAAGAAAGCCTCGTGTATGACCAAGGAACACTTGTCGCCCTGGAACAGCAGCTGGAAATCGGCCGACTCCTTCACGGGTTGATCGTTGTGGTACCAAATCACCTGTGCCAACAAATTTACAAATTTTCTGTTACGAAAAGAGTTCTTCTCGCTTACAAATTAGAAACCTAGAATCAACGACGGCAATTTCGATTGGTTTTCTTGCAAATTCAGATACGATACATTCATTTACATGTTTGGAAGGAAGGAAACTATAGTATAGAAAATTTCTGAATAACGAAATTAACGTGTCTAAGGGATTCTGTGGCAAATTCTTTCATTTCTGTAAACTTGCGAATCTGTTTCGTAAAATCTTCAAACATTCCAAATCAACGTCAACGATACTTCATTCGGACTTTTCCGACTAAATTATTCAGAATCTGGATCGAGATCTTCGTTTACAAAAAAAAAGCTACGAACACTCGTAACTAAAGATTTGACTTGGTTCACTTGGTTCGCGGCAGCCCAATTTCAGAAAACACTCACTTCCGGCTCAGGTTGGCCAACGATCACGCAGTCCAGCCGAACGGACAGGCCCTCCTGAACCTTCAGGTCCTTCAACGGCATCTGAATCTTCGGCACCACCGGCTCCATGTCGCTGCAAGCGAACTCCGAGTCGCTGGTCTCGTGAGGAAGCCGCCCTTTCACCGAAACGTTGCACGACACCGTGGCCTCGCCGGCGTTGTTCCTAGCGACGACCGTGTAACATCCGGCATCCTTCGCGAACGCCTCCGTGATGACCAAACTGGTCCGTCCGGCGTCGGTTTGTGCCTGAAAGCAGAGCGAATCCGCGACACGAAATCCGTGAACGATTCGATTTCAATTCTTCGTTTTCACCTCGCGGCCGCGTTGCTTTATTTCGAATTCGGCGCGTGCACGCCCGGCTAAAAATACCGCGGCGCGGTCGCCTCGGCTCGAACGCGGGACCCGTGGGAGCGAGAGGGCACGAGGAAACAACGTTTTCGTTAAAAATTATGTGGTAGCGTAGAATAGCACGCGTTCGGAGCTTATGGGAAAACCCGTCGTATTTAGATGCGTTTATATTTGGTAGGTTGAGACGTTTCGTTTTGCGCCGAGATGATCTTTCTTGCCTCTCCGGTCTTCCGAATGTTGCATTTCCGATATTTTGTCGATTCGAAGTTAACGTAATGGGAGTATTATTCAGCAATCGTTTTCACTTCGATGGATTTCTCTTCCATGGGGAATTTTCTTTTGCAAATTCTTGAGATCGATGGAATACTTTCGAGTATTTGTTTTCAAATTTTTAAATAATATTGTAGTGCATCTATATTGCTAATATAGATTTTAATGTAGTTTTTAAAAATTATTTATTTTTATTTAATTTTTATTTATTTTATTTATTATTATTTAATGTAGTTTTTGAAAAATTTGGTGCTATCTTTTAAAAATATACTTGCTAACAGTTAATTTGGTGTCTTTCGAGTATTCAGAATTTATAGCTTTTCTTTGTAAAATAACTTGCATACTGTCAGAAATAAACAATCGACAATACGTCGTAACAAAGAACAAGGTACAAAAATTTACCTTTATATTCATGGTTTCTTCGACCGGTTTCCCGTCGTGGTACCAAGTCAAAGTGGGCGTCGGATTTCCTTTCGCTTCGCACTCGAGCTTTACCCTTTGACCTGCTCTCCCCATGGCGTTCGACAAAGGCGTAACGAAATATGGTTTCTCCGAAGTAAATTCCGTGGCTGAAAATCAAATTTTCCAGTTGAACGAATCAATTTTTTTCTCTTCAAATTTATAAGTTATCGAGTCTCTTACGTTCAACGTCGAGGAAAGCGGAAGTGGAGGCTTGGCCCAATCGATTCGCAGCCTTGCAAGTGTAAGTAGCCTTGTCCTCCAGGAAGACTTCTTCGAATTTTAAAACAGCCTCGCCGTTATTGTAAGTGATGACATAGTCGGGGGAATTGTCGATGTTCACGTCGTTCTTGAACCACTGGACGGTCGGCAGAGGATTACCTTCGACGATGCACTCCATCCGATGGGAAGAGCCTTCTGCCGCCACGGAAGCGACCAGCTCCTTCACGAAAACCGGCGGACTCGGCTGCTCTTCCGGCGCTATTTCTGAAAATTCACAATAAATGCAGACACTGTCGCGAAGATTCTACTGAATTTGAAAATTAAATGACATCGATTTGGTTAATTATCAAATGTTGGAATTTAGAAATTTAGATTAATGATTTTGGAATTGAACCAATCTTTCTAAAATCTTCAAGAGCTTATATTGAATCGCAAAGAAATCGTATCGAATTAAAACAGGAACAATTATAAAATTTTATCAAAATTTATTTTTTTAAAAGAATGGAAATTCTATTCACGACAGAAGAAAGTGAAGGAAATTAGGTAATAAAATTTACTAATATTAGGAAGAATGAAATTGAAACTACGAAGATCACAAAGATCAATAACATAAGTAAGTTCAAGTAATTCGTCTCTGTTACTTCCGATATTTGCCAGTATCAGGTTTCGAGATAAGATATCAAAAAAATCGAAAAGTTATTCTCAATATCTTCATGTATACGTATCAGACATTACCTTTCACAGTCAACGTGGCAGACGTTTCCGCCGATCCAGCGATGTTGAAAGCTCTGCAAGTGTATTTCGCAGAATCCTCAGCGAAGGTTTCCTCGATCGTCAGCGTACAGACACCGTGAACGTAAGTGGTCAAATAATCGGGGTTGTTCAAAATCGAGATTCCATCTTTGTACCAAACGACTTCCGGGGTCGGTTGACCAACGAGGTTACATTGGAAGGTGAATTTTTCTCCTTCTTGGACAGTGGCATCGTGCAGAGGAACGGTGAATTCTGGAGCCAATGGAGGGACGTTCTCTTTCAACACTCTCTCCACTGATTTCTCCCGTATTTCTTCGGTGACGATTTTCTTCTGTGGGCTCGGTTCACGCTGAGATGTTTTCTCGATTTCCGTCTGAAATTCAAGACAAACATCAGGCTCTGAAAAGTACAGAGAGGTGAACGATATTTGTAGAAAACTAACGAATCGTAGTGTACAAAATATACGAAGTATAAGACACATGTCTAAGATACAAGATAAGATAATTTTTTGAATTAATTAGATTTGAACATATATTCTTTGATTAATATTTTGTACTTACGTTACATTCGTACTACTTTTTTTTAAATATTTTCGGCAATATTTTATACATGTTGCTCTAAAATATTTTCAATAATTCGTAAAGAATAATACCATCAATATGTTTGTATCTTTGTATGTTTTTATCACGATTATTCCATCTTTACTTAAAACCTATGGGAATACGATTCATCTCCATTACGTGACTCACGTACGTATATCACGTAACAAATTGAGAATGCGTCCTATCTTCCTTCTAGTTTTCTCGGAAAAACGTTCACTCACGCGCTTTAAAGGTCGCATCAGTAATCGAAATTGTTCCATTAATAAAAGAAAAATATAAAACACAGAAAATTGCACCTTTTGCAGAATGTGTATCTCTTTGGTGATGGTTGCGGAAGTGACCATCTCTTTGACGAAACTTTTGTCCGTGCTCTCGATCTTCTCAGTTTGCGCCGACACCGAAAACAACGGAGGGGCGGGAGCTTTCTCAACCTTCCTCTCTTCTTTCAACTTTTTCGCCTCGATCGTCGCTTTCTCCAGCGTCTCGGCTGCTAATTTTTCGGCGATTTTCTTCGCGTTCTCCGCTTCCTCTCTGGCCGCTTCCGCGGCAGCCATTTCCATCTTGGCCGCCTGCAACTTCTCGTCTGCTTCCCGCTTCTCGATCCTTAGCTTCTCTTGTATATCTTCCGCGTTCTTCAGGTTCTGAGCCAGCGTTCGAAGTTCGGACGAGACGACGGTGAAGGAGTCCAACATTTGACGATTTTCGACGATCACTTCGTTGAACTGCGGCAATCTCTCCGTGCCTAATAGGAAAAATGAAAGAAACAAATGGGAAATATCAAAATTTCACTATTTTGGTAAAGCGAAACGCGACAAAAAGAAAAATGATATTTTTTTTACTGCATGATATAATCACTTGATTATAGTTATTCTTAGAACAGAATATTTTATATTTTCTAAGTATAGTTCATATATATTCATATATTCATAGTTCAAGTTTCAAATCCGATTTGAATAAAATTTTTCTTACTCACCAAATACAATCGTCGACAGTTCCTTCAGCTTCTCGATCCTCCTTTCTTGGATTTCCTCGCCTGGTTTCAAATAACGTTCAATTTCCTGCAGCAAATCCGCCGAGTCTTTCGGAGTTTTCACCGTGGTCGCCTTCCTCGCTATCACCACCAGCAACTTGCTACCCTCCCTGTTCCATTCTTTCGCTTCCTCCAAAAGCGTGAAATACTCTATGCTCAAGCTCGTTCGCTTCTTCGTTTCCTCGACCTTCCTCTTCAAGTTCCTCCATCTTTCCCTCAAGAAGGAAATATCGTTCACGATTTGCGGTGTCAAAATGCTAATCGACTCTTCGGTCGTCTTTATGAACGTCTCGATCCTTTCTTCCAGAATCTGCAGAAACCAAAAATTTACCAATATTATTGTACTTTAACAATGAAAAGAATTATTCCCTCAAATATTATTTCTATTTTCACTCTTAATTATTAATTTTACAACAATTTCTAACAGTTTTCTAAATACGTATTTACCATAATTCATCAAACACAAGACTCCTTAAATTTTCCTTTATTATCTTTTACTTACTCGAACATTTCCTGCGTTGCAAGCATTTGAAAAATTCGCAACACCGTCAATCATCAAGTGACAAGAATCGAACGAAAATTGTTTAGAAATCTCCCGTTCTTACCGTGACAGTTTTCTCGAACTGCACGAACGAACCGGCAGTGGCTTTAGCTGTCTGAAGGTTTTCACCAATCTTCGCGTCCACTTTCTTCAGATGTTCGTTCAAATCGTGCAGTTCCTTCTCGATTCTCTCGAGGTCCTCGGCGAAGGTGCACGTTCGTCTGTATTCCTCGATTTTGGTAGTCGTCTGCGACCAGAACAGTTCGAAATTCGTCGACAACGAATCCACGGCACGTTTCAGTTTCTCAATGTCCTCGACACCGGACTCTGGCGGTTCTTGTTGCTTGATTCTGGCGATCGTTTCCTGCACCTTTGACTTAATCTGGCTTTGCTGGTCGGAAATGGTCCACCTCATCGCGTCTAACTCGTTGAATAGGGTTTCCACCTCGGATAATTTCTTCAGGGACGTTACACGCTGCGCGTGAGTGTTCAGTTGCTCGATTTTGTGCTCGACCTTGAATAAAATTAGCAAATTATTATTATAGAGGAAAACGAAATTCGAAAATTATTATTATAGAGAAAAAAGGAAATTTGAAAATTATTATTGTAGAGAAAAAAGGAAATTTGAAAATTATTATTGTAGAGAAAAACGAAATTCGAAAATTATTATTACAAAGAAACGAAATTTGAAAATTATTATTATAGAGAAAAACGAAATTCGAAAATTATTATTATGGAGAAAAACAAAGTTCGAAAATTATTATTATTATTACAATTCGTATTAAAACGTTTCTGAATAATGTTTCGAACAACTTCCAATAGCAACGAAAGGAATGTATAATTTATATTTCGGTGTTTCACTCTTCTTGCTGGAATACGAATTTGAGCTTTTTTTTAAATTTGGAAGAATACTAATTACAGTTCGAAAGAACTCGCCATTGAAATATGCAAAGTGATACTCTACCTCTTTTATATTCTGGAAGATAGAAATCAGTAGCTCAAGAAGAGTTTCGTAATCCCTGGCAGTCGCACGAAGATTCTCGTGCATCTGACGAAGCCTCTTCAGGATCTCACCGTCGATTTGTATTTCACCTAATTCGGAATATTTGTTAGAAATTTTTCAAGCAAAATCGAAAGTGCCATATATTTCGTTTGATCGTAAAATTGGCTTCTCCGAGTTTAGTTTGAATTTACTTTGAAATTACCTTCCTGGGCCAGAGTGTTGATTCCTTTGATCCTGGAATCCAACTCGTTGACAGCTTTGTTCAGTTCGGGAAGGATACGATGCTTCGATCCTGCTAAGTCTAGAAGAATGCTCGCCGTTTGAGGAGACTGAGACGTTATCACTGGGTATAATTGTTCGGTGAATTTGGAAACCCATTCCATTGTCTGAAATGGAGAAATAAATAGATAGAAATAGCTCGTTCAATGTGCAATTGTAAAACGTGGATTTCGTATCGCGAAGGATTTGAAAATATGTGTACTTACTCTTGTACTTTCCTCGACTTTCCGTTGATGCTCGATTCGTTTTTCCCTCAAAATCTCGATCGTGGTCCTCCACTTTTCCCACGATTCTGTCACAGTCAGCTGCCTGTTGGCAAACTTCTCCAAAAGAGTCTGCACGCATATGCACGCTCTCGGTACATCCAGATAGGGGTCATCGATCTGAAAAGTAGAGTACACCTTTCACAAAAATCCCAAATCGATTAAAATTAAAAAAAATCATGGAATTGATAAAATTCATAAAGTTCGTATTTATCGATGGGATATTTATAAAAATCGCTCGAAGCATTATAAAATTACAAAGTTCATTTTTCGTTTCCAAATTATGAATCGATCATTTCGTTATTCTCGTCCGACATAAATTTATTTAACAATTAAAAGTGAATTTCGCTACCTTGATAGCAGAGTCCAGAAACGCTTTCCCAGTGTTGGTCAACTTCACGTAGAGCGGCTGAAGATCCTTCCAGCGTCTTCCGAGCTGCTCGATCTTCCTCTCGTCCAAAACGTCGGCGTGCCTCTTCAACTCGCTCTCGATCGATTCAATCTCCCTGGTCAGCTCCTCGACTACCACGTGAAATTGCAAGTAAAGCGATCCGAGATCGATCCTACTCGCTACCAGCTCCTTCGTCCTCGACCAAGAATTCTTCAACTCCTCCACCTTCGACTGTAGCTCCAACTTTTGCTCCTCGTCGAGCCGCTCTCTGATCGGTAGAATTTCGAACTCCAGATGCTCGACTTCGTCGGTTCTTCGTTCGAGGTCGTCTAACAGCTGACGATGCAGCCGACAGAAATCCTCCGCCATCGGGACGTCGCTGCCCATGTCTTGGTGACCCTGGAGAAACGCCTCGGGTATAGTCATCAGCCACTTTCTCAGCTCGTCGTGCTTGTCCAAGAACGTATTTATGATCCTCGATATCTCGAGGTTCTCCTTCTCGTGCGCCGTGCACCGCTCCATCAGACGGATTTTCCGGTTTTCTAACTCCTCCACCACTCGCCTCACACCCTGAGAAATAAAAAGAGAAGCTTGAAGGTCTGAGTGATTAATAGAGCAAGTAACGCGTTGGTATTTTGGTGTTTGTATTTGGTTGTTTAAATTAAAATAAAATGAAAATTTCAGTCCTAGAAATTAAACAAATCATTTCTTTTTTATTATATTTCTGATCTTGAGAGTTTCACTCTTTGAAGTGAGAGATCGCGAGAAGTGAGAATTTTAGATAAAACTTTTGAAAATTATAAGATTCGAATCTTAAAAGTGGATCAAATCTTCAAAAAACTATGAATAATCCAGGCAATGATGTTCTAAAACTGGATTTTAATTCCACAGAGAAAAAGAGTTTGCAGCGTATAAAGATAACCAGAATCGACTAGAAACCGTTCGTACATTCGAAGACTTTCATTGACTGTGTATGCCAGCTAGTGCGTCGCAATTGATAGTCGAACGATTACTGTTTGAATCTAACCTCAGCCCCCGGCGCTCCTCTTCCTGTGACATCCAGAAGGGCGTATCCTTCCGCCAAAGGTTTCGCGGTGACGTCTTCGATGGTGGCGACCGTCTGAGCGTGGAAACGAGCTAATTTCGTCGAGTACGGGGGATGCTCCGTCGTTACCAGCTGAATCTCCAACTGATCCAACTTTGTAATTGCCTTCGAAGTGAAAATTAGGAATTTCGATACATTTATTGTATTTGCTATATTGAAACCTGCTGTATCATATATTTCAATGTATTTCGATATACTGCAGTTTTTATTATTATTAGATAGGCGTTTTCTACATTAGTAGAATATTCAATCACGAATGAAACACACGAGCATGCATTTTTTATTTTTTCCTAAATAAAAACGTAGATGTTATTTTATTTTCTGAGAGCTTTTCTATTTTGTTTTTAATTCTGAATAAAAAGTACAGTATTTCGTTCTTGATAAATTGAACGACGACGCGAGTGTAAGGAGGGGAAGTGTAAGATTAATGCTCACCGATCTCGCCGAATTGAAAAAGGCCACCGCTCTGTTCAACAATGACTCGTACTGATCCAAATCGTTGACGTAATCAGCCGCGGCGCCAAGGATCGCATAAGCTTGTTCTGTCGCCTGTTCACCGGCAAAGTGTCCCGATGACACTAATCGTTCGGTTGACTTCGTTATTTTGATCGATCTGTCTTGAAATTCCTACACGATTTTTTTTTTCAACAGAAACAAATTGGATCAAAGTCATGTAGCAGCACATTTTATTCGATCAAATATTTTATTACCGTCATATTTCATTGTCAAAATTGCTCATCAATATTAATTTCAAACGCACCAAGTACCCGAGATTGATATAATTTATAACAGTAGCATAATTTGCAATGTCACGAAAAGAAATTCCTGTTATTCAATGAATACCTTAGCCTCAGCTTGTAGTTTCTTTAATTCGAACAGGAGTAATTCCGCGCTCGACGCGGAATCCCCTAGCTGATCGCAGCTGCTCGACAGAGCAGCGATTCTGTCGTTCAAGATCTCCTCGAGATCGCGTAGATCGGTCGCCAGCAGAGCTAGAGCCAGGCATTGCTCCAATTGTGTCTTTCTGCTACGAAACGACGCTTCAATCAGCCGTCTTCTGTCGTGCAACTCCTCCAGCCACTTTTCCACCTGCAACACCGCTGTAGAAAAACAAAACAAAATTAAATATCATCAGACAATTTGCTCTTCCAATTACTGGAAATAAAAAACTGCACGACTTGTACCCCAGTACGACTAGGAAATGAAGACGACTTTTTTGCCATAAAATTTTATTGATACGCAAACATTTGAATCGATAGAAAACAAATTACAGGCGCGATCGCTCAGTACCAGACAACGCCACTCCTATTCGAGGCCACGCCCTCTCACGAATCACGTGACCCAAATCGACCAATCGCTAATTTTCGTTGCATCAGCGTTGCACCTGAGGAGGCTTGAGTTTCTGGGTTACCCCCGCTAAAATCACTTTCAGTGATAAAATTCGAAAAAAGTATTGAACAAAGAATGAAAATTTTAAACGAAGGATTTCGTAGTTTTAAATCAAGAGATATTAATGAATCTTACCTAAAAAAGGGAAGTTCGATTGCGAGATAATTGATTCGTTCTCTCAAGAACGCGATCCATCATACCAAAACGGAGCGAAAGGAACACATCGCTGTTATGTCATCGATTAAAAGCGAAAGGGAGCGCGCAAAGAAAACAGCGACATTGAACGTAATGAACTGTTTTCCAACGGAAACATTAATTACAACCGCTCACCGTGGTCAGCTTCGAGCTTAATTCTATCCGGCCTGGAGTCCAAGGTGCCTTCGTTCGCGATCTCCTTCAGCCGGTCCAGCAGATTCTTCCCTTCTTGCAGCGCGCCCATCAACGCCTCGAGCATGTTCTTCCGAAGATCGTGGATTTTCGACAAAAAGTTCTTCACCGCCTCGATCTCGATCGGCAGCAACGTGTCGTTGCATGCCATCTCGAGGGCTCTCATGCTTTCCCGACACTCCTCCGCTCGACTGTTGATTGTTCAAAATATTTTTTATTCTATTTCTATATTCTATACTTTATTTTTATTTCATTCTATTTCGTTCTGTTGTAATACAGTTTTATATACTTTATAAAAAGAGAAAAAGATCCATGTAATATTATTCTATTATTCTATTCTATGAGTTTATGAACTTTTATACAGTTTATATAAAAAGAATTCACTGATTCTCTTCATTCAAATAAGTGGTAAGTGAATTCAAGAGTTTATTTAATTGAATACTAATTAAAATCAAGTTCAAATAAATGAAGATTTCGATAAAATGGAATAGAATGATCTGTAATTAGTCGCCGATTTTTCAGAGAATTTTTTACATTCGTTGAAATAAGATTATTAAGAAAATCGTTCATAAAGTAAATAAGTCTACGAACCATTGAAACAACACATTGGAGTCGAGTATCTGTTTCCGACGTTCCAAAAGCTCGTTCACGTCGCGCCAGGCTTGGCCCAATGTTTCCGCCATCGCGGCGTACACTTCCGCTCTTGGCCTTTGGTTCGAGATCAACTGATCAGCCTGCCGGAGCAATTCCTCCACCGGGCTCTGTTTGCTCTTTTTATCAAAAGTTAATTCATCCTCATTTATCAAATTATTACATTCATCAACAACTGAATTTTACAAATATAAAGAATGATATACACGAAGAAATTTTCTTTTCTACAGACACACGATATTTAAGTAGAAGGAGAGTACACGATACCATCAAACAATTATAATATATCAGAAATATTCATTTCAAAGCAGAAGAATATTAAAAAAATTCCTCCATGCACTGGATTTATCTTCAAAATTTTTTTCACACGTTCTAAAATTATTATATATTTAAATATTATTATATTATATTTAAATTATTATTGTTTAAAATATTAAATATTTAAAATTTAAGATTTCAATATTTAAGAATTTAAAATATCAGTAAGAATATTACTAATAAAACAACAAGCTTTAAATAATAGTAATAATATAAAAAATATAATAGTAATAATAGTAATAAATAATAAATTATATTATTATTAAATAGTATAAATAATAGTAATGATATAAAAAATACTAATTTCAGAGCAGAGGAGTGTCTAAAAAATTTCTCCACACGCTGAATTTATTTTTAAAAATTTCTTCTGAAATTACCAATAAATCATAAGGGAAGTAATACCTGCAATCGAAGCAGAACTTCGTCGTGTGCATTCGATAGCTCGGTAGCTTCCTTCACCGTGGCACCGAGCTTCGTTAATTCTGGTTGAACCTCCAGAACCTTCAATCTCAGCCATTCCCCGCTCTAAATGAGATACAAACAGAACGAAAAGAAATTTTATGCTCGTTAGTCCATTCCGATAATGAGAAACGTACGCGGGCATAAATAATATTTGCCAGCGATTCACCGTCGTGGAGCTCGTACATGGCAACGATCATACTTCGAGAGGCGTAATACTAAACGAATGGTCATTGCCATTTTAGGGAATCTCACGCGAGATTACCTGAAAACGGGCTAGTCGCTGGATGAACTCGGAAAATGGGAACGACTGCTTCATTGAACTCTCGAACGATGAAACATCACGAGAAAGTAAATGAAGTGAACTTTTTTTCTCGTTTATAATTCACACGTTTATTACATTCGACGATTCTAATGGCTGATGGTAATTCAGTTTAATTAATGATTGTTACATTTATTCGAATCGAAGAACGAAATAAATTAAAATTAAAATTTACGTAACATCTTTTAAATTTATGATTTGAGTACGACCATGTGGTTGATAATTTACATTCAGTTTCTCAAAAATCAGGTGACTTGGCAACTTCGTAAAGTTAATTGTCACAGAGACATAGCTCGAGCCATATTCGTGCCTTCACTTTTTAATTTACGATTTATTTTTGAATCTGAAAAACTTCGATCTTTGGACTTTAAGATGGGAATAAAAAATAAAAATTCGTTGAACATTATTAAGCGTATTCTGCGTTGAATTAACTTGCAAGAAAGTGCGATGAAAGCCGTAAGATCGTGACGCGCATCAGCAGGTCAGGCAACGTCCCTTTTGTTCTCCGGATCTATTTCAAATCGTTTTCGAGACAAGACGTAAACGAGAATTCAGAAACCATTTCGACGACGGTTTGTTTATCCCAACTGGCTGAAACACCATCGACCTAATTTTTCTTGTTGCGAGATCGAGTCAGCGCACGCTGGTAACATCGATCCTCCCTTAACCGAATTGTAAACTCCGTCTGTGAAAATAGCTAACAATGTTTGCACGCGCGTAAACGTAACGACGGGTTAACGAACGAACGGACAAAGAAAATACCGACTAACAGTGTCGTTAACGTGAATTTTTGACAAACAAAGTATAGAGTTCTCGAATACTTTGTCAAATCTTCTCAGAGCATGCAGTTTATTCGTGTATTTTTATTTTAAGAGTTAAATCATTAAATTGTCAAGATCAAAAATGTGCAATTACAAATTTGTAAAATTACAAATCGATTATAAATTGATCATTCGACTGATTATAATTTCAAACAATGTTAATTGTTTGTCTACAAAGTGCAGACAAAATTATGAATAAGGAAATTTTCATTTTTTTAATAAATAAAGTAAACTGAACTTGGTATTATTTTTAACCAAATGATGAGTGTGATATGAGAAACACATGTAGTATAATAACGTAGACTACATTCGAAGCTTGATTCATCATCTCCAAAATTATCTGATTATTTTATATTCGGGAGTGTCGAATTTCCATCACGTAATCCCTTAAATCACACATTCACAAGAAAGACGAGATATTTTCAAAAATATTCGACAGAACAATTGAGAGCGATAGTTCTCGTCTCGCGGACGAAATTGTACAACTTTGTTATCTCGGCGACTAAAGTTCTTCGTTTTAAAACTGTGCATATATATCTGCTCGTATGCAAATGGATCTATTTATGGAATCGAAGACGTGTTCTATTTTGTCTCGAGCACACGAACGAGTTCATAAATCGTATCTAGCTTCGTTTTTCCTTTTGTTTACGAGCAGAGACCTTTTTTCAGAAAATTTCTTTCGTAATTGAAGCTCTTCTTATCGTTATCGTTCATTGACTTTTATACAGGAGATTCATTTTCATTTTAATTCATTCGTTCCCTGTTCAAAAACAGAAATTTCGAGTCTTTCAGAAATTTTCTTATTTGCTTCAAAATCTTTCCATGTAACTTCAGAAAGTAATCTGTTAAAATCCACTAAAGCTTCTATTAAAAAATTTAGCTTCTATTAAAATCTTTCCATGTAACTTCAGAAAGCAATCAGTTAAAATCCATTGAAGCTTCTATTAAAATCTGGTAGCTTCGAATTTTTTTGAAATTTGTATCATTAATTTTTTTTTATAATTGAAAATATTGTTGCGTGATTCCAAGAATGATCTATCCGTTACGACATTCAAATGAACAGTTTCATTAGCAGTCCTGGAGTCAATCAATCAATCAGCATGGAAAATTGCGAATTTCAACTTCCACAGATTACGTCCCACTATCAATTCACCGCTTCTCCTGCACGTCATTCGAATAGTAATCGTATTAAAATGAGGTACCACAGACTTCTTAAGTATCGATCATCACGCTCGAGATTAATCAGCCAGATTCGCGATAAATACGATCGATCGACGCGTAAATATCAATGATTTCTAATCGAGCGCATCGTTGAGCGAACAAACGATCGATAATCGTAACACTTTCTCGCCACGTCGAGCACGTGTCAATAAGACGGAGATAGTTTTAATTCATCGACGACGATCATTGATCAGTTTAAACGAACGATGGCGTTCCATTGCCGAACGTGAAACAGCTAAAAGAAGAACACCGCTCGTTTGTGATGCGATGAATAATATTTGAATTAAAATTAGACGGCGAGAAGCTAAACCTCGAGGCTTCTTGTTCAACAGACGTCGTTAAAAACGAACAGATTTTCCTGTACTTTCGAGAATGTCACGTCATTTGTTTCGTAATATTTACTGTGGAAATGAAAATGATACTTTTAGCGTTTAAAATACTATTTTTGTATTTAAAGTATTTAAATTGTATTTACTATATAAATTTAAATTGAAATTCACTTTTAAATTCATACTTGCAGATTTGACATTTAATGTGGAATATAAACAATATTTTATATATCGTCTTTTTTTAAATGATACTTGTGATATTACATTATCGAAGAGTAATTTATAATGTTAAATTGTAAAATCTGAGTAGAAGTTGATTTCACATGTTAAATATTTATTTATAAATTTATCGTGTTTGCATTTAATACATTTTCGACTTTCAATAAACTTGTATAATTTACTGTAATTATGAAAGCGATAAGCAAACATACGTTCAAATTAATTAAAGTTGCAATTACGTGAGTACAGTTAATGTTATGCGGAAGGATTATCTGTATATACGTGTATACGTTGTTCGTGCATTCACAACTAAAGTCCGTCAAAGTATAAATCTGTTTGAAATATAAAAGAAAAGTGTCTGTCGCGCAGAATGTTTTACAACCACGCATGCGGAATATTTCACCTAACTTGAGAAGAATATAAGAAATGCTATACTTATAAAAGATACAGGTACGTCACACCAAAGATATGTGACATGCAAATATAAAAAAAAAACTTTGCTTTATCACAGGTGCTAAAATAAAAAAGTTTCCAATCACATTGCAACTACCAATATACATAATAGATAAAATATTATTCTAAAAACATCTGTCTAAACATAGAAAAAAATTCATTTTCGTGTTGATAAAATAAAAAATTTCTAATCACACTACAATCTCAGTCGTATAAAATATATACTGCTAAAGCCATATTAACATACTAGAAAGACATATTTAAATATAACAAAATTTCATATCGAAATTAATTGTGACTTCAAATTGTAAATTTGTGTGTATTTGCTGAAATCAGTGGCGTAAATTGAAAAACGAACGACTGTCACGAGATAGACGGAAGATTCTGACGAGTAAGAGCTGGTTAGATATCCGCGCGAATTTTTCTTACACGTAAACGACATTGGTACTCGTTCGGTGGTGACATCACATCCCTGTTGGTTGTGCCAGCGAGTTTATTTGCAGCGAATCGTCGCCGCGTCATTCTAAATCCTTCGTTTACGCGCGATCGCCGTTCTCCCAGAAGAATTCTCACCCATCCCGCCCACGTCCAGCTCTTTTTCCTGCCTCAAGTTCAAGCGTTACATCGTCTTCATCCTCGAGGATTAAATTTCAAAGGGGAGAGATTCGTTTAAATTCGCCGATTTCCTTTTTCTCGCGCGTTCGACAATGTGACGCAACTAGGAAAAACATTTTCTTTTTTTTCTTTTTTTTTTCCGGAGAAACTGGTTCTGAACGGAAAATAATTAAATATTATTTTGTTAATTAATGAAACAACGAAACTCAAAGTGACAGACTTCTCACTTGCCAATGTGCGTTTGTTCACAATGATGGTCAGAAGAAAATTCATAATAAGAGATATTTATATTTATAGATACAGGATAGTGTCACATGAATCAATTTTCATTCACCAAACTCAAGAAGATCAATGAATAAGTGTTTTGTAATTTGAACTGCCTGTGTAATATTCGACACAAGAAAGAGCTCTGAATTAATCAGAAATTTCCGCATTGACAAATGAATATTTGAATTAATTACACGTGCTAATTTTAGATATCATTGCATCACGTTCGCATGTTTTATTCAGTTTCACGTACTATTTAGATTCTCCTAAATTTCTATTTAGATTTTAAATTTCTTATTTCATTTTCTCAGTTTACAGAATTCTCTTAATTGTCTTAATCGACAATTAGATTTTGTTGTTTAAATTTTTTACTTCCTTCATACACTTCTTATTCAATTGAAAAAAATATCTGGATCTTTTAATTTTATGTCAATACGACGAGCATCCGAAAAATGTAATATTATGATGTATCTGTTATGTGTTAGTATATAAAAAAATTAAATGGTTCAAAAGTAGAAGAGCAATGAAAGGCGTGTCTCGCGGTCGAAGACACAAAAGATTTATGATGCTGCCTCTCGTTCTATTTAACTAGCACCAATAGAACTTCACTTGTGCACATTTACGGTGCATAGCCGTAATTGTACTTTATCTTCCTTTTCTTGAAATTAGATGCAACAATTCTGATGGAATTCCATTGCAAGTAATAAAAACTGAATCACCGCGCATCGTTAAATTTATTATTGCTACTGTTTTCAGTACAGGAAACAATTCATAAACGATACATGCGATGTGTAATTTTCCAAATTGTAAAATGTAAATATTCAATTGTTGCTCCTTTTAATCATAAATATTAAATGTTAAACGATATTCTGTCTAGAAAATTTCATATTGGAAAGATTTGAATACTTTTTTCCTTTTGACTGTGCCAAAGGAAGGAAGGATTATATCATAGTTTCTTTGCTAATAATACATTTAAAAATTTTTCGAGGAGCATCCCTTATTTTAGTCGATTTTACTCTAAATAAAATTATTTATTTTATTATTTTATTATATTTATTTTAAATAAAATTAAACAGAATCAAATTAGCTTGTTAACTAAAATTTAGTTGCACTACGTGACGATCGATATCATCGATTTTGTCTTTCAATTTGGTACAATATTTCATACGTCGTGTTAATGAGTAACTCGATAATGCTATTACTATAACACGATTGATTTGTAAAGTATAAATTCAAGTAATATAATATCACGAACTATTCCAAGTATAAATTACATTTTCCACTCGAGATAAATTAAACGCAAGATGGATCGAGAAACACGATTAACCTTGACCCACGTCTACGATTAATAAAAATTGTAAAAAATTTCGTATACAGATGACGAGTCGTAATATTTGTAATCGAGGTTAAATTATGAAAATTATATTGTTCCATGTCATTTTGTAATTCTTTTCTTGTATGTATAAAAAATATTCTGACGAATTTCAGTACTCTTCTAAAAGACCTAAACTCGATCTAAGCTTTCCTTGTTCAACTACAAAATTCTCGATCTCACATCAATATACAAAAGAAATCATAATTCTTCGTTTCTCATTATCAGTAGAATTGAGATGTCACGTCAAGTTCACGATTGAATTAAAAAAAGGAGAGAGAAAGGGAAATAAAGAAAGAAAACGTAACAAAACGCAAAACAGAGCCGGTTGACATGTCACGGTGTGAAGTGTTTTCCGGCGGGTTGACCGCAGAATTTTTTCCCCTTGGCTTTTCGAGCGATTCGAATGCGCCGATATTAAAACTCGTTTCGCGATAGTATCTCGATCGGGCGGCTCGTCGTGTCTACCGGCATGCCAACGCCTTTAAGAGAAATTACGGTGGTCGAACAGTTTTTGTCGAACAGTTGGTCCGTGTTAGACGCGGAGAATTCTCGTTGCGTTTTCTCTTTTGAAATCTCTCTCACACACGTACGTAAGCGCAGCTAAGTACGTGTATTTCCAAGCAACAAAAATTTTATGCGTCGTGTAACTTCGCCTCAGAATTCAATTAACCAACATGCCGCAAAAGTAATTCACGATCAAATCACGTCTGGCTCTGTCGACGAGCTCTCGCATGATCGGATCTGCTCGGACGATTGAATCTGCTGAAAACCTATGATTTCTGACTGGTGGAACGCTAACGAGAAACGGAAGAGCGTGTCTCTTGGCGCAAGAAGACACGAAACAAATTATTGAAATTGCAAGGAGTACTTTGAAATACCCTTGTCGACTGTTTAAATGATTCTAATTTATTGTCAGGTTTCATGGAACTACAGACAAAATATATGAACAAATCTAGCATACGATCTATTTCTTTGTCCTACGAGTTCGGGGTCCTAGGAATCCCTTACCATTTTCACATCGATGGTATCCTGTTGTACCTATCCAAGCAGGTTTTATATAATCACGGGCGAGGTATATGAATATTTTTTCGGCGATTGGAGACTGCATGGGCCCACTTATCATTTTGCAATTTGCATATCATTTAAACATTTAAGCAGAAAATACTATGCTAAAAGTTATTTATAATGTTATACCAAAATTTAATTTGAATTCCAACCAGTTGAAATATTGTAATTTTGTAATTTACAAACTCATTGTTATATATATATTCTATATCTATATCTATCTATCTAAAATATATAAAAGTGTGTGTGTATGTAAAAGCATATAATAAAATACGTGTGTGTATATATATAATATGTATATATATTTACATATTTTATTATATGCTTTTAAACACATACTTCTATTATAACATTTTCTACTTATTTGTTGATTCTTTAATTTCAGTGCTTTAACCTTTTTAACTGCATAGTTGTTAACAGTCCTATAATATTTTACAATAATTTATTAAGAATGTTAGAATACGAATTTTACTATGTAATGTAATATAATTTCTCATGTCTTAATTTGAAATATTGACAATTTTTCATTAAATGTGTAAATATTTTCGTTCCATTTTAAGGATTTCATTTCTCATGAACTTTGTGTATTTGATTTAGAGCGGAATTTTTTAATTTTTATTTCAAGTTGTCTCGCGCGAAACGCGCGACTACAGCGCCCCAGCGGTGAAACACGAAACATACTTCCTACGATTCTCGAAATAATCGATATTTCTCATGATCGAATTCGTGACAATAACCCATATTACCTCGCATTTGGGTCGTAATTTCTAACCTATCAGTCGTGTCTCTTCGATGGCGTCGTTTCTTCGACACTCTTTTAGTACCATTTTCACCTCATTAATGATATTATTTAATTGTGTGTGTTTAACGATTTATTGTGTATTACGATAACGAAATCGTGTAAAGATTTGAAACTTTTTGCTCCAATTTTTCTTCAATCGCCGATTTCACTTGTGCGGTTGCCGGCAGATCATGTCGTACGTCTTTTTAATACAATTTGAAGTTGATTATCATTTCATTCTTACACGTTTGCCTTCATTTGACATATTTGTTCTAACTTTTGGTTTTTTGTTGTGTAGGTCTCGATTGTAAAGGTAGCATAGAACATAGAGATGCCACGATCATTAATGGACAATTTAATGAACTTTCACGGAAATTTAGCAACATTCATCTATTCATCTTGGGTAATATTTGTTCCGTACAATTCCATAATTTCGTAATTATTTGAAATACAAAGATGAAAATACTGAATCAATTAATATTTTGATATTATGCAAATACATTCCAAATTCCTACGATTCTCGAACTCGAAATCGATGTTTCTCATGATTGAGAATTGGCGGTTAAAAATGGCGGAGAGGTGCACAGCTCGTCTGTAAAAAGGGAAGCGTTATTCAGAAAAATCACTCAGAAAAAGGTATCGTCCAAAAGTTCTCAGGTAAAAATTAACTCAATAGTTGTTAGAATTGCATTTGTGTTGTATATTTTTAAAATAAAACTTGCACTTTGGCTTCAATTCATCGAAATTTGTCAGATTACCAAAACTGTGCATAATTTTTAGCCGTTTAAAGTAAAATAATTATTAACATAATTTTCAACAATTAAAGAAGTAATGGCGTATAAACAGAACATTTAAACAGAACATACCATGCTAAAAGTTGTTTGTAATTTTATACCAAAACTTAATTTCAATTCTAACCATAAATACCAATAAATACTGTGACCTTGTAATATGACCACCTTTTTCTTATATGTATACGTAATATGCTTTTATTTCTATTGTAACATTTTCTATTTATTTGTTGATTTTTTAAACTCATACCATGTAATTTTTAACGACTTCAATACTAAATTCAACAATAATTTATTAAAGATGTACGTATTTAATGGCTAAAGTAATAAATCTATTGCTAAAATAATAAAATTTCTCATGTCCCAGTTTAAAGTATTGACAATTTTTCATCAGGTTTGTGAATATTTTCATTCTGTTTAAAGAATTTTCTCATGAATTTTGTGTATTTGATTTAGACCAGCTTTTAATTTTTTATTCCAAGTGTGAAACGTCCGATTACAGCGCCCCAGTGGTGAAATATGCAATACATTCCAAATTCCTACGATTCTCGAACTCGAAATCGATGTTTCTCATGATTGAGAATTGGCGGTTAAAAATGGCGGAGAGGAGCACACCTCGTCTGTAAAAAGGGAAGCGTCATCCAGATAGAAGTATCGTCCGAAAGTTCTCAGGTAAAAATATAAATGAATAGTTGTTAGATTTGTATTTGTGTCGTGTATTTTTATGATGAAAAGTGCACTTTTGACTTCGATGGCGTCACTTCTCGAAGATTTTGAAGCTTCTCGTGCTGATTGTTCTTCGATCATCGATTTCACTCTTACGGTTACCGGTACCTTTTTTAATAGAATTTGAAGTTGATTATGGTTTCACTTTTACATATTTGCCTTCATTTGACATATTTGTTCTGACTTTTGGTTTCTTTTTGTGCAGGTTATTCCTTGGTTGCAAAGATAGCTTAGAATGCACAGACGTCACGACCATAAAGGAACAATCTGATGAATTTTCATGGAAAGTTGGTAATATTTTATTCATTCTGGGTAATATTTTCTACCTAGAATGTATAAATGTTTAATTACGTATATTTGAGGTACAATTTGCAAAGATGAAAATGAAAAAGATTAAATTGATTAATATTTCATTTCAAATATGGAGATCGTAGTAACTTAATGGTGTATACTTTCAAATGGACATATATTCTTGTATTTTTGAGATTGTTAAATTCAAAATTTTTATACTTTTGCTACAATATACTTTTTTCGAACGCTGATGCACGATTAAACGATTCACGCATGTATGATTTTTCAAATACTATATTTTTGATTACTGTAGCTATGAAATTTTGATTTATGCAAAGATTTTTGAATATTTATAATACACGACATCATATATTACTAACGTGCATACTTCACTTTAATAACGAATAAATTCACAATACAATTTCTACAAATATGTCTGCAAATATTGAGGAATACTTCATAATTTTCATAATATCTTTAATACTTCATAATTTTCAATTAATATCTTGCATATTCAAGTTTATAATCATTATCTAGAAAAATAGCAATATTTTCTAAATGAACGTACTCTTTGCCCTTCCCCTTAACGTACTGTGACGTACTCAATCCTTATTTTCAGAAAATTTTTCTGACTGCGCGCAATGCGGTCACTGGAGTCAGTGTTTGTTGCGCAATGTTTTCATATTCTTCTGAGCAAAATGGCTCTTGTTAAATTAAATAATTCGTTTAAATTATAATTCGTGAAATTAGAGTCAGTGAGTCCGCCGTTTGTTATTTAAACATGCGCGTTGATAGTCTTTTATTTTTTCTTTTTTATATTTTTCTTGTTCAATACTCGTTTTCGGTATCAGAGTCAGTGCTCAAGAGGATGAGGCCTCTCCTGGAGCTCAAGATCGTAAGTGGTTTTATAGTATTGCTCCTCAATATTATTCAGTTTTTCAAATTTAACAACAAAGTATAATGTTTGATATTTTGTTACAGACGCATCACATCAATTGCTTGCTATTTTTGGAGGAAAATCCAACAGTGGTTCTAGTGGCCAAGGAAGTAAGAATCTTTCATTATCTCTATCTTAAGATTTTGCTTCACTTTTAAATACAAATTCTAATGTTTAATGTTTTGTTACAGATCTTCTACAGTCTCCACTCCCCCTAATCCTCCTTGATGAGAGTCTTCACGATAACTTTCTCTGCTCCAGCATGGATGATAACGTTCTTCACATCAGTCGCGTGAGTCGCATGCATTTATGTTCCTCCGGTCACTCAATCATGTCGTAGGATGAAAGGTCCGAATCGACACGGGTGACTGGTTGTATACGTAGAATTTTTGACGAGCATAGTGACCGCGGGTATTTTTTATACCCGTGAGTAGTAACATTTTTTCCAGGTTTTTTATATATTAGATCAGGATAGGGCTTCTTGCACATCGCGATTTTAACAATTAGAATATATACATTCATCGTAATTACTTATAAAATCAAAATATCTTTAATATAAATGTTTGCAAAAATAAAATATCCATATGAATAGACAAATTATAAATATTTATGAATAATTATTATTAAAACGATTTCGTTTGAGCATTTCGTAGTAGAGAAGACGGATGCCCTCCGACTTCGTTGCTATGAAAGATGCAGTTATTATTTATTGATGCTAGTGATATATTTTGTTATAATAATTAGTAATTTTCAATTTCATCTTCCTTTCTTCGAAATAGAATTTGAAATATGATAGATTAGAATTTTTTCCGCAGAAAGATGTATGAAATTTAATGTGCAAGAAGATACTTCGCGGCAGGCAGATTTTTGAATCAAAGCGACAAGTTTGGACATTGCTTTATCGCATTATCGAAAATGTGCTTTGACGACGAAGTTGCCTGAGATTATTTCTATCAATATTTAATTTGGAGTCAATTGTTTGATTTTGATTATTTGAAACAACTGTTAGATTGTTCATCTTTTTTAATAAATTGATATCTTGTTCATTGTCATTATTTCAATAACTTCTGAGAGACTAAAGTCACTAAAGTTGAAATAAAATAATGCAATAGTCCGTTTAGATGCAAATTATATAAACTAATCATTTTTCAGTTCAGGATTTTCAGGTTTAACCCCTTCCGTGTTCATTGTCAGGATCTCACTCACGTGCCCAGGTGCTACTTGAGTGGGTGAAAGACATTAGGCACGATGACCATAGTTTGTAATGTTATAAAAAATTTCTCAGCGACTGACAATGTGTTAACGTATCGTGCACGACGTATTTTCCGCATGTGTGTGTGTGGTTAGGATGTGGAATTGCGCCGTTTTTATTGTTCCATTCACTACAAGTTGAAATATTAAAAATATTTATGCACTATTCAAAGTATGAATTTATAATAATACCTATTAAATACATTATAATTATATTATTAATTATAATAATTATTCCAAGTCAATTATAAATCAATTATAATAATGACTGTATGTCAGCTTGCACAGGTAGTTTAGAAATTATATGTGTCTTCTCTCAGTTATTAACATCTCACATATAGCCATAAATATAAACATGTTTTAATCACGTTTTACGCAATGGTCGCTAGCCATTGTCAGTCGATTTCAGGAAAATGGTACGTAAATTAGAGTGTGAAAGTTGTGTGTTGAGCTCGGGTGTCGGAGGCGTCCCGGGACGTCCTCTCTAGTTTAGGTCTGTGTGCCCGGGTGGTATGTGTGAGAACCGTGGAGCGAGTGTGTTGGTTTGTCTGTTTTGCCATTTTTTAAATATAGGGCGACTGTTAGGATAGGTAGCATACTTTCTGGTATGCCTGTGTTTAATTGTAAGTAGGTAGGGCCGGGCAGGTTGGCACAGTCTCTGGTCGCGTATCCCCTTTTCGCGTGTCCAATCTGTTTCAGGAAATCTAATTTGAAAAATCGACGGTGAAATTGGTACAAATGGAGCATGCCACTTGTTTCTGGTTTTACTCTTCGATTTTTCGAATTTAGCATCGCGGTCGCGGTCGCGGATAGGTCGCGAGTAGGTCCCGAAACGAACGTCTATGCAGGTATTGCTCGAGCACGCACGTGCGAACGGGCAACGATCACTATGATCGATGGTCGTCCATGTGTATTGGAGTCAGCTTTCGCGATTTATCTTTTTATTATACCTGGGTAAGTTATTTTTTAGTTTGCGATTAGAAAGACTCGAGCTAGACGTAAGTTTCAGCGGGCATTGCGCTCGAAGAAAAGAAGAGGCCCGGCAAACTGCCACGAAGAGGGTCACAACAAATGGCTTCTCATCCTCTGGATCATTCAAATGATTCCAGAGCATGGGAAGTCATTCTCGTTACTACTTTGTCACTATGCTCTTTTAGTATCTGTAGTTGTATTTCTTTTTTTGTTCTTCTCCACCATCGTTCATCATCGTTTTGGGCAAATCGCGGTTTTTCTTGTTAGCGTTGCGAGAGATCGATTACGGATTGAATTAGAGTTGCGAAAAAATGATGATCGCGTTTGCTTTAGAATTGCGAATTGTGATACCGCGGTTGTGAATTTTTAAAGTTGTCATAGAGTTGTACATAATAAAATTTATCTTGCTCCCTGTCGTTTTGAATTAAATTACAGAGTCATTGCTTTTAATTAATTTTAAAGTATTAGGATATTTGAAGTAGCTTTTTGTCCATACAGTGGCTTTTGTATCGTCTGTAATAATTTTCATTCAGTTTGGTTTTAGTGTTAGTGTTGCGACTTTATTTCATCGCGATTTCCAACTATTTTTTCTCTTGTTAGTGTTGCGATAACGAATGATCGCGTTTTTTGAAGTAGCGTTGCGTTTACAAAATGCCCAAATCCTTCCACTGGATTGGTGGAAACCTGCTCCTGGATCACCTGACGCAGCTACAAGAGCTGTACAGTGGTCATTCATCAGCAACCTTCAGCATGGTTGCACTGGACGCGTCGTAATTAGTGTTGCGTATTTCTGAAGACGAATGCATAGATTAATAGCGTTACGTACTTAATTTCGGGAGTTTCAAATATGACGAAGCATTCTTCGCGTTTGATTTTAAAAATTTTCTATTTTATAATTAGTACTTGTTAGTGTTGCGAAACAAGATACGGTTTGTTGCTCGTATTCATGTCGAATGTAGATTTGACAGTAACCCTTCTGGTTATTGAATTGAGAAAGAAATGTTCTTTTAGTAACTTCTAGTTACTATCGCGATTTCTTTTTCAATGGCCCTTCTGGCTATTGTTTTAAATTTCCTTTATCGGTAGCCCTTTTGGTTACCAGTGTTAGGTTTTTTTTTTCAGCATCCCTTACCACTACGTTCATTACTGAAAATACTGCTAAAAAATATATATTTTTCTATTGCAACAATTAAATATTTAAATATTACAATCAAAATTTGAAACTATTTTTTACAAAATAATTAAATCAACAGTAGTTTGTGGAATATTAACTTATTTTGAAGTATGAGCTAGTATCCAATTTATTGCTGTTGGAGTCCATAATAATGATTGCTCATTCTCAGAGTTATTTTCTCTTATTTTCTCTGTTCTAAATATTTCAACAATAAAGTAAAATTTCTTAAATTCTCGAATCTCGTATGCGTAAATCAAAGTTTATTTGTAATAAAAATCTTGCAATGAAGATTTTGCTTTGAATCGATCGAAGATGATTTACAATCTGTTTACAACACTAGAAGCAAATTTTTACATTAAATTTTTTTTTCGGTGGAAGAACTCATTTTAGTGTACCTACCTATTTATCTAAAATATCATATCTAAAATAATTATTGTTGCATTTACAGTGAAGAGCGGAACTGCACCAACGATAGTGAAATATTGTCGATAACTGAAACTGTTTTAATTTCGTAAGATTATATAACTATCCACTTGGTCCTATTTTAAAGCGTAAAGCCTTTACTTTTTAGAAAAAATTTTTTCATGTTTGAGTTTTTACAACTTTCCTACCTTGATGCTACATGATGTAAAGCCATCTTTGAAGAAAACGAACTCACGATTGTTAAAGTAAGAACTCCAAATGGACTGTTACATTTATGATCTTCTTTTGCAAAGTTAGATCAGTTTAAATTGTCGACAATTTTTCATTATTTTTAATACAGTTTTTACTATATTTTAAAATTTTTCTTTTATACCCAAATCACGCAGCCATCAATATCTGATTATTCCTTTGCTCATTACTCTTTTGAAACTCATTACTCGTCTGACAAAAGTGAAAGAGGAAAAAAAAAACACAGAAGGAGGAAAAGAAAAATGGCCGGAAGAAATATTGTCGCTGATGGATGGCAGTGGGACGAGACGAGATCGGTCCAGGCGAAACTTTGGCAGGCTGCCAAAGATGAAAATGGAAGCATATCTGGTCTTTCCGTGGCCGAACTGTCGGGTCGACGAACCCAGCCACTGATCTCTCTAGTTTCTACACCTCTTTCCCTCTCTCTTTCTCTCGTTTCTCGTTTCGGGAAGGGCTAACCTTCTTCTCCCTCTCTCTCTCTCATGGATTTTGCCCGCGAGCTCGTATTTAGATTTAGAAGCAACCCCGGCCATTCCGGAAATCCGTCGTCGCTTACCCGTTGCCCACTGTTCTCTCTCCGCGAACGCGCCGCCTCGGTGATTTATTCACGCGGCGAATGATCGTTCTTCCCCGGCAAACGACATTGTTTCAGCTGTTTGACAAGCGTGAAAATTGTATTTTGACAGCTCGAATTCTAGAAAAGCAAGTAATAGATGGAGATTTCGAATCAAAGCTCAGATTGATCAAAAGTCCTCTGAATTCTAAACCAATTCTTTTTTCAACACTTCGTTTTTTGAACCAATCGTTGAAAGATAATAAAAAGTTGCAATTTTTTTAACAAACTCCTCCCATAAATCGTGCCACCCTTCGTCGTAAATTTGTCGTACCGTTTAAAGTCGAGAAAAATCCATTCCTCGCGGTACCGATCGCGATGATAAAATTCACGTTGGAAGAGATCGAAGGGACGACTGGCTCAACCTTGAACCCCGCGAATTTCGCGACGAAACGAAACTTACACACGTACGTCGGTGTTTTCACACGACGTCGGCCACGTCGATGACAATGAAAACGGATTCCACGGCGGCCCGAGTGAAAGTGAGGTCCGTAGTGAGCCGGATTGTAAAGCGGTCTCGTAAAGTCACGCGTGCAGGCCGCGTGTCCTCCGAGAGGAACCATGGAACAAAGTATGCATGTAACTGGTCACGCAGCGATGCGGCCATATTCGGCGGCCAAGAAATTAGGACGACCTGGCTACCGAGCGATTCACGTTCACGCTCTTTTTATCACCGTGGCTCTTCCTCGAGAATCCTCTCGATAAAAAAACCGACCCGGAAATCGAACGAGTCTGTCCGACGACTGTTGACACGGATAAATCGAATTCCTCGACTCTTCCGAGGGTGAGGAGAGAATGATCTTGAACGTGGATTTCTTTCATTAGTTTTGTTGAATTGGTTCGTTCTTGGGTTTGTTGGTTGAATTGAAGTCGTTTTATTTAAATGCATTGTTTAACCGTTTTGTTAACATCCATTGTTATTGTTTTGTGGGGGCATTTGAACTGATGAATAAGTAAGATTGTTAAGCTTCTTTGTTGCTGGTTTGTTTTAATCTTGGATTATTTTTGGAAGAAGACAGCGTTGAAACAAATTTGTATTATCTGTAGCCTGTATTAACACTACTGTTTTTAACAATTTCTATATGTTTCAATGTATAAATTTTGTTTTCTTTGAGTTTAATATAAATTTTTTAAAAGTGTGTTATTACCTAGAGTAAATTAAAATATAATTATTTGTTCACTAAAAGATATTGGATCCTATATGATCCTATATGAATTTTTTAAAAGTGTGTTATTGAACACATACCTAAAATAAATTAAAATATAATTATTTGTTCACTAGGAGATATTGGATCCTATATGAATTTGTATTTCAAAGCTTGATCACTTGGCCTATGAATTTTTCAACCAAAATAGCTTCTTATCATAATAAGCATTCCATCATGCTAACCCAAACACAATTAAGTATGAATCAGCCTTAGAACGAGGAAATAACATTCAAAATATTAAAGATAAAAATAGTAGATGATGAAAGAAAAAAATTAAACACAAGAATAGCAAACAGTGAAGCTTAAAGCAATCCTCAATCTTGCATCTTTATGTAGATTCTGTGTTTATATTAGATAAATGTACGTACATAGATCTTTCTACCTATATTCTAGAATTTCTGAAGAATACAATTATAAAAGAAATGGTTCCTGCGTGGGCGATGGGTTTATATGTTCTTAACTAGAAATCAAACAACTGAATAACAAAATCGTTTTCAAAGATTCTCCTGAAATAACATAGCGACGGGAAAGTTTCCAACATCTAGTATTATCTATCCAACTTGACGCAAGAAAATATATTCAAAAAATTCTCGTTCCTCTCCGTTCTTAAGTATCAAAAAAATTTAAATATCCAAGAAATAACTAAATAAGAACTAACGATAAAAAGATTCTTCGTCGAAAGAAAACCTGAACTGTACAGATGAATAAAACAGACGCATCTTTGCAACTTGTTAAACTTGTTCGTCCAAAAAAAAAAAAAGAAAAAAGAAAAAAAATTCTCAAGAAATAACCAAACGTAGAGACTCGGCGATAAGAAAATTTCCATCGAAAGGAACGAGGATGTACAGTTGAATAAAACGGGCGTTGGCGATCAGATTGGATTGGACCGAATTAACATCGAAAAGAGGCAATGGAACAACGTTCCCTCAGCAACGCGAGCTTGAAAATCGGCGTTCTATCTGGCACCCGGATCGAAGGCGGTGCTCGAAGATGACTGTACCGCCACCATGGGGTCCCATCTTTGGCCGGTTTTCTTTTCTTTTTCATCGGTCCCTTCGGAGGCAGGAGTCAGTGTCGTAAGGTCGTAGGTACGATACAGGCAGAGGCGCGGAGGAAGGATCACGCCCGCCGTCTCCTATAATACCGGTTTGTTAGATTACACGAGACCGTACACACCGAGAGATCCACGCCACGGTAGATCCTCCTGGATCGACCTGCGCGCACACCAAACTCTTTGTGCGTCTGCCTACCTGTCTGTCCTTTTCGCCCAGCCACTGCGACAACGTGCATTCACGGAATTAACCATCGTGTCTCGAATCATTTGCACGTTGATTTTATCAACGAAGTAATAAAATTTATTCGGGATAAAATTATTAATTTGAAGGGGAAGATGTAGGCCTTTTTACGAACGTTCGTGTTCGCAGGATCGATGCTGGAATTATAGATTGTTGCGTTGATAGTTGTATCAGAGAAATTGAAGCGCAAGGAATTTTATTTATACATTTATTCATACGTTGCACGAAAAGTCATTCGATTATTAAGAAGATTTTTTAGGAAATTTCAAACTAGTCATTTTGACTACAGACTGACTGAATTTTAGCTAGTTGGATTAGACGTTTTTCTTTTGCAAAATTTCATTGCGTTATTTAATAAAACAATTATGCTGGATTAATTTAGAAAAATTAGTCTTTAGGTATACAGTTACCATGTGACTGTAAGTGAGCTTTTTTAATATAAATTTTTGCCGGATATATTACAACAGAAGATAGCATGCTTATACATTTCCAAGCGGAAAATTCACAAATATTCACGACTATCAACGTAGATAGATTTGCGAAATCGACACGAGAAACAAACGAGGGTTAAGTGCAACCTTTCTAAAATTATCCGGTAATTTGCAAATTACCTAGCGCGTTGATTAACTTCCTGACGATCCACGACACGAGCCACGTCCTACACTAACGATCGTCGTTTGAAACAATGAGTCATTATTTCGACGTTAGGGAAACGACTCTCGCCCGAAATGCAAATGAATATCCCGAGAGGCGTGTGATCGATAACATCGTCGATGTAACTGTGTCTGGTAATGCCGTGATGTAATGGAACGGAACCAGTTGCATCGCTGTTATCACGTGTTCTCGTGATAAGAATCGCGTGACGTGTACAAAACACGCGAGGACAGAGAAGAAAAAAGAAGAGAAAAGGAAGAAGCAAAAGCGGAAGAAAAGCAGAAAGGAGCAAAGAGGAGGAAGGTGAAATCACGCCTGTCGTCTACGTTTGTCAAGTTGCACGAACCTTTATCCGTGCATCGCGAGATAATATCTCTGCGAGCCACGAGCTCGCGAATCACCGTCACGAAACAAATTGCTAAATTGCTAGATGGTAATCCTCCCCGTCTTGGACGAGCGTTCACGTTCGGAAAATTGGTGTATACCAGACGACGGTCTGACACGTTCCTTCGCGAATCAAACTTATCAGACAGACGACGGCGGAACGTACTTGATGTATCCGAGTATTGTTCGAGTCACTTGCACAGTCTACATCACAAAATCGGATCTTGAATTTTAAATTAAAGTCGAGATATTACACTATTTAATATAACAATTGCGTTGAAACGTCAAAAACTGAAAGGTGAGACTTAAATTTTCAAATAATTACACCTACTTCAATTTGGCTTCTGCAAATTATCACAGCTCTTATAGTATGAAAAGTAGTATGATTCGTTAGTAATTGTTTCTGTGACAGAAATTAACGAAACGAAATAACTCTGGAAGCACAAAGAATATAAAATTTCAACCTATGTACGCAATGAAGAAAGATTCGCGTCAAATGTTGAAAAATTTCGTTCATTGCGGGACATTCTTTTGTAACTTTCTCTCTTAAACCCTTTCTCCGAGACAGGTTACAAAATCGCGCGAACAAATCGCTATCCGTTGCTGCACGTCGATAACGCGTCTCTGAAAAAAGCAGCTGTGTCTATAAATACCTGGAACGAGCGTTCGTACACGCAACGAGTGCCGTACGCGATCGCATATCCCTCGAGAAAATTACATAATCACGCGCAACAAGTGCGTTTTCTCCGTACGGATCCTTTCTCGCGTGTGCCACGCGATTCTACGCGCGTACGTCGGCACAACGTGGCCTATGGTGCACCGTTGGGACCGTTCCACGTCCCGTGCAATTATTTTCGGCGTAACGAAGACGAGACGGTTTGGCCCTGGGTCGGAGCGGCGGCGGCGCGATTTCTCCAAGGGACCCGCGGTTAAGCGGTTAAATTTATCCTTCGCGGAGTTTCCGAGAGCTCGTTTCGCTCGATGGGATACCTAAAACGCTCACGGTTTCGAGAGGACTCGGAAATAGCTATGGACTCGAGCGACTCCCGAAATATCTTAACACCATAGATTATGGACGCGCGTGACCGGCTGGTTCACCTCGCTTCCACCTGAATATACGCGATCGAGCGACGCCGAAATGCTTCCTAAAGCATATATCACGACGTTCGGATGCCGCTCTGACAACCACGACGCTCTAACATGTGCTGTTTTTCGCTTTGTACGATCGATAGAGAAAATCGCGCGCCGACTCGTCGATGGGACTCGATGGTAAAATTACGGATATCGTCCTTAGGATAGAAAAATCTGAATTATTAATCTTTTGATCAAGGACGAAGACGCAATGAACAATATTTTTTGCTGTCGAGTAGAGAATTCTCCGAATGGTCGCCAAAAGGCAGATATAAACTCAAAAGTTAGCTTGAAACTTAAATGTGAATGTTAAGGAAAGTTAAGAAATGAATTCAGAATCGACCATATTGGAGATTATTGTTTCTCTATCGTTGGGTAGGATTCAGAATAAACGATGTAGAAACTATAATTTCTTACGATATAGGAAATAATGAATTTTCGTGAATCTTCGTGAGAATATTGTTCATTGCAGTATATCGTTTCTTAAAATTGTTGTGAGATTTCTTGTATGATAATTCAAATGATTTGAAGTGACTTGAAGAGCGATACGAATCGATAGAGAGAAGATGCGTCTGAAAAAGACTTGAATAAGACACTTAATGGCGATCGTAGATGAAATAAAATTTAAATAAGGTTTAATTGTTCTCATGAGAAGTGCAATGATAATGCTTGATTCAAGATACAGTATTTATAAATAAAAATTATGTATTTGATTTCATTATGCCAACTAATGTCCGATATGTAAATTCCTTCACGCGCACTGACATCATACATTTAATTATTCAAAGAGGATTGCAATGAGAACTATTCTGCGAACAGGCAAGCTGTCACATTGTAAAATAATTTCTGTCTATCGAGAATCGTTCGACATTTGTTAACTAAAATAAAGAATAAATCGATATAAATTAAAATTTTTCTCACGTATTTTTAAAAGAAAAATAATGAATTATTCGAGACACGTAATTATATTAATTCGATTCTTGTACGAAAATTAATCTAATAATCTTCGAGACAAAGAAAACGATAAGATAGGTTTGTCATGCACGTTTTTTAAAGATGTACAATAGAGAATACGATGATAAATATATATTTACTCATTCTCAATAAATTTTTAGAATTTTCTTCTGTATCTTCAATACGTTAGGTTTTAAAATACTGAAAAATTATAATAGTACAGCGAGAGAATCGTCGAAAAGAAATCTACAAAAATTAAATTTCCAATGAAGAAAGAAATCCTCATGGCGTTATCTAAATTTGAAAATAACTCAGATCGTGATGGTGGAATCGTGTTGTAGAAAAAGTAAGGAAAGAAAAAAAAAGGCTATCGTCTATCGCGGCGAGACATTAATACATTAGTCGTCTACGATAAGGTACGATGCCCCTTACTTGAAGTAGAGCGATCACCAGACGCGTTTCACCGCTCTGCACGGCTATGGTGCTTATGGTGGTGGTCGTCGGACTGGTGGTTTGTTGCGGTGGATCCTCGTTGCTCTCCACCATCGTTCGTGATTCCTTCTCACGAGGTCCCTCGCTGTTCTCCGTCGTTTCCATCGAGTCGTGCCCGTCTACCATTCTCGTAACTCTTCTCTTTCGCGGCAAAACAGAATCGTTCGAGCTATCGGCGTGGATCGATTCAGCGATCGTCCCGAGCCTCGTTCTTCGCGTCGTTCTTTTTATAATCGTTACCTCAATACCAAGTGTAAAGTAACGTGCGAAAAGCACTTTCAGACTGGATTTGACATCGAAGAAGTAGCAGACTTATTTCCGATCGCGATATCATTGAATATCAGTGCTCTTTTCTTCTTTTTTTTTCTTTTTAGCTGCTTTGAATTTTGAGACAGAGACGATTCACAGTTTTGGGGAAATGTTAGACGAAGTATTTGGACAGGAAAATTTTTTAATTTTTGAAACCAGAAAAATTTAAATACCCAGAAGTTTAATTCTTTCAGTTTAAATTTTCGAACTTACAGATTTTTTTAAATTTAAGACTCTGTTTTTAACGATCCAACTTGCGAACTTTAGAAACTCCTGATCTATAAATTTCTCGAATTTTCAAGTCCCCAAATTTTGAAGAAACTTTCCAACTTTTACAGTTCTAAATATGAAAATCATTTGATTCTCAAACCTTTAAATTTTGAAATATCCGGACTTCTACATTCCCCGATTCTCGAATTGTCAAACTCTCGAATGTCCAAACATCAAACACGAATTAAGTTTAAAATACATCAAATCCAGTTCCAATTACTGTCACGTTACTTGTTGATAATTTCTACTATCACCGCTAAGCTAAGTATCGTCAAATCGATTGATAAAAATCAGGCAGATCGAGCGTAACAGTACGACGATAATAAATCTTTAAACCTAATTAGAAATCAGAATTTCTAATGTAACGTGCGTAGTGTACTCTTTCCAACGAGAGTACACTCTGCACGTTGCACCACGCGAACAAGTCAAAGATCTTACACCCACGAATCGCGAGTCCCGAGACTTTCTACCAAAACATACAGATAGATCAAAGTTCGCGACGCGGAATTCAATCGTGGCTGTATTTCTGTGAAAACGCGGAATTCGATTGGCCTGTTTCCAACGACGTTCAAGGCATGAACCAAGGAGACGAGCGAAAGTTTAATAGCTCTCGTCTATCCACCGCCGAATTAATTTCGACGTTGATCAACGTGCGAAAGCAAACGTCCGCGTTCTTGCCAGATGAGAACGTGGCGTTATCACGCGGAAATATTTTCGACTTGCTCGAAAATTGATGCTCGTCACTGACCGTTCTTTCATCTTCCCTCGAGATCTTCCCAGCGAAGCCAACGCCGCTGGCCGGCTACGTTCTCCAGTTACCATCGGCCGTTTCTACCGATTAACGTTATTTTTGGCGATTCGCCAAACGCGCGAATTCTGCGGACACCGAAGGCGTGCCGAATCGTCGCTTCGAGATCTTCCATTCCTTCCTTCCCTGCGAGAAAAATCCCCCGGCTCCGATCGGCCCTTCGCGCTCGAAAGCGACCGAAATAACGATCAACAGGGGGAGAGGTGATTGCACCGAGCAATCTTAGATCCGTTCCATCCGATATTGGACGAAGATGAAACGGTCCGAATGGAATTTAGGAGCTTCGAACGGAGTTTAGGAACGAATCTGTTGGATCAGAGATGTTGGTTTTGATCCAAGTTCTTTAATGACGAAAGTTTCATCCACCCTTGTAGGATCGAAAATATGAATTTTAGTGGAATTTGAGAGGTTTGAAAGAATTTTAGAGATTTGGACGAATTTGGTTTGATTCGAGTTCTTTGATGTTTGTTTAGTGGGTAATGATTGATAGTTCGAATGTGTCACTCGTGGTTGGAAGATGGAAGAATGATTTTCAAATAAGAATTGAGAGTTTTGAGAGAGGTTGGAAACTTGGTTAGAAAGGTAGTTCTTGATCAATCTTTAATTAGTTAATTATTATGCTTTCATAGATTTGTTGCATTGGAGCGTTGCAAATATTTCAGTTATAGTTGGAGAGTGGTAAAGAAACGTTCAAATGGAATTTAAGAGTCTTGGAAGAATTTAGAGGAGGATTGGTTTTGATTCAAAAGAAAGAAAGTAATGGTCGATAGATCAAATATATCACTTATAACTGAAAGATTGAAAAATAGTTTTGAAAGAGTCTAGAAATTTTGTTGTGAAAGTTAGTTTTGTTTATTACGATAAAAAATGTAGATTTATTATCTGGGAGATTTCTGTTCAAAGATGAAAAGGATTGCTTTTGCTTATTATTAGCTTAAAAGAAAGATAATAATTAAGAGTGAGAGACAACTATATCGAATCATTGTAGATGCTTCGTTTATGAATAAAATATCGAAAAACAAGTTTTGGAAGAAAATTTAAATGTTCTAAAACTTTTATATTTTAATGCAATCGCAATTGGAAGATTAAGAGGAAATTTTCAAAATTAAGAATTTATAAAATATTTAGGAGCTTACTTATCTTAAAGATTCTTGTTCCTATAATTATTAAAGATTGATCAAGACTAATAAAAATTGTTGCACAGAGAATTCGCAGGACAAAGAGATTTTATACTGTTATCCATTGAATGAAAGAATTCTAACAATCAAATCCCCCAAGAACTTTCTGATGACCAGTCACGAACAAACAATCTGTACTTAAATTCAATATATACTTTATTTAAACGGAGACATATCATTCAACGACCTCTTCCAATTAATGGAAAGACTATCTCTCAATGGAATTTCTCAATAGAAGAATTAAATACCTCAAGAGGAAAATAAAAATTCCAAATTAAAAGATACATCGTTTCCACGAAGACGTATGGATCAATGCCTGTCCGAGGTTCTCAATAAAAGAGCGAAATCTTAAAAATTTCACCATTTTAATCCTCTCGAAAATTTCCAAGATAAGATAACAGTAAATAAAAAGATACATCGATGAGAGAGACCGAATCATTCGTACTCAACTCGAATCTACTTTTCAACAAGACGTGCAATTCACTTACAATTAACACCTGAACGCCACTCGCGATATCTGCTTGCGATAACGATCCACTCGGCTGCGATCCACTTTCGATTCTGATCTAATACTCGAATATATATACTCGCTACTAGTATCCGGCAAGTCCAATGCACCAGCCTTTTGGAAAAAAAAAACCACTATCATTACGAGCTCAGCCTGAAGAAAAAAGAAAAAAAAAGAAAAAAAAATCGAGTCACCGGAGAACGTCGCTATCGATCATTCGCCTGTAATTTTCGCCGAGCGAAAAAAAACACCGCGTCTCGCTTTCCTCGATCGAACGTCAGTATGTTTATATTTTATAGGTATCTTTGCGAGGTGACGTCACCGACACGGACGAACGAATGGGAGGATAAAACCGGACTGACTGGTGGCGTTCTCCGAACGAGAGGTTCGCCACACCACGTCGCGACCCATGGGCGATCGCGGAGACGATCCCGACGTGGAAAAAGAGACGACGTGGAAATTAAGCGAGATCGCGTGTACCGCACAGCCGCTGGTTGAAATCGGCGGTGTTGCACGGTTCACGGATTTCGCGGTCCGGAAGCGTTTCCATCGTCCGCTGCCCCCAACTTCGTGAAACAATGCACGATGGCATTATGGTATTATCGGTGGCATTATGCCAGGCTAATTACGCCGTTATCTATTCTCCGACGATCGCTGTTACTGGAGTTAAAGAAACGTTAAAGAGAGGGGGGGGGAGGTGGAATATACATCGAATGATATCGTTTCTGTTTTTTTTATTTTTTTTTTTATTTAATGGAGAACGAGATGTGATATACACGTACGTAAATGTATACGTGTATCACCGGACGATGGGATTTTAAAGAACGAGCACGATACTCGTGCTTTCTTCGAGACAACGATAAATTCACGCACGAAATATAAATGGCTTTGTAAGATGATTTCACTCGCTTGGCTCGATCTGTTACTCGCGGGAACGACAGTGTTACGATCGGACTTTTTTTTTTTATAGCGGCGCTTCTCAAGGTAAAAGAGACGAGAGCTACTCGTGAAGCAGCATGCTTCAAGGACGAGATGGAATCCAGGTCGAGTGAGATACGTGACGATTCGAACGGGTTTTTGGTCAAAGTGTCTGACCCGCGATTACGTGTCGCGGATCGGTAAGTCCGTATTTCAAAAGTATACCCAACTTGCTCGCGGAGAAATTGGATACCGCGATTCGTGGAGCGAGTGATAATTAAATTACACGATACTTGAACGAAGAACCTCTCTACGTCTATCGGTGTTAGCCTCTCATTACGACAATGTTAATCGATTTGACATTCTACTTAGCATCTACGGAAATTCTTACGATTACAAAAAGACCGAGGCGAATCGGAAAATTCCATTCTCGAATAGAAAGTGAAAAAAAAGGGAAAAAAATCGAAAGTCAATCGGTTTGACATTAAGTCTCGGTTTGCGTTACGTTATTATCTGATTAATTGTCACCTAAATCGACCCACGTTCAAGCAATGACAGCCACAACGTAAACCGCAGCAGCAAGAGCACTCGCGTGACACATGTCACAATCGTGTCACATCACCGGTCGATCGGTCGCAGAAGCCAGTCGACTCGACACTGACCGATCGTCCCGTTTCGAATGCCGCCGAAGTGCTTTGGCCGCGCATGCGTGTCGTCGAGCGCAACCGAACACGACCGAGCGCTACCGATTGCGCGCGAAATACCCATGAGGCGCGAGTCGGTGGCTCGTAACCCGCCACATTCGAAACAACAAGTCACCGCGATAACGAGAACCAAGCTCGTTCTAATTGCCGATAATCTCCTTTCGTTCGAAACGTGACCGGTTCTCTTTACGTTTCCAAGGTACAAAACACGAGGTTCCTCTGACTGTTGTTGGATAACGCTTTATTTACAAACGTAAGCCATGCACACGACATCGGTTTGTTATAACACTTATGCACACAGTTCGACTGGAAAGTGTTTGTTCGTTACTCAAGTACATACTAATTTTGATTTTCTTTGAATGACGAAGGAGTTAGGTAGTCATTGGGGCGGTTATTGTTTGTAATCAGTTCAACCCAGCATTTCTAGAGCGATTTCTGGCTCACAGTATTCTTCGTTCATAGTTACAAACTTGTATAAAATTAAAAAATTGAAATTCACGTTTATCAGCGTGATATAAACTCTCATTTACCATATTGTATATATAGAGGTTACAATATAAAACACAGCAGATCATCAAGAGATCGTAATTACTCTCACAGCATTTTTAAAAATATATTAACACATGTGTTTATAACTTCATAGACAATTGTAACAATGTAAAGCTTCATAGAAATATGTACTTAACCAGGTTGAACGTACAGAAACAAGTTCAGAAAGAAACACAGAAGCACACAGATCACATAAAACTCTAGCTAGCTTGCGTTAGACAGTGACACACAACGTCGATTCTCATTAACGCTGTTAAATTCGATCAGATTCTGCTGCGCGGACAAACGATCGAAGCAAGCAGCCTCGTGACTGCAACTGCAGTTGCAGCGTCCGTTTTTCCGATCGCCATTCATCGAGGAGCCCTCGACCGAACTCACCTTCCTCGCTCTATCGAGGAAATCCTGTCCTTCGAGATTCTCGTCCACCCTCGTCGGCGTTGTCTCGATTCCACAACTCTCGCCATGTCGCGTATACTCCTTCAAAGACAGCGTACTATCCTTTAAAATCTCTGCGGGGATCGTGCGTGATTCTTGATTGAGCTCGCAAATCTTCGCGAATTTGATCACGTGTTCGGTGTCGTCCGTTTTCGTTGACAGTTCGTCTCTGCGACTGTACGAGTCCGCTGTTTAAAAAAGTACAATTCTTAACGAAACGTCTCTAGCAGTAACTTTTGCAGCAAATATATTTAACACATATCGTATGTTTTAAATTTTTTTCTCCGAGTGTTTTTGTGAATTCAATCATTAAAGGAACAAAATTTGAATTTCTTGCGAATACATAAAAATTTTGATAGTCTGATTGTAAAATTCTTGCTCTACTTCGAAATAATTTGTAACATACTGCGACAGTATATTATCGCGTCGTAAAATTATTGTTATATTTTGAAACAGTCTACAATATACCGTGGATTATCATTAGCGAGTGTGAAAAATCTTACATTTGCAACCAGAATCTGTCTCGTGGTGTAATCCGTTCGTTCGAACATCCGGAAACACGATGCGTTCGAGATCCTTGATTTCTTTAACATCAACGTTTTCTCGGTGATCTTGCGTGGTGTTGGATATCACTTTGTAAGATGCGATACCTAAACGAGTGTCGTGGGACACACGTAAAGTCGTTGTTTCTGTAACTTCTTTCACAATCTTCCCGGATTTCTCCTGAATCGGCACGAGATAAAACAGCGTATTAAATTCTCAACGTAGAGTAAATCGAAAAGACTGCCCTAATGAGAAGGTAGCTTGAGTCAATTGACAAAAATCCATTCTTAATACGCGTTATAAATTCATCGGTACTTCCAACAGCGAAATCTTTATTCCTGTACCAATAAATACAACTTGGTTAAGTTGAATAATAATAATTATAAATATTAATATATATCAGTAAAAATGTAATAATAATAACATTTATAAATATAATTTCCTCTTTAAATGTTCAATGAAATTTTTTTTACTACTGCGTGTGTAAAAAAAAAATCTACTTTGATAAAAGAAAAATCAATATAAAAATTTGTTTCCATTACGAACGAGAGCACAAAACCAAGAGTCTAATTTTGGGAACTGCCTTCTCATTGCGCTAATTCGCAAGAACACAGATATAAATTATTTTACACACTTCGACTTTCTTTTCCATCGACACGAGCTTCTCAAGCTGTTTCTCCTTGTTCGTTTCACTAACTTCCGGTTTTGTAGTATCCATGGAGACGATTTTTCTTTCTGCTTTCGGTTCTTTTGAAGCTTCCATTTGTCTAACAGTGGAAGAAGTCACCGCTGCGCTGGTGGCAGTGATAAATTTAGGTTCCTCGATGTTCCACCTTTGCAAAAAAAAAAAAAAAAAGAAAGAAAGAAGGGAAAGAAAAGTTATTACAGTCGTGTTATTAATGAACGAATTAACGCGTGTTATTTTTGTGCATTCGGTCGGCGTTTCTTACCAAGTATCGTTAGCAGACGTCACGGTTGCTGGAACAGCAAGGTCCTCGCATTCTGGAGAGGTAACGAACGATTCGCTTCTGGAACGAACTGTCGGAGTGATCGAACGTTCGGTCGCGGTCACGTAGTCCTCTATGTTCGAATCTTCGGCTAGACTATCGTCGAACGACTTCTCGATTACGTCCTACGATCGTGATATAAATATCACAAAATGCATTCGATATGACGTCGAATATAAACGTTACTTAATGTAGAGATATAGAAACAACGATCGAAAAAGAAAGATGCAACTGTTAGATTATACGAGACAGTATCGCGTGTACCAATTTTTCTAAACTTAACTTGACTCATTGAGAATATTACACGTTATTCAATTCTGTCTTTTGATATTCCGATATTATCAAATATCTTCTCCATTATTATGTCTTTGGTCCAAGTCTTGTAACTTTATGATGTTTGAAAATATTAAAATGCTTACTACGGTCAAGAACTTACTTTTTAAATTGGAGATACGCTTTTAGCAACTTTTAAATATCTATCTATTACTTTAACATATTTCTTATATCCTGACAAAACAATATAACAACGTTCAATGATTTTCTTGCACTTGTATATTTTTACGCATCCATGTGCATAATGCGTAAAATATAATGTACAATTCATCATTTAGATCTCTTCCCTTTTCAATGATATTATTTCACTGCTTAGTCTTACAATTAGTGGATCAAATATGTAAGATGCTATCATAATCTTCTCTCTGCTTCACCAAACGAACAAAACACATATCTCACCTCTGCGATTTCTTCCTTCGTCTTCGCGTCATCCGTTCGATCCGTTCGATCCAAATTCGCGTTCTTACTTTCCTCCTCTCTTCGATCCTCTTCCTCGACAATTTTTCCCTCTTTCTTAGCACTCTCCATCGCGGTGGAACTAGCCTTGCCATTAACAGTGGAAACATCAGTGGAAACAGTTCCATTCGCAGATTGTGACGTCGAAGTCACCAAACTGGATATCTTCTCCTTCGAGGCAACACTTTCGTTGTTATTCGACGCGGAGGATAAGATCGTGGACACGCATTTCGGTTGGAGTTGCACCGTAGACACCGACGAACTGATCAGAGGTGCAGTGATCCCGATGGATGAGGTAGAAATCGTTTGAATTTGGCTGGGAACGGGGGTAGACGTTGTGATCGGTAGGTTCGACGACGAGAACAGGGACGAAGTGGAGGACATTGCGGACGACGACATCGGAACTGGTCGAGTCCTGGCACCAGCCTCGCAAAGCTTTGCGTCCAGCTTCTCGGCGAGACGCGTTACTTCCGCCAGCCTCGCCGAGATCGCCTCAATCGCTGTCAGGTTACTGCCTTTGCCCGAGGCATCCTCGGCTTCAGACATTCTGGAAAAATAAATTTCCCTCGTTCACTTCGAGCTATTAATAGACTTTCTCTGGACTGTCCGTCCATCGACTTCGTAAAGGATTACGTGTCGATCGTGTGTTATGATCGATCCGATGGGATCTATGATAAAAGTGGAGAAAAGACTGATAGGTTACACTGTTGGTACGTGAAAAATTAAGTTGAAAGTTTCGAGTGAAGGTTTTTTAGGAAATTGAGGTTTAAGGACTTGTTAAATTTTTCAAGTGAATTGTGACGGACAGGAAATTATTCTGTAAGTGTAAAAATAATTCTCTCGTCGTTTTTGATTTTTAGGAAATTAAATTTGAAAGTCTGAAAAGTTGACAATTGACAGAAGATTATTCTATATAATGATAGAAATACGTAGAAAATGTAGAATAAAATTTTGGTGCTTGAGATTTTGTTTTTCTCTCTTTTTTTTTGTCAATTGGAAGTTTAAATAACTTTTTGCTCTCTATATTCTTGAAAATGAACCTTTTGTTTTGGCAGTGTATTTTTTTTTTATGTATTCTTTATCTTTCTTTTCCCTATGTTTGAAGAAATACGTAAAATCTTACTTTAAAAGCAATTAAAGATTAAAGCATTCAAAATTGAGCCATCAAGTTCAGAATATTAATTATAATATTCATCGTATTGTATGTAAAAAATATGTTTCTTTTCCTATCAAAATGAAGCATATTTTTAAACAAGAATTTTTAGAACAGACAAGATCATTTAAACTAGCGATTTTACGATCGCGTTCCATTTCAAATTTAGACCGAAATTACCTGTTAGAAACTGTTCTCCGATATTTTCATTAGTGATATTTTTTCTGTTTTATTTTTCAAAATATGAATAAATTATTCATATATATATACATATCACATATTTATCAATTGCTATATAATTACAACTGCATTGTTCATGTTCAATCTACATTTATGAAAGAAATCGAATCAGCGTTCGAAATCGAACTCTTTGCTTCGCTCTCTATATTTTACAACGATCGATATACAGAAAATGATAGGTGCATTTCAGCACGTAGTATCAACAAAATTAGCCTCGAGAAAATGTCAGATTTCCAAAGAATTACGTAATCGACAGTGACAGCGCCGCAACGAAGCGTCGCGACGCGGTTGTGGACCAGATGGTGGCTTCAATGTGGGGCGGAGTTCTAATTTCGGTGAACGAAGAGCCGCCGAATCTGCACAGCGTCAATTTTAAGCGGCACATTCAATCTTAACGCATCAAAATTTTAATCAATCTAGTTTCAATCTGGTTTCTTTGAGGAATGGAAAAATACCATTTTCTCTGTATTATTAGATAATAGACAGCCCTATTCAAAAGTTTTAGGACGGGGATTATACTTATTCCAAAATTGGGGAAATCAAAAAAGTTTTTGGAGTAATAATCTATTAACAACCGTATTATAAAATATACATATAATTGAAAAATTGGATTATTTGCAATAAATATTAGAATGTCAGAAAGAAGAAGTTAACTTAAGAGCTTTTAACAAGACTGCATGAATAATGAGAAAAAAAATTGTCTTCGTTGAAGGAAGAAAAATATTGAAATTGATAAATTAGCGGAGTAAATTAATATTATTTTTCATATTCTTTAACTCTATTTTACTCCGTAAATCTGTAATGAATTGTCAATTATCCATCCTAAAAATGTGGTGTATTTTCTTATCACTTATTTCTTCCACTTTTTTTCATCTATCACTGTATTTTGATATAACGAAGTCGTGACAAATAGAATTTTAGAACATTACATTCCACAGAAACAAATACATAAATTATTCCATGCTATTCTTCACCGTTTTGTGATATTTAATTTGCATCTCTTATCCAAGTTCATAAATACGCGCTCTAAAAGTATCAACTCGAATCCTTGTCATGCTTGTTAGCGAATAAACAGCCTAAAGAATCGTAAATCATTTAATTCCAACAACAACTCAAAATAACCAACAACGTGAAATTAAATTAAAAACCTCGCAAGTCGTATTTTACGATACGAGAATGCAAGAGACATCGATAATCTACGTCTTGCGGCGAGTCCGAAAATAACGAACGAAAATCTTCGAGTCCGACTAATGGAAATCGTTTCGATCGTCGATCAGATTTTGAAGTCCGTGGACCGTGGCCAACGTGTTTTCGCGACAGTGTCTATGCGCACGTGCACGAACTGGGAAACGTTAGAATAACCGCGATACAACCGCGAATGATAAGAATTTTAAACAAACGGACCGACCGGCCAACGAAACACAGAAGGAAAATAAGGGGCCAGCTCAAACCGATATTATTCGCTTGTTTTGGCTGGGTGCCAATCGGCTACATTTTCCGCACACCAACTTCTCGCCATTTTTACGCGAGTTCTCGAAGCGAAACTTCACAGCCGCGATTCGCGAACGAATATTCGAAACGGATTCGCTCGCGCGTAACAATTTCTTGGCCCTGACCGTCCTCGTGTGAGTGAAAATAGGACGTTTGTCTCTACGAGCGCAAACGGTGGCGCGCATACGTCAACGCTAGACGCAAGTGACCTATATTTATCTACCAACACGTGGCTGAAACTCGACAAACTGCTCATTTGCTTCGTCAAGTAAACAAAATTGCAGTAATTAGAAACGGTAAAAAAGAAATAAGCAGCTAGGGCGCTGGATCGAAAAGTTTCTCGATCAATTTCTTCATTATGTTACGTGAATAAGTCAGTTTGATCTTGTATGAAACGTGTGAATCGAAAGAATGATATTGGCGTAAAATAGAATGAATAGATTATTTATTACAAAAATTTATTGATGTGATATTTATATGAAATATTCTCTAATGAGTGGAGATTGACAAACCAGAAATTGTAACAATCACAAAAATTTTGAATGGGCGAACTAAAAAAATGTTAGCTAGTGTCTTCGTTGTCTAGTATCTAAATAAGTGCCATTTAGCATTTCATGCAATGAAAAATTACATCAATAATCAGTCAAACGCTGGAAATTTCACCGACTAAAGAAATGAATTAAATAAAAAATTTCGGGCTCAACTTCTTCGTTATACTTGTTTTATTACTTCGAAGTGTTATTTAACTTTTCACGAAAAATTTGAGTCGAAAGACTGATGTTGATTGATTGGTTGCAATTATTATTTCAAAATAACTATTTCATCGAGGAATTGTCGATCTTACAATGGACTGAATAGGAAAGAACGTTTGGTACGAAAACGGTAGGCGATTCTAGGAACACTGATCGAACGAAAGCAGGGCGGCGTTTATCGTATTTCGAAACGATCGGACTTACATGCAGCAATATCAAGATGTAGGTATCCGGTCGACGTGCAGCCATGGACTGACACACCGCCTCCGTTAAAAACAAGGAGGTGCTCGTCGACGATACCGTGGCCCTCCTCGCCTCTTATATTACTTCGGCAACGGCCAACTCGATCTTTCTCTTAATACCGTCAAACTCGAGTTATCCTGCTCTCGCGGTTAGACGACCGAGATACGCGTATTTTATTGCACCGAATCCGAAAGCGCCAGTTAGAATGGCGAGAGGAAATCCAAGGACAGATTGAGACGATCGAGAAAGCTTGGAAATTCGATCGGTAGATGTTGCCAGAAACGTTTGAAATCTCAACAAAAATTGATTGTGCGATTATTGACGTTCAATCACTGTACAATTTACGAGCAGACAGATTTTCTGGTTATTTCAGTTTTCAGTGGTTATTTTCGAATCAATTTCGTTGGGAACTTCGATGAAAATTGATTGGTGACGTGGGTGACGTTCGTTCATTCAATTTAGGAGCAGACTGATTTTCGTGGTTATCCTCGAATTAATTTTATCAGAAACTTTGATAGAAATTAGCTAGATCAATTCCTGACATTCATTTGCTAATTTATGGTGAGACGATTAACTTGAAATAGTTGAAGAGCTTTCTGAAAAGATGGCACGATGAATTGAGTTGCTTTAGTTTTTTAATATCACTCACGTCAAATTTTATATGCAAACATTTGAATCGATACAAAACAAGTTACAGGCGCGATCGCCCAGACAATGCCACTCCTACTCGAGATCTACTCCACGCTCCTTCACGAATCACGTGACCCAAATTAACCAATCGCTAATTTTCGTTGCATTAGCGTTGCACCTGAAGAAGCCCGATTTCCCTCGCTAAAATCATTTTCAGTGATAAAAAGGAACAAAATTTTATTCATCATAATCTACAGATCCCAAAAAGATCTTCAATTATACTTTGTTCGAAAAATTCATCGAAAATTCTGATAAAAATTAGTTGTACGATTCCTGTTATTCATTCGTTGATTTATTAGTTTTCTAAATAAGTAAAATATTAGTAGTTGCCAGATGTTTGAGTTTCTTTTGAATAGGATCGAGGATTTCTTTCGAGACACGCATGATCACTGTCGTACTTGCCGTTGATGACAGAGAGGTTCCTTCAAGCGTGTTCTCAGGAGACGACCCAGCCTCACCATTCGTCCAACTTCGAGAAGTAGCTTTTCTCGATTATCCAGGATAATTACTATCTCAGCCTTGGCTCGAGCTTCCGCGGCTAGGTCCTCTGGCCTCCAGGAACGACGGAGCGATGCCACAGTCTTGATTAGATCGTACAGTTTCGAACAGTGCTTGAAGAAGAAACGGTGTTGGAAATTATAGAAAATAATGTGGACGATAGCAGTGACGAAAGTGCATTTCTTAATTTTTCAACAACAAGATAATTATAGATGACGTTGCGTAAAATTTGTTTTACTTGTTTGGGAAATTTTTTTAGAAACTATAACGCGGTAATACACGTGTTTTGAAGTTTGAAGAATTTTTCTGTGAAACTAAATGAAATCTTTTTTCCCAATCAAAATTGTCACTTTACTACTCCTTTTTTTAACAACTCACAATCAGTTATTAAAAGGAATGGAAAATTTTAAACGACTGATCTAATACGAGGTAAATTGGTATTGGTCACAGTAAATTGTGCATCGCTGTGCAAAATGTTTAAATGACGGTCACCATGCGTACATCTTCGACGCTTCTATGGAAAACAGCACACACTCTCAGTCTGGTTAATTGTTCTTGACTGACGGATCGAAGCTGCTTCCAGGCTTGACGTAGCTTCGAGAAGAGAGTTGCGTTGCTTTCCAGAGGTAGCCTGCAGGATAATCTTAGCACTTGAGCACCATTTACCAGTTGGCAGCCATAGTCGTATGTCCCCTAGGAATTTAAATACCAAGATACCACAAAGTATAAAATCATTTTACTTTACATTTCTAAATTATTCTGGAAATTATTTTATTCCAAATTGTATCCTACACTCTTACTCTGCACGTTCCTCCTGGTAATTCAACTGGCGAGATAATATTTGTCATTTATTATTTAAAAATAATATTGAAACAAATAGAATAAAGATAAGTTGAAACAATTTAAAGTCTCAACTTATACGACTACTAAATAATTATTTCACCAATTATACCTTGGCAGTTTCTTGAAACGACTGATGCTCCTCTTTCTGCAACTGTATTTCCATCGCGTTGCATCCGATTTCCATGTGATTTTTCAACAAAACGTCATACAAATCGTTCAACCATTTAACAGCCTAAAAATTTCCACATGTAATCAGTATGTTATACCGCGTACAGATTGAAAATACTTTACACTGAGGATGAGACGATGTCTTAAAATTACATAATCACCTGTTTAGCGTCGCTTTCGTAAGTATATATCAAAGCGATCTGTTTCAAAGACAGTTTCTGCAACTCGACACTGTCATTGAAAATATTCTTCCTAGCGTTCGTTGCATCCAAAATATCTCTGACATTCACTATGTCCTCGCCATAGTCAACGTGCACGTCCCGGCCTAGCGCGTCTTTCACCGGCATTGACAAAATGTCTGACAATTTTTCACCTTCCTTCACCAACTCGCGTTCCAACGTTTCTATGATAAATGTGCGATTTATTTCAAGCGAGGTAATGACGAGATGACAAAAATAAGGAAGAAAGAAAATTATTTACCTAAAATTGCTTGGCTCTGTTCCAATTTCAAAAGATTCGCACCAGCTTGAGAAAAATCGTGAGTTCTATTGCCCATAACTAATTTGTCGAACACCTCGCTCGTCTTGTCAAAGTACTGAAAATAGCAGTGACACAACGCTAAGGTTCGTTTAAAAGTTTATCCTTCTCTATTGTCATCGACAAGTACCTGAGAGACTAGCCTAAAAAATCTTTGTGAAGTGATCAACACGTTTCGTCGTCTCTCGAGTCTGTTTGCGAAGCTCCTGCACACGAAATCCATGAAATCCCTTTGAGATTTTAGATCCTCTGACAAACGCGTGCTTGGCAAATTGTCGATCTTGTGAAGCAACTCTGCGTAACGTCCATAAGTTTCCTGAAATTTATTTTTTAATACTGTCTCATTATACTCTAGAGTATGATCGAATGATTTTAATTCATCTGGTTTTCTAGTTTTCTTCCAATTAATAACAATTGCTAGAAATTAAATAATTTAACCATTAAATTGAATCGTTTATTAAATTAGTCATTTCAAGGAAATAATTAAAGTATGACTGTCTAGCTCCTAGGAATTAAATTTAGCAGTTCATCGTAGTTCGTTCGAACCACTTAACAGTCAAATATCCCGTCACTGTGATATTTTATTATTTTCTACATCAATAACGTCGTTAATTTTGCTCTTTCACCCTGCATTCTAACTCGAGCTCTTCGTGTCGTCTGCGAAGTTCCTCCGAAGAGGAAACGTCGAATCCAACTTGACAACAGGAGTTTAACATGGCGTCGGCCGGTCCTAGAATCCAATCCGTAACGCACGACACACCCTTCTCGAGATCGCCGATTATCCTGGCTGTATCCAAGTTTCTTTCCATCTCCGACCAGGAGTTCTCGATGTCCAGCTAAAAAATATACAATTCGTACAGCAGCACATCTTACGTCTTTCCCCTTTTATTTCGGAGAGTACGTAGTACCTGCTTCAATTCGATGGAATCGATAAGCTCGTAAATCTTTATCGTGCTGTCCAAAGTATCCTTCGTGGAGTCTCTGCTCATCGAACTGATTAAGTTTCTGCCTAAAATCGTACGGATACAGATAATTAATATTCTCTTCCTTTAATATCGCCCTGTATTGTATAATTCGCTTAATATCCATTTTAAATTGTTATTATTTAATCTTATTTGATTAGTGACTCTGATTGGTTAAAGAATTTTTTTCTCTATTTCTTTCATCAAAACATTTAAATCACAGATAGTTTAACCAAATACGCGCAAACTATTCTCAAATAAGGAGCTTTCAACATAAATTTAAAGATTCCAAAAATCTTCAGAATGCATGAAATTAGATAGCATTTAGATCATAATGACGCTTGATTATTTCTATATCGAAGTAAAGCGTGTATTTAAAAACGCATCTCCGAGATGATTCTTATGCTCTGCCTGTTAGAAGACAGAGAAAAAAGGAGGAAGTGTTTTTACACCCTCGCGCGTTCCCGCGAGCACGCGACTCTGTCAGCTCGCTTCCAAAGAAACGTTGCTACTCGACATCCGGTTAAGCCGGTTTTTCGATTTTTCCGGACAATCTGCTCGTATCCGAGTGTCGATCCTCGTGTGCAACCGGTTGCTTGATTTTATCAACGATCAGGAAATAGACATTCGTGCGATCGGCTACGACGAACGAGCCGCCTGCGACAGATACGCCGCGAAAAACTGAAGATTTCTTTGCGTATAGAGGAATGACGGTCATCCAGACTCACGATTTACTCAAACTTTCAATTACCAGGTCATTCATTTTTTAGTAGATAGATTTTTCAATCGTGCGATCGAACAATTTTTTTAAACTCGAATGAATCAAGAATCACACCAACCCTCCAGTGCTATAGATCGTCTGAGAAACTGCTTCCATTCTTCATTCAGCTCTATTTTTTCCCTACGTTATTTTATATTTTATACATTTATATTATGAAAAATTAAAATTGTGTTTGCTAGTTTTCAATAACTGAATTTAATCAGCAGAGATCATGCACCTGATTGTAGAACATGTCGCGCATGAGACGTTAATTCGCTGTTCATCCCCCAATAAGATTCCAAATCATCGTCCGACTCTGACATGCGAAATCCATCCAAAGTCATCAGTCTTTGGTGTAGAGTAGTCATGTTTGTAACGAGATTGGCTGCATCTTTAGTGTAGTCTTCCACTTTCTGTTAATTAATTTCCAATTAATTACAAAGTCAACTCGTTAAAAATGAAATTCAGTAAAATTAATTACATTAAAGAAAAATATGCCAATCGTTCACTCACTTTTTGTTTAAGAGTGACCACAAAAGTTCATTCAACTCTGCAATGTGGAAACTCGCACATTTACAGTACTCAATTATACGAAACCTATCATTTTAACTCTCTAAAATTTCTTTGCTGCCTTTCTAACTTAATAACTCGATTCAATACAGAATACTGAAGTTGAAATGTAATTCTCCATTTAATGAAACTGCACTTTCTAATAACTTTAGATAATATTATATATTAATATATTAGATAATATTATTTATTAATATTAATTGCTTCGATGCTATCCTGTTCATATCTATATCTATTTCATGAAGAAAAGAAATAAAGACTCGAGTAAAAAGATGCCACTTTAGAAAGTTACTAGTTTACTTTATAACTTATATTATGTTTGGATCTTTCTATATACACGAAAGAAGAAAATAAGAACTCTCGTAAAGAAGTCTCGCGTAGAAAGTTACGTTTCAACATTAACACTTTTAATATTATCCTCCTGACTCTAATATCATCCTGCTTGTACTCAACTTCCGGTAGCTCTAGATCTTCATATAAAATACGAAAAAGAAACCTAAATGGACCGTCAAAAGGCTCGTAAACCGTAGAAAGTCACGTTTCATCGTTTTCCTCTTTCTTCTCTTTTCCAACTTAAGACGGTTCGTTTAAGCGTAAATTATAGATGCGAGATGATTACCACCCGTCTCTGGATCCAGTCGACGTGGTCGTACGCTTTGTTGCCACCCAGCTCGTACGGCAGCTGAGTGAAGTCAACGTGAAACTGCAGCCTCGTCAGGGTGAGGTACGTCGGCTGGAACAACAACAACGAGCAGAGAATTAATTCGCGTCACGCACCGTCGTAGACACGCAATTAACTCGTCGTCCCTCGTGGTTTTTCACGTGGAACGATTTTGACAAGTACGCGCGGAGATTTCACACGATAACCGTAACGATAAGCAGAACGCACGATTGGAACGAGCGAGCCTCTCGTCGCCAAGTGATAGAACAGCGAGCAACAGCTCAAACTAGTTTGTCTGGTCTTTGGATAGTTCGAATTGTGTAACCTTCCAGTAAAGTCAGAAATTGTATTTCACTTTGCTATCTGAGAATATATTCTGGCTCAGTTTAAACGATTTATGGCAATCGTAATGTTTGCTGAATTAGTGAATGTTCATGCAAATTTGTATTCTTGCGTAAAGAAACGTAGACCAATTTTTTCTCACTTTATAAATTATTTATATCTTGTTATTATTATATTTTATATTGTTAGGTGTTTTGGGTATTTTATATATTTCATCATGCTTCTATTTTCGGTCTAACTTTATTATCTTTTTATTTTGTACTAAAACATTCGTGGAACACAAGCTTTCTTTTCTTCAAAAATATTTGAACAACTTGCTTATTCAATTAGAAAATTACAGATAATCGTTTTATTATGTAGAACATTCTTCACTTTCAGATTGCTTCACTTTCAGATTGATTCCTGATTATCGAATTATGTACTTAATTGTGATATATTACTGGCTGGTTCCAGTTCTGTTTTTAATTACCAATTTGAAGATTTCAGTTCTAATACCATTTTTTATTAATTATTAATTCGAGTGAAATTGAAATTTCGAATTAATTGAACATTCTTTGATTTGTTACCAACCTCTCCCTCTTTGTGAGACTTGGTGCAACTGTCCACCCTCTTGTCCCAGAAGCCGTCTGGGCGCACCACGATCACAGAAGCTGCCGAAGTTCCCAAAAGTACCGTGGACAATCTTATACAAGACCTTGCCACGCGCCACGCCCCTCTTCGTGCATCCACTATCAGGACCAATCCATTTCTCTTTGTCTCCTCGCTAACCACGAAACACACATTTCATAACTCGTATTTTTTCCTTTGATACTTTAAACTCGGAAAATTACCTAAAAATCGACAAGAAATAGGCGATCAGGGTTTCCAATCTGGGCTTCGTGGTCGGTTGAAGCTCCGAAGGGACATTGACTACTATCAAAGGTCTTCCCTCGCGGTCACAACCTCCTGGAATGTACGCAAGCTTCGATTCGAGAGCTTCTAAAATGTCCACTGCCTCTAGGTTCCTCGTGGGCATGGCTGAACAACAAACTCTACTTTATTTTCCTATTACGACTAAATTAACAAACATGAAAAATGTTTTTATTTGGATTAAGACATCTCCTGACTCTGTGTATTGAATACAATCGATTGAAATTATCAGGAAAATAATTAAAGAGGTAGAGACGTGTTTCATTATTTAGTGTTTCAAACCGAGTTCGAAATTTGTGAATTTTTTTTATGAATAGTTACTAAATGAAAAATTTCAATTTTTTAAAGGTACACAAACGCGACATTCAACTTTACATTCCAATATTTCTCGAGTCAAATTCTTACAAAGTCGCAAAGTTATTCATTAGAAACACAGTTATTCTAATAGAAGCACAGTAGATAGATTTTCAAAAAATTGTAATTGTTATAAAAATAAATAATTGAACAATGCAGCCGCCAAAAAATCGTATTAAAACAGAATTAACACATAGCAGACCTAAATCACATCTTAACCTATTTCATTTTCTGCAAGTGTCCTAATAGTTATGAATAGATAGGATACGCGTGAAGAGAGAGTTTTCAGGTTATTGAGACGATCGATAGAAATGATTCTCGTAATTTGTGAAAAGTGGAGCGTCGTATAGCGCGTAACCGAGTGTAACGCAAGATGGATCAAACGGGTGAACGATCGACGGAATTGTGTTACATGCGACCAGGTTCGTCGACTGATACAAAAAAAAAAGCAATCTCGTGGTTTGCATACCGCGGTACGTTCACCGAGATAGAAACACGAGCATGATTTTATCTCGCGCGTAGTTTTGTTGATTAATGGCGGGATAAATAGCGCGTGTCCGATTTTGTAAAATTATAATTATTCATAAAATTGGAATTACAACGTGAGAGAGAAAGTTCTTAGAAACATATTAAGGGCTAAAATTATTTAAATCATTATATGCGATATTTATATTAATACAAATACTTTTCATTCGGATATACACATGTACATTCAATTCAAATTCTTTCAATATTGTAGCAAAACCATTTTATAAAATTCAAAGAAATTGAAATATTTAATGTACGACGGTGTGATTGGATTTTGGATTTTTATGGAATTCATATTTTTGAGAATGTAGTAGGAAACTTAGAAAATGGTGTTATTAAGTATTATAGAAAATATTTTTTTTTTTTAGATATTTTACAGATTTTTTTCATATTGCATACACTGTGTACAATTTTATATGAAAGTTTCTTATAAATGCAAAAATCCGCATTCTTGTTGCAATAAATTATAATTTATTACTTAATGAGTTAAAATGTTATAAACTGACCTAATTCTTATACACATCTACTCTTGGAACATTTTTTATTTTTAATATTCAATGTTTCTCACAAATCATAATATTTTTAAATTGCATGTATGTTTTGTAATACAATTTTATTTTTAATATTAATTTAATTAATATAGGTTCTTTATCTTGAGATTTTTGAGCGTACTACCTATCTTAAAAATTCTAAAAGCGTTCATTAGAAAAAGAAGATTTAGTAAATCAACTGAACTGAGATTTAGGTACTTGATATGTTGTACAAGCTACTAATTTACATGCTGAAAGGAACATAGACCATAGTGAAAGTTAAACGTTCCAAACACCCTATGTCGCTCCTTTCTTTCGAAACCTTGACCAATAAATTAAAATATAGTCGAGTTAACTGTTAAAATGTTCACGAGAAAAATGTTGAATTAAGTAAAGGTTTGTTTTAAATAAGTTCATTAAGTCAGTGTTTAATGAACTTATGAAGAACAGAATGTATGTCACTGATAGCGGTATAATCGTTTTCACGAATAAATCCATTGAATAACAAGTTAACGCGAAACAATGAAGGTTTATCTCGAAGTAACTTCAAAATTGGTCATAAATCACCTTACGAAACCATAATTGCAATCTTGAACATTTACGCATTAACAACCACGAATTCGAGTCCAGCTGACATATAATATTCGTGATATAAAAATTATATTTCAACTTCGATTAAAATCGATATCAAAATTTTCTTTCTCAGTTCTTCAATTTGCCTTCAGTTGCATTTATGTTATACACGTCATGTGTACGAAAAATGTTACAATCACCATTCCAATTAAAATTGTTATTAACATCCTCTCACAAGGATAATACTTGATACTTAAGGACAACACTTAAAATCCTTCCACTTACCTCTTGCGCATCTGTCACACACGTGGCATTTTACAAACGCTCTAAAACTTCACTTCGAATGTTCGTTAAAGTCCCTCTCAAAGATTCCCTTCCCTGTCAAAGAATTCGCTGTCAAATTGCTCTTCGTTCACTATCTTCGTCATCGCGAGTCTCAAACTGTCGTGCATCATTTCCAAACCCAACTTATCAACTCAAACGTCCCAAGTGACACCATTTACAGGAAACAACATCCAAAATACCCTTGGTTCCTCGAAACGTCCCTTAAAATCGAAGAGAATTCACGCATAGTCGCGACTATGGACGCGTTAACGGTAAGCACGAGCGAGGAAAGGCGTTGGCAGCTTGCACGAGCCCTCGTGTTCCAGCTGCAGGTGCACGTGGTTGGAAACGGTTGTCCCATAGGCGGAATCCGTGGCGGAAATGCGCGCGCGGCGTGTAGAAGCGTGGATAGAAGCAAAGAGACTCGAGAAAAAAGGAACGAAAAACAAGAAGAAGAAAGAAAACTGTCGCGCGCTTTCACGTGCACGCGCATGCAGCCACGTGTCCACGTATGTATGTAAGTAGTGAAGACTGACGGCGATTAGCTAGGCGAGAAGAGAAGAGAAGAGAACGAAGCTGCAGCTGCGACGGAGGCTGCAGGGAAACCGAAAGCCATCTCGCTGCTCCATTCAGGTACAACGGTACTCTGGCACCGATTAACCGTCTTCCCCTTCTCCTTTCTCTTCCTCGTGCTCTTCCGTCTCCTTTTCCCGCGCCTCCGCGACCTCTTTCTCCGCGAGTCTCGTCCCCTTTTGTATCCCGGCGAAAATGCCGGCCACAGCTGGAGAAAAAATCGCCAACTGCCTCGCGAATTCTCCGTACCATCGACGAGAGCGGATTTTAAATCAGCCGGACGCCATCCGGTGCCCACGTTTTCGTACGATGACTACAGTTTTTTTTTTGGTGTGTGTATTTGCAGGAAATTTTAAATTGCAATGTACATATGAGATCAGGGAATGTAATTTCTTCATTCAAAATTCGGACTTCGATTTCGAGAGCGAATTTGGAAATTTCCAACTGGATGGATGCGAATATTATAAATGATGTACATATGTAACATAATTGTTCGTCTAAGGCTTCATTTGGAAAAAAACAGTGTTGGAATATGTTTAGGAAATAACGTACTGATATTACGTTTTCAAACATTATAAAATGAAGATCATATTTATGTTATGGTGTCATGATTTCTACGCACTCCATCGTGACAGATGTCCCTGCGCGGACAAAGCTATCGTATATCTCTGCCAACACTGTATCTAAATGTATCCTCTAAATATAGCATCTTTATGAATATGATAAAAAAGTTTTCTAATCAAAGTGACAAGATGTCAATAACTTATATCGTGATTTTTCCAATGGAACAAACAATTGTTGCAGCAAGTTTTAATAAAATATCTAATTCCAACAAAAGACTAGAAATGCAATAACTGTTTACTGAAAAGACACGTAGTTTGAACTAATGGAAATTTTAGTTACACTAATGTTATTTCGCTTCGCGAGAGAAATAAAATTATCAAGACCAATATTTTAGTCAAATTATCGTTGTTCTTTTTCGTGGATATTCTTACTTTTGTTAAAGAATCAATGTTTGAAAAGTTTCTGCTGTTTTTTTCTTTTTTTTGAAGGTGCCACAATTCAAAGAAGTCGGGTTCTTAAAAAGAAGAGACGATAAACAATGAAATCACTGATTTCAGCGACCGACGTTCAAGTGACGGTACGTTTCTCGTGACGAAGAATGTTTCTTCGTGATTTATAGGTGTGATTGACCTCCTCTGCTAAAGTCACGCTACGAAAATATTTCGACCCGAAGAACAATCGTGAATACCGTCTGATCTATTGTGTTCTTGGTGAAAGAAGAAAACCATTCAACCATATATCATTTATTAATAAATGTCTCTTTTTGCATACTTCTTGCTTTGCGATTTTCTTCTCAGATATAAAACATCGTAAACGTATTATATAATTTGCATTTATTAATCTACGGTTTGAAGAATTAAAATCGAAAAATCAAATTCATATTCTATAAGACTACAACTTGCCTTTTCTTTCAAATCGAAACCATGATTTCTACCACGCACTCAAAAGATTAATGATATAGAAATATTCCATAAAAATCCATTACTAGTTTTATTTTCAAAAAATGATGACATTTAAAAGGTGACAAAATTTCTTAATATATTTTTATTAATTAAGAAATAAACAACTTGAGAGGTTTTTTAACGAAGATCATTTTCGTTGACCAGAACATGATACCACACGATCCCACCGCGAAGCATGCAAGATGATCGCGAAGGACGATCGAACCAAGTTCAACGCGAAACCTCAAATTCTTCAGGCATTCGCGTAGATTGATACCTAGCTATGTCGTGGGATATCGAGACTCCAACATAATCCACACGCACGAAACCTGATCTCGCTTCTCTTCATTCAACAATTTTTTTTGATCTCCTCACTGAATGTCAGTTATAAGTGAAATGAAATTAACGAATTCAAAATCAGTGAATGTAATTTTATTTTTTAAACCTAACTTTTTAAAATTAATTATAAATCAATATTATCGATTTTAAAGCTCTCTGTGTAAAAAAAAAAATAATTTTCACAACAATTCTGCTTGAAAAATTTTTTTAAATTAATTATGAATCAGTTTTAAAACTTTTTGCAAAGAAAATAATTAGAGATCAACTCGTTTCTGTAAACATTTCCATATATTATTAATTTATTACACGTCAAAGAATGATCGAAACTGCGAGCGAAAAGCGTAGAAATAATCGCAGCCTCGCGTTAATTAAAACGTAGAGATGGAAGAGGGAACGGAGAATCTTGTTATACGCGTGCTAGCAACGATTTGTTCCCTTATTTCAAGTTGTTTAGCAATTAATGCATAATGCATAAAGCATTTTATTTTCTCGGTGGCACGCGCGAGTTGGCAAGGTCGGTGACCGGCGTTGACCAAACACCGTGAAAAGCAAGGTGTGCCTTCGTAAATATAAGCGTATGATACATTCCAGTGGGAATACCGGAGGAACAACGAGAAACAAAGTCAGAGATCGATTCGTTCCAGATGAATCGAGATCGCGAGAATATCGGAGATTGACGTCACGAACGCGTTCACCTCTTTACGTCATCGGAAGTTCGCCAACGCTGGTGGGGTTGCTTAAAAAGAATTTTAAAATTTTCCACAAGAGAAAAAAGCAATCAGAAATCAATTTTCATGTATCATTTTGTTACAACATGATTTGCTACAAAATGATTGAAACTATCAAAAAGAAAAAAAGAAAAATTTTCAAGTCAAGAAATATCCTTTTTTCCGGAGGAATGATCCAATTGAGAACAACAATTAATGTATATTAATGTTTATATATATGTTGTTCGTAAATAAATTGATGAGAAGGAAATTTCCAAAGTCAATTTTTTCTGTAAAAATTAATACACAATGTAATTACATGCTCAATTCGATATAATTTTTAAAATGGAACCACACACAGTGTATTTTTTTATAATTATAAATAACTTTAATTTTTATATTTATCATACATTTTACTTCATTTTAGTAAATTTTTCAGTTTTGACATATAAATATAAATCTTTTTTATATTTCATATAATCAGTGTTACATACAATCAGATCCTCGATAATTGTAGAAAAATTATGACAGTAGTTACAGTTATCTTCAAAACTATCTTAGGAAAAAATCGTTGTATCAGATTCTGGAGTCAGGTTGCTTCCGTCAGAATGCTGGAATTTGAATATGTGTTAAATTAGTATGTCTGATATATTTTTCTAGTCTTGAATATATTTATAAAAGATTAGATTTCAATTAAAATTTATTTGCTGCAACGTGATTACATTGTATAATACGTCCTTTTAAACAAACGTGAGAAACATCGTCAGTGAATTACAATTTTTCTAATTTCAACTAGCTATAAATTTAAATTATATTAATTGTACAAATTAAATTAAGACCCACAAAATGTTCCAGATCCTTCACTCTCTGTTTTAAATATTTAACACAGATTTGATAAATGCGGGATATTAATTAACAACATATCGAATATATTTCTACAAGAAAAAGTCACACGTTGGTCATTTCGAGCACGATTGATAATTCCACCAATTAACTCCCGCGTTGCCAGGAGGTGTCAGCAACGTCCGAGCGAAACTCTTCATTGTCAGTTACATAACTCGGCGACAATCGAAACGACCAATTTCAATCATCCGCTAGCTGCAAAGTCAACGACGTCCGCTCTCTTCGTGGATTTCGAGGGATTTCGTAGGTGAAGAAAGAGGGCCGGCCGCAGTGGGACAAAGATAGCCTGAAGAGGAAGCCCGAAGAGGCTGGCGTCGCCACGGTCGTCGGCCACGAAGAGGTCCGGCAGTGCCGCATCGAGCCTCGCGCTATATCGAGCCGGACACGTTCTCTCTCTCTCTCTCTTTCTCTCTCCCTCTCTCCCTCTCTCTCTCTCTTTCTTTCTCTCTCTCAGACTTCGGTTCAGCCATCGTACGGAAGACAGTTCGGGGAGACACCTCGAGGGCTTTCCCCACTTTCCTCGACCGATCACCGCGGAAATCACTCCGGCGGATCGATGAGGATCTTTCGACGCTCGATGGTCCGAGAACCGTCGAAAAGCTGGCCAGGAACGGAGTGATCGTCGAGCCAGGCTCGACGTGGAAGTGGAAGAGGAGGAACGTGGATCATGGGCAACGCCACCACGAAGAGCCACTACTCGAAGAGTCAGCCTGCCTCTGCCACCAGCAGGCCACGTTGGGAGGGATCAGGTAGACACGCACAGTTGCTTCTGAATGTGTTTGAACCGAATGTTGCTTGAAACCGTGACGTCTGACGCTTTGGTGGAAACGATCCCTCGAGGGACCGAAGGGTCGTTGAAACGCGCGTCATTCAGAGAAGCAATTCGCCATCTTGACCGAGACTCGATACATGAAACTCTCGATAGCTTCTCAGATCTGCACACAGATATTAATTCGTACATGACGAATTTTACCCTCGATTTCTCAGCTGAGAATCCTTTTCCTCCGATCTAATTTGTATCTCTTTTGGGTATCGAATTTTGGGTTCAGAGAAGATTCGAAGGAGCGTGAGATGCGTGCGGCCGTGGGGCGCGTCTGGTGACACAGAGTTTCCGGTAACGACGTCGCGAGAATAACGATGCTCGCCTGTGTCTTACGATTGGCTTGCCTCGATAGTGGGATGACGGCTAAAATTAGACTGCTTTTGCCGACAGATCTGTCAAGCCCGTGGTAGAACGTTTGAGTGATCGGCAATGGACGAGGAATTGGGGTAATCGGCAAAGTTCATTGGGTCAGTGTGATCGGTGATTTTCTGGCTCACACTTGTTACATAGCGTGAAATTGTTGATCGATAGTGGATGAGAATTCGGAATAACATTGATGAAATTCTCCGTGACAGTCAATGAAAAACTATCTAGTATCTCTGTCTAGTGGGAGTTTCTATGAAGATTTACCCGAGGATCGTGTATTTATTTACTATCAAATCAACCGGTTGTCCAAAATTAACTTGCATGCGTTGGCGTTTATTTTAATAGTCGATGGGTCGGCTGAACTATGGGCGGGGAGCGCGCTAGCATCAACTGAAAATACAATATATCTAACGAGAAATAGTTTTTCATTACGTCGCATCTCATTTATATTCGTATTTAATTAATCTCCTTTTTTATTAATATTTCGCTAATTAATTTCTTATGATACATGTGTGCATGTGCAAGCTTTTCCTAGTTGGAATATAATTCTAAAAGACATTGATACTAGATATTAATGTGGGTAAATAAGAATAATTGTACTCAATATTTAAAGATTAATTTAAAAAAAATAATTATATCTTTATATATTTAATTTTATGATGAACAAGAAATACACGTTCTCTTCAAAAAATTTGAAAAAATTTAACTTTATTGTCCGAATTTACATTATAATGTGTTAATTAAATGTTACAAATATCACAGTCTTCAATCTTCGGTGGAAACATACTGTGCAGCTTTTGCCTGTCTTTCAAAGGTTGAAAGAAATCATTCTTTTCCGAGAGCTATAAATCTCAACAATGTTGCTAATAATTTATGAGAATGACTGTCACGATTGTAAATAATTAATGAAAAATTTTACAGTATTCGCGATTGTCTTCTTTTTTTCTTCAAATATACGTTCGATGACAATTGATTGGCACTACGTTTAAATAGACTCCAATCAATTTGCACGTTGTGACAATGTGTCAAAGACGAGCTCAAGCCGATGCGATGTCCGACATAGGAGTTTCGCATAGCTTTTATCTGAGGACATCGAAGCGCAGTAGCCCTAAGATTGCTGAACAGTTTCAAATTTTATTTTGGGATTACCACCTGCGAATCTGTATTAGAGTCATCATTCTGGCACGTGCGAGCTTTCTCTGAACTTATTAATCAAAAAAAAATCTCGAAATGATCACCCTCATCCAAACCAATGACTAAACTAATTTTTTCATCATCTAACACAATCGTTTCGTTACTGTTCTTCTTTCTTCACAGTTCGATGTAAATAAAAATATCGAAACAAGACTGAAAATCAAACTCACGTGCAAGATAACTAGTAGAAACAAACGAACGCTTAAAAAAGAACGAATCTTTATTTGCGAGGGAACGTAGAAATAAATGGACAGAGATTCAAGGATATCGATAAAAATGAATATTTACTCCGATCGATCGTTCCATCGTAAAAAAATTCGAGAGGCCGGAACGGACGTGGAGTAAGAGAAGCAAAGAATTATTTGTTATCTTTCTCGACTCGTTAGGACTCCCGGCGCCGCCAGGGAAACCAATTTTAATACCAGGAGCCGACGAATCGGAGCCGGATGTGGTCGCTATCCGTTGGGAGAGGTCACCGAGTAACGGTGGCTCGGCCATCGTCGGCTACCTGGTCGAACATCGAAGGCTCGGGTCGCAGCACTGGGTGCGCAGCACGCCGGGGCTTTGCACCTTTCCGGAACTGACCTTGAGCGGCCTCGAGCCAGGATGGCGCTATCAATTCAGGATCAGGGCGCAGAACGCGGTTGGCTTCTCCCGACCCAGCGAGATCTCGGATCCCTTGACAGTGACCTTGCAGAGGTCCGCTTCATCCGCGCCTTTCTTCGACCTCGAGATCAAGGACACCACGGTGCTGGAGAACGAACAGGTGATTTTATGATCTTACTGTGATTTATCGATCGAAGCTAGAGAATCGTAAAGAAAAATTTTTATTCTCACGATGTTGGTGAAAAAAGAAAAAAAAAATGCAAATGTATATTCCTTGTACTTTGTTGGTTTCACCGTGAAGAAAGTATAGAAAAAAGATATATTTCTTAATTTTGGTTCGGAGATATTTGCATCGTAATTTCGCTGGAGTTGCTGATCGATACATTTTTCGGTGCGCAAAGAGATAACATAAACTATCTAAAATACATGAAGTGAAGAAAGGCGTGTCTGGTCTATGAAGGGGCAAATCTACTTACTCGCTGTACACCGTGTAATTCGTTTGTGTTATTTTTCTAATTTACGAGAATAACTTCTCTAAAAAGAAAGTTCAAGGTATATTCACTTAACTGATTAATTAATTTAACATTTAATTTTTATGATAAATTATTCGTCATAGTAACAATCGTATAAACTTTCCCGTACACTTTTCGCTCGAATTTTTAGGCTGAATTTGTGGTACGATTTGGCGGGTCGCCGCTGCCAAAAATCGCATGGTTCAAAGATGGCTTCGAAATCTTCAGCAGCAGACGAACGAGAATCATTACGGAAAGTGGCAGGAGCGTTCTCCTGATTCATCAAACCGCACTCAACGACGAAGGGGAAATAAAATGCACCGCCACTAACAGAGCTGGTCACGCTAGCACCAAAGCCAGATTAATTCTAGAAGGTCTGTAATCAAGTTCAACTTCCTCCTTCGTTCAAACTGCGTTAACACAATTAACATAATTAATGTGAAATAAAATTTTCGACTAGCTCCTCCAAAGATACGACTGCCACGTCAGTACGAAGATGGTCTTCTTTTTGAACAAGATGAGACTATTAGATTGAAAGTGTCGTTAGCCGGAAGACCTCCACCTTCGGTGATTTGGTACCACGACGGCGAAGTGGTTTCCAACGACGAAAGACACATTTTCGAAACGATGGATGGCGAGTCCGTTTTGAAAATCCCCGATGCTAAACGCGTCGACAGAGGAGAGTATACTGTTAAGGCGGTAAATAAGCTTGGAGAGGATACGTCGTCGTTTCTGGTGACCGTAACAGGTTATTATTAAACAAGTAACACTTGTATCTCTTGTCATTAAAATTTATTTATTTTCGCAAAAATTATCGCACTGTATTACTGATAAAAAATATATTTTCTTCCCTCTTGTAATTCTTAGATCGACCAGCAGCACCTGGAAAAGCAACAGTCACGATGACGTTAGGCAGATCTGTGACATTGTCTTGGGAGGAACCACGAGACGATGGTGGTTGCAAAATTGGCACATACATTGTCGAGTATTATAGAGTTAGTGATAAACATTAATATTGGAACTTTTTTAATAGAGATAAGATTTTACTTGTATTTTTAACTTTGTTACTAAATGTGTTCATTTTAAAAATTGTTTTTTTTAGATTGGTTGGGACGTGTGGTTAAAGGCAACGACGAGTAGACAGACGAAAGCAACGCTGTCCGAGTTGATCGAAGGGTCGGAGTATAAATTTCGAGTAAAAGCCGAGAATCCGTACGGCGTGAGCGAGCCAAGCGAGGAGAGCGACGTAATCTTCATTCCAGATATAAAAAGGGGGTATGTCGATTCCATAATTAAAGGATCGAATAAAATGAAAACAGAATTATTTGATAATTCACTATCCAAATTTTTATGAAAGAACGAGGAACTATTTTCTACTATAGAGAAATCAGATCTTTGTAAATTTAGTAATTGAATAAATTTTATATTTTATATTTTAACGCAGAATTAAATTTAGCCAACAGTCGCGAAATAAATCTTTATATTTATATTTTAGAATTTATTTCTTGTACTTCACAGTATTTCTAGTTTCAATATGAGTAACACAATTTCTTCGAATGTTTAGCATAATGACGCCCTCGTTGAGCGGAAAGTCGCAGAGTCATAGAGAAATCAGATTGCGAGAGAAACGCGAGGTCAGTTTCGCAGTGCCCACTCAAAGAACGAGGAGTTTGACTAGAGAGGAGGCTCGAAGTCGTGACAAAGATGACGACGTACATTTCGCACCAGCTAGTCGATCGGTATCAGCTCAGAGGCTCACGGGAAGGCCATCTAGAGCCGACAGTAGAGTGACGTTTGCCTTGGACACGATAGACAATTCACAAGCACCTGTTCCTCCGGCTAGATCGAAGGATCATTCCACTTTAAAGGTTGAAGGCCAGGTTGGGAATCACGTGGATCGTTCGAGTGTTAATGTAAATCCGAGCAACGAGGCAAGTATCAAATATTTATTTTATTCGTATTAAAATGACACTAGACATTCTGCTACAATCTTCGATTTTTATTTTTAAAGAAATAAAAAAAGTAGGAAGATTCTTCAATACCCTTGAAAAATCTCAAGAATAGAATTAACTCCTCTAAAATATTTGAAAAATATTTTGATTGCCATAATATTATTTACCTGAAACTTCTTGGATTTATTATTTATCTTCAAAAGGCACATTTTCAGATGCAGTTACGTGTAGAGAGAATAGAATAAAATAAAGAATAAACAAATAAGGCAAAGAATAAAATCCTTCATTTCACAAGAAAATCGTTAAAATAGATTACTATTTTTCCTGTATGCGATTTCTGTATGCAATAACGTTACATTTTGATATAGAAATCTTTTTTTATATTTGAAATAGAACTTGAGTCAAAATAATGAGCCTCCAGCAATGCCAGTGCCTTCTACGAACGTGACAGTGACACCACCAACGACGGAAGAATCCAATAGACGTTCAGCGTTCAGAGAATCACGATCTCGTTCAGCTTCAATATCCAGAGAGCGCAGCATGTCGCCGTTGTCAATGCCCAAAATTCAAGAACAGCACGAAGAGGAAGCTTCTTCAACTTACTCACCTCTTCGTCCGTCGATGAATTTAACTTTGCAGAAGCAACAAGCAATCGTTGATGAACCACAATTCGTCAAAAGTCACTCGTTAGATGACAAACCAGCATCACCTGTCTCTCCTAGAGAGAACGACGACACTGTTTTGCACGGAAGTTCAGAGTTTATGCTGGTTTTATATCCCGAGGATCAAGAAAAGAAACCGGAAGATACTGTTGAAAGGCGGAAGAGCTTAGGTGAGACTATTTCATTCTTACGACAATTTAGATTTTTAAAAGTAGAATTGATATTAATGTAATACTATAATGACTAAATACTATAAAACAAATAAATAATATAGAATACACGATGCAATGATCAAAATCAGAAAATTTATAATTAAATATTTAACTTTAAAATCCTATGAAGTGACACACGTGCCAAGTTATGAAAAAATATCTATCGAAAGAGGAAACGATTTAAAATGTCGACGCAGCATCCATGAACGATCGAAATCGGAAATACGATCAGGTTTGTTACACCGCTAATAAAATAATTCACGATGATTTTCCACTTCACAGAAACACCGCGAATCACCACAGACATCACAGCAGACGTCACAGAGGACATCGAAGACTTGATACCACCACCCATGTCTCTCTCTCTTCCAGAGTTATTCAGCGCGGAACATCAGGTAGTGGAAACCCTCCGTGAGGCGGTCAGCTCTACGGAACTTCTCCACGAACGCGCCATGGAACGATTCTATCGCGCGGTCGCGGCCGAAGAAGCTTCCGAGGTGGCGAAAAGAAAGGTGCAGCTCGAACGTAAAACCGGAGAATTAGCGTCGACCGCAGAAACGAAGCCGATCATCGAGATCGAAAACGACGTCTTCAAACGGCGATTATCCAACACAGCTATCGCTTCCCCGAATTTAACGAACTGGCAGTCGAAGAAAAATCGCAGGAGATTAAGCGAGGGTCAAGCAGAGACTGTGAAAATCCCCAACTTGAAACTACTAACGTCTAATTTGCTGCCGGAGGTGGAAGCTGTGTCCGATCCCAACATACCCAGCGATTCGGAGAGTCCGATCGTCCCTCCGTGGGGGTTGGACAAGCCGGAAGAAACGACCACGCCACTGCGCAGGTGGCACGACACCATCGTGCCATTGGTCGAGGAGAAACCACCGGAGGAATCGATACTCTCCTGGCAGTCCAACTCCAATGAGGACATTCTGCGCAACGAGGGAGTGTCCCTTGACGCTGAAACCTCGCAATCGAAGAAAGAGACGAAAGAGGAGACGGAGGACGAGGAAGAAGAGAGTATCGAAACGTCCGAGGAATCGTCGGAAGAGATCAGCAGCGCCGACAGCGAGGATTTGAAACTTCTGAAGGCTAGAATCCTCGCCAGACAGGTGCTAGACGAAGAGGACACGTATCATCCAAGAGGAATACCCATTCCGCACGTCGAACCGGAAGCACCAGCCGTTCCCGCGCATAGAGTGCCTATTGTAGACGTTACACCACCCACGCCGCCTACGACTGTTCCTCCCGTATTGTCGACTGCTGTCGTTCCTAAATCGATTCTGAAAAAGCCCAAGGAAGAACCGATTCCAGTGAACAGCTTCGGTAGACCGATCCCTCCCGAGAAACCTATCAGAAAATCTTTGCCTCCAAATGTTCAAGCTGTGAGCAAGCATGAAGAGGAGAACATTGCGGAACCACAGGTTACACCCGAATTGATTAAAGTACCTGTCATGTCTGAATCCGACACCGACAGTGTGTTATCTGCTGGCGAAGCAGCGAAGAATCGCAGGATCCAGGCGAAGGCGAGGACCGCAACGCCAGAGGAGGAGATCGACGAAGAAGACATCGAGGCGCGAATGGCGGTGGTTAATCACTACACCGAGATTGTCAGAGAATACTCGAGTCGGTTTAACTACAGAAGCTCCGAGGAGAGGAGGCTCGACAGCGCGACCAGCTCCAGGAGATCCTCGTTTGCCGAGGATCACGATCCGAATCAGGCAAAGGTCCCGGAGAAGCTGAACGAAAGGCAAGATTTCAGGGAAACTCGACAGGTGCAGCAGACGAAAGTGAAGAAGAGAACTGAAGTCGAAGTCGACAGAGAGGAAAAGCCGCAGGTTAATAAGAGGAGTGCCGGTTCCCGAGGAACCACTCCAGCTAGAGACACGAAGCCTCCTGTGAAGGAGAAACGAACGAGCAGACCAAGTTCCAGGAATCAGTCCCCCGTATCAAGATCGAGGAACGTGTCTGTTGAGAGAGGAGTCTCCTCGAGAGCTCGAGCTCCGTCCCAAGACAGAAGACCACCTTCGAGAGCTGGTTCCGAGGATCAACGGTTCGTTCGGGAGAGATCCGTCGACGAAGGTCCACGTCGGTCGAGGAAACCTTCTTCCAAGCCGCCTTCCAGGTCTAGTTCCAGAGACAGGAGCAGACCCGAGACGCCGGTCGAGTTGAGGATGGAACGTTTGCAGAGAGCTCTCGAGAGTAAGAAGTACAGATACTCTAGACGCGGGTCTAGCGCGAAGAGAGAGTACTCTGAGAAAGCTTGGAGAGAGAGCCGATTGGACGAGGAAAGATTGGCGATAGAGGCCAAGCACAATGTCAGATCAATGGTGGGATACGTGACCGATTTGACGCTGTTGTTGGCGGCTGTTTATATTTATTTGTTCAAGAAGGAGACTATGGCGATCCCTTTCATTGCGCTGTTGCTTTATAGGAGAGTTTCGGAGGAGATTAAGGGGAGAATGTTGGATGGCTGGTGGTCCAAGCGAAAGCAATGATGTTCCAAATGGAAGTTTGTCGACAGAAATTTTCAATGAAATTTAAGTGGATTAAATGTTGAATTGAAGATAATATAACGATATTTGTAACTGGAACTTGCAGGAATGTAAATTTTTGAATAACAATTAGAATTAATTTGGAATGACAATAACGATGATAAACAAGAGTATTTTATAATAGAAGAATGAAATTTGTATAAATTCAAAATGAAAATGATAATGTTTAAAGTGCGTTAGTGCGAACTGTTTGCACTTTGCAATAGAGAGAATTTCGAATGAATTCGAAGCAAAGGTAACAATAAAATTTGCAACATAAGTGTGCGGAGATGTCTGCAGTATGCAATAGAGAATTTCGAATGAAGTTCGAATGAATCTGAAATGACGACAATGACTGCTTGAAGTAAAAAGATTAGAGTGAAATTCGAATGAATTCTAAGAACAACTGTTAATCACGCGAAATCGAAAATATTCTTCGACATTGGGGGATTGTTACGAAGAAGTGATTCAAAGAACAAATTCCTTTGTGCAGCAGTTGTAGCATGTTGATTCTCGACTTTTTAAGGTTGTAGACTTTGAAATACAATCTGTCATCGATCGATGGTAGAGCCATCATTCAGAGAAGCTAAATTGTTATATTTCTTTGTTGAGGAATTACACCAAACGAGTACCAAAGATGAATAGTATATTCTAAGAGATTATATTTAACGAGAATGATATATTATTATAAATTATTATTATTGTTGTTATTATTATTATTATTATTTATTCCTATTTATTATGGATGTTCTTACTTGCAATAAATGTGTACATAACTGTTGAATTTAATTCTTCCTCTGAGTTTAATTATTCTGTGTGTCTTTTTATTTTAGTTGAGAGACATAATTACTCTGAACGCAAATATACGCGTTTCAAATTTTTCCGCCAATACAGAAATTCTTAGCATGGGAAATATTGAAAATCATTCGATACTATACCGGAATATTTACGCACAGCTCGCCATTCTAAATTAGCAGAAAGTTTCTCATTGAATCACGACAATTACGTTGTTGCTAGCCAAGAATCTGCTGTTCCTTATTTAAGTCTGACGTTCGACTTTACCACAAAAGCGAGCCTTCAAATCATAATCGCGATGATGATGATTGAAAAATTGCAACCATGCCTTCGTTGTTCCCGTTAGTGGTTTCAATCGATCTGTGCACAGTCATCGTCACTGATAATGAGCCTAAGGCTCAACTATCTATTAATTCCACACTTTTTCATTTCCAATATTAATTTTCAATATCTCAGTCTCGCAACTTTTAAGCTACAGCGATAAAAAGAACATCGAACCAAAAAGTTATCAGTGAAACAACTCAGCTACATATCGTTTACACTTATAAAGGGAAAAAAGTCGTTAATTAATTTCACTTTAAACTATTCATCTCATTCTCATAGTCAATCAACGACTATTGCAAAATAGCTCGTTTCATATTTTTCTTTCAGTTACGTGTCGGAAAGTCAAGGTATTCATACTTCGACGTTCGATATTTCAGATGGTCGTCGAGAGAAAGGAGAAAGGGAAAGGCGAGGGCGCACCGTCAAGAGACGGGGGCAAGTTATTCAAAGATAAAAAACAGCAATGCGCCGGGTTACATCAGGGATAGATAGCAGGCCAAGAGAGAAAGAGGGGCGAGAGGGGCGTGCGGATGAAAAGGAGAGAAAGGGAGAAAGAGGCGTCGGGGACGGAGCGTCGCGTTGAAACGGCGCATGTGCGCGTTTCGTTAAAACGACGAAGCCGAGAGTGGCGTGTCGAGACGATTTTAGACCGGAGCAGGGCCTCCTGCCGTCAGATTTCGTGGCGCACAGGGTGTGCTGTGCCACGGGTCACCAGAGTGAAGAAGAGGTCGCCCGGAGGGAAGGAACGGAAGCTTTGGCGGTCGAGGCGCCGGAGCCCCGCGACCGGAACAACGTGCAGGTTGCCACTTTCCTCGAATCGAAGCCGCGACGTGCCTCTGGCGTGCTCCCTTTCGCGAGTGATGTCAATGCGAGGAAAAATCGGTTCTCGTATCATCTGACGAGATGACCTTAACAGGTAAGAAGTACGTGGTCTCTCCTCTCGGTAAACGCGAATTCCGGTCGATACTCGGATCCTGCGTCGATGAGAAACTCGAGTTGAAAAGTTGCCGAAGATCAGAGTCGACGTATTGGAATATTTGAAAAGGAAAGGAAGAACGATTGAGAGCGCGTCTCGATTTATTCTTTGAAACGCGAATCGGTCAAAATTGGACGAATGTCGTATGGCATAGAAAACGTGTGAGATGCGCCAGAGTAGAGGTAAAATATTTTGAAAAGGAAAGTTCTGTCTGTCTGACAGAACAATTTTGAGTGAATTGGAGTCAAATTTAACTGCTGTGCGTGAAAGATCAAACGAATTTTGCGCAAGGAATGTGTGGGATTCTTCACAGTTGTCGAAGACACACGAGTCAATGTACCGCAATATTTTTGAAAAGAAGTCCGCGACGATGTATTCTATTTTATCTTTTCAAACGTGAATTGGTCAAAATTGGAACTGTGAATGAAAGATTCGGCAAATCTTGCGTAAGAAGTATGCAAGAAGCTTTAAAATTATCGAAGATTCCAAATGTCGATATTCCGAGAAAGATGTCTGTGATTAAAATTAATTCTACTATTAATTTTTCTAAATTTCTAGATCGAAAATTCACCGAATTTCACGTAAAAGAATATAAAAATTTCACGAGAGAAAATATTATTGAAAAAGATCTACAATTAAGTCAGTCCATAAACATCAAGCTTGTCAACGAAAAATTCAATGACTCTTGAGTTGAAACGCGCGAGTAGTTTTGTTATCAAAAATTTCAAATTCGTATCTCTTTACTATCTTTCGACACGCGAATTCCCTTAAATTCGTTATTAAACATATCTTACCTAATAAACATCTAAAAAAATTCACAGTTGTCCAAAGTTAAGAAACGCAAAAAAAAAAAAATCAATGAAGTTCCAACAAGCTCTGCTTCGTCGACTCTCGGTAAGAAGATGGATCATGGATCCCCGATCGATGACGTCGAGTGACGAAATTTGTTTAGATCACTGGTCGTTGAATCTTTCCGCTGGCTGCCAGGTGGAACTCTACTCTTGCACGAGCAACGTAGAATCGTGTTTAACATCGGTTGTATGGTTTAGCTTCACGATCGGTTGTTACATAAAAATCTCGGGACTGGCTGCTGGTGGTCTCGACCGAGTTTAGCGGCAAAGTCGGGATTTATGCATGCCGCGTACTCCAGCGATCGGTAATAACGCGCTTACGTTTACGAGAACGAAATCCGCGTTAAAAATAAGAGTTAAAAGGCCAGATTTATAATCGCAGCGCGCAGAAGAGGTATAGCCGGGAAAAATGTTCGCCGGCGTCGGTGTTTGGGAACGGAACCAAGTGTCCGAAGCAGTCGCGGCCATGTTTATTTTTTAAAGTATTTATTTACCCGTATTGCCGGGTTTCGCGTAGAAACACGCACGCTCGGGATTCCCTCGCGCGGCCGAGATCATCAAAAAGATCGGCGAAATTTACAAATACGAATTTCTTGCGGTGAATATGAATTCGAAATTGCGTCTCGTTTTATTTTCTCAAGTGGTTTCCATCTTGGTTGCTTTCTCCGCTCGAATATCTATATTTACGGCTGTCGGCCGTAAGTATAGATCAGAGCATCTATCGATATTTCGGACAAATTGAACGACTTTCACTGTCTGTCTTTCTTCACTATGCAGGTGTCATTTATTACGCGCGCGTTGTTTTTCGGTGTGATCAGTGTGGCAAATATCATAGTGGTGTGAGTGAAGATTCGAAGAATTTGAATTTAGTAATGCATTTCGAATTTTCGGAGTACCACCTGTTACAATTAGTACAAACGTACAATTAGTCACTAGGCGACTTATTAATATATCAAATAATTAACTGTTCCAATACTCACTGATATTTATGATTTATATATAAATAATTGAAGAATATTATAAAATCGTGAAGAATCATTAAGATTTTTATTCATAAATATTCACAAATGTTCATCGACACGTATAATATATTCACACAAATTAAATATAAACAATTCGTGCAATATATTTATAAATACGTTCACAAAATGTTTGCACAAATATATTTGTAAATCATACTAGGACCGCGATTCTCGCCTGTGCGTGCATATACATACGTACGCTTCTGTTTTTCTAAGCATTTTAGAAACCACGTGAGCGCAAAAATATCAGGTAGCCTTTCGCGAACAATAAATTTTCGCCTACGGTCGAACAACATTGCGATATCATATATAGTGTTTTTCAATTGGGGCCGCGTCTCGTTCCACGCGAGAAATATTGTCACACGTTGAAGGATGTATTTTCATAGCTAGTAGCGACTCACTTCGTTATGCAATTCGTTGCAGATCAAGCGACGAAAGCCAAAGGACCGCCACGATGGCTGGAGCCGGACCAGGTGCTTCCGGTTCAGGGACGAGTCGGCGAGGATGTCGTCGTCGAACCGAAACTACGGTGGTCCGACGTCTTCGACGAGCTACGATTCGAACTGTAAGCTTCAGATCGCGATTCCTTCATTTTCCTCCGTGTATTTTCTCTTGGTGTCTCGGAACCTTGTAACATAGATATTCTAATTATAAGATTTCGCTAACCTTGTAACGAATTTCAGTAGCTCGGTAATAACCAAACACCTTTGCTTCGTTATGATTAGACCGCAAACGTTTATGCAGTTTTTCGTATTTCACGCGAGTGGAGAAACTGAATGGAAATTTGTTTCACCCGTGGAATTTTTCTTTTCACAATCTTGATTTTTTTTTTGGTTTAAAGGATTAATGTATCAAGAACAGCAAAAAAGTCAGACAAATCAGTTTACATCCCCAAATTTAAGAAATTTTTTTAATGGCAGAGAAACGCATTTCGATCGTAAATAACGCAGAGAGTACAGAAGGTTCAAATTTCTCGTAAATGCATAAACATTGACAGTCTAATTGTAATTCTTAATTTTACTGTTACAGACTATATTTCAATACACGTACGATATTTTATGTATGACAAATAATCGAAGAAAGTCATTTACATAGAAATTTTTTTATTAAAAATATTAGTCGTTATCCTTTGGGTTTATTTGAAATTTATTGTTTCAATACATGTACGAATTACAAATTATGTAACAGGAACGATTGTAGTCTTGAAAGGGGAATCGGAGGAATCGGAAGTTGGAAACGCGGGTTGAAGCAACTGGTAGCGAGACGAAAGTTCACGACCTCAGTGCGTTGTTTCGCCTCGTACTACAATGATCGAGCATCGCCGTTTACTCGTTATCGTTCATTCTCGACTATTGGCCCTAATTTCGGGTGGAAACCTTGAAACGTGCCAAGGATCAAACGCAGTTTATTTCGAGCTGTCGCGCACTTAATTTTCGCGGAGGACCAAATTACACCGCCGTCTCGTGTAATTTCGTATACGCGAATTTTCGCGTAATAATTCTCGCGTAAATTTTTCCAATGCCAGGGACGTAGCTAATCACGCTAAGTCATTCTTTTTCCAAATTTTCCAAGTCACGTCAGGAGAGAAGGGGAGGGGTTATATCTTTGTTAAATTTTTTTTTAACTAAAAAAAGGAGGAAAGAAGTGATTACTAATAATTACTAGATTACGTGCAGATCACTTTTGTGTCATTTTTGTAAGCGAAACTGAGAAATTAATTAATTATGTTAGAGTGTGGATTTTTATGCAAATTTATATTTCTGAAAATATAATTAAAAGAATAGAGTCTTCTCTTATGTATCGAATATTAGAAATATATTCAATAAAAGTAATAATAATATAGAGAATTATGTCTTTCATGTGACATGAATTCTGTGAAAGTACACTTTTAAATTTTCCATAAATGCACAAGTATCTGCACACTTTGCAAGTCATGGATTAGTTTCCTTTCACTGAAACTAAATGTAGAGAAAAAAAAAACGAAAGTATTTAACTGCACAATTTTCTTCTTTAAAAGAGAAAGAAAGAAACAGAAAGAAGAACACATAATTTAGCGATTAACAAACTGGAAAATTTAAATTCGATGATCTTGAACCAACATCCAATTAAAGATTTTACTTATTAAACACGTGGTTCTTAAATAAACTTGAACTAATCCCAAAATACCGAAATTTTCATAATGTGGAATGTTGCAAGTCTTGAATAGAAACGAAGTCTCATTCTTTATCAATGAAAGTTAGTTTTCAGTATTTGTTAAATCGAAGGTAATGAACAGACTATGAATGCTTAAGAAAATGCATATATGCGATATGCAAAGTGATCTGATTTTTACATACTTGTCAGAAGGCATATACACATTGCTTTCCTATGTATTTCATTTGTTATTTTTACATTTGTTTCATTTATAGGGAAAAGCCATATGCAAATGTACACGAAAAATATGCAAATACATGTAAGAACACTAAGCAAATATATAAATATATACAAACATGCACAAACAATAGACAAATATGCACGAAAAACAGGCAAAATATTTTCATATTTTTCCTACATGTTTGCAAGTGCTTTTTGCATATTTTACGTGCATAAACATCCGCGGTCTAGTAATGAGTAATGTATTAAGTTACTTAGGAAGATGAAAGATTGGGTGCATGATCATTGAACACATATTTCGGGAACGTAAGACGTGACCTCATCTAGCCTCGCCGCTTAAATAAGACAAGGGTGACGGATCGATGGCAGTAATTGTCTTTTTCAGAACGATTCGTCTTCTGACTCACTTCACTTGTGCTTGCCGAGTCCTTCTCCTCGAGTACATCTGTTGAAACGTTTTGTCGAAGAAAAGTTACCATTTACCGTGTCATACCGTCTTATCATCGTATCAAACAGCATAATAATACAATTGGCACTAGTTTTCCTTTTTATCGAAATAATTTTCTTCCAAGTTGTATCATTAAGATGTCATAAATCTTGCCGTCGATAAGAGAAAATTTCTTAAACCTAAATATAAATTTTAGAAGAATTTTATTTAACAGAAGATAAAATCATATCAAAATTACAAATTAATGTTTGTTACAGAATAATAATGGGAGAGATAGTTGACAAACGAGTCAAAATAATTATCAACACATGTACTCACTCAAAACATGCAACAAACAGTGATCTTAACTCCTTACTTTATATTTACTGAATACTTTCCAATTCCAACGAATGGTTTATGTTATTCTCTTCTGTCACATGACGTGTCAGATGACGCAACATTGAAATACTACACGTAATTTATAGTAATCCATAACAACTTTAACCCTAGGAATTAAAATTGTAATCCAAATTGATACGACTGGAACCTCTTTGTTGGACCAAAACTGTAATACCGCAAGATCGCGGATTTTTATGTGAATAGAATCTAGATCAGTCCAATCATAAGTCAAAGGATTAGAAACAATTTCAAATATTTTTCCATCATAAGAGAAACTGCATTGTTTCTACGAAATCTCGATATCGAAGAACCCGAAGTAGTAACGTTCAACGATTGTCCCTATCATCGGCGAATTGGCCAGCGACAGTCCCCTGACCCCTCAGACGCTACGTCACCACGACGACGGAAGCGTCGTCCACGTTCCTCTCGCGAGTTACGAAAACTCCGACACGGACTTTTGACGTTCTTCTCTTCGAGAATCCCTTCCTCCCTCCCGTCTCCCGATGCAATCTAAATTCGACCGAGGCTCTCGAAAATTTTCGCGAAACGACGCGAAAGTGGTGGCGCTGCTCCTTGGTCCGCGTCCGTTTCGACTCTAGGATGCTGCCACCGGCACGTTGCTTGTATAGTTTCCTTCGGAACTATAGCGGAAGGTGGCGGATGTGGAGGTGGAAAATCGGGCGCGGACGATCTGGCGCTGGCATCTTGCTATCAGTCTTCCGAGGGAGCGTCGTGACGATCGACGAGCGGCCAAAAATCAGCTCGGACCTCTCTTTCTATTCGCCCCTCTCTCTCTCTCCCCCTCTCTTTCTCTTTCTCTTTCTTCAGACTCGTTTTACTTTTACACGCATCGGCCGTTAATTAGAACAGAGAGGTCTAGAGGAACGACCAGGGATCGATGGCTGACAGATCGCTCGACGATCGCGCGCTACCCCCTCTCTAGAGTTCGAGACCAACCATTCGTCGAGTACCTTTTTCCATACGATAGTTTACAACACAATATTTTTGCATAATTGTCCCAACTCGTTGCATCCAGGCGAGCGAAAGATGTAAGAAAAGAAACGCCAATTTGCAATTAATCGAAGGGAGAATGACAGAGTGGATTACGAGTGGATCAGTGATTTAGTACGAGTTTCACGAGGTCCAGCTGGAGTCGCGCTGCCGGAAGCTGTTGGTAGAATGATGAGCAGCGTCATCATCGGGGCAGACGAAGTGAAGTCATCGAACAGACGTGTCAGGGTCGTGCGACGCGAAAGAACGCCTGGTGGATTTATTTTTGCACGCTTGTCACCGAGTAAACGCGAGCAATATCACGTCGACGATAAATAACGCAACGACGATGCCAACGTTTGACTGCGAGATCGTCGATCGAACGAATATCGTTCGGAACTTTGTTTGACGCGAGCTGATCAATCGGAGTACGAGGAAGAATCGATGCCTCGGTTTGGATTCCATCCGCCTCTTCAACCCCCTTGTTCTTCAACCCCGTGCACGGAGCATGGAACTTTCGCTCCCGGGACCGTTGGTTCAACGAACTCGTCAGTGATTATGACTGGTGGTGATCGTCATTGGTGATCGCGAGTGGTGAATCTTGATTCGAGGAGGAAGAGTGCGTTGAACGGACGTGTGACATGGGGAGTGACTGCTGCAAGTGCGCCGATGGCAATAAATCCGCCATTAACGGCTCGTTCAGGAACCGTTCCGGATACCGGTAGGATTTTTGAGTTACTAGTCGGATATTTTTGATGAATGGGATCTAGACTGTACGCGTAATTTATATTTTTAGGAACGCGGTATGAAATACGATTTAAATTGAAAACGAATTCTAAGAAATGCTACGTTCTTTGACATTATACATATTTTCGTGTACGTTGAACCTTGATCATTGAAATTATAAGTAGATACTCACTATTTACTTAGTAGAACCGAAATTTTTCATGTTCATTTGATTTCGAATACTATTTCGTTGATACTAGCAGAATGTAAGATATTGGAAGCTTTACTGACTAGATTCTATTTTGTAAGTGGTCATGGAAAATCAACATAATTTTCAGCAATGTAATAGAATTATTGTCATACAAAACACAAAATCGAAAATTATAATACTCTTCATTTGTAATTCTCATCAAAGCAGCTCCCGAGTGTGCCATCAAAATGAAATCCAAACAGAGTTTTCATTGTACAAAATTCTCGACGAGAAACCAGTCCCAAATCCAATGTCGAATTATTTTCGTGGGAAAACCTTGAGCTTCGGCTGCTCACATAATACAGGTTTAACAAGCTGCTAACGAAGCTCAAACAAATAAGATCAACCTGTATCATAGATTCAAATGAAATACTATTTTTTATAAAATACAACGATTCTCGAGCGATCGAAGAGGAAAGTTTTATACATGTTTTTAAAGGCATTCAAATAAAAATCGGTTGCACGCTTCCAACGTATTTCGGGCAAACAAATGATCTAGAACGCCTCAAACTCTTGGCATTGCTCTACTGCCCTATTTTCGTCGCCTTTTTATTCAGGCGTGCAAGCATGGCGACGAGAACTTTGTTGTTGGATGGCCGCGGGATCGCGGCAAACGCAAGTATCGATCAGATTTTTCGGAGGCCGTGGTTACAGTGTTCGGATCATTGAGATATCTCGCGACGATCTAGAAATGCCGTAACGCGAAAGATCAGTGGTGCAACCACAGCGTGCGTTTGACGTAAGGGAATTGGGGCACACTTGGACCGCGACACGATTCCTCCTCTTTCCACTTATTTCTTCTTCTCATCTTCGGGTTGTTTCAATCAACGCGATCAAGCATGAATTAATACGATGTAATGTAGTATACTTGATATCCCGATGAAATGATCAAAGAATTAATTTTCTATATGAATTATTTTTACTTGGAGAAAGTATAAGTGTAAGTGAGTTTTAGATTCGATGGAAAATCAACGTGAACTTGAAGTTGCTTTCGTAATTAAAACTATTGATTGAGTAGCAATTTTGGAAGGTACAGATCTTAAAATTAGTATCTTCTCAACCTTCTCAATAGCAGTAGTGCTATGTATATATATATATATTAAATAATTATAATGAATCATATATATTGTTGGTGTCCGTGTACAAGTTTAATAAAAATATTTATTCTTATATATCCTTTTTATTATATTATTATCATATCGTTATATATATTCTTCTTCTATCGTGTGCACGTTCCATATAATATTGAATAAATAATTCCAGCATCTAATTAAATTTCAAATCTAGACTTGCAAATTCCACGAATCGTTCTCCAATCACACGATTCAAAAACTCGTACCATTTTCCCTGAAAATCCCATCAGTCTTCGATAATATTTGTTTCTTTTTACCAAGTATCTTGCAATCTTTGAAATATAAACGACGATAAAGATCGATCGAGATTGCAGAACGTAGAATTCGTTTCTCGGCTAGACAAAATAGACATTGCGTCATCGGGCTTGAACGCGCGCGTCGTCGTCGGGGAGGCGCCTATGCACGCGCTCCGAGCTCGTGAAAAGTACACTTTTCTGCACGTGTGCGTACAAAAACGAAGATTTTTCCACCTTGATCACGACGATCGATTCGTTTTATCTTGCAAAAAGAAAGAACAAAAAAAAATAAAACCCAAAGTCTCTATGAATCGTTTTAGGATTTATTTCAATTTATGAGAGTTGAAATCTTCATCTGATTTGTATATTCTCTTTAACAATAAGGATACAAGATTCATTAACGCAAGTTAAAGAAAATGTAACATAGCAGATCTATTTTTCTAGGTTTATTAGAAAAATGCGCAATGAAGATAAATCAGTGAAAAGAATGTCAACTCTCCCTTCTTGTCATTGTTTTAGGCTTCCAAAAATGTAAAAAAATTTTTAACTACTTAGTGAAACCTTTACTGCATCGTGCAATTAGTTTCGAAGTCAAATCTTCAGGAGATTTCTCAGGGAAGAGTAGAAATCTGCTTCGAAAAATTCATGAATGAAATTTCTCTCAGGTGACGTGAGTGACTCGGGTTATTTACGCAGGGTTAAGTTAACTTTAATTTCAACACTTGCAGTAGCATAAACTGTTGGAATCCTTGGTCCACAGAATGGAATTTAATCTTTTGGCTTCGTTACTACATTTCAGAAATTAAAATTTTTTTTGGTCCTCGTAGCAGAAAAAGAGTCGAACTCTTAGGTCGAACTCTAGGAATTTCTTCTTAGAATCCGAAATGAGAAAAACAGTTCGTTAGCGAAAAACTAAAGGCTAGAGGAGTACGAGGGATGATGACTGGTCTGATTGGACCTCGGCCATCGCCCCGACAAACTGGCATTTGGATATTAGCAAACCGACCTCGTTCCGTTAGAAAGTGTTCCTCCCTGCTTTCTCGTTGGCAGTCGATTCGTCTGTGTTTTCTTTTAATCGACGAGTTCGGGAGACAAGTGGTGACGAAACTTTTAATTTAAAAAAGAATATAGGAGATATTTCGCCTCATTGTTAGCAAAGACACTTCTGAATATTAAAACAATTAAAATTATAAATAACAGTAAGTTCTAAGGTGATTTTAAACTATAATATAATATTTGCAACATCGTCATCACTTCTTCTGTTTTTCACTTTACGTAATTAATTGATGAATATGAGGTTTTCACTTCGTATACGTCACATGGGGGTTGATGCAAGTCGTAAGAACGTAATTAAAACGAGGAAATTGAAAATGGTGGAATGTTCGTATAGGGTGTGAATTCGTTTTATTAGTCTGTTGTTTCAACGCGCGCGTTTCATTCCAAGGATATTTATAGTTCGCCCACGTCTACCGAGAAATCGTAAAACTTACTAGCATTATCTGCGAGATAGCTGTCTTTCATCATTCTATGAATTAGATTGGATAACTGAGATTGGAGAAAAGGAGTGACAAGGATTGAATTTACTAGATTGAATTTAATTCCAAGATGTGATGATTTATAAATAGTAGATAAATGTCAAGAATAATAATAGTGTAAATAGCATTACAATAGAAGGTTTTCGCTAAATTAAAGAAACAAATTTTACTGTTTATTGCGATGATTACAAATTTTGTCAAATTTTCAGTTCAGAGATACTGAAATAAAAGTCGAGTGAACTTGTACTATTATATTAGACATTAAAATATAAATAGAATACAGCAGCCGCAATAAATACTACTGTTTATCAATGACGTTTATTTTCTACTTATAAATATAGTTTATGAAAATTTATCAGTAACCAAATATTGAAACTGTTGGTAAAATTATTAAATAGTTACCTGAAAAATAAATTAATGTATTATAATATAATACATTAGCAAATAAGTAGACATCATACTGCTTATATTTAATTATCATATATATCGATTCATATCGCATAGTTTGTAAATTAACCGCGAAAATTAATTTTGTTGCAGACTACGCGGAGATGTACCGATACCGTCCGATCGATACCGCGTACAAATGAGAGGCAACGTCGTCCAATTGACTCTGAAGCAAACACAGAAGGACGACACAGGACATTACGCTCTGGTGGCTACGAGAGTTGGTCAAGGATTCGACAAAGGATCTTCCAAGAAAATACACCTGAGCATCGACGAACCTTCAGAGGAGGGTGATCCGCCAACCTTTTTACGAAGATTGACTGATCTCGCGGTCAAAGTTGGCACCCGAACCAGATTTCTCGTGGAAATCCGGAGTTCGACCACGCCGATGGTAACGAGTTACATTGTTATAATTTACCAATTTTAATCTATCTTCGATAGAACAAAAATGAATAATTCTTACGAATTAAAAAAAATACAGCTCAAATATTACATTTTAATTTTTAATATTATTGTGTCTGTATGTGTTTTACTTTAAATGTTTTCCATATCCTTGTATATTATGTACATATCTTTGCAAATTTAATTTCTTTCATAGATATACATATAAATAGTTTAATTAACGATCAATTTATCCATATATTTTATAAAAAGACGTTAGAATACAATTCTCCAAAAAATATTTCCAAAAAGTAGCTACGTACATACTAAGGCAAAAATAACTATCGTTAAACAAGACAACTTCTTAGATAAAATTGGCATTAATTATTACTATTCGTCACGTTGCTCCAAGTATAAAGCAGTTGAAAAGATTGCGCACAATTTACACTTGTTTATCCTCAATATCAAGAGTTTAAAATTTAAAACTGCGATTAGAACTACAATTTGTCTACTTCTATCGAAATCGTAATTCGTGCCTCGATACCAGAAGACAAATCGATCGATCACGAGTTTGAGATTTGAAGAGAAAGAGCGAGCCCGGTATGTTCCAAAATTGGTAGGCCGAGTGAAGGGAACGATGGAATCCGTGCCAACGCCGGCGATTAACCCGGAAGGGGTTGAGCCGAAATCACACGGTGACTTGTCGCGACGGATTTCTGTTGGTTCTTCCACGGCGGGCGGCAGACGAAGCGGGAAACGCGCGCTAAAAGGGAGCCAGCTGAGGTCCATGACCCGAGATTCAAAGAGACGAAAGAGCAGAAAACGAAGATCGTTACGCGGTCTTATGCGTCGTATTACGACTATTATTACGCGCGCGCGTACACTATGAAACGCCTGAAACTATGCCCCCAGATCGTCTAAATCTGCGTGTCCGCCGACTGCTTGCCATAAACTTTCGCATGCTCGTTCTCCGCGCAATCCCGGTGTTCTCTTGCCGGGATTGCGTAATCCAAGGGCTCTCGTTTAGACTGTAACAGGTTTGAAACAATTGTTCTGGATGAGTCTTTAAAATTAAATGCAAATTGAAATGGGAAATCGAGAAATTTGAAATTCTGGGCTCGATCGATATTGAAATTAAAATTGTTTATTGTAAATAATAATTGTTGAAACGGGTATTTAGAGTTAAAAATCCAGAGGGCCAAATTTAGAAGAATCAAACTTTGCTTTCTTTTTTTTTTTACTAGATTGAAACTTGGCGCTGAATTTTTAAATTGCTTCCACTTAAAAATAAAAGATGTGACTTATCGCGTTCTTCTCCCGTAGTTTTCTCATTTGAAAGTAAAAGATTATGATGGTTTTTCCTCTCATAGTTAGACTCCAATTCTATATTTTTATATTACACGATCAAAGGTTTAGTCTAAAGTTTGAGCAGAATAAATGTGCAGTTTAGTTATACGTAAAGGAGATTCAGAGGGTTAAGTAGAATATGTAACGTGTCTGCTTGTCCTCTGTTACTCCTCAAAACGTGCGACAAGCCGTTGACGTCAGCCACGAGCTCGTCGCGGCTTCAATCTCTGTACAATTGGCCGTTGTTGTTGAATTCCAGATCACCTGGCACAGAAATGCCGAGCCGGTGCACGCGGGTTCGAGATTCTCTTTCGTTCACGAGGGAAACTTCTACTGCGTCGACGTGGCACCTGTCACGATCGAGGACGAAGGACACTGGACCTGCATGGCGGAAAATCGCGGAGGACGATCATCCTGCACTTCTCGACTTACCGTCATCGGTAAGAACAACACGTGTCTTTGGCTCACTTTGAATATTCGATAATATCACGAGTGTGGTCCTAGGTTTCCGGAACTCGTTTTGTACCGGCTGACTATAGTCTTATTGTCGAAAATAGACGCAAGCCGTGCGTGGATGACATTTTGGGATTTGGACGGAGAAATAGCAAATTGTATTATACAATAATTAGAAAGAGACTAGGAAATTTTTACGATAATTATTAACTTTTGATATTTATTAATATAATACTTATATAATTATTTATACTTTTATAATTATTAATATTTATATTATTTTTTTGCTGTATTATATTTTGTTTTATTAATTTCATTATATGATACACATTTTTTAATTTTATTCTTTATTACATTTAAGTAGGACAAAATTTAACTATAGAAATATGTTTGAAATTACTGTCTTTTCAGTTTGCAATTTCATCTAATAGAAAATTTTTCTAAATATAGTTTCTTAGAATTCCTTTCTCGACAGAAAGTTCTTTCAAACGGAGTTTCGGTACAATTATTTATTAGATATTAGGAAGAAAATTTTGAGTAATCTTTTTACAATAGTAATAATAATTTAATGGCAATATAAGTTTGATATGTAATAAATTTATAATAACATCGAATTATCTTTTTGTAGATCATTTTTGTAATAATCAACAATTCTTCTTCGTTTCATTCAGTTTATTTCTCTCAACTTACGCCAATTACTAACACCGCAAATTTTTTGTTTTTCCGGATGAAAATCTCTTCTTAAATATATTCCTTTTTTTACTTTAAAAACGTTTAATTTCTTTTTCTTTCTCTTTTACCAATCTACAGTTCCAAAAGCCTACAAAAGACCAGAATTCGTGGAGGAGCTGCGTGCCCTTCTCACAGAGACAGGCACAGTGTCCCTTGAGTGCAAAGTAGTTGGTGTACCTACTCCAGTGCTGAGATGGTTCAAGGACGACAAAGAGATCAAGGCTGGTGATGTCTTCGCTTTAACAGCCAACCCCGATGATCCAACCTCCCTTGGCATTTATACCTGCGAGGCAGTGAATTGTATGGGAATTGCTTACTCTTCTTCAAAAGTAAATCCACTCATTATTTGCAACAATGCAATTGAAGAGCCCTTGTAGAAAACACTGTAAATGCCAAACATTGACTGAATTTTCAGTCATTGCCAAGTACTTGTTCTACTTGAAAATAAAAATAATGTATTACATTGATATATTAATCTAGGGACAAATATAAAATTGACATCTACAGTGTTTGCAAATTGTCTTCTTTCTTTTGAAAAATTGAGTGTTTGGCACTTTCAGTGTTTTCTAGGACTCTTCGATTAACAATTGCTTTTGAAGATATAAACGAAATTAATTTCTTAGGTACACGTGGTTGGAAAAGGAAGTAGGGAGGGTTCTTTAAAGCCAGCAGATTCCATGACACCGTCTGGCCCTCTTCCTATTTTCACGAAGCTTTTGCAGGACGAATGTTGCAGAATCGGGGACACTCTCCGGCTTTCTTGTCAAGGTATTTCTTTTCATTAGATTTGAACTTGCTGAATATAATAATTGGAATAAATTTTTGTGATCGTAATTGAAGAAATCTAGCTGTCGAATATTCTACTTTCTATATTTAACGTATTATTACTATGTATTGTGCGCATTCTCTGCATCTTTAAATTTTTCATAAATGAGTAAGAATCTACAGTTTAATAATTCATTCGGCTGTTATAAATTTAATTGTTCGATTCGTTGCAACAGTCCAAGTACCACCATGGCCGAAAGCAATTACGTGGTACAACAAAGAGGGACGTATCGAGCCGAGCGAAAAGTACCACGTAATGGAAGATGGTCTTGGTGGATATTTTATAGAGGTATACCCTGTAGAAGCTATGGACGAGGGTGAGTGGAAATGCGTCGCCACGAGCGCTGAAGATATGAAACAGTTTACTACTTGCTACGTTACAATGTCCAGTAAGTGAAAAGAGATATCTTCAAATTGACTTAACATCGAAAAATATCCTTTCTAGGATATCGATCGATTTAAAAAATTGAATTTTTTTAAATCGCAAAATTGATCCAAAGTAGTTAATATTTAAATAGTATAGTATATAACTTTTTTATTAACCCAATATTAATTATTATGGTACTGTTATCAATAATATTATTATTAACTACGTCAAATCGCGTAATTAATCTTTTATTCATCAAGTTCCAAAGAACTACAGGAAACCACGGTTCATGGAAAGCTTGAAAGCTGTCCTAACGGAGGAAGGTTTGGTATCATTCGAGTGCAAGGTCGTAGGATTCCCCACGCCTCTGCTGAGGTGGTTCAAAGACGGCCAGGAACTAAAACCAGGAGATGTTTACCAATTAACTGGGACCAATTCCTTAGGTATCGATCGCACAACCTATATTTTCAAATGTACAACAATTTATTAAATATTTAATTGTTTCTTTTCTGATGTCTGATTTCTTAATAGGTTCCTACTGTTGCATCGCAAGAAATTGCATGGGAGAGGCAAAGAGTACAGCCGAATTAACGATCGAAGATATACAAAATCAATTAAACGAGGAAGAACGCTTGCAACTTCTAAGCACGAATCAACCGCCCACTTTCATCAAAGGTCTTAGGAGTTGCGAAGCGAGAATTAACGAAGACTTTCGATTTACTATACAAGGTAATAACGCAGAGCTCAATTCGTAATTCTTTTTATCAGAAATTTTAAAACACTGCTGTTAACGATACACAACGAGAAAACAGAAATCCAACTTACAGTGTTTTCTATGTTTATTATTATTACGAATCGAGATTCTATTTTCTTAAACACTCAATTGAGACCTGAAAAATATTACGATTCTACCTAATTTCAAATCAATAGTTATTTCATGCATTGGTGTCAATATTTGAAAATTTTCGTGATCCTATATTGTTTCTGTGAAGGAAAATTTGCTTCCTTTTCTCAATTCGTATAAATTAAACGTAAGCTTCAACTGTGTAATTGGAAGTGGAAGTTCACTTGAGAAAACATGAATTTACATAAAAATCTGTAACACTAAGCGTGTTACATTCACGAATGTAAAGTGTGAAACCTGTGTTTCTAAATTATTGTAGTCAGTATTTCCCCCGAGCCGAGCTTAGCTTGGTACAGAGACGACACGCCAGTGGAGGAGAACGAGAAATACCAGGTTGCCAAGGAGAGTCTCGGCACTTGGCACCTCAACGTGAAAACGCTCGAATTCGTCGATCAAGTGAGTAACCGTTCACGAAAATAACAACAAGGAAATTGCAACATCCGGAGAGAATCGATCGATAATTCACTGTGTTTCGCTGTGTTAATTCAGGCCGAGTGGAAGTGCGTGGCTTCCAACGATCACGGTCAAAGCGTCACTTCCTGCTTTCTCAAATTAATCATTCCCAAACATTACAAGAAGCCGAAGTTCCTCGAAAGTTTGCGCGCCATACTGTCGGAGGAGGGTGCAGTGAACTTGGAGTGCAAAGTGATCGGTGTGCCTCAACCGATTCTCAAATGGTACAAAGACGGTGTCGAACTGAAGCCAGGAGACATTCATAGGATCATTTCTGGACAAGATGGGACCTGCTGTTTAGGGACTTACACTTGCGAAGCGACCAATTGTATGGGCACTGTCAGCAGTTCTGCGTCTCTTCTCGGCTTTGAAGGTACGTTCTTTAATATTATTTTAATTTAATTTTATTATAATTATCCTTAGTACATCCTTGATATAATTTTTAATGATCATAATCAAATGGCGAAATAACAATGTAACGGTATTCTCAGTCCTATTTCATATTCTTAATCTAATTTTAATATAGTTATCCTTAATACCTTTACATATACTAAAATTAATTATTTGTTGATTTAACAAAACATAATAGGTTTTTTACGACTGCTAGAAATTCATCAAGCACATTCAAAATATTGTTTTGTCAGATAAATTCCCTGTCCGGAAAGAAGCAAAGGAGTTACAGTCACCAAACGGTCACGAACTTGCTAGGAACCTGTCGCTATCAACGATTCACGAAGAGAGAACATCGCAATTGTACGATACACCGCAGACCGATCATTCCGTCACGTTAGACGATCGAGGGGAAGTGTCCTTCAGTTTCGATGGTAAAGAAGTTTCTGTCAGTTTGTACGAGACACCTGATCTCACTGAAGAAGAAGCTCTTCAGATCGTCGAGATGTACGCTGATCAGTTATCTGAACACGTAACAGGTAAGTCAATTTCTTGTATTTTCTTTTTTTTTTTAGGTGTTAGTTGTAGTTATCTTTTTCCGTGGAGAAGAAAATTTATTTAAACAAATAATCCAAACCGAGGAATGAACAAAATTTTATAGAAACTTTGTTTCTGAATTAAATGATAAGATTAAAGTATATTAATATAAAAGTAATAAAATTTTTCTTCAAAAATTAAATAAAATGTTATACACAGCGTATTCTATTTAATGAAATTGATTTTCAAACTGAATGAGATGCCATATCATATTGTATTATATGTATTAGACGTTATATACAGATATTAAATCGTTTATAATTATATAATTCTATATATCATAATAAAATTATATTTTTTTAATTACAATTCGATTATGATATATATATATAAAGAGATATTGTATTAATATATATTACTATATATTACTAATTAATATATATTGTATTATAATATATATTACGTAACTATAATTATGTAATTTTTTTAACATCTCTCAAATTCTCACAACGATGAGGAAACTAACAAAATTAATTATCACCTCCGCTCCTCCAAATCTTCTTTCACAGAGCACAACGTGATCGAACTTCCGCCAATGCGGTTCGTCAAAGAGTCGTCGAATTCCGGAAACCTGTTGATGGAAGCAGTGGTGATCGACGTGTCACCAGATTACTTCGTCAGTGCGGAAGAAGGCGACGATCTTCGCACGGAGGCCGATTTCGAAGACGTGTCCATCATGGACGACATAACTCGCGTCTTCTCCTCACCGGATCAAGACTCGCGCAGCTCCCTGAAAAGATCTGCCGGATACAGCCTGGACGAGGACGAGAAACCACCGGCGAAACCACCGCGGAAGAAATCGAATTCCTCTTCCAAGAGCGAGAAGAGCGAGAGGAGTCAAAAAATGGAGTCGGAAAGTTTTCACAGCGCTCAGAGGGACGAGCCGTTGTCGCCGGTGTCGCCAATGTCACCGGTCTCTTCGTTAAAGCAAGACGACAGCGACACGTTCGCTGACGCGCTGTCATCGGCAAGGCTCTCGATTTCGGAGAACCAAGGGCAAAAGTTGTACGAAGACGGACGCGAGAGGAAGCGTAGCTTCAGCGGGGAGAAGACAGCCGGTTCGAGCATAGACGATGGGATCGGTGGCGATTCCTCCTTCGACTCTGTCACTGGTGCACCAAAGAGGAAGAAACACCGGAAGAAGAAGCACAAGAGAGAGAAGGGTAGTTCGGAGGAGTCGTCGATCGGTAGTGAGATCGACGGGAAACGAAGGAGGAGCGGATCAGCCAACACTGAAATGCTTCAACGTATCGAGTCTATAAACAAGACCGAAGAGCCGTACGTGGAAGACATGGCTGACAAGTCCATCGAAAAGAAACAGACCACCAGCGAGTCGGACAGATCTCTGTCGAAGAGCAACAAAGAACGATTATTAGACAACATGAAGAGACTGAAAGGACCTGTCTTCGCGGTGAGAGACACGTTGGTGAGCATCGACAATCTCGAGGCTAAATTGAACAGTAGCAGCGAAGAGGAGTGTAGAGCGACCATAACGGAGAATATTATCAAACCTATACAAATTTTATGCGAAGAGGTGTCGTCCATCGAGTCGAAAGCGCTGAAGAACGCCGGTGACAGGTCATTGAATCAGACTGTTCGAATCTCTCTGCTGGAAGCCATCGGTGGGCCAACGGAGGAGCTTCTCCGCGGAATGGAACTGATAGAACGTCAAGAGAACGTGAAGAATCGCAAGACGGATTTAATCGCGATCTTGGAGAGCCTCACGGACCCCGTGGACGAGATTCTAATGGGGATCACGAAGATCGAGCACGAGCTGACCGGGCGAGCGATCGGTGAGAAACCGATCGCCTTGATTCGAATGATCTCCGCGGTTTCTAAGCTCGACGAGAACGTTAGAAACGCTTTGACCGCGGACAAACGAGTTGCGAGATTGGCCGCGAGTTTGGAAGAGATTCTTAACACGTTGGATTTCTTCTTGAACGACGTATCTGTGGACCCAACTAGAGGAACGATAGAAACTGTGGACACTGTGGTGGTCGAGTCTCTCTCGAGGTCCATAGAAGACATGGCGCGAGCTCTCGGTCGTACTTCCACGACAAAAGCAAACGTGGACGGTACTTCGAACATTGCGGAAGAACTCGCCACGCCGGCGCGCGAGTTGAAAGCGAAACTGGACACTCTGAGGTCCGCTTTGGAAACATACGAGACGAAAGGCATCTTGTCCGAGCATCGAACGAAATTAATCGAGTCGCTTCAAGCTTCCGTCGGGCAGACCGTCGGCGAGATTCAGATAATGAAGGAGAAGAAGCCAGCGGAGGATCAGGGAAGAACAGCGGCGGAAGAACCGAAGCAGGATATTCTGAAGGAAGTGAGATTCAGTCTCCAGGAGGCGTTGAAATCGTACGAGAACGTGGCTGGTACTCTAGATCCGCGACTGTCCAGCATCTTCGACCGAGTCGACGAGATGTACCGAAGGCTGAGAACACCGCAGAAACGAGAGATCGGTTTGGAATCTCTGACGAGCCTGGAAGGGCCTCTTTACTCTCTCCAGTGCGCTCTAACGTCAATTTCCATCGCGGAGAATTCCGAGACGATATTCAAACTGCTGGAGCCCGTCGTTTCTCAATTGAGGTCGACGATAACGAGTCTGAATGAGAGTTCGTTGCAACCGATACTGGAAATGGTTAATAACATCGAAGGGATCGTTCGTCGAACGGACAACGAGCTCGAGGAGAGTGCGTCTTCCAAGTCGATGCAGGAAGAGCCAGAAAATTTGATCGACAGGATCCTGGATCCGTTGATAGACGTTCAGTCGGCGTTGAGCGCTACTCTGCAGAGCATGGAAGACGTCGACTCTGTGACGAATGGAGCGACAAGTTCTCAGAAATTCGCCTCGTCGGAAGTAGCTGCTTGCCTGGTGGAACTCAGGCAGTACGTGTCCGATGCTGCTCACACGGCTATGACTCTGAGAGAGGACGAAACGTTGAACAGTTTGATGGATCTGAAGGAACCACTGTTGGATCTCCAGGCAGTTCTTGCTTCCGAGGAGAGAAGTTTCCAGGAGCTGCCTGTGATTCGTAAAATACCAATCACAATAGAGAAATTGGAGATCGTCATGTCGAAAGTGTTGACACACTCGCGGTCGCAGGAGACGATCAAACGGACGAAAGACCTCTGGAAAACGTTGGGAGATGTTGAAACTCAGTTACCAAAGACAATAGCTCGGTTAACGGATGCCGAGGAGGCGACGAAACACATTCTGGAGCGTTTGAACGTGGACCAGAGTCTCAGTAACGTTCACTTCGCTCTGTCTTCGGTGTTGGAGAGACAAGAGAGGAGTTATCCCTTGTACTCCTCGAGTTTGACGATTTGTATAGAGGATCTGAGACAGAGTATCGGTTCTTCGGCAGTAGCGATTGCCAATTTGAAGCATCCGGTGGACGAGCAGATCGTCGAACAGGTTTCCCTGTTGAAGGAGAGCCTGTTGAGTTTGCAGAGGTCTCTGCTGACCCAAGAACACGAGCCTGAAGAGGAGCAGATTTTGAAGGATCTGACAAATCCGGTTGAGAAACTGAAGAACCTGATTCGGACTGTGGTAGACACAGAGGCAAGGACGGACGTGCTTCTTCCAGTTTTGGAACTGCTCGACGAAATAGAGAAAGACACGCCGCTGATCGCGAAGGAGGCGTCGAAGAAGAAGGCCAGAAGAGAAGCGGAGAAATTACTTCCGAAGAGGGAGGAACCGAAGAAACAAAAGGTTCGAACGTTTGGTTTGGCTGATAAAATCTACCGGTCCTTGGACCCGATGAAACATTGGCTGTCAACTACGTCCGAGGAGAGCACGAAAGACGAGGAGGAGTCGACGGCTCTGAGCTCGACCGTGGACGAACTGAAGAGAGACGTGAACAAAATTGCCATCGAGACGTCGTACTCGGAGCCTCCGAGTGACGAAAATCTGATAGAAGCTTTGGTCGATCTTCGCGAACCATTGACGAGACTGCGAAACGCTATAGCAATGTATCACGAGCCAGCGGACTTGGCAACTTTGGAAGGACTGAGCAGACCGATGAAACATCTTCTGCAGACCATCATGGACGTTCTGAGAGACCACGCCGAGGAAGAAGCTCTTCAACCTATAGTGGACGTCGTGGAGGAAATTGAAAACCAAATACCAATCTCCATCAAGGAGGCTCTCTACAGGAAGGAACTGAAAGAAATGGTTAGATCGATCGAGCGAGAGAAGACGGGAGCCTCTCAAGAGACCGTGCAAGAGGAATCTATTCCTCGAGAGGCTGTCCCACGCGAGAGAGAAGAGATCACGGCGCACACTTCTCAGGAAACTATCCCCGAGGGAACTCTGACGGAAAGCACGACGGAGATTTTGCCCGAGACACGGTTTATCGAATCAATGACAGAGCGAACTGCGGTCGAGGAGATCTCCGAGAGGACAGAACAGTTAATCACAACGATCGAGGAATTGCCAAAGGGAACGGAAGATGTGAAAAAGGCGAAGAGAGAGGAAAAAGGCAAGAATTTGATCGTTTCTCTGTCCAAGACGCTGGAGAGTGTTCAAATGGATATAACAGGCATTTTGGAAGATTTCGAGGAACCCACCGCTGGAACTACCACGATTCCTGTTTCCATATTGGCTAACTCGCTGGAGGAACTTAGAAGGACTGTCTCTGGTATGAGAGTGATGACAGTGAGTTACGGCAGATCGGTAGACTCTTACGAAGAAATAGTCCGCGAAACAGTTTCCGTGCTGGGAAATCTCGCGCGACCTCTGAACAATCTTCAGAAAGTTCTTCAACAGTCGCATCAGCACGGAGCTCAGGAGCTGGTAATTCTGAACCATTTGATTCAACCGCTGGACTCGATCGAATCCGAGGTGATCAACCACGCGGTTCGGACGCTCGATGAAAATTCTGACGTGAGGGAGACTTGCGAGCCAATTTTGAATCTTCTCCGAGATGTGAAAGACACGATACCGATCATCGTGAAGGACATTCACTCCAGACAAGAGCTTCTCGGATCTCTTCGCGAGATTTCTAAACCGTTGGAGAACATCGAGGAACGAATGAAGATGCTCGAGAGCGAAGCTGAGGAAACTCTAGAGACGGACGTGGCCAGAATTCTGGTGAAGCCGCTGGAATACTTGTTGAACACGATAAAAGTGACATCGCAGGAGCTCGAACTGTTGGATCAACGCAGAGCGATCGTGGTCGAACTTCGAACTCTTGTCGAGCCGCTGGTCGAGTTCCTGAGCAGCCTTTCGGTGGTTCAGAGCAGCAGGAAGAGTTTAGTTCCAGAGTCGTCCCTGCTGGACGAAAGGCGAAGCGTTATTTCAAAGTCTGTCGAAGGTTTGCAGAAACAAGCCTCTGTCGTTTTAGAGAGGATTTCCAACTTGGAAGGGGCGACGATGTTCGAGGGTGCGCTGAGCTCGCTGAAAAACGCCACTCTCTCCGTTCAGAAGCAAATTGGCAGGACTGATTACTCGAGAAGATCCAGCAGCGTCGAACTCACTCTTCAGTATAACCTTTCGAGCTCGTTCGTTCATTTGAGGAATACAATCGCAACATTGGACGAAAGCGTGGAGAAACCGATTCACGAGATCATTACCAAGTCGCTGGAAGCTTTGCAGAAGCAAATTACCCTGTCGCAAACGCATTTCATGCAAACGATCAACGAGCAACCGGTGGATGAAGAGGCTATCGTGGAAGGATTTTTGTATCCGACTAATCAGCTGAAATCAGCTTTGAACACGCTGAGAGAGAAGATCGATCAGAAAACGATACCCTCGATTTCAGTTCGATCCGTGACGCTTCTTCAGGCTCTGGCCAATTCTACTATGGAACTGGCTTCTTCTTTGTCTCTTCATAAAGTCAGATTGATAAGGGAAGGTGCTTCCGAGGGTTCCTCGCTCGTGGAAACGTTGTCTGCCATGGTGGACGTTTTGGAGAGTGTGAAAGATTCCATAAGGGAGATTGAAAAGGTGGCGAATGTAAGAGGGAACGTTGTGACGGAGGAGAAAGGGGAGAAAATTTTTCCGGACGTTCCCATTATCATTACGCAGATCGAAACCATCGTCGACGAGATTATCGAGATTTCGAAGGAGGAGGTGGAGAGTGTGTTGACTATCGAAAATGTGCCATCTGAGGAAGACGGAGTGAAGATAGAGGAAATAAAGTCTAAAGAGACGGTCGACGAGCTTCAGGAAATAAAAGCGAAAATAGTTGAAAATATCGAGGGAACGAGAGAAGAGAAAGTTGAAACTCTGGGAGAATTGAAGGAGAAGAAAGTGAAAGCTCTTGAAATTACTCAAGAAGAGGAGATTGAAGTCGTTCGAGTAATGGGAAAAGAAAAGCTTGGAACTCTCGAAGGAGTAACAGAAGAAGAAACGGAGATTTTGGAAGGAACGAAAGAGGAAAAAGTGAAGGCACTAGAAACAACCGAAGAAGGAAAAGGCGAAGTTCGAGCAATGGGAAAGGAGAAAGTTGATTCCCTCGAAGAAACGATGGAGGGAAAAGTTGAAGCTTTGGAAGGAATGAAAGAAGAAAAATTGAAGGCTGTTGAAGTAACGGAAGAAGGAAAAGTTGAAGCCTTTCAAATAATGGGAAAGGAAAAAGTTGAAACTCTTGAAGGATTGGCAGAGGAAAAAATCAAGGCTCTTGAAACAAGTGGAGAAGACAAAGTGAAAGCTCTTGAAGTAACTGAAGAAGGAAAGCTCGAAACTCTCAAAGTAGTGGGAAAAGAAACAGTTGAATCTTCCGAATTGCTAAAAGAAGAACAGATTGAGATTCTCGATGAAATAAAACAAGAAACAGCTTCTCATATAATTGAAGAAAAGAAAGGAGAAGTCGTTAAAGTAACAGGAAAGGAAAAAGTTGAAACTATTGATGAAATGACAGAAGGGAAAGTTGCAACGCTTGAGGAAATGAAAGAAGAACCAGCCAAAGCTCTTGAAATAACCGAAGAAGATAAGATTGAAAATCTTCAAATAACAGGCAAAGAAAAAATTGAAACTCTCGAAGGAGTTACAGAAGGAAAAGTGGAGACCTTGGAAGAAACGAAAGAAGAAAAGGCAAATGCATTAGAAACAACTGACGAAGGAAAAGTTGAAGTTCTTCGAGTAACAGGAAAAGAAAAGGTTGAAGATCTTCAAGAAATGATAGAGGAAAAAGTTGAGACTTTGGAACAAGTGGAACAAGAAAAAGTGAAAGCACTTGCAACAACCGAAGAAGAAAAAGCTGAAGTAATCCTTCCTCAAGTAATGGGCAAAGAAAAAATAGAGGACCTTGAAGAAACGAAAGAAGAAAAAGTTGACACTTTGGAAGAAACGAAACAGGAAGAAACGAAGGCAGTTGAAGCAACTGAGGAAGGAAAAGCTGAAGTTCCTCAAGTAATGGGTAAAGCAGTAGTTGAAGATCTCGAAGAGACGAAAGAGGAAAAAGCTGAAATATTGGGAGAAAGTAAAGAAGAACAAACGAAAGCTTTGGAAACAACTGAAGAGAGAAATGTTGAGGCTGTTAGAGCAACGGGAAAAGAAATGATTGAAACCACTGAGGAAATGACAGAGGGGAGAATTGAGACGCTCGAGGAATCGAAAAGAGAGTCAATTCAAGCTGTTGAAGTGACTGAAGGAGGAAAGGTAGAAAGTCTTCGAGTAATGGGGAAAGAAAAAGTTGAAACTCTTGAGGGAGTTGAGCAAGAAAAGGTTGAAACTTTCGAAGAAATTAAGGAAGAGAGAATGAAAGCTCTCGAGGTAGCTGAAGAAAGTAAAACTGAAGCTCTTCGAATAACGGGGATAGAAAAAGTTGAAACTTTCCAAGAACTTACACAGGAGAAGGTCGAAGTTCTTAAACTGACTGAGGAAGAAAAAGTGAAAGCTCTCGAAACAACTGAAGAAACAAAAACGGAAGCTCCTAAAGTAACAGGAACAGAAACAATTGAATCGTCAGAATTGATGAAAGAAGAAACATTCGAAGCTCTTGAAGTAACTGAAGAAGAGAAAGTGAAAGCTCTTGAAATGACCGAAGAAGGGAAAGCTGAAGCTGTGAAAGTAACGGGGAAAGAAACAGTGGAATCTGTTGAATTGATAAAGGAAGAAAATGTTGAAGCTCTCGAAGGAGTGAAAGAAGAAAAGGTAAAGGCTATTGAAGCTGCTGAAGAAGAGAAACTGGAAACTCTCCAAATAAAGGGAAAAGAAACGGTTGAATCTGGTGAACTGATAAAAGAAGAAAAAGTTGAAGCACTTGAGACAACGAAAGAAGAAGCAGCTAATGCTATTGAAGCAACCGTTGAATCTCTTGTATTAATAGAGCAGAAGAAAGTTGAAAGTATAGGAAAAGTCGAATCCGTTGACGGTTTGAAGGAAGAAAAAACTGAGGATCTTGAGGCGATGAAAGAAGAAAAATTAGAGGCAGTGGTCAAAACAACCGAAGAACTATCCAAAACAGAGGAAAAAGTTGAAGTATTATTCGAAAAGACAGAAGAGCTATCCGTGAAAGAAGAAAAAGTGGAACCTTCACTACAGACGACAGAAGAAATAGCAAAGGTTGTTGAAAAAGTAGAAACCTCTCCTGAAGAAACTGAGAAATTGGTAAAGGAAGAAAAACTTTTAATAGCGAAAGCGGAAGAGACAGCTATTGAAGACAAAGAGACAGTATTGTCTGAAAAAGAAATGGTAGCAGAAAAACTAAAAGAAGTAATAACCACTGTCGAAGAAATAACCACACAAGTGATGGAATCAGAGAAGAAGAGAGACGAAATTGAAACAATAATTGAGAAAGTAGAAGAAAAAAAGGAAACAGGAAAATCACTTGCACGAGTCGAAGAAATAGAAGAATCTAAAAACTCAGAAGAATTAACGCAGAAGCAAGAAGCTAAAGAACAAGTATCTGAAAAGATAGAAGAGGCACCAGAAATGGAGAAAACCGAAGAATCATCGAGAAAAACAAACGAAGAAACCAGAGGCTCAAAAGAAGCTAGACAAGAAGAGATGATTGAAGCCTTGTCTCAGAAAATAGAAGACTTAACAAAGTCAGAAGAGAAGGTGGAAGAAGAAAGAAAACAGACTACGATCAATCAGATACAAAAAACAGCTTCATCGATCGATACTTTGCAACAACCATTCAAGGAATTAACTAATCTCGTGTCCGTAGCTCTAAACGAACCTCTTTCCTCAAAATCCGAAGAAGAGAAACGAAGAATCCGAGAATTAACAGCCCTAATTCAAATCCTCTACGATTTGAAAGCAACAAGCGCATTTGTTCAAACTACGTTATCCTCTTCCTCGCTCTCAGAACTCGAAACGCAATTTCTTCGGCTGACAGATTCTTTGATAAACGTAGATCAAGCTACAGAAAAGATTCTTCACTTGACTCGGAAAGAATTGGCACCAGCGCTGAAGGAAAACGTAATGGTGTCCCTGCAAATACTTCTGGAACCTCTAACGTCCCTTCAACGCGAGCTTTCTTCCATCCAAGATGCAACTGCTCAACTGTCCACGGACCACTTCTCGCTGCTGACGAACTCACGAAATGTCGACGAAGCGATTACAGAACTCATGAGAGCAATTCGCAAGACTACCGAGATGAAGAGTATGAAAGTGGTCGAGGAGATGAAAGTGATGGCGAAAGAGGAGAGTTCAGACATCGAAGAAACCACGGCGAAGCCTCTCGAGGAACTCATCGAGGTCCTCATGGTTTCCCAAGAGAAAGTGAAACCAGAGGATGCTTCCCCGCTTGGTTCTATCTCGCCTTCGGTAGAATCCACTGAATTGCAACAGAAATTAATCAGCGACGACGAGACAAAATTAGAAGGAGAGCTCATGAAGAAGATTGTCAGTCCAATACAGAATCTTCGCGAAGCGATTGCGAAGATCGAACAAGAGAAACTGGAGGAGACTGAAGAGTTGCCCACGAAGAAGACAGCTACCGTCATCTTGAGCACCATTATACATCCTTTGGAAGAACTGGAACAGTCTTTGAACGTCTCTTCGCAGCAGCAGACTGCAAGAACCGACGAAATTGCGGAAGAAACAAGATCAAACGTTCCGTCTTTGCAGTCGTTGCCGGTAACCAATGTTTTCGAACAACTGAAGAGATCCATCGCCACGATCCAAGAAAATGTGGTCCTCGAAGCGAGTGAAGAGATCGAGAGATCGGAAGGCAAAGCATTAATCGTAAAAGAAATGAAAGAATCTCTGGAAAATCTCAAATTCTCCGTCGGCGCAGTGCAGAAGATAGTAACGTCCGAAAGTGAAACTACCGTGACACTTTCTGACACAGAGAAGACATCTACAATTGAAACGTTCGTTAGGTCCGTGAAGGAATTGGGAGAAAAATGCATGGCGATTGTCAGTCACCCTCCGGTGAAAGTAGAATCACCTGAAAGGATTCAGAAGGAAGAGTTGAAGCAAGTTTTGGAACTGATAGCTCAGCCTATGCAAGTGCTGCGCGAAACTGCTTCTGAGATCGAAGAACAAGAAACCGAAGAAGTACAGGTTCTAGACGACACGAGTAAGAACGTGGCGGAAGCTTTAAAACCTCTGGTTCATCCTCTGGAGGAACTGGAACAATTGCTATGCACGGCGGTGCAAGAAATTGACACGTCGAAGGAAGAGACGGCTGAAGAAACGAGGAAGACTGCTTTGTCCACGGAGCAACTGAAGCTTAGCCCTGTGTTGGAGGAATTGCAGAGATCTATCGTGATGATAGAGGAACAGATAGCTCTGCAACCGCAGAAATCGACTGAAACGGTGGAAGCTTCTGTTGCCGAACTGATAGAAAGTCCACTGGAAAATCTGAAATCTGCAGTAGCAGCCATTCAAACCGTCCAAATGGAAGGGATCAAAGAATTAACCGGTGTGGAGGAAACAACAGCTTTGAGGACGATTGCCAAGTGCGTGGAAGAAATAGCAAAGGTGACTTCAGTTGCTTCTGCTGGGCAGAAAGTTGAAATTAGCGTCTTGGAACAGCCACAGATTGCTAAGATAGACGTGCAAGAGTTTGGACAGCAAACTCTGGATGCTATAACGAGTCCAATTCAAGTTCTACGTGAGACCGTTTCCAAAATTGACGAACAACAGGCACAAGAAGTCAAAGCTTTGATTGTGCCGGAAACGAAAGAAGTTGCTAACGTTTTACATAGTTTGGTTGAACCTTTGGAACAGTTGGAGAAATCTCTGTCAGTGGCTGTCCAAGAGACGAGCACGATCGAAGAGGAGTCTGCCTCGGAATTGAAAGACGTTCGATCTTCGGTAAAATTGAACGTCGAGCCTGTTTTGGAACAGTTGGAGAAGTCTATCGCTGTGATTCAGGAACAAGTCTCGTTGGAAGCTGGTAAAGAAGAATCGAGGGATAAGGTGGAAACTTCTGTGACAAAAGCGATAGAAGAACCCTTGGAACACTTGAGATCCTCGGTAGCAGCTGTCAAGGAGATAATAACGGAAACAGAGCAAACGAGTGATTTGTCGGACGTGGACAAGACCTCGATCTTAAAGTCGTTCGCAAAGTCCGTGGAAGAAATCGGCGAGAAGTGTTTGGCGGTAATTTCTCAGCAGCAAGTTGGAACGCAGTTAATATCCAAGGAATTGAAGGAATCGCAAATAGAGATATTAGAAATGGCGATCGCTCCTCTTCAAGTACTGAGAGAGACTATTAACAAACTAGGAGAGGAAAAACTGGAACAGGCGGAAGCTCTCGAGTCTTCGAAACCAACTGCGCCAGAAAACATCGTATTGAAGATCTTGGTGGAGCCGCTAGAAAAATTAGAGACTTCCTTATCTTTCGCCGTCCGACAAACGGTCTCGACGAAACTCGAAAAAACTGAGGACCTGTCTCAGGCAGCTCCGTCCGTGCAACAATTGGACATCAAACCTGTTGTGGAAGAACTTCAGAAATGCGTGGCGACGGTACAAGAACAAGTAAAACTGCAGTCGACAGAAGAGTTCATTAAGAAGAAGACTTCTCTCATGCAAGCTGCTGAGAAATCACTGGAAGACTTGAATTCTTCCCTTGCGATCATTCAGAGCGCGGTGTCCGCCGAACCGAGCGCAGAAGAACCGCTGTCAGAAGTGGAGAAGGTGACAGTGTTGCGGCAGTTCGCGAGATCGGTGCAAGAACTGGAGGAATGCTTGGCAGTGGTGAGCCAGCAAGAAGCGGAGCTAGAGGAGACGACGATGGAACTGAAAGTAGCTGAAAAACTGGAGGCACGAGTTCTCGAGGCGATTATCGCGCCGGTTCACACGCTGCGCGAGACCATTATGAAGATACAGGAAGAGAGCACCGAAGAAGTTGAAGCGTTAGAGCCAGGAGAGGTTAATACGCAGACGTTGACTCCCTTGATGCATCCTTTGGAACAGTTGGAAAGATGTTTCATGAACGTGGTTCAACAGATAAGTAGCGAGAAGGTCGAATCCGTGGAAGAAACGAAGGAGGAAATGCCACAAACTATCATTCTGCCGATTTTGCGAGAATTGAAAGAGAGTATCGTTAGCGTCGAAGAACAACTAACTGCGAGCCCTGAAGAATCTTCAAAATTGGAGATTGCGAGGAATGTGAGTGAGGCGATTGAAGAATTGAAGACATCCGCCATTGCCGTCGAACAAGTACTCACGCTTTCTTCGGAAGAGACTGAAGAAACGAAGACTGAGAAGACGTCTGTCTTGCAGACTTTCGCCAAGTCGATAGAACAATTAGAAGAAAGGTGTTTAGCAGTGATGAGTCAAAGAAAAGTAGAAAAGAAGATGGAGGAGGATGCTGAGAAGCAGCAGGCAAAAATAGTGGATGTTGAAGTTCTTCAAAACATAAGTGATAAAATACGCGTACTTTGCGAATCGATTTCTGAGGTCGAAGAAGAGAAAATGCAGCAGGCGGAGGAATTGAAAATAGCTAAAGAGCAGACTGGTGTGAAATTAAACGTCCTCGTAGAACCGTTAAATACATTGCAGCGAGTTTTACAGACTGCGCTTGAAGAAGGTAAAATAATAGAAGAAGATACAACGAAGGAGTTGAAGAGAAACGAGATTCCCGTCGAGAAATTAAATTTACATCCTGTATTGGAAGAATTGCAGAGATCTCTAGCCGTTGTTCAACAACAAACGAGCGAAATTGCGTCAGTTTCAGCGGAAGTCGATGAGATTAGATTGATCAAGGCTACTGAGGAGTCTCTAGAACAGATGAAGCTGTCTGTCTCAGCTGTTCAGGAAATGACAATCTCTCAGCAAGACGAAACGAAGGAGTTGAAGACAGGCGAGGAGAAGTCTCCATTGGAAGCTTTCGCACGATCGATAGAAGAAGCTGGAGAGAGACTGTTAGCCGTGGTGAAGCAGCACAATGTGAAGAAACCCGAAGAAATTCCAACGAAGAAGAAAGTGGTCGACGATTTTGTGAGAAGTGTGATCGAGCCTATCAACGAGTTACAAGCGACCATCTTGAGTATAGACAAAGAGAGTGAATTATTAGGAAAGAAGAGGGAGCAGGAAGCTGTAGTACTTCTGAAGATAATACAACCGCTGCACAAACTCGAAGATTCGTTCCTATCAGCCATGCAGGGAGAGACAGTGACCGAGTACGAAACGGTGAAAGAAGTTTCTCAGGCAATTCCAGCTCTGCAGCAACTGCCCGTTAAATCGACGTTAGAGGAACTAAACAAGAACGTGGTAGAAATTCAGAAGCAACTGATCCTTGCGAAGGAAACCCTAAGTTTGACAGGAGACACTGAGGACTTTTCTGCGATGAGAAACCTGGAGAGATCACTGAGCGACTTGAGAACGTCGGTGGCTGTGGTGCAGCAGTTGACAACGATAGAAAAGCCTGGGGAGCAAATTCTAGACGTGGAAAACGCGTCCGCGTTGCAGGCGTTTGGTAAAGCAGTGGAGGAGTTCAAGAAGCAGTGCTCTCTGATCGTCACGAAGCCAAGAGTCATCGCTACGATCGTAGGAACGATAGAAGAACCAGAAGAACTCGAAGCTCGAGTCTCGGAAAAGATTCTCGTTCCGACAAAATTGTTGCAAGAGTCAATCTCGACCATAGAAGAGATCAAGCTTCAAGAAACTGAGACTTTGGATACCTCCGACACGAGGAAACCCGTGACGCTCCTGAGCGAGTTGATACCACCGTTGCAACGATTGGAGCAGTCGTTCGTCGCCGCGATTCAAGGGGAACATGTGACGGAACACGCTGCAAAGAGTCTGGATACTGAGGACAAAGTGTCGTTCGAGAAAGCAACTTTGACACCGATACTCGAAGAGTTCCAAAGATCGATCGCAGCGATTCAAGAGCACGTAACGATGGAAGGTGACGTGAGAAGTTTGTCAGAAGCCGAGGACGCAGCGTCTCAGTTGAAGACAATGGCGCAGACGTTGACAGAGTTGAAGACCTCCGTCGCTGCTATTCAACAGACCACTGAATCTGCTGCAGAGTTTGCGAAGGATTTGTCGCAGACTGAAAGCGTCGCAGCGTTCGAAACGTTTGCAAAGACTCTTCGCGATTTGGTGGAACGCGTAGCCACGATCGATCATCAACAAGTGATTATGGAACCAGCAGCGGATACTATTTCGGAGGACGCGTCTTCTTTGAAGACTTGGGCCGATGTCGTGGAGGGAGCAACCGTTCAAGTCACAGAACCGATGATCGTGGACCAGGGTATCATGGAATCGCCTTCGGAAATGGTTCTTTCGGTATCTGAGGAAGAAACGCAAGCTCTAAAGAGCTTGGCCAGACCTTTGAACGAGCTGAAGGTTTGTCTGGCGGTAGTCGTCGAAGAAAGGAAGTCAATGGACGCGAACGAAGTTATCTTGACAATGTCTGAGAAGGAAGATGTCTCTTTGTTGAAGACCATGGCTCGACCTCTGTTGGAATTGAAGAACGCAGCTGTGTCTGTTATTCAGGAGCAAACAGCCGTCGAATCGGCGAAAGAGAAGTCGTTCGAAGGCGAAGAGAAGCCGGAAACTAGATTGAATCCATTGATTGTACCGTTGGAAGAACTCTGCAATTCGATTGCCTTGATCGAGGACCGTATGCTGGTCGAGTCGGTGGACGATCGATCGGTAGACGAGATTTCATTGCTGTCCGCTCTAGCCGAGCCTTTGATCACACTTCACAGAAGCATCTCCGTGCTTGAAGAACGAGTGATGTCACCTGAAGCGGAAGCAATGCCAGAAGAATCGAGCAACTGGATCACTGAGTGTTTGGCTGTCCCTTTGGAGGAGATAGAACGATCTATCGCTGTGATTCGCGAGTGTGTTGTAATGGAACCTGAGCCTGGAGTTGGCGAAGAGGTGAGAATCGACACGCCAGATTGGTCAGTGGTAGAGAAACTGATGCAACCGGTGGAAGTCATAAGATCGACGATCGTTCGAATGGAGGAAATCATTAAGAAAGATGAGAAAGCAGAGGAGGAAAGTGAGTACGATGTTGTGAAGACATTGGTGCAGCCATTGGCTGACGTTCAAGAGAGCTTCCTGGTGCTGAGGAATAAGACTGATATGAGTATAGAAGAGGAGGAAGCTAGCATCGACGCAATTGTGGACTCGTTGTCTAACCTTGAAAAGAACATATCGTTCATCGAAGAACAGGCTGCTGAAGAATTACAGAGAGCTCCGAGTGGAGAGGGAACTATGATTGGAGTCTTAGCTGAGCCTCTGACGCAATTGAAAGAGAAGATTATGACAGTGGAAGAGTCTTCGACCGTGTACCTTGAAAATTTGGAAAAACCATTGAAGCGATTGCAAACTGCTTTGGAAACAATATTGTCTGGCGAGAGTCAAAGAGTGCAGAAACGAAAGAAAGAGAGTACCGTTTCCGTTGAAGAAGCCACGAGAATATCTACGAAACTGATGAATTCTATCAAAGAAGTGAATGACTCTATCGAGTCGATTGATAATAAGATAGAAAGTTACAAGGGACTGCTAGGACTAGAGATTCAGATCGAGAAGGAAGCTCTGAATACTTTGGCCAAGCCTCTTGAACAACTTAAGCAGGGAATTCAAAGTTTGTTGGACAGACAGGAGATTGGAGATGAGATTATGGTTTCACTGAGGAAGCTTCGAAAGGCGATTGCGATTGTCAGAGAGCAATCTGCTGACAAACCTGTAGCTGAACCATCGCATTTGGAGATTACGGAGATTTTTGGAGTATTAAGAACTTTGAATGTATGTTTGAACGAGTTGGAAGCTTCTACTGAAAAGGTTGAAACATTGTGGAAGGAGAATTTGAGTGGAGAAGGACTTGTAGAATTGGAAACTCCTGTTTCGAATTTGATGAACGATATAAATTTGCTTCGGGATAAATTGCTAAATGTACAGATAGTGTGGGAGACGGATGAAGAGAAGAAGAAGATTAAGAAGAAGAAAAAGAAGACAGAAGTATTTGAAGAAGAGGAGAAAACGATAGATACGGAGGAGGAAGAACGTAAGAAAAAGGAGGAAGCTGAGAAACAGAAGCAAGAAGAAGAAGAAAGAAGGAAGAAGGAAGAAGAAACATTGAAAGAAATGGAGGAAAAAAAGAAAAACGAAGAAGCTGAGAAATTGCGGCAACAGGAAGAAGAACGTAAGAAGAAAGAGGAAGCTGAAAAATTAAAACAGGAAGAGGAGCGTAAGAAAAGAGAGGATGCTGAGAAATTGAAACAAGAGGAGGAGCGTAAGCAGAAGGAAGAAGTTGAGAGATTGAAACAAGAAGAAGAGGAACGTGGAAAGAAAGAAGAAGCAGACAAACTAAAACAAGAGGAAGAGGAACGAAAGAAAAAGGAAGCAGAAAAATTGAAACAAGAAGAAGAGGAACGTAGAAAGAAAGAAGAAGCAGAGAAGTTGAAACAAGAGGAAGAGGAACGAAAGAAAAAGGAGGCAGAAAAATTGAAACAAGAAGAAGAGGAACGTAGAAAGAAAGAAGAAGCAGAAAAGCTGAAACAAGAGGAAGAGGAACGAAAGAAAAAGGAGGCAGAAAAATTGAAACAAGAAGAAGAGGAACGTAGAAAGAAAGAAGAAGCAGAGAAGTTGATACAAGAGGAAGAGGAACGAAAGAAAAAGGAGGCAGAAAAATTGAAACAAGAAGAAGAGGAGCGTAAAAGAAAGGAAGAAGAAAAACTGAAGCAAGAAGAAGAGTTGAAGAAGAAACGAGAAGAAGAAGATCGTAAGAAGAAAGAAGAACATGAAAGATTAAAACGCGAAGAGGAGGAACGAAAAAAGAAAGAGGAGGGAGACAGATTGAAACATGAAGAGCAGGAACGTAAGAAACAAGAGGAAGAAGAACAAAAGAAAATAGAAGAAGCTGAAAAACTGAAACAAGAAACTGAACGTAAGAAGCAAGAGGAGGAAAGATTAAAGCGAGAAGAAGAAGAACGCAAGGAACAAGAAGCAGAAAAACTACGACTTGAAGAAGAGGAGCGTAAGAAGAAAGAAGCAGAAAAAATAAGGCTCGAAGAAGAGGAACGTAAAAAACAGGAAGAAGAAAAATTAAGACTTCAAGAAGAGGAACGGAAGAAGAAAGAACAAACTGAGAAATTAAAACAAGAGGAAGAAGAACGTAAGAAGAAAGAAGAAGAAGAAGAAAGGAGAAAGAAAGAAGAGAAGGAACGAAAGAAAAAGGAAAAAGAACGATTGAAACGCGAGGAAGAAGAACGCAAGAAGAAGGAGGAAGAGGAGCGTAAAAAGAAGGAAGAAGCTGAGAAATTGAAACTCGAAGAAGAACGTAAAAAGAAAGAAGAGGCTGAAAATTTAAGACAGGAGGAAGAACGTAAAAAGAAAGAAGAAGCAGAAAAATTAAAGCAGGAAGAAGAACGTAAAAAGAAAGAAGAGGCTGAAAATTTGAGACAGGAGGAAGAACGTAAAAAGAAGGAAGAAGCAGAAAAATTAAAGCAGGAAGAGGAACGTAAAAAAAAAGAGGAATCAGAAAAATTGAAACAAGAGGAAGAACGTAAAAAGAAAGAAGCTGAGAAATTGAGGCAGGAGGAGGAGGAACGTAAGAAAAAGGAGGAGGCTGAGAAACTGAAGCAAGAGGAGAAACGCAAGAAACAGGAAGATGCAGAGAAATTAAAGCAAGAGGAGGAACGTAAAAAGAAAGAAGAAGCTGAGAAAATAAAACAAGAAAAGGAACGTAAAGAGAAAGAAGAAGCTGAGAAATTGAAGCAAGAGGAAGAACGCAAGAAAAAAGATGAGGCTGAGAAACTGAAACAAGAAGAGGAGAAAAAGAAGAAAAAGGAAGCTGAAAAGTTGAAGCAAGAAGAAGAGCGTAAGAAGAAGGAGGAGGCTGAAAAGCTGAAAGAAGTGGAAGAACGTAAGAAGAAAGAAGAATTGCAAAAGTTAAAAGAGGAAAAGGAACGTAAAAAGAAAGAAGAAGCTGAGAAACTAAAACAGGAAGATGAACGTAAAAAGAAAGAGGAAGAGGAACGTAAGAAAAAGGAGAAAACTGAGAAATTGAAACAAGAGGAAGAACGTAATAAGAAAGAAGAAGAACGTAAAAAACAAGAGGCTGAAAAATTGAAACGAGAGGCGGAGCTTAAGAAAAAAGAAGAAGCTGAGAGATTGAGACTAGCAGAAGAACGTAAGAAGAAGGAAGATGAAGCTGAAAAATTAAAGCAAGAAGAGGAACTTGAGAGGAAAGAGGCAGAGAGATTGAAGCAGCAGGAAGAAAAACGCAAGAAGGAAAAAGAAGCTGAGAAACTGAGAGAAGAAGAGGAACGGCGACAAAAGGAGGAGGCTGAGAAAAGAAAGCAAGAGGAAGAGGCACGTAGAAAAAGAATAGAAGAAGAACAAAAGATCGAATCGGAGGCGTTGAAACAGAGGGAAGAAAAATTGCGAAAGAAGAAGGAGGAGCGAAGATTGCAACAGGAGGAGGATGAGCGCAAGGAACGGGAGGAGGCGGAAAAGCGAAAAAAAGAGCAAGAGCAAAGGAAACGCGAGCGAGAGGAGCGCGCGAAGAAAGAGGAAGAGGAAAGACTCAAACGTGAAGAGGAGGAACGTAGAAAAAAAGAGGAAAGAGCCAAGTTGAAGAAAGAGGAGGAAGAACGCAGGAAAACGGAGGAAGCGGAGAGATTGAAGAGAGACCAGGAACGAGAAGAACAGAGACGGGAGGAAGCTAGGCGACGAAGGGAAGAGCAAGAGAAACAGATAAGAGACGTCACAGAGAAAGTCAGGAAAGCTGAGGAAGTACGCCTGAGGAAGGAAGACGAGACGCGTGAAAACAGAAGACTGGAACGCGAACGAAGAAGACAGGAAGAGGTAGCGAAATTACATAAGGAAGAGGAAGAAAGACTTGAGAGAGAAGAGGAACGCAGACGAAAGAGAAAAGAAGCGGAAAGACAGTGGAAAGAGGACGAAGAGGCTGTTAGGAGAAGGGAGACTGAACGTTTGGAAAGAAGACGCGCCGAAGAGCGTCAGAGTAGAGAAGAATCTGAACGTTTGAAGCGAGAGGACGAGGAAAGGAGACACAGAAGAGAGACCGAAAGACAATTGAGAAGAGAAGAAGCAGCACGAGAGATAAAGGAAGAGGAGGAACGTTTAAGAAGGCGACACGAGGAAGAAACATCCAGACTTCGGAAACGAAGACAGGAGCAACTGAGGGACGACACTTGGTCGAAGATGAGACAGGGCGAGGCGGATCAGTTGTTCAGGAAAATAACGGACGACGCGCTACGAATTGAAAAAATGAAAGCTGGTTTTTCGGACGTGGAGTTTTGGCGGGACAGGCGAGACAAATCTTGTCGATACGACTCTGGCTTCGATTCGGGGCTTTCCAGCACGTCTAGATCGTACAGTTGGAGAGATTCTCTTACTTCTTTGACCAGAAAGAGAATCGATGATTTTCTCGATTACAAGTTGAGGGATACTTCGATCGACAGATACTACCACGACACGGGGACGTATTACAGAAGAAGAAGGAAGAGAGACGATCATATCACTCGAGCAAGATCTATCAGTTTGTTGAAGTACGACGACTATTCGACGGGGGATAGCGACACGACTATTACGCCTGCTTCTGTTAGCAAACCACCGAGATATAGCAGCAGGCTAAAGACGAGTTTCCGAACTGATTTTGAGAATCGCGGATCGAATTTGTCGATATATCTACCATCAATTAAAGACGAGGTAAGAATACAGTGACTGAGTATACATGATCTGCCAAGTGTCAAAAATTGAAATTTGTTCAAACTGTAAGCAAGTGTATGAAATGATCGTTACGTAGCTCACACCACGCGACAAGGGAAAGAAGCCGTCGTTCTGCACGAGATTGACAAATAGAACCGTAGGGGTTGGCATGAGGACGAGATTAACCTGCACCGTGCTTGGACACCCAGAACCGAGGGTTTACTGGACGAGAGATGGCGAGAGGCTCGACGTAACTACGAACAAATACAAAACTCGATTCGATAATGGTATGGCTTATTTTGAATTGCACGAAGCACTCCTCGAAGATTCCGGATTGTATACCTGTGTTGCCGAGAATGTTCACGGAATCGCGACCACAGAATCCACATTAAAAGTTTACCCCGATTTCCAACCAGCATTGTCACCCCCTACTTTCACGAGATCCATCAAAGGTATGTAACCAAAAGTATTCTAACTGCTAAATATTTGTTTTAAAAAAAATTGTTACGTCTCCAAATGTAAAATTACGTACTGTGTCAAAATTTAAAAGAATTGAATTATCCCCACGTTAAAGATGATTGCACGGTTTTCTTGGATTTTGAAATATTAACTATCGTTTGTGGAAATTATCGTTTGTGATTAATTATTTTATACCATAAATTTCTTATTTTTTATCTTTCAGCTTTACTTTAACACTAGAACTACCGAGTGGTCAAAACGACTAATTCATAATTTCTTTTAGATATATTTTTAGAGGATTAAATGATTTTTTTACAAAATACACGAATAAAAGTTTGTGTATTCTGTTGTACTTCTATTTTTTTCACTTTAATATCTCTGATTAAAATTCCACGCTTTAGTCCTTGGTCATAAATTTTAAAATACAGTGTTAATAAGTTATATCAATATCAATGCATTTAATGATACAATTACTTATTTTTAAACATAATACTGGTATAAAATAAAATTACCACGGCACAGATACTTATCGACCATCTGACAATGAGCTGATCCTGGAATGTCGAGTTCGTGGCCACCCAACACCAATCATCTCCTGGTTGAAAGACGGTTGCATTCTTCAAGGCGGTCGTTACAAACAATGTTACCTAGACGATGGCATCTATCGGTTGGAAATTGCTGCACCCAATTCTTCGGACAGTGGTCGATACATCTGCAGAGCTATGAACGATCTACGAACTGACGAGATATCGCATATTGTTCAGTTCAATGGTAATATCTCTAACATCACTCAACAAAATTTCTTTTCTAAACATCACGTTCGAATTAACTTGTTCCAAGAACGAGAACGAAAAATTGTGAGCAAGCATGAGAAAACGTTCGACGACTACTTCAACATCGAAGCTTACAAGAGACCGCGATTCTCCAACTACTTAAGCGACTACAGCGTTCCCACTGGTGGTACCATTGCCTTGCAAGTCGAAGTTAAAGGTATTAGACATTCGATCAATGAATATTCGCTCAAATTCGATTTTGCTTAAACGTTTTCATGTTTCAAAATTTCTGATCTCATTTACGATTTATTAATTTCATAAGTTGCAAGTGATAGTAAATTTAATTTAAAAAGTACTAATAAATAAAATAAAATATGATATTTCTCTATTTTTGAGCAATGTGATATCTATTAATAGTTCGTTCTATCTAATAAAAGAAAAATATATTTAAAAGTTAAAAATTGACAAATTTAAAAATTGTTGAGAAATTACACGAGTAGATTTTAACATGTCAATAACTGGATAATGACAAATGCAGGTGTTCCAGCTCCGGAAGTAAGATGGTTCCGTGGCGAAAGACGAGAGCCAGTCTCGATCCCAAAGGCGAAAACGTTCACAGAATCTGACGTTCACACCTTGGTTCTACCAGAGGTCACTGAATCAGAAAGGGGCACGTACATTTGCAGAGCTATCAACGCTTATGGTCACGTGGACAGCATTGCTACTGTCGACGTAATATCACCTAGCGCGATCGATGGTGGAAAACCAGCCATGTTCGTTTCAAGACCCTCGGAAAAATCGATGACAGTCACCGCTGGTGAAGATGTCAGCGTTTCGTTTAGATTTTGTGGAGTTCCTAAACCTCGCGGTAAGAAATCATTGAAACACCTGCTTGTAATGATCAAATGTTTCTACTGTGAATATTTCACGATATTTTAGTTAAAACTATAAGAATTAATATGGTTTGACTTTACGTTAAAATAACAAGAATTAATGTGTTCCAATTTTGATTAAAGTTATAAGAATGAAAATCTTCTATTTGTATTAAGATTACGAAAATTACTATTATTATTAAAATTATAAGGATTAATATGTTTCAGGTTTTACATCGAAGTTACAAAAATTACCAAGTTTCAATTTTTATAAAAGTCATTGAAATTAACGTTTGTTAATTCTTATTCATTCGTTATTTCGCAGTTACGTGGATGAAAGGATTGAGGGACATCACGGACGGTCCTCGATCTCACAAGGAAACCATCGACGATTACGTGAGGCTAACGTTGAAGAGGGTGATACCTTCGGATGAAGGCACGTACTGCATTCTGCTTAAAAACAGATACGGTTGCGATAGAAGTTTCTTCTCGATCAAGGTAAATATTACACGATTACGAAATAATATTATACAATAAACATGATGAAAATTTACCTTCATTAATGATTTTATTAATCAATTGTTGTTCAGGTGAAACAACGAGCTAGGTCTCTGACACCTGAATGGAGCAGTTTGAGCAACCGTACTGAGACCGGAAGTTACATCGGCCTGTCCAGCGAGAGTCGCGACGATGATCTGCCCTATATAAAAAGTAAGACACGCATATTTTTCAATTCAAAAATAGATAAAGAAAAGAAAAATTCTTCTCAATAAGTAATATAATTTGTATATAAATTAGTTGAATCAGGAAATTTTTATCGTAATTGTGGCTTCCAATGTGTGAATCATGTCCTTTTGAAAGATGCATTCCAATATCTTGCCAAGAATTGCAGTTCAAACGTCCCAAGAGACTTCTTTGTAAAAATTATAAATTATAAATTTCTGCAATTTTGTTAATTTTGGCATTGATAACGGTGATCATCGTGAGAATCATCGTTTTGTAATTCCATCGCTGACGAAGTGTTTCGAAAAAAATATGGGTTATACCCCAAAATTTTTAATTTTATAACTAACTTCATAATTTTATAGCAAATTGTTATCAAAATATCTTTCCTATCTATTTATAAAATTATAGATAGTAGGAATACATCTCACCTGGGATGTTCCTCAAATGTTATGCATTACTGATTACGTCATAATACGCACAATTAAATGATTATAATTAGAAGTTCGGCGACAGTGACTGTAGTTTCACTCGTACACTTGGCCCAGGTTTCAATGGACATAGTCCAAACGAATTGGACAAGTTTCCCTTGAAATGACGTCAATATATAAGGTGATTATTTGTCGACTCCGACAAACAAAAGGTAGAAAATCAACCGATCCTATTTCAACAAAACACCACATTCTATTTCAGTTTCGAACAATATCTTTTAATGCAGTAAAGAATAAAATACAATTTATTACACTTTCGCTACAAAATTTTACGTGTCGATATTTACAGCAAAAATACTGTTTTCCTTAATTGTTTCGTAACTCTTCTAAATTGAATAAATGTGGAAATTAATTTTACTAGTGTCTTTAAAACACTTGAACAATATCCAAAATACAAAACAAGAGATTACTACAGAATAAGAAAATATTTTATAATACTAAATACTACAAAAATACTAGGTAAATAATTCTGATCAATTCACAGGTTGCAAAAAATGATAAAACAAAATCCCGTCAGATGCTTCGTGGTCCTTCGAATAAAATTATAAACATTTCCGATTCACGGTTGATCTCGATGCTGGAACAGAGCCAAGTGTGACAGTTCCTTGACCAAATCTTTCAAATATAATGTATAAACGAAACAAACGTGATATATCCGATTCACAATTAAACGAAAAGAAACCCGGATGGCATGATTAAATGCTTACACTGAGTACAGAGAAGAGAACTACCAACGTTGGAAGGGAATCATGATTCCGAAATTAGAATCAAAGATTCGCAGGTCCATTGCAAATTAATTTCAAGTATCTTGATCGTTGAAAATTGCACAATACGTATATATTATTCAAATATTTTCCAAATACTTCTTGAAATATTTTATGGGAAACATGTTGGTCAAACTATTTGATAGAATTTTTAATGCTAATGTTCAACTTCCCCCAATCGCCAGAAAACGTGCAAAAATAAACATAGCAAAGTGTGGGAACACCTGATTCCTTCAAAGTAGGCCGTTCGATAAATAAACATTCTGGATCATATTACGGAATTTGTAATTTTAGAGGCAACGCCTTCACGCCTTCTCTTCCCTGAAAACCTTAAAGTTGCTGAAGTTGTTAAAGATAGTCCTGGAAGAAGAAAGAAGCTGATGAAAAATTACGAATTGATTGATTCACATCTAGAAATCGCAAATCACATTTTTTGTGAAATAAAAACGAATAAAAAGGAACAAAGAAGGAGGAAAAAGAAAATTTTCCCATCTACTAAAAGAAATCATGAACATTCTAATAATAGTTTGTCAAAGATCACAAATAAGATAATAGAAAAATGATAATATTATTTTTATAATTTTATAATTATCAATCATTTTTATGACAACAACAATCATATCATTATTATTTAGTAGATTAATGATAATAGAAAAAGACAACCTAAAATAGTATCAACCCAGTAATTAACAAAGAATCATTTTACGATTTTTAAAATACAATGAATAATACTAACTATAATATATCAATAGTTAACTACAATTATTATAGTTATAATATATTATTTAGTTAATAAATTAACTATAATTATTAACAAAATTGCTGGCTGTTGTTAGACAAATAACAGTTGCTCTAAGTCATCGTCAATGCCATCCTCATTGAGCTGACTACAATTGCCAACAAATCGATGCAACGATATCTTTGTCAAGATGTAACGAAACGACAAAGTTATTGACGAGAAATGACAAGAAAGAGAATAGGTGGTGTAAACTTTGATGATCAATTGGCCCACTAGCTGAAATAGATGACACAGTTCCAATAAGGTGTAACGAACGTAATGACGAATAAACGCACGACACCACCTACACCTGCAGTTAAACTCCGGCGGGAACACCTCTCTCGTGTCGGGTTATTTTCGTTTGCCTTGCTTATTCGCCTCCCTCCCAACATGCTCGTATATCCACAAATTGAAAATTCAGTCGGCGTCGGAACGCGAGTTCTTTCGCGTGCCCTACATTTTCCCCCCCGAGCCTTGAAGTCGCTTGAATGAAAGAAAATAAATACCTTGACATTTTTTCCTTTTTTTCTTTTAAATTTCTTCCTTGAAACGCGACCGGGCGGAGTAACAATTTCTGCGATATAATTATCGAATAATTATGATTTTCGCAACGTACGACAACGATTCAAAGTCGATTCGAGGGTAATTTGTAAAAATCGCGAAGAGGAGATTGTGATTTTTATCGAAATTTTTGTGAAAAGTTGCAACGAAATGTGAGGATGAAGCCCCACGATCATGGGATCGTCGTGAACCACGACGAAGATACGACGATTTATCGTTTGAGGCGATCGTGGTCTGAGAAGGATTGCTTGATCACTGATTTTTTGGAGTATTTGTACGGGCATAGAGGTTAGCGAAATTTTTTTAAAACTGTCCGACATTGAAATAGTTAACATCTCAAATTCGAATCTATCTCGAAACTATTTATTTATGCAAGACTTTTGTAAAAATTGCTACGAAGGTGGAACAAACGATGAGCTGAAAAACGACGAATGTCTTGAAACGAAATATACCTTGAGGACTAATTATTTGTATAAAAATTTCCCAAAGATTGATCGATGTAAAAATTAAGGGTAAAAACGGTTGTTTCTGTCAGATGTTCCAGGGCCAATTACGAGCGAGCCAGTTGTGGTGGATGGAGGAAAGAACTGGTTGTCTTTGAGCTGGGGAAAAGCAGAGAGGAGAGGACCAGCACCTGTCATCGCTTACAGAGTCGACGCTTGGTTGCTTGGCAGTGACGGTGGTGCACGATGGGTCGAGGTATCGTCGATATTATTCCTCATTCTTTCAATTTTGGATCTCGGAGAGTGCTGAAAAGATTTACTTATCCGCTGAGAAGGAAGCTATTATTAATATCTAAAAATCAGTTGGCAAAATCATAGGACGAAATTCATTTAGAACTTGAGAATTTCGCAGCACGATGAACATCTTGACAGCTCTCGAGATCTCATATATCACAGCTACGTAAATCTTTACATAAATCTTTCTTCTGTTACAATCTGCAATCCTCGAGGAACTTATATAGTAAGAGATGCCACACTGTGCTTCAGCTTGCCATAATTTTTTATTGTTTAAATCTTTCATTCAAATTTCATTAATGACATTGACGAAAATTGAAATGGAAAAAAAAAGAAGAAAACAATCTTACGCCTGAATATATAAAAATTTGATTTCCTTACCTTCCTCTATTTTGTGCACTGTCAGCTGGGCATGACACCGATAAACGCGTTCGACGCGTTCAATCTGAAACCTGGTGGCGAGTACAAGTTCCAAGTAACGCCACGAAACCGCTATGGATGGGGCGAGTCCGTCACTATGACGAATTCTGTCAAGGTCAGCGAGATCGTCGACCTTCCAGAGTTCACGAAGATCCTTCCAGGCCAGCTCAAAGTCCTCGAGGGGGCCACGGTGAAACTAGAATGCGAGGCAAGTACGCTGCTGTTGGTCAATCGTTCGTTACCTACTTTTGTTCCGGTCTGTTTGCCATTAAAACTCGTAATATACGTAATCGACAATTGGTCAGGAGGCGGCAACAGATTTATGAATCTGCGTGAAACGTTGCAGATTCGAGCTGATTCGAAGGTGGACATAAAATGGTACTACGAGTCGATAGAAATCGATCCCAACGGTGACGCCAGATTGTCGATTTCTCACAGTGGATCCAAGTGTTGCTTGACGATTGAGAATGTTCAGGAGATCGACAGTGGAAGATACGTTTGCGAGGCGGGTAATTCGGTTGGGAAAGTGTCGTCGTTTGCCAGAGTTCTGGTTGTCAACGACCCGAAAATTATCGAGGCTGATGAGAAATTTAGATCGAGGTATGCATGATCGATATGAGATCAATTGTTTAAAATAATGATTTAAAAACTATAGATATTCGTGTAGATACATTGTCTACAAAAATATATACTTATAAATTTCTTTTGGGGATATTCACGGAATGTCCACGGTTTAACTCTATATTTTACTCTATTTTCCAAAAAATTTCGACATCTTCGAGCAAAGATCAAAAATATGAAATAAAGATCTACATAGTGTATCGAAATTTGTGACATCCACTGAAATTTAATTTGGAATCAGTAAATCTCCTTTCCTATAATTTCCTTTCTATTCGAATAACTTGAACAATTATTATGTAATTTCAGTTTATTGTATTGTTTGAATAATATAATATTTCGTATCAATACGCAGAGCCCTGGGAGACGAAACAGAAGACAGACCACCGGAATTCACAATGAGACTTCGAGACAGAAGAGTCCAAGTATCCTACCCGGTGAGACTCACGTGTCAAGTGACAGGAAATCCGGCTCCAGAAGTCACGTGGTACAAGGATGCCGACGAGATTCGTCAAGATGGTAAGTACATCTCGCCGATATTTCCTTTTGGTTCGTACGATTTTCAATTAAACTTCCATTCTTCCTTCGTAGAGCGTCACGTATTTTGGAACAATGATTCCAACTTCTACACTCTGGAGATTATCCACTCCGTGCTGGAAGATTCTGGCTGTTACATGGTAATGGCGAAGAACGCAAGTGGTTCGGTATCTTGTCGATGTATCCTGGTAGTGGACAAAGGAATTCGCGCTTACATCGCTCCGGAATTTCTCTGCGGCCTTGATGCTGCTTACACCGTGAAATTAGGCGAAGATCTGCGAATGACAGCTCAAATAGAGGCGTATCCCAGTGTCGGCATTGTGTGGTAAGCATTTACTTAGCGAACTGGAAATCTACAAATTTTTTACGATTCAATAACAACAATAACAATAGTAAGAAAGTACTTTTTTAAATTGTAGCACTAATATTATTATAATTATGATTTTGAGATTAATCGAACGATGTAATTTTATTTATTTACGTAACGGTAAAATTGAAAAAGGAAATTAAAACAAATTTATTTCTAGTCTATATTTAACTCCTTCGTATCCGGAAACAAGATGTCTCAATCTAATTTTTATTTAAATCTGTGACTAAAGTGTGAAGAAAGAAATTAATATCCATCGAAAGCGTAGAATATCTTATTTATGAACGTCTATTGATCGATCTGAATTGATCTATTGATCGATTTTTTCAGGCATCGCGATGGAATTCGTTTACGGCCGAGCAGAAGAACAGTGATGACCTTGAACCACGATGGTACCGTCGAGTTGTCCTTGGCCAAGGTCACCCAAAGGGACGTCGGCGTTTATTGTTGCACAGCTACGAACGAGGTTGGCTGTGCCGAGACTTCAACGAGAGTATCCATTATTGGCACGCAAGACGAGGAGACGTTCGTCGAAGGAGTGCCAACTGTGACGATCGCGCCTATGCCAGACATACCGTGAGTTCTTTGCGATAATCCGCCCGAAATGAAGATCATTTTACATTTACATAACTGAGACAAATTGTATTTGCTTTTGATAAAAATTTGTAGATACTCGAAGGAACCTCTTTTCGTCACGAAACCACTGTCCACCGAGGCGATTGAAGGCGATACGGTCATTATATCCTGTGAGGTGGTCGGTGATCCCAAACCGGAAGTGATGTGGCTGCGAGATTTTCTCAGGGTAAGATTGTTCATTTGTTCGTTTCAGTGTTGTATAATTTCAGCGATATTTCAAATATTTAAATTACGCGTCAAAGAAATTTGAGTTTTGGCACTATTTGAAATATTTTAAATATCTGAAATTTTGGTTTAGAACTTACTATCTTTGCTTTTGAAAATAATTGCTATGAGATTTAGTGAGAAAAGTTCGACTTGAAGATATACGAAGAAAATATAAAAACGTAGAAATACAAAATTATATTTTAATACTTCAAATGAGATTTTTACCCAAATCAACCAATCGCTAATTTTCGTTGCATTAGCGTTGCACCTGAAGAGGCCCGATTTTCTGGGTTACCCCCGCTAAAATCACTTTCAGTGATAATATGCAAATTGCAACTATAGAAAAAAATCAATGATACACACTCACCACACGACCAACACACAACACATTCTACGTTTCTCAAACAAATTGATGACTTTTCTTTGCACTTTACCGATTCTTCATCAATCATCATCGTTACTTCCCAATCTTCTTAAACAAAGCCGACCGAAAATTGAAAGAGAAATCAAATCAAACTCCGTGAAATTTCAACTCAAGCGAATCTTTCGTATCGTACGAATCGATTTGTGTCGCGTGGAGATCTATAGATCGGCGGGTGGTTGATCGAATGAACAGGGAACGACGGAGAAAAAGAAAAAGAGAGACGTTGTGCAATTGGTGAAATGACGTGTCCCTAATGCCGTGCTGATCCATGATGTGGGTCAAGGTGATTGCGAAAAAGAAATGACAACGTAACATACCGCATTATGCCCATAAATGGGCCAGGCATTATATGCGTCGGGGAAACGGCATTGATATTGGACGGCTCTTTAAAAGGTAACAGTAAGTGAGGTTAGACACCCGGCTCCGGGAGAAAGAGAGAAATTTATTGCTCAATCGCTTGGAAGGTCCCAACAACAATGGGAATCGTCCAGGGGATCTTGTTACTGCGGTCTGATCACTGAACGGATGAAACTACTTCGAGCTGTCGTTCAGAAGTATCGAAACATTTGCTACGTGTCCGATGAAAAATCTCAAGGTATCTCAAGTCAAAATTTTAGGAATTTGAATTTGTACACGTGCTTCGATGTTTAAATCATTTGTAGTAATTAAATATGTTCAATAACAATAAAATATTAATGACAGTTAAATAGTTAAATAATCACAGTATGCAATGTGTCTAAGTCGAACTTTTAAGAATTTGAATTTAGACACACGTTTTAATTTTTAAACCATTTATAATAGTTAAATAAATCTTCTCATGCGTTGGAAGAATATAAGGAATTTAATGAATATAATGAAACTATTATGCCATTCAATTCTTTATATAAACTCACACAAAACGTGATTAATAACTCAGATCATTCAGGTGAATAATTTATATTTTAGTATTCAGTGCAAAAAGAGTTGAAATCATTTGTGAAAGTTGTAGAATTACAATAAATGAATAATGATCAGAATCCTATTGAAAAATTTGATGATGAATTAAATGAGAATTAATCGAAAAAAATTCATTTATTCTCACCTACATCGAATGTGAAATAAAAATTCTTAAGGATTTTGATAATTTTGTAACTGCAATGAAATTTTCGCAAGTATCCTAATACTTATGAACGGAGGTGTACTTCAGTATAGTTATCTACCCTGTTGGTATTGTTATCTGAAACGGAGATCGTATTCTATTGTATCATTATCGACGAACGAAGAAAAATTGGCCGTGGTTCAAAACAATTGGCCGACGTCAAAAACGTTTACCGGATTGACACGACATAATTATTTCCCAAATTCCATTCACGTGTCCACTCTTTCGAGTCTATTCTGGTGATAGCACGCGCGAAACCACGGTCAACGAATGCTAATTAATAGTAATTTTAAATACGTTGACGTCACTCTAGCGATGACGCTAAACATCCTTTAAAAGTAAAATGAAAAATAATCGGAAGCGTTAATGATGAAGATTTTTAATTAAATACAATATGCTTCTTGCATATTTAATTATTTAATTTTCATACTAATAAATACAAGTGTATCATTTATATGGTATATGTAATATAGTATTTATATTTTAAAAAAAGTAAATAACGATAGATAAATAATACAAAAATTATATTTGCCAAACAAATAGTAGTTTGAATTTGTACAAAATCAAAAAGGAAGCCGGAAACGTTTGGTGACCATGTATAGTATATATTCGCGTCACAGGGGATATCTGCATTATCGAAAAGAGTACAGAGAAGAGACTCCCCACTTGTCCCGATGAAGTCGACTTTCTTCGTCGATGGATCGGTAGTGCAAAAGCACGGGCGGCAAAACAGTCGTCGCGTGTCTTTGGCCAACGAATAGCCATTCCTCCAACGATTCCTCCAGATCCTGGCCTTTACGATCGACAAGTGACATGGATATTTTTTGTTCGAACTTCTCCGAATATTCGTTGAAAATCTCTTGACCGAGGAAGTGATATTTTGAGCTGTCTTTTTGAGCACTAATCGTCACCTGTCGACTGATTCTTCTATCTTGGATTTGGATATATTCGATGTGGAAATTCAGAACGTAAGCAGAAACCAATTCTTTTATTTTATTTTATTTCATTATTTCGCGTATTTTTGAAATACTTATCTGGGATTTTTCATTATTTTTGAAACGTTGAGATATTGGAAGTACAACAATCTAGCTTGAAATTAAGTTTCTTCTATTAGATTTGTTTTTTTTTTTTTGGAGTTGCAATTTTTAAGATTCTTCTTTACATTTGCAATTTCTCTTTTCAACGATTAGCAGGCAAAGCGATGGTAACTTTTAACCATTATTTTGCAAAATTTCATCGTCTTTTGACTAGACGCAAAGTTTAACTTTCGTTTGGTATGTAGTTACGTGACAAGAATCAGCTTATCAATCTAAAACTCAGTCATATTTATCAATTTTACTGTTACGTTTCTTCTTTCTAAAATATAAGATCGTAATTTTACTGAAGAAGAAAAACGCCGAAGTAGTTAAAAACGTGCGAACATTTTTGTGTATTTTCGAAACAATACTCGATGGTTCTTTTTATTTAATATCAAATTTGCACAGGTCTGCGAATTCGTTTTTGTGCATTTTCCACTTAACAGTCGATGTTTTCTTTTCTATTTGACGTCAGATTTACATAAATCTACGAAATGATTCGTATAAACATTTTCACGAATCCCGCAGATGTTATTCGATATTTTCTTCTACGACTTCTTTCATGCATAAATTTGCTACATTTAGAATATTTAAACCAAGCGTGTTTATATAATTACCAAAAGTAGTTTAAACGTATTAAATTATGAACAGAGTGCTCATAATGCGCAAAAATATGTCAAATATTTAGATAGATAATTAAAATAATTAAAACTAGAACTATTAAACATGTGGTTAAAGTGTAAAATTTATATATTGGAGAAACTAAACTGTAAATCTGAAAAGTTACTATAAAAAATTACAAATTAATTATTTTGACCACTCTGACAGCTCTAGTATCAAATTTCTGTGTACAAGTTCCACTTTCTCAGTGACAGTCATAAAAATATTAATTTGCATTAAAAAAATCCTCTTATCTAACAATTATATTATTCCCACGCTCTTTTAACTCAGCCAGTTCAATTTCTACAAATCTATTAGGCTCGATATCGCTCTCTCATTTGCCATTCTCACTTTTATCGGTGAAATTTTTATGCGGTTCGACACCGGGAGTTTATTGAAATATCATCATCGAGGATCTAATCAGATCCGTAAGATCTCGGAGCCGTGATCTCCGCGGCGTGAGTCATCCGTCGATCACGGCGGTGTTCGTTAGGACATTCATCGAACTGGTCGTCGCTTAAGCGCGAATGTCAGCGCCTGTTCGCCGTAATATTGGCCGAGTCCGAGGTTTTCTCTCTCGTTCTTTCGTTTCGTCGCGCGATCGGAGGGACGCGACGCGTCACGACTACCAATGTGCACCGCCAAATACGTCCAAGTTTGTTTTCAGTGCAGCTGCAACTGCTAAACGGGGAGAAACGAGCGACGATTTCGCGACAGGGACCGATTCTCGTCGCTCAAAAACCGCGAACACCGCGAACGTTTCGTTTCTTGCTCGTCGAATCTTAATTGGGAGATTTTTTCAATGGGTAGTTTCGAAGTTAAAAGTTTTGATTGTTACTTAATAAAAATATCTTTGTTCGAATTAATTTCTTATCTGCATAATGCGAGGAACACGGTAATTTCTCATCTGAGTAATTTGTTACGAATTGTCACAGTTATTACTTATTTACTTTGACTAATATTGTGCGTATAGAAGAGTTTATTATGATCCAAGTATAGGACCATCTATTACAGAGGTGAATTTTTTGTTATTATTACATAATAGTTGTACAAAATTGTTAAGATAATTAGATGTAGCAAAATGCTCTGTAAAGAATATTAATTTTTCATCTGAGTTTGACAAAAAATCAAACCTCGAACTTTAGAATTTAAAATATTTCACTGATCTGTCGTTTAAATGTATCCCAGTAGAAATTGAAAAATATTATCTCTGCGTGATCTCAGTAAAAAGACTACTGCACAAATACTAAATACTGCCGTAGAAAAAATCTAGAAACAATAACACAACTCTGTCAACTATAAAACAGAAATATTGCCAGGAACTGGGCGCAGAGTTTTTACTCGCCTACGCATCCATCGGCAAGCAGATTTCCCTTATGTCGGCAATCTGTTTTACACGCGTAAATATAGATCTATGTAAGATGACATTGCAAGAAGTCCTTGCAGTAGCCGGCTCTGCTTCGGTTTATGGCGCCTCTCTTCCGTAACGGGAAGTGTCGTCCGCATAAATTTCATCGTAGGCGAACCGAGACAGGTGAAAGACAGATGGGTCTCAGAAGATCCATTATGTCACGATTCGAGTTCGAGCATTAGATATACTGAAAACTTCATTCCGCGATGACAACCGCGCCGCTGTAAATCAAAGTCGGTTCCGGTGTTTGACATGTTTCTCCACACTGAATATTGAATCCTGTTGTATCTACGTATCTTGAGCATTTGTCGTGTTGAACTTAGACTTGTTGACGACGAGAAGAATATCCCCGATAAGAATGTATCTGAGGAAATTATTTTATCCCAAGGTGGTAGATTGAAAACAATGAAATGCAATTTCATTTAAAGTCGGATGTTTACGATTGTCCAGTAAAAAGAAAAAAAAAAGGAACAATCGAGCCATTCTTTCTCAGCGACCTTAATTTTCGAGGGTTTAAGAAGGGCGTGTCCGACAAAGAGACGCGCAATTAGCAACGAAAAAAGAGAAAAAAGAAAAGAAAGAAAAAAAGAACGGTAATATGCGTTGGCACTCGTGTCATACGAGCAACGAGATCAGTCTCGAACGATCTGCTTCAACTTTCGCTCCCTATATGGACTAGAGCCCCGACGAAGACGTTTCCCGTCTCACTTTTATCAACGCTTCCTTCTCTTTTTACCCGATTTTATCTCTAAATGTCTAGAACATTTTGCCAATTCAATTCTGTGCCTAGATCTTTGAATTTATAAAAGATGTTTACTCAAAATTAGAGAAATCGACACGGCGTTCGAAGGATGTTTCAAAATTTGCAAATTAAGCAAGAGAAACTAAACTGAAAATTGAAAATTTTGCAAACGGATGATAACGATGATTCTACTTGTCAAAATCTATAGGAAGAGAGCACGTTGAAAATCTTGCAAGATGAAATATCTCTTGATTTTACTGTAGATTTGGAAAGAAACGATAAAAAGTAGCAGTAGCCGATTGCTGAATCACAAGGGGTGACCTCAGTGTGGGCGTTAAGAGTCGCGGAAAATGTTGGTATTTAGGTCGAGGTTGCACTTCGAAATCGCTTCCCATCAGCAGGGTAAACTATTGGCAATCAAGACTTCTAAATGATGTTTCTCCTCTCTACTTCGATGGTTCTTCCAGTGTGCGTTCGCGTTGGATATTTATGCACGCACTCAGATTACGCGTTATCGCAGTCAGCAATAAAAAGTTGCGTTCAGTAGCGCGAGATTTCAGAGTGCGTCTCTATAAACACAACGAATACGCATTTAAACTCTTGGCGACGACTTGATAAAGATTTCTATGCTCTGAAATATGTTACGAGAGTGTTTGATCGTTTGTTCTGTTTGTAAACGCGAAATACATTTATTTATTTATAAAATTGTACATTAGTTTTAATAGTTTGTGATTGGTTCCACTGATCTGAGAGAGAGAGAGAGAGAGAGAGAGAGTTTCTGTCCTGTCTATGATTTTTCATTCTAAAAAGAGAAATTTAGTTTCAGATAACTAAAGTCAATCGACAGGAATTCACTTAATCATGTCAATAAATTAAGTTCTATTTCAAATTTTGTGTTCTACATTCTCCAGTGAGTCATGAAATTGTTCAAACGATCAAGAATGCAAAGTAGCAAAAATATATGGAATAATAATTCAATAATGAATGATAAAAAAAAAACTTTTTTAATTTCAATAATAAATACTTTTCATTTCGAAATATATAGTTACAATTTCATCATCCCAAAAACTCTTAATTCTTATCAAATTCTTATCGAATTCTCAAACGTGCGAATAATTTCGTGAATCACTGTCTGCGCAAGTCCTTGATTAGTTAACACTTCAGTCTATGTTTTACAAATCTCTCTGTTATTTTTAATTTTCACTTGTTTTTTGCAGCCTGATTACTACAGGGACGCAGCCCACTTCCGGCTGGTCGGCGAAGGACCTCAGTACCGGCTGGAAATACCGTACGCGAAACTCGACTTTACGGGAACGTATTCCGTAATAGCGCGGAACTGCCATGGGGAGGCCAAAGCCGTGATATCTTTGCAGATCTACGCGAAAGGTAACGCTTAGCATTCGAAAGAAGCACGAAACACCATGGACAATTTGCTTAGACGAAAGGATCGTGTATTATGCTTTCAGGTCAAGGCAAGGAGGAGAAGATGAAGAAATCAGGGGTCACACACGGGTAAGTGGTACATTCGTGTATTCCAGATTACCACGTAGATAAATTCGGTTACATGACGTGACACCAGCCACGTGGCGAGTTAACGTTGGCTAAATGATCTATCTCGATCGTGTTTACCAAATGACGCTTATGAATTTTTTGATCGGCAGAAAGGTGCTGACTTTGCCGGTAGTCACGAGGGAACTGCGAGATCTAAGATGCTGCGACGGAGATGCTGTTGCCCTTGAGTGCAAGGTACACGCCGCGCCCGAGGAGCCATTAGTGCGGTGGGAACGTGGAGGAAAGGTAAATATTAATATTAATTCGTTTTCCTCTTTAGTTTCGTTTTCTACTTGGAGGAAAAGGACAATATACGAAGAGTACGAAATATGTGGAATAAGATGTTTATATATCCGGAAATATACAATATAATACATCTTTTGTGATGCTTTATGGACACTTTTGCACGATTAAAAAATTGAATTCTCAATTTGTTTTTCGAAGTTCATATTTGAATATAGGTATATTTTGCATGTTTTGTATATATTATACTATATATTATATTTTATATATAATCTACGGTCTAATATTACATTAATATTATGCGCTAATTTAGAAACGCAACAACAATAATTAATATTTACTGTTTAGATTCTCCAAATGGGGGACGATTTCTCCGCTGAATTCGACGGAGAGACCGCGCGCCTGTGCATCCAGCACGTATATCCGGAAGACGAGGGCGAGTACACATGCGTGGCATACAACGACCTTGGGAAAGCATTCACGTCGGCGTGCCTAATAGTGGATGGTAATTTCGTGTTTAATTCACGATCGTTTAATAAGGCAATATGGAAACGCCAAGTGATACAAATACGCGAAACCTTCGCTTCAAATCTTATTCAGTTACTATCTGCAAATGTACATAAATCGCTTCTATCGAGTGCAGCCAGATTCCGGCTTTACTGATATTTCTCGATGATGAGAAACGCGTTTGCTACCTACGTTCTTGAAATACTCGCGAGGAAAATATGGAAAGCTACGTGTTTGTAAATTATTATTTTGTTTCAATACGCTTCAGTGCCTGAAGGGAAAGAGAATGTGCTGAGCCAAAGATTGACGAGGCCCGCAGGACTTCTGTCAGCAGGATCTACACCAAGATCGACGCCACGCTCGACACCGATTAGAACTTTGTCTCCTGCAGTTTCACGTAAGTGTAAGAATAGATCGATAAAATGCAGATTGGTAAAGTCAGACTCTTGCAACTTTTGTTTTTACAATAATTTGGAAAATACACACCACTGACAATAATTTAACTGAAGTAAAATTCAGAATAATAACTGTAATCCACAATACTAACTCTCGTTCAATTTTAATTTTAATTAATACAATGAAGACAATTTAAATAAGTAGTAACTGTAACCCATGATGCTATCCCTTTTTTAATTTCAAAAATTATGTTTCTCCATACAATAAATTCACTTGAGTGACCTAATTGGACAACGTTCAATAATCATGATAGAAAAGAAAAAATAATTTTACCTCATTATTATTGAACTCTGTTTAATTAGGTCAATTAAGTGAATTTTATTACATGGAAAAATATTTAATTTGTTGAAATTAAAAAAGGGATTATTGCTGATGAAATTTTTTATGTGATCAACTCGTTTTCGTTGCTGAAGAGTATCGACGAGGGCAATGTAACAATTGCAGATGGTCGAGAGTTAAGGTCTCCGCAGCTTCTCCCGCGAAGCAGGTCGATGTCAAGACGGCCGAAGATCAGTCCACCGAAATTTTACGCGGTTCCGCACAATCGAGTGGTCGAGGAAGGGGAGACCGTGCGATTCCAATGCGCCGTGGTCGGCCATCCGGCTCCGTGGGTGAAATGGGACAAAAATGGTATAGTCGTCACGCCGACTGCGAGAATTTCGATAAAGGAAAGAGACGACGTGAAGATACTGGAAATCGTCGAAGTGACCCAAGAAGACGCCGGACTGTACAGAGTGATCGTGGAGAACGATTATGGTCGCATTGAAGCCAGCGCCCGCCTGGAAGTAATAAGTACGTTTTATGTTTTATATTAGGGTGTAATTTTAGTAGCGTGTAAAAATTGAAAATGTTTTACTCGAGTACATACACGGAAGTTCAAATTTTTGTGAACAAAATGAAACAGAAATTAAACTGAAATTTGTTTCACTCGTTATTATAACAAGTATTATATCTTAAATATTTTATACATATTTTATAATGTTTTATACATTTTATATATTTTATATTTTATAATATTTTATACATTTATATAATTACACTTCGTATATTTATATTTATATTTTATATTTATATTTTTGCATGGTTTTGCAGATTTATATTTTCTACAAATTCATAAAAATCTGCAAAAAAAGTTTAATAGTTGCGACATCGTAATTACATAGCCATATAATTATAAAATACATACAACAATTGATTTTTAAATGGATATTCAGTAGGATTTATTGTTATTAATTATTATAATTTTTATTGTTTGTTCAAAAAGATCGCCAGTTACTTGGATCGGTTGCCAGAACAATCAGAACCAGAAGTGCATCGCCTAGAACCTATCCGTCATTTAGCCGAAGTCTGTTAGACACGACTAGCAGAATAAACGGAAGATTATACCTTGACTGCGGCATCAGAGGAACGCCTAGTCCAACACCAACATGGTTCAGGTAAAATTTTTTCATTCGTACGCTCGAACAATTGGCATTTAGTCGATAAATTCATTATGAATTTATTAACTATTCAGAAAAATTTCTAACTCTTCCTACATTGCAAGAAACTTACCAAAGTTATTATAATAGATTATTTCTTCGATAGTCTGACTAAAAGTGACTACTCGATCGAACTTGTGAAATTGAGGAGCAGTTCTTTAAAGGATAAAATTAATTTTCTAATTTTATCCAACTGGATAGTTTTTTACACTATTTTTTTTTTTTTTTTAATGCAATCGCCTGTGTTCATTAAAAACTACAGAAGAGAGAAGAATTGAGGAAAATCACAATTATGAAGGATGTAATTTCGAGCTAGCAAAATAAGGTTGCATCTCGCTATTGTCAGACTCAAAGAGTTAGACTCGAGACTTTAAAGATTTTTATCTCAAGATCAAAGAACATTTTAGTATTCCATGCCTGTCTTTCACTACCCAACAACGAAAATTCATAAATCTTGCAGTGTCTAAAAGACACTGAGTCTTGCGACAATGGTTAGCCATCTGATTGTTTCCGCGTCGATCTCGGATCTTGTAGTTTAGGCAGGATTGAATAAATTCCAGTTTTCTAGAATAGAATCGCTGTTTCCATTCTTCAGTCACAAATCGCGCCAAGAGCGTAGCGGAAGAATGAATACAAATAATTTTAAAACGCAAAATTTTTTAGTTTCTTTCAAGTAAATTAACGAGCGACTAACGATTTCAGAAATGGACGACCGTTGGAACGATCGATTCGAATAAAAAGGTACTTCGACGGCAAAACTGCGAAAATCGAAATTTTGAAAGTGAAAGCGAGCGACGCGGGTGAGTACACCTGCGTGGCAACGAACGTCCTTGGTTCTACGAAGAATTCTTGTCAGGTAAATAACCTCAGCACCACATGCAAATTAAGCGTGTAATTAGGCGTGTATTTATGCATTCTACGAGAAATTACTTTTTTTTACGGTGGGAAACAATTATTTTCGTAATCACAGGTGACCGTTCTTAATCCTTACAATCCGTCTACGTGCGACAAGGATCCACCGAAATTTTTACAGGCCCTACCAGAGGAGTCGATCGTCATGGAAGGTCACTGTTATGAGCTTCAAACGAGACTCACGGGTATAATATAAATAATATAAATCAATTTTCTGTAAATTTCTAGAATCCTCCACTTTTTACTGAACTTTCCAAAAGTCAAGCAATTGTAATTTGTAAATTTCTATTTCATTTCTTATAGCTACTTAACAATTAATGTTCAATTTTCCAAACATTGAATTACTTACTTCTATGAATATATGATGTCATAAATAATCTGAAATTCCATAGCTAACTTACTGTCATAGAGTTATATCCACTTCTCAATTTATGGAGTTGATCAGTGTGGCCTGTAATGCGCCTGCGATGAATTCTTTCGACTTATAAGGGATAAAATTAATCGCGCCAATTAATATAAATGATCGACGATATGATTCAACGGATACGAAATCTTGTTTTTCAGGCACACCACCATTTTCGGTGACTTGGTTAAAGGACGGTCGTGAGATACCTGACAACGATCACCATAAATACGTCATATATGGCGATGGTGGTATCGCTTTGAGATTGTCCAATGTTTGTCCACGAGATGCTGGCGAGTACACTTGCCTCGTTCGCAACAATTTCGGAGAAGTATCCAGCAATGGCCTGTTTGCTGTTCAAGGTAAAATTTTATCTGAAAATTCATTCTTAGGTACACCTATAGACGAGATATTTGACCACAGGATATGACTCATGCAATGTTTCAGACAGGATATCATAATTAAATATTTAACATTTGACGCCTCTTAAATGTTTTTACGTACATTTCGTTCGAAGATTCAATCACGCACCAAATGAAAATTACACTTTGACATTTGTATTAGTATTTTGTTCTTAGCTTCTTTTACAATATTTTTATAACATCGTTTGAAGCTTCTCTGTTACTCTAACATTTTAATTTTATTATTTTCTCAAACTTTTGTTCAGAGATTTTACAGCAACTTGAAGAATGTTCAATACTATAAATATATTTTGTTTTCTGCGCAGATTACAAAGGTATTCCGAAATTGGCGCCACAGTTTACGAAAAGCCCAGTGTCAGTCATCGCGTTCAAAGGCGAGACTGTCTGTTTCTGTGCTCGGGTGCAATGTGGAAAACCCATGGAGATCATGTGGACGATCAATGGAAAGGACGTTAGAGAAAATTCAAGGTGCAAGGTACGTCCACTAGAGAAGTAATTTAAATATTTTTATTTGTGTTTTATTTGTTCCTTACGTCTCTCTTCTTTTGCATTTAGATTGAAAAAGACGACAACGTTAGCATTCTTAGGATACACGAAGTACAGCCGCGAGATACCGGCGAGATTCGTTGCACTGCGTCTGTGATCGGAAAAGGGCCGTCGATCAGTTGCACGGCAGAATTAAGATTAAGTCGGACAGTACAAAATTTCGAAGGGTCGACGTACCGTAACGCATGCGAGATTAAAAACGAAAAACCACCGAAACCTCCCACTCGTAGCCGTGACAATTCCCTCAGAAGGACAAGAGACGCGCCATCTTCCCCCCGGAATCAACGACACGAGTTCCCTGCACGAACCAGATCATCCTCATTGCCTCTCAGATCTACTCCGAGTCCCAAACAATCTCCTACGCCTGCGAGGAAAATTATTCCTCCGAGTCCGTCGCTTGACGCCGGGAAAACACTGGCGACCAGCAAAACGAACGAAAGAAAAGACATTCGCTCCAAAAAGTTGAAACGCAAAGTTACTCAACGAGTGTGCCGACGGGAGATTTCGTCGTCGTCGGAAGACGAGGAAGAGACGAAGGATATTTCCATAGGAAAATCTTCCGAAGTATCGAACGAGAAAGTTTCGAAATTGGTGGAGAACAAAGAGGAAGCTGTACAGATTTCGTCGGAGGTTTCTGACTTGTGTAAGACTGATAACGGTGCGAAACAAATTCAGGATAGTTACAATAAGCACGATGATACGCCTATAATGTGCATAGAGAGCGCTCTGCAAGAATTGGAAGAGGGTTCGATTGCGGAGAAGAGCGAATCGATCGTGGCGAAAGAGGAGAAAGTTGCAATTAGATCGGAGGAATTCGTGGCTGCTGGTATTGTAAAGGTACCGGCTGACGTCACCGTTTTCCGTGGAAACAGAGTAGTCCTCAGGGTCACGTATCGAGGCCATCCGGAACCAACCGTCAAGTGGCTTCGAGCGGTGAATATCACTTATATCTTTTTTTTCTTTTCTTCAGATTTTTCTGTCGGAACGTCAAACGTGTTTGACGTAGCTAGGGAACAAAATACAAGAAGATTTTTGTTCTCGATATGATTAAAGACACTACCGTTGCTGGACAAAGCGACCTTTCTTCGCGTGGTATCGCCAGTTCGTTAAATGAAATCAGTATCTGTCCGGAAATAAAGTACTTGAAATTTTTCATAAATATGCCGTATGTGATATAAATTAGCATTAAAATAAGACACGACTATATCGCGAGTACATTGGTGAGTAAAAAGTTACAAAATATTTATTGTGAACGTACAGTTCACAGAAGAATATTTAAACTGACGATTTATGTTATATTGATATACTTCGATATCATGTAAATGTCTTGTAATTTTTACACATTACATTCTGAAATTTGTCGAGATAAATATAAGAAACGTGTCTCGTTTACGGACTGCACAAAGTTCTTATTATATTTGGAAGATTGAAAAATCATTTCTTTGCTTGAATTTGTATGCGTATACATTATTCAGCTAGTTACTTTACAGATCACACAAATTTCCTGTGATAAATATTCAAACACTCTCGTGAGTCACTTACGTATATACTCAAGAGATAACAGTAATATCACCTTAACAAGACCTAATTGTATCTTAATAAAAATTGGGACTTTAGTGACGCATTTAATTCCGTATAATCGCGTACGATCATTTGCAATTATATAAACGTAGCAACTAACAGATATATACCTCTATATGTAAGCGAGTTCACGTGAGTGAGTTGTATGTATATGTCCGTAGAATCGTTTATGAGCGTCGATCAGTCAGCCGTAGTCGCTCGTAGCTATCCGCAGTTACTCACGTTCAATCGAGTATTTAATCGAGAATTTTTATTAAAGGGTCGAGAGTTGACTGCAAACAAAAAGACTGCGATCACCTATGGCGGTGGTGTGTCTTGCTTGATATCGGACGATGTGACTGCCGACAATGCCGGAAAATACGAGGTGTCCGTGGAAAATAAACTGGGAAGAGATCGACGGTGTTTCAGTGTTGCTGTCGAAGGTACGTGAAAGAAATATTAATCTTCGAATGTAGTACCGTTGGGTTATAAATAGCTGCGGTAATTTATTTTAGATTACTAAAATTTCGAGTATTTAAATTGCGGATTTTAGAATGCAAAATTTCTCAAAATTTTATTATTTATTATTTATTTATTATATATTATACATATCCTTACATTATGTATATTGTCATTATATTTTACATATCCGCAGACAATAAAATTACGCACCTATTTAAGCCTAAATTGTCATGGCTCCCATGCTTAATAATTAGAATTAACCAACGAATCACTAGTCACGTACGAATAATGATATAAAATTGTAAAAAAATTGCATTGATATTTTTTATGTAAATGTAGGCTTAGGTAGAAATAGAACACACTTGTTCAAACTGTCTGCATAAACAAGCACCACAAAACTAGGAAGCGATATGTACAGAGCTTTGAAACTAGCAGTGTTACATCACTCGTTTAAACTCACGATCTCACGTATGTCTCAGCACAAAACACATGCCTGTGTTTCCGTCTACAAACTGTATGAAACTATAGATAGTTTATGATATCAGGGACGTAATAGTTCAAAGTTATCTCGCAGAGCATAATTAAATATGAGCTACAAGTTATAATGTGATTCTTATATCCGTCTTTTCTATTCTCTTTTATAAAAATTAATATTGCCTAATATACCAGAATAGAAAAGTAAATATAATAGTGTTACTTATTCGAATGCATCGCACAGAAACTTGTTTTCACTGGTCCAACAGAATTTTTGTAGAACATTGTTAATTAATACACGACAATGTATAATACTTTACAGTGAATACATACATGAGAAAAATCGAGAAAATTCGTGGAAGGAAAGTGAAGAATCGTAGAAACTTTCGATTGAATGAAATTGTCAATTATTTTGAAACCAATCATTCCAAAGCTAATTTCAAAGCTTCTCTTCTGAGAAAGTGTCAAAAATTCACAGAAGTAAAGCAACTCTAAAATTTCAAACCTGTTGCAACTTCTGAAAAAAGAATATAAAGTGGGAAATTTCAAAAAATTTCGAGCAAGTGTAATTCATTAATTAATTTCGGAATTTATCGCGTCTGGTAGGAATGAAAAGAGACATAATCATGCTTTCACTAATTTCGAAATCTCTAGAGTTCTTAAAAAGTGGCTACAAAATACATTAGTACGTAGCCTTATTTTCCAACGGAGTCTATCCTTTATTTCCTTTAGAGCCAAATTTTTGTAATTATACGACAATATTGTTAAACAGTAGAAAATTTAATGTACTTAAAGATTAGTTAGCACGCAAATGGTAAAATGGTAAATACAACGGTGTAAATGTCTTTGCGAAATTGAGAGAAACAAAAGAGACAAAGAATCCGAAGAACTTTCGGCCCAATTGAACGAACGATTCCGACTAATGTCAAATTTTGTCATACACGTCGGTGTCTGGAAACGCAATTTAGAACGAGACAACCATTGTTCCGCGTGCGTAAGCGCGTGTCACACGGTCCAATTCCGCTCTTCTTATGTACAAGGCAGACGACAGTCTCACGTGACGCGTCGCGCAATAATTTCTCCTTCCCTCGATTCTTCTTTCAGCTCCCCCACCGTCAGCTTCGTCCACACTTCCTCTTTCCTCGGGATCACGATGAAACAAACCAGTTCTGAAAAACGTGCGTGCGCCGTGCAGGCCCGAGCAAGTCGATAATTGTTTAGAATGATTCGCCGCGACGGAAACACAGAGAAATTCTCACGTTGCGGTTTCGTCTAGCGTTCGAAACGATTTTCAAAGTTGTTCGTCGGTGTTCTTTCGTCGAGTGATCGTCGAGGAGAAAAGGAAGAATGGGTAATGAAGAGTTATTTCCTATTGGCTGTCAAACGAGATATTTGCGAAGAGTTGTATGAAATTTTCATAACAATCGACTGTTGTCATGTGCGCCGCGATGACAACACTTTGGAGGATGATATTCTGCAGTAAAAGTCTTTCGTATATCTTGTGGAAATGAATAATTCATCTTTATGCGTTGCACGTACAAGAGATTTATAACTTTGTTACTTTAATATATTTCACGTTTAACTTGTTCGATGAGGTTAAATCGAAAAAGTATAGTTTGCACGGTTCTTGTTTATAATTTCAAATCGATCGTTGAACATGACGCCCTTGAGACATTCTTTAGCGGCGAATAAATTTGAGAAAAACTGGCCGACTTAAAAACAAACGATACCATCGAGGCGACACGTGTTCCAAGTCTGTACTCCAAGGGACTCTAACTAGAAATTCTTTATGTTTTTCGCAATATGAAACGTTTAAAAATAGGACGTAGATATAACTTATACTTTAAATAAATTTATTTCAAACTTCGATTGGTCATGCACTTAGGGAAATTTTAAATAAGCAAAAGTGCAGAGAATATAAAAATGTACCAAGTATCCAAAATAGTAAATTACTCGTTATAACATTTATAGAGTGAAATAAATGTTTCGTAAAGATACAGATTCGAATCGATTTGTAATTAGTAAATCTGGAGCACTTCTTTCCATAAGTCGCGACACTTTTAAACAGAAAAGTTTAGTGAGACAAGTCTGTAATAAAATCTTCAAAACATACTGCAATCTACTTTCCTTATACTATAAGCAGTTAATAATTTAACAATTATTATTATTATAAATTATTATTTAATATTCATTTATACCTACTCTAAATATATTACGGATTTATGTGACTCATGAACAACAGAGTGTACATCCACTGTTTACCAACTTTCACAATATTTGTCAAAAATAGTCGCTAATTCCGATGAAAAATTAAACACAACATCCGCGAATTTTTTCACAGGTCCACCCGACCCGCCAGCAGGTATTCCGAACGTATGTTGTTCCACGGGGACAGCGACCATCAACTGGCGGTCATCTCCCTACGATGGTGGTTGCACAGTAACCGGTTACACCGTGGAAATGAACCGTGCCGGTGGAAACACTTGGACGACGATCGCAGAATCCTGCCTCTCGCTGAGCCTCGCGATACCAACCGTCGAAACAGAGACCGTGACACCTGGTGAGAGGTACCGTTTTCGCGTAAGAGCTGAAAACATCCACGGGGTTAGCGAACCTGGACAGGAATCTGAATTCGTTCGAATTCCAAAGGAAGGAGAGACGTGTCTGCAGAACACCGAGGAAGGTAAATACGAACTTGTAAAAGAGATAATATATTTTAATCTTGTCGCAGTCATCCCCGAATTTCCATCGGTGTCGCCTCGACGAATAGAAAGTTTAACGTTTCAACGAAGTTGAGATGAGACTTCGAAGTTTGCGAAAAATAAAAAACATGCAATCGATTCAAGAAACGCAGCAAGGTTTTAAATATCAATTCTTTGCCGGCATTGGAAATTTAATTTTAACATTTTTAATTTAATTGTTTATTATATAATTATTATAATATTATATTATTATATAATTTAAGTCTATTATTAATCTTTGTTTTGGAGTGTAATTTTTGTTCCTCTGAAGAATGTAATACACGTCTGAAGATCAAGATTCCGTGTACGACGAAGGAAATATTTATTGTTTCCAGAATTCGAGCCACCGTTCGAAGCTCGAATCGTAGAAATGGAGAATGGACAATTGTTTAACGATCGGTATCAAGTGTTGGAGGAGTTGGGTAAAGGTCGATACGGAACTGTAAGAAGGGTGGTCGAGAAGTCTTCAGGTACAAGTTTCGCGGCAAAGTTTGTCAGGACCATCAAAACGAAGGATCGAGAGCAAGTCCGAGAGGAAATTCGAATTATGAACATGCTGCGACATCCGAAACTGCTTCTTTTGGCAGCCGCTTTCGAGAGCCCCCGAGAGATCGTGATGGTTACCGAATAGTAAGCCTCGGTGTTGAATTCAATTCGATTCAATTCAAATAAGAACGATTTGATTTATAAATTCATATTTATTAATTTATAAAACGTACTCTCTAGCATTTCTGGCGGCGAACTTTTCGAGAGGGTGGTTGCCGACGACTTCACCCTGACTGAAAGAGACAGCATACTGTTTATGAGACAAATCTGCGAGGGTGTCGAATATATGCATCAGAACAAAGTGGTACACTTGGATCTGAAGGTAAAGAAAACAAAATTTCCAAGGGAAGTGGCGAAATTCCTATTCGGATAATACTCAAAATATCTTCTCAATTTTCTTTTAATTACTTTCTTCACAGCCCGAGAACATAATGTGCAGAACACGAACTTCCCATCAGATAAAGCTCATCGACTTCGGTCTGGCACAGACTCTCAAGCCAGACACGCCGATCAGAGTCCTTTTCGGCACGCCAGAATTCATTCCGCCGGAAATAATAAGTTACGAACCGATCGGTACCGAGTCGGACATGTGGAGCGTCGGTGTAATCTGTTACGTCCTGTAAGCGATTAAGATACTTGACTGCAATCTCTAGGAATTCGTTACATAGTTAACGAGGTTGTGAATGTTTAGTTTAACCGGTTTGTCGCCGTTCATGGGCGACAACGACGCTGAAACTTTCGCCAATATTACTCGAGCTGATTACGACCTGGAGGATGAAGCCTTCGATGCAATCTCGAACGACGCTAAAGACTTCATCAGCGGCCTGCTTGTCAAACGAAAGGAGTACATACGTGTTTTGATTTTTAACATTTCATTTCTTTCGCCGTTTTGTACACAGCTTTACGAATTTATTTGTTTAACAACTTATTTATATTAGACGGAAGCAAATTTTTTAATACTCAACCTATATAAAATCAAATTCAATGAACTGCAAAGTTTTAATTTATAAAGAATTTAAACACATGAAAATGTACAAAATATCCAAAATGCAGTGCTTGTTAGAATATGTAATAGATAAAACACATATCTGCCTAAGTTATTAGTGATTATTTTGTAAAAATATGAATTTACATAAGAATCTGCAGTCTAGTGATCAAATATGTTGGTAAAATTTTCTTCACATTGTTTACATTAAAATAATTGTAATTAATTTATTGTGCGAATGGATTTATAGATCGCGAATGTCGGCAAGACAGTGTTTGGAGCATCCTTGGATGGCACAGCACGCAGAAGCGATGAGTAGGATAGCTTTGCCGACAGAAAAATTGAAGAAATTCATCGTACGAAGAAAGTGGCAGGTAAGGTGCTAATTTGGTACTCGTTGCTTTACAAATGTTTTGCATCGTTTGTTGTTGCAATGTTTTGCAATTTTTGCAATTGTTTGAGCTTGTTTAAAAACGACTCGACTTGAGGCATGCAATTTGATATTGAAGCCTGAAATTTGTAAATTATATCTTGTGAAATAGTACATAAAAGATTTTTTTTTTCAAAAATTAATATAATCTCGCATATAATCGAATAGGTAGGTTCTTCACAGATTCTTACCGAATACCTCAACTTTTCGGATATAGCAATTATTCTAAATTTAAATTCAATCGATACTGTAAAAAATATTAATTAATATTTTGACTTATTGTAGAATGAAAATAGATTCCATAGACTTTGTAAGATTTACAATTTTGTAATTTTATGATTTAATTTGATACAGTCCCATAACATATTCACAGACACGCTTACAGTTGCCTAATATGATGAATACTCTGCTAAAGAAAAAAATTAGAATATATTGTATTCCTAAAAAAAGACAAATATGATCAAATTGTAAAGTTTTTCAATTCATCCGCTCTAGTTACACAAATTTCTTTTTCACTGTAAATTAGTTCGCTCCTCCCAGGGCCAAATGAAAATTTGGTATCATAGTTGCACTATTAATAATCTAAGCATGTGATTTCATTGTGTTGCGTGTGCGTGCGCTTTCGTTTGTTGCGATAGAAAACGGGAAATGCCATTCGTGCACTGGGAAGAATGGCGATCCTTTCAGCGAACAGCCGACGAAGTCCAACAACCACCGCGGAATCATCGCCAACCTCGGATCCCTCAAGTTCCATTGAATCCCCGCGAACGATCAATTTTGACGTTTCAGCGGACGAACAAAATCGTGAAAAGCCGTGTGGCGTTGAAAGTACGGCGATAGAAACGTACGGCAAGAGCCCGAACGAGCCGGATACTCGAGATAGGAACCTGTACCCGTTCTGTTACGAGTCAGAGGTGAGCCTCGTGCCAGAGGAAACGTTAGACTCGACTCGAAAGGAGGAGACGCGCACATCGTCGGACCTTGACGAGTCGTCATTGAAAAATGAACCGACGGTGGATCACGCGGGATCGTGTTCTCAGGGAACTGAATCCGGAGGGATTCAAGAAACTGATACCTCCGAGGAAACTCAGGTCCAGAGAAGTGAAGTTCAGTCAGAGCGATTGCTTCCTATGGAGAGGATCGAGGAGGAGACCGAGATCGTGACGCGATGTCAGTTCGAAGAGCGCATCTCGATAACCGAAGAGACTTCGATTTTGACGAGTGTCGAGGAGAAAAGTCCGATTGATTTCGACGAGGTCGTGACGAAAACGACGATAAGCGACGAGATTAACTCCGAGGAGTTAATAACCACGGAATGCAAAGACTCGACGTGGAACATCGACGAGAAAACAGTCGGCGAAGATTTGGTGGTGGAGATAGAAAAGGAACTGAAAGAGAAGACGGACGAAAAGTCCAATGTTAACTCGCAGAAGTCGCGTCGAGTTTTCAGAGGTGATTCGCGAGATTCTGGGATCGGAGATTGCATGTCGAATTTGTCCGCGTCCTCGCAGCAAGTGAACGAACTGGGTATTTCGTCGATCAAAGAAGAGGAAGCGGACAATGAGAATAATAATGATAATAGAAACGTGTTGCAAAAGGTGGAGCAATTTGAAAATCGGACGTCGCTCGAAGAGATTAGCGAAATGTCGAACGCAGGAAACGTAGAGGTTTCGGACCCAAAGAAACATACCAAAGGAAGTATCGAAGTAGCTACGCTGAGTGGCGTGACTAAAGCTTCGCGTGAAATTAATCGGCAGCACGAAGGTGTGTTCAATATGCAATTTCTTTATTTTTTTTCTTTTTCGACTAACTGAATTCAATCTAAGTAATAGGTACCTACTTTTGAAACTGATTGTAAGTGACAAGTACATACGTGAATTTGTATGTTTTTTTTTTTGTAGTGTCTAGCGAAATTGAGGACCCAAGGTTACTAATCGGAAGAATTCGTAGCAAGTTCGTTCCGACCGGAAACGTGAGTCGTACGGCTAAATTATTCGAGAGAGAGGCAGCAACGTCGAAATCACCGACGAACGTTCCGCAAATATCACAACGCACGTATCCTGCGGTTACTATGGCGGCGGGGAAACCTCACAACGAAAGGATACAAAAGGCTTTCGCCTTTTGGAATAAATAGACCGTGCATACGAGTCATCAATGATGACACTTGAAAATCAATCGCGTAAAATATCTTTAAAATCGTACGACTGGGTATTTCTCTATGCACCTTAAGAAAGTCTTATCTTCATGTTCTCAAGTCACGAATAGAATTTATAGAATATGTAAGTTCGTTTTTTTCAAACGTACGTATTATTAGTAAAATTTATCTAACGATGTGCTGATTCATGAAATTGAAATAAAAGCGGAAAATTTATGTACACGATAAGGGAATTTTGTCGCAAGGAAAATATATTTATCAGTCCCACGTAATCTGAGACAATTGATAACCGTTATCTCATTGTCATTATTTGTTTTTTCTTTTGAACCGAAATTGTACCAAAATATTCTTCAATCTCGAAACACAATTGAGATTTGATTTTGACATTTAACATTTACATGTGTAGATATCTTCGACGATTTCGATCAACTCTGATTATGTTATTGCAAGCGAAAGGAAAACGCGTGTAAATAGCTATCAGTAATATTTTGCAAGCGTAGATTATACAATGTGTATTTATTACTTCCTTTACACCTTTCGTCTTTCTTTTAAAGAACGTAAGAAAACGATTACATGTATTATTATAAGTTATGTGATTAAAAAAAAAAAATAAAAATTCTTCTAAAAATAATTGAAATAATAAGAAAATTGATGAAATCTATTTGGCAAATAAAATATCTTGTGGAAGAGGCAATAACTGTAATTCGTCGTCAATTTTCAACTGGCAGAGCTCTTTCGACGTTGCAGGTTTCCAAGTAACATTGACATACTCGTCTTTAACCGAAGTAGGATCCCTATATTAAACATAATTAATATATAAAGTCTGAAGTTCAATTCAAATTTTTTTAAAAATCACGTTTAAAATGTGATACCCTGTTTTAGCAAAATTGGTCCACATTCTAGTCATTCGTTCTAACGTAATCCTGTCTTTTGTACCGATTGCTGGTGGATCAGGATTTTCAATTTTACATTTCGGTAAATATAGTAAGTATGCGATGTCATCTATATGGGATGCTCCTACAATATAAGAGTAAATTATACATTGTATTGATAGTCTCGCATACAATCTATTAATATAACCACGCAATCTAATACTGACAATAAACTTCAAAAATACAGTTACCAGAAATCTGTCGTTTTACTAAGCGATCCGTTTGGGTTTTCTCATTGCCAACATAGGAAAATACACAAAAATAATTAGGCGCAGTCGTTCTCTTCACTCGATCCTTTAGCATCGTCAGCGCGGGAATCCCGAAATAAATAAGAGAAATCAATTTTGAGAAGTTGGATAATGTTTTTTCGATGACTGGTTTTCCACCGAAATACTGATCTTTCACCATCTCGAATAATTTTTCAACTTCTCCATCCTCTAATTTCATCGATGATCTCAAGTTGTTCACATGCGTATATAGAGTCCGATTAATCTCCGCTATCGTTTTTTCGCTTTTATCTGAAAAGTATAAAAATTGTACAGTATCGACGATTCCTACACTGAATTTTTCTTTTCTTTTCTTTTCTTTCTAACTAAACCCACCTTTCAGGAACATGATATATTCATGTTCCGTGTAACTAATAATTACAGGCACGTTTGCATCATTTTCAAGTAATTGTTCAATCGATTGTGGTAAAACAGGATTTTCCGCAACTTTGTCATGATCAACTCCGTAAACAAGGGTAAAAGCCTTTGTGTCCTATAACGTGGAATTCTGTTTGTTTCAATATCTAATATTTTGTTATAATTATGAAATATATATGAAAGGAAAATTTGTTGCCTCCAAAGATAAAATGGATTCTTGAGCTTCCACAATGTTCTTAGCGGGCACCGTTCGTAAAAATTCGACAGCTTCGACAGGATCCGTGGTATCTTTTCCAAGGAGTGAAACAAGCTTAAAGCCGTATGCAGTACGATTTTTCATGCCTCGAGTTGCCCAAGGGCAATACAGTGTTCCACTGTGCAAAATCGCCTTGTGAAACAATCCTACGTTGGATTAAAAGAGATTGAAAAAATTTCACGTTTTATCATGAATGCAATCAAAATCATGTTTTACCTCTCGCACAAGGTGATGCGAGCAAGGAATGGACTAAAGCTCCTCCAGCGCTGGCTCCAAAAATCGTAACATTATTGGGATCTCCACCAAAGTTGGCAATATTTTCCTTGACCCACTCCAAAGCCGCGATTAAATCTTTCAGGCCGAAATTTCCTGGAGCAACTCGGTGACCCAAATTTAAAAATCCTTGAAATTAAAAACGATTAATTATTTTCAATTTTTCTCCTTACCAGAGGAACTAAAAGTTCTTTTTCTGATTTTTTTTTTTTTTGTAAGATTAGAAAAGTTAATCAAAACTAACCAAATGCGCCAAGTCTGTGATTAGCTGAAACAACTACAACGTCCTTTGCGAGTAAATAATCAGGTCTTGACTCGTAGAAACTCGAATTGCCGACTATGAATGCACCTCCGTGGATCCAGAACATAACCGGTTTTGATTGATTGAGGGAATTCGCGTACACGTTCAAATAAAGACAATCCTCATCGCCTATAATACCGAAAGGTGCAAATTCGTCCTTCTGTGGGGCAAGGTATTTTTGTTCTTTGGAAATATCCTTGATGCCAGTCCATGATAAAGGTGGTTGAGGATCCTTTTTTTGGAGAAAAAAAAATTAAATAAGTATAACCTACTACTACCATAGCATATTGCTTAACCAGCTAAGCGAATCACATATTATTTGAATTTTATTTTTAGTTACATTCTCTTTATGCAAATTGGAGTTACGATAAATTTCAAATTATTTCAATACATTAAAATTATTCAAAATTTCATCTAACAAATGATAGAATGATATTTACTTGATTGATTAATACGCAACTGATACGATGATTAAGTAAGATAAGAATATCTAATATCTGAAGAAAAAATATTGGAATATCGAAAACATACCTTAAATCTGAGGTTTCCGACAGGAGGTGCAGCGAAAGGTATTCCTCTGAAAGCTAGATATGATAATCCCAGGGCACTTTTCAGCTCTGCACCTTCTAATTTCCCTTGCTTCACAGTTACGATCGGTTTCCTCATTGTTAACCACGTTCTTACTAACTTCATACTGCGATACTTATCTCCTTATATAGAAGTCGACACGACATATTTGAGTGTTTTATCATATTTGCTATTATATATTATCAGTTTAAGTAGTATATATTCAGGTTACGTCGCGATTATATTTCTGACCAATTATCTTTCTTGATTTGATATTTTCTGGTTTGACTACGAATATTCTTTGAATACGAAATATTCTCTCATCTTAGTGACAATTAAAAAAAGAAAGGAATACCAATGCCCATTATACAAATAAATCTTTACTAATTTTTTCCCTCAATTGCAAATTTATATAATTGAAACAAGAAAATAAATTTTGAATATTTTCAATCGTTATTTTACATATAGTTTAGTTTTATTTATCTTGATTTCAAATACAAATGTGTCAAAGATTATAAGATCTAATGTGTGATATTGACAACATATGCTAGTCATATTCAAAATAAGGTAACAAAAAAAGCACATCAAATATTAATTATAATTTGATAAATGAGAATATTATGAACAAAATCAACAACTATATAAAATCAATTATAACATATATAAAAGAAATGAGATAATATTCATTTAAAAAAATATGAATATAATTACGATAACAATGCAAATATGAATGCATGAAAATTGTATAACAAATGTTAAATAACAGATAGTGTTATCTGTTCTGTTGAATAAAATCACAAATTGTTATGATAACAATATACTTGCTACTGTATATGAATACAATATTGTGGAAGAAATTTTCAGAGGCACATTATTCCATTAAACACGATTATATAAAAAATATAATTCAGTCATATCAATAAAGGCATCCAGATAGATTAATTGACACTGTATTCATAATGTTTTAATAAGTGCAATTACTTTTTCTTCGGAATGAAAATTGTATCAAAAATTAGCGTTTCATTTTATCGAGTATAGGAACAACCATGTCAAAAGACGGACGTTTTCCTGGATCTTCGTTCATGCAAATTCTAATAAGCTTAGCCAGATGCGGTGAGATTCCTGGAGGTATACTAACACGTAAATCTTCTAGTGCAATCTATAACAAGCAAAAAAAAAAAGAAAAAAAAGAAAAAAAAGATACAATGAATAAATGATATACATTAAATGAATAATATGTATATAAATCTTAACAAACTTTCATGCCACATTCCATTGGAGAAAGATCAGCAAATGGAACTTCTCTAGTTGCAAGTTCCCATAGCAAAACGGCAAAACTCCACATGTCACTGGCTTCGAGATTTATATCTGCTGGACGTTTACTTAAAGCTTCCGGAGACATCCACGCGGGCTCATAGATTCGACCCACCTCTTGAAATGAAAATTTGGAATCTGCCATGTTGACGCGAGCAGTTAAATCTTCGTCAATCTATAAATATCAAATTTATTCGTTATCAAAATTCTTATATAATAACATTGTATCATGTTAAAAAGAACGAGAACAAACCATGATATGTTTACTATTAAGATGAAATCTGCATCTATTTTGTCTTTCAAGCCCATGAAGAAATGCCATGGCTCTTGCAACATCGAGAGCAAGTCTAAGTGCACGAGCGGTGTCAACCACAACGCCTGTACCTCCATGTAAAAGTCTATGTAAACTTCCACGCGCCATATATTGCGAGACTGTCGCTAATTGCGGTGGTTGATTGACACAACCAAGCACAGGCAGTACATTCGGATGTGAGAAAATTCTCAATTTCGGAAATTCTTCGTTAAAATCTCTTGAAATTCGAGCTGTACATTCACGAATATTCAAAATTTTTGCTACAATATCGTTATTTTGCCAACGTCCTCGCCATGTTTCACCACTTGGTGTACTAGCCAAATGAGTATGCAATGAAAGATCTGCCATGTTTATTCCTTTATGCCTTGACAGCGTAGCATCGCCTAAATGGTATAACTAAATGTCAATAATTATCAGTATTATTTAGTATTCTCAGATACATACAATATAATATTACTCACGACTTCTAGTTTTTAAACCCAGCCAACTCTGATCTTTAAACTGAATCTTTTTTAAGTCCTGTCCATATTCTACAGCTAGATCTGAAAAATTAATTTGATGACACAGAGTGACATATATACATATATGATATATATTTAGTGATTTTCTGTTAATTATTAAATACCGTGTAATCTTTTAGCTAAATGGCCTCTTGCTTTATCCAATGGAGTGTCACCATCTTTGTTTGCAATAGATACCAAAGCACCAGCAGCCACTAATTCCTCAGAAACTGCTTGATCACCCCAAAAGCATGCATAATGGAGGGCAGTGTTACCATGCTCATTTGTGACATTGACATCAGCTCGATTTCTAAGTAACTGTAAAGATAAATTTCATTAAATTTTTAAAAACAATATAATTGTTTCCATCATTTTTATAATAATACTGTCCAATAGTTAATTATATCTGGTTTACCAGTTGAACTATTTCCTTGTGTCCATGGGCAGAAGCAAGGTGAAGGGGGGTGTCATCTCCTCTGTTAGTTGCATTAATACGTGCTCCTCTGCTAACTAACAACTCTGCCAATTTTAAATGTCCCTCTTTACAACACCAGTGGAGTGGACTGAACCCATGATCATCACTATAGATAGAATATGAAATCAAACTTGTATTAAAGTTTAGTACAATATGATTTAATACATTATGAAGGGGTAATAACAAGAATTAGCAAAAGCGAAACATACTTTTGAAATTACTATTATAATATTATTATTATATTGTTATATCAAAAAGATTCAAAGAAAACATTTTAAGCAGTACAAAGGGAGCATTCAAAAGGTATTAAGAAAGGAGCAGAGACCCTATAACGGTTTTAAAAAGGGAATAACAAAGAGATGGAAAAGAGAGACAGCGGGAAAGAGGAAATTTTTCTGCATTTACCCTTGATTCATGTCATGTTCGGTGTCATCTAGCCAAACGCGTACTTGCATAGCATTCCCTTCACGACACCACTGAAATATATCTTCCATTCTTTTTCACTTAGAAATACAACCAAAAAATTGTGTAAATACTATAATGGGGGAGTGGCAGTGCTTCGGTGCTTCAAAACACTGTAGTCGTCATATACTAAATATAACCATAATTCCACACACAAGCAATTCTGACACAAAAACTGTACATTACTTCGTTGTATTTACGCCGACTGGTGACAAAATGTGAAATCTATAAGATAACATCGAAGCGTGCGTCAATTGTGTAAATTATTATAAATTGTTATGATACATAATGTTTAATACGATATCGTAACAAGTGCAATTGTACGTCTGACCATATATGACGCGTGAAATTGTGTACTGCCACAACCAGGAGGTAGTTACTTCATACTATCACTGATTGTAGTCAATGATACTACCCACACACTTTCACACAATCTGTGCGAACTCTTGTGCTACCATCTGCTGTTATATCACGGACAAACATGATCACAAACGAGGTATATGAATAGACATTGCACCTTACGAACTTTCGTGGTCCATGATCTGGAATACCGACATACTAAAATATCACTAATTTTTAGCGCACTCTGCGTTTAAACAACAGTGACACAGACGAGGTCTGTGCTTATATCTGTATCACATATTTCGTGTCAATATCTACAGTTGATACGTGCGGTTAAAAAGATTGTGAAATATTGCAACAGATGGCGTACTGGAGTTATATAAATACTCAATTACGATGAATTATTAAGGTAATTATAATTTTGTGTATCTTTCGTTTTTATATATAACAAACGTGTTATTAGTAAACAACAAAGTAAATAAATTTGGATTATACATCACATGTTAAACGCTTAATTTAAAATACTTTTATCCAAATTTATGCACTTGCAAGTTATTTTACGTGCATTGTGTATCACAAATTATCATGTACGTTTAACAATGGAAATTACAAGTCATGTCATTACATTGTGACATGTGAACTGTTACATATTGTTATATAATATTGTTCTTTCAAGGTTTGTACATACTTGAAAGTATAACGAGCTGTTTTGCACGTTTTCTGTCTATTTCTTGTACACTTAAATTATTTCTTTTAGTTTGTCGCAGAAAATGTTCAAAGATAATGGAAACAACAGAAAAATATAAAATTCCTACAGAATATTCTACGGAAAATACAATATTTCTATTGAATATTCTACAGAATTTTACAAATTAAATCGACATATTTTTTCCTTATATCTTTATCATCAGGAATTCCAGCGATGTTTATTATATTTTCTAAATAATACATCACGTATAGTCAAATATCCATGAAACTCAATTCCAATTTCCTTCATTTCCGATATGAAACAATAAACCTCAACCCTATTGGAAGAATTTAATTACGCAAAATCAGAAATAAAAGAAATCCACGAAGAAATCCTCTTACCTTTCTTTCATTCCGCCCCTGCTTCAATATTATCCCAAGACTTTTCCGAGGGTGGTTCTTATACTTACCATTGGATTACCTTTCGCTTCGTGTATAACGATAATTACTATGATCTGCCATGAATCGATTTTCCGCTGTGCAAGCAGCACTTAGTCCTGCGTACGCATTTCTTACGGATTGGTCGATCGTGACATGTATTTCTTAACAAACGTCATCCCAAGCTATAATTCCTCCAAGGTGGACAGTTAAAACGCATTCAGCCGGTGATTTTTCTCTTTAACAGTTGATGATCTTATTGGTCACCAGCCAGGCAGGCCTCCGGTACGTGATATTGTGGCAATCCTATTTGAATTGTTAATATACGGAGAAAAAATCGCGACATGCCAATGGGTGTGCGCGATTCACGTAATCACCGAAGCCGGTAATTACCGAAGGTGTGATCTCCACCGGTTTCCTCGCATTAAATTGTTTTTCCTTTTTCTTTCATTATTATTGCAATTCAATGCTAACTAATTTAAGAATCAACAAGTTGAATTCTACAACAACAATCGAATTCCACAAATTATCAGCGAGTCTCTTAATTACGAACAAACTCGTGGAAAATAATTTTTGTGCCACAGTGTTATAAATATGTATATTTCGTAATATCTTGTCACGTATGTCAAACGCAGATGTTGTAAATACGCATAACGACGTTGTTTGCCCCCGATATATATGTACATAGCAAACTACTTATTTTTCATAGAAATACGAAAAAAGGTGGGATAAATTGCTAAATCGCAATTATTCCCTCTTTTTGATCTTCTTTGGATAATTATATTTGCAAAAATTCACGTATATCGCAAATGTACAAACACAAACAGCTCGATTAATTTTTATTCATCGGGCTCAACGGAGGCGAGCGATTTTTATAAATGCATCGTATGCTTTAACGATTGACTCACGTAACGCACGAGATCTTGGAAAGTAGGTTGGCCGCGCGAGCAGAAAGTGATTCAAGATCTTACTTAATTAGAAAAGGGGCGAAATTATCCCCCTCGAAAAATTCCGGAAGCGTTACAATATCCTGTGATATCCCATTTATCTGATAAACGACTGCGTACGATATATACGTAATGAATCATTCGAAGAGCGATTTCTATTTTTCGACTCGTAGGTTTCCCTTTTGTCACGCGATATTAATGGCATCTGTTGTCGATTCCGTTTGACTGATCGAATCCAACCTTGTGATATTGTCATTGAAAGAACCACTTTCGTTGTTCTCTGGTGCATAGTCTTTCGTCGTTCTTCGCACGAATATATAATGCGGATGTGTTTGTTCGTCACGCCTCATAGAACGAAATCGGGGGTAATAAATTACCAGCACGTGAGAGAACTTCATTGGGAAGAACGGGACGGGGTTTATGATGGATATCGTTAAAACCATATCCTTGTTTTATGCGAGCGTACGCTGATATGATTTAGGGGACGACGGCGAGAGGAGCAACGGCGACGTAAACGTAAAAATGCTCGATAATTAAAGATCGATGGAAATCGTAATTTTTTAGTAAATTAACAACGTTTCGAATTGCTGTCACGGACGAGCGTTTACGCGCCGGTGTGTGAAATAAAACCAGCTGAATTATTCAGATCGCTAGGAGCGACGATCGAAGTGATAAAATAATTTCGATCTGGCGAGCGAGCGAGGCAATTTCGGGAGATTAACGAAATGACCGATAAGAGAACGCATAAAAATTAGCGGAACGTGGCGAAACAAATCCGTACGTGCCGGCATACTGGCAAACTAAATAGATAAAAATCTAGCCTTGCATCGCAGGTGTGGTCTTGTGTACTATAATTTTTTTACACTGGTTTCACGTCGCTGCAATATGAGTAATGACGACTTTATCGGCTGGCTCTCGCGCTCGCGTTGCAGTAACAGTAATTTGAAAATTACGCGCGGTGCCGTTCAACTCGTGCGCATTCTATGCAAAACCATTCCTTGCCATTTCCTCTCGTTTCAGGAGACCTTCTTTCTCGTTTCTCTTTTGATATGACTTCACGAACAAAGACCGTGAAGATAAAACGATACGTAAGAAGAGATCCTCATCTGAGCAGCTGTCGAACAATATCGTACAAAGATTTGGCGAAAAGAAGGATACTTTGTGGCGCAATAACGTTGCCCTTGTTCTAATTCGTTTCTTCGAACAGCCTGGACTCAACCTCGGGCAAAAGCGGAGGCCAACGCATTGATAAGAGGGGGGGAGGGGGACTGTTGTCTACAATGTTGAAACACTCGTGCAATTACTCGCACAATTGAAACGTACAAAGACAGAAAAATGTAAAATCTCGCTTAAAGTCGAAAAATTTCAACGTTAAGCGAGAACGTTACACGGATTCTTCAAACGCTATTCGAATGCAAGGACGTTGGTCACGGTTGTCTGCGAGTTGGTTAATTCGAACATCGAGGGCTATCCGTGCATGGCGATTCTCGATGTAATAATTAATAATTAATTAAGCTGTCTTATTTACCATAAGAATTTAGGTGTGCAGATCCTCCCACGGGGGAGCGTGCAGGGATAGCTGATAGTTCCAATATATATATATACGTTGGAAACATCGAGGTCGATAATTATGCAAAGCAGAAACGACCGTTCAGCGTGAAGAAACGTGTACTTAGATGTGGATTAATCATCGAGACGTATGATAGTAAAATATTAAAAAAAAAAAGAAAAAGGAAAAAAAGGTGTAATTTATTATTTAACGTGATTTACCTACTGGCTCAGATCACAAATATCACTTACGAAATCTGGAACGCCATTTGATTTCTCTTCTTACGAAAGTTACTCTGTATTAACAATTGTACTATGAACGAGCGTTTGAAACTGTCTCGTTTATCCATCGTGTTCGCGATAGAGACATTTGTAATAATACCTCGCACACGGAGGTACAGTTTGCGCTCGCGTACGGATAATTATGCTATCGCTCGTATACAGATAATTAACTGGAGGATCTGGTGTTTTAGCTCGCGTGTGACGGAACGTGCTCCTGTACTTTGAAACGTGCGACGGAAGGCACGCAAATTAACTCGCGAGATACGATCTTAATTCTCTCGTCTATACACCTCAGCGCTACGTGGATAAATAACTATTCAAAGTATTCAAACATTTGGCGTAATCGATCGTTTCGTTTCCACATTTCGCTCTTGTCTCCTTTTCCCCTTTCTTTGAAACAATTTTTATAATTTTGCTCGTTTCGTTTCTAATGTCATCTCGTTCCATTCGAGTGATTGCACACGCAGATGATAAATGTACAAAGTGTAACTATAACGAGTCCATTATGGAAATAAAATTAATAACGAATCGTCTAATTGACGATGAGTCGAGCGATTATGCAAGGATTCGAGCAATCGCCTGGCTTTGTTCCGTATAACTCGAAAGCCCGAGGAATAATTAAGACGTCCAATGATTCATCGACGTTGATAGATCGTGTCGGATATTCTGCTTTCTCTTCGTAGCGAACGTAACGTGTTCTCGTTGGCGAATAATCGCGCGTTTCGCAGAGAAAACCGACCGATCGTCGCGATAATCGGAGGAAGGAAGCGAATTTACCCTTAACGAAATCGGAAACAATACGCAACGGCGCCATGCTCGTGGAAAATGTAAAAGTAAATCGAAATCTTGTGCGATATAAGATTAGAAAAAATTCGTAACATTAAAAGTTCAAAAATTTAGAAGCTAAAAGGTTCGAAAATTTATACGCATAAAGATAAAAAAATTCGAAAATTTATACATATATATACACAGTTTAGGAGTTTGAAGACCCGAATGTTCAGAAATTCAGAAATTTTAAGTGTGATGATATATTAAAAATATATTGAAGATATCCCTATGTTATTGAGAGATTATCCAAACGAAGAACGAGTCAAGGTTTCTTTGCTTCTAAAAAGCCTGCAATAATAGTCTTATTAACGTTATTTATTACGTTATTTATTACGTTATTTATATTTTTCTAATCAACCTTATAAAGGCAAGGACAGATTATTCATTATTACATTTATGCTTCCTATATTCGCTATAATTGTTGGTAATTTGCACATTAATTTTTATTTTAATAACTTCGTGAAAGATAAAAAATTCACAATATTCTTGTCACGTATTTACGAGTCGAAATTGAATATATGTGGATTGCGATAGTTGCATAAATTAAGCGTCGTGTATAAATTTTGCTAGAAAAATCACAGTGATCATAAAAACGAACATTTTGTATTAAAATGTGCATAATTATCCAATAAGCAGGACAAACTGGGAGGATTTAAATATACGGGAAATTTCCGATATTAATGAAACAGAAAGATTGTAAACGTAAATGAAAGTAAAAACAGAAGACAAAGTCAATCGTTTCACGACATTCACTCGTTTATGAATTGATGTGATTGTTACAATTGTTGTCAATCCGTGCATTTTCTTTTTTTCTTTTTTTGTTTGATATACCACAGTATAAATTCTGTTTTGACAAAAAATTTGTCCGTTTCTCAATCTATGAAACAGAATTCGCCGTACCGTGATAGAAGTTTATGACGCGTAGTAAATATCAAGACACGCGTTAATTTCGTGCCTGTACGTTAAAGACGCATTGTTCGATACTGAATCATAGAAACGGCCGAAGTGAAATTGGCCAACAACAATAATATTTAGATGGAGAAACTCGTCGGTCGGTTCAACCTCGACCTCAAGTTCAACTAGAGGAACCATGTGTATATTCACGTACTATAATTTGCCAAGGCAAAAGCGAATTTCCTTTAGTGTTTCACTTCTATTAAAAAAAAGAAAAAAATCAAATGTTGTTATCTCGTAAAATAATCTAGATTTGTTATTAACACGTCAGCACCTTATGTTAATACAAGCAACTGCATGTTAATTTGTTTGAAAGTGTTAATGCTAGGTATTTATAATTAATTATAACTCTATACTCTAAGAGTATCCTCTTTCTTTAATCCTATCTTTTATCTGGGTTTATTTTAATGAAGCTTCTACTTTCGTAATACTTACAATTAGTTTTATTACCTTTAAATATACTTTTGCATTTTGGAAGAAAGTAAAAAAAGATATTCTTTTCCTCGAAAATTTTGCAAATTCACTGATAAAATATTTCACAACTAAATTGGCCATAATTTTGAAGATTGAAATTCCTCCACTTCGACTGGATCCATTAAAAATTTGTTATACGATTCTTTTCCCACGAAATTACCAGAATTTTTCATCGAGTGTGCGAACACTTTTTATAGACACTGTTAAATAATCGTAAAACAAACAAGTGATTTATCATTCTTATCGTTAACCTCAACGATCACGTGTAATTTTGTGTTAACAAAGATCGCGCATTGAATATCCAAGCGATATTGCGCAACATTGAGCATCGGGAGGAGAAAAAAAATCGCGTGACTTTTTTTGCACTCTAAATTCCAGAAATTTTTCCCAGTTGAAATATCACTGATTGCCGATTTCGTAATCGCGTCGATTATCGTAATTAGTAACCGATTTCTTCTAGCTAACGTTCATTACGATTCGTCGAGTGTTTTTTTTTTCTTTTTTTTTTAATGCTATTACACTACATTGCACGAGATTACGAATGGTACTTGCTAATTATTATGTAATCAGAATTCCTGTATTTCGCTGAATTACATACTAACTTGTTTATCTCTTCTTGCCATGGTTAACTAATCTTCAGATTACTACAGATTCGTGATTGATAACGTAAGTTGCATACCGATGTAACAGATAACGTGCAGCAAGTACATACTCAGTTCGACATTCGTTGATTAGTTATTAAAAATTGTGATCAACTTGATCAGTCGAGCAATTTTCAATTGCATACATACGTGGCGAAGGGAAATCGAGGAATGTTTTGACAAAAATATTGTATTATATTAAATTATATTATATAATTAATAAATATAATTATAATATAATTTATTATATTAAAAAATTGAAAACACAACAGCTCATCTTGATCTTTATCAGTTTCTAATTAAAACTGTTGATCGTTAATTGTCAGTTCTTTCGATTGAAGTTGAATCAAGTTCAATTCGATATATCGATTCAAGAGTGGACTGAGAACACTGAAACAACGAAAATTACACGAACCTGTGTTCTATTTAATCCTGTTTCAAAGTAGTGTAGTTATTTCCGTGCTTCTGGGTTGACTCGAAAATAACTGCTGACTATTCGACATTTACTTCAACGTTGAAGTATTTACTTGTCCATCCTTAAAATCGGTCCAACGATATAGACAAATATACTTATCCATTATACACACATGTTAAACGTCGGTCACTGAAGACTGACGATGTAAAATAAAAGAAAACGACATCTTGATGATAGAAATGAAAATTTTAAAATTGCCAAAAAAAAAAATAAAACTACGTATAATAAAGTTAAGTGAACTCTACATATTGACAATAAACTATACGATCAAAGGCAAGCATATTCCTAATATTTATCGACCCGACATTGACTTTTCTCGTTTCTCCATTGTACCGCTCGTTGCTTGTAGGACAGTATCGAAGAATCGTTCATTACGTTTGTGATTGATGCAGACATTGAGCCAATAAAATGATCGAGTTTTTGATCGCGGTGTTGTTAACTATAAATATAATCGCAAACTGTTATATTGGGACGGTTTGCTGCTTGGATCAAAAAGATTGGAGGGTGAGTGTGTAACCAACTCGTTTAACATTCGTTATCGATGAATTAATCGCGAACTTTTCACTGTGACGTGAGTATTTATATCTGAGAGCATGTAACGGCGATACTATAACGAAAAAAGCTAGGCGAATCAAATAGAACGTAATGACGAGCTTCATTAAAATTGTCGTTACAATTTGTCGTTGCAACTTATATCGATTGACGATCGAGCAAATTATTCTTGACAAGAAGAACTTAGTCGCATACTATCTAATTAGTTTCGACATCTGTTACGTTATTAAAAAAATGAATCTTTATGAATATGAATAAAGGAATGAAATTTATTCAAACGTTTGTTGAATGTTTCATACTTGTTTGCATATTGCGTGTATTCTATTTTTTGCAACTGGAAATAAAAAAAAAACCGGAAGCACGTGGTTAATTCATTTTTGGATAAAAACAATTGTTGCCAAATTTTTGTAGATAGAAGCGAGTTTACAGATAACGAATTAACTTTAATTCAGAAGAAAATATCTCCGTCTCCGTCACAAAACGACGTCTCCAGTGTGTCAGATGGGAAAAGGAGTTCTCTGAATTCGGGCGAAACGAAGAGAATGAAACAGGTTGTGCAACAGACAGAACCGGAAACTGTTTCTGTAAAATTACCCCCTGATCGATGCAGGTAATATTTACTAAGTTAATTTGTAAGTATTTACATTTTTATAATGGTAGAATTAGTGATCTTCGATCAACAAGCAGCATCTTAATCTCGTAATGGAGAAGAACGAGCTTAAACTCGTAAAGAATCTCTAAACGAATAATTATTATACTTGTCAGTTAGACTAATAATTTGTTGGACATGGAGATTTCTATTATTTCCAAATTTTGTGACCTAACTATATTGTCAACTATAATTTTTGTGTTTAAATAAAATACACTAAATTTGCTATTAATTAAAATGATGTACAAATGAATATTAACACTTGTATACAGATAATTACATTTCTACCTTGATAAGATTTAACATTAGTCCTGTTAGAATAAAAGCACTTGCTTTTTTCCTGCAGTTATAGATGAAAATGTTAATAAAGATATTTCTTCATTGCAGAAACAAGCATCTTCGACAAATGTAGAACTGAAAAATTTGACAGTTTTACAAAATGTTCCAGGTCGCCCATCTGGTCGAACAGAATGAAGAATCAGTTGGACAGTATTACAAATTCCACATCGGAGGTTTGTAAAAATATAAAAATAATAGAAACTCAAGCCGAGGTGCACGCTACCAAATGCACGTCGACGAACGATTTTGCCGAGTCCCGCCATGACGATCATTTTTCCACACAGAGTTACTTAATCCATGAAAAAACGAAGAGCTCTAAGCTGAAGAATTTGAAGATTGTTGGCATAAGAACATTTCAGTAATTATCGCAATCCCGACAGTATCAGATACTTTATTTACAAATCAAAGATTGCGTTAGATTGTTTGGAAAATTTGTATTTTTTTTTCTTTTTTTTTTGTTACGTATTTGACGAGATTCAAAGAAAAAGATTTGTTACATAATTTTGCAAAATATTATTAAAGAAAAAATCTAAAACGTCTCATGTTTTCACGAGAAACAGGTATTTTAATTTTCATGACGTATTTTTTTTCGCGACTGAATGCTTCACAAGTTTGCATAACTACAAGGAATTCATTGCTAAGAGTTTTTTTTTCTCAGCAAAGCGATTATGGAGCTATCCGATACAAGTAATAAAAAATGGACACGTCGATTACCGATTCGATGTATTCAGATTCTTTCTAAATGTCGCCACGAATTTTCCAAACAATCCATCGCGAGTCTCGCAGTTAATATAAATTAACATGTAATTTCCTTATTTAACCGTAAAAATTTCCAGGTCAGTCTACTCGAGGCGCAAAGACTCAAAAGCCAACGAGAGCGGCCGAAGGAAGAATCAAACGCTGAACGTTCCTGTTCAAAAATCGGGCTGCATATCGCCGATTTCACGCTCGGCGACAGGAATTTACAACGTGTCGACCTCTTCGAAGATCAGTACAAATTTGGGAGCAACGAACATCGAGGCGAGCAACGACAATAAAACGGCAGAGGATACCGAGCTTGGGAAACAATTGCAGAACAACTCGAGTAAAAAACCAATTTGCGATTTAACTATTCATAACGAGCCGAGCTCAACGACGAATCAAACTCTGGACGAAAGTAGAACAGTGTCTATTCGAACAACCAAGGAAGGTATCGTTATTTCCATTAAACTTTCTGGACCCGAGAACGGTGTCGTGGTGTCTCAGACGAGAGACGAGAGCCCGTTCTGCGAGTGTCCGTTGGTGAAATCGTTCAACAATTTTCTGGGAACGTTCAAAGACTGTTTCGTTAAATTACGTCAATCGCAGGAGGCGTCGAAAGACCCTCCACCTCGTATACGAGTCACTGATCATTCGAGAACGTTGAACAATTCGCAGAACGAAACTTCGTACATGAAACTTCCAGGGAATGCAGGCAGATCTGTTGGTAACAAGTGAACAAAATGCATCGGAACGATCTAGCAGTAAACTGGTATAAATAATAATTTCTTTTCTATCCTGCAAACGAGAATCTCAGCTAAGATTCTTGGATAGAGAAAAAAAAAATTATCATTTATACAACGTATAATACGGATTTTGGTAAGAATGCAACTTTTTAATTTGCAATTAGATTGCGGATTTTTGTACGTTCGTAAGAATAAGAAAGATTCGTACAAATGGTAAAGTAAGAATGAAAAGAAAATCTGAGTAGACTGTTCAAACTACGGTGCTTCTTGCAACACTTGTGCGAATGTAAAATAATTTTCTATCGAGGTCTATTTTCGAAAATACGTATAAATCCATTCACTCTATTTGTAGTAATATAAAGAAAGGAGATAGTAATATAACGATTGCATCAATATGTTTGATATATAGTGTAGAATACTAGCATGCAACATACATAAGCATATTATCCCTCGTATATGACATATCGTAACTTTTATAATTGAACAATAATAAAATGTTCCATTACAGTGTTTCAAATTACAGTGCTTCTTGTAACACTTGTGTGAATGTAAAATAATTTTCTATCGAAAATACGTATAAAAATCCATTCACTCTATTTGTAGTAATATAAAGAAAGGAAATAGTAATAACGATTGCATCAATACTATATTTGATATATAGTGTAGAATACCAGCATGCAACATACATAAGTACATTATCCCTCGAAATATGACATATCGTAACTTTTATAATTGAACAATAATAAAATGTTACTGTTCAAACTTCTTGCAACACTTGTGTGAATGTAAGATAATTTTCTATCGAGATATATTTTCGAAAATATGTATAAAAATCCGTAATCTATTTATAATAATATAAAGAAAGGAAATAGTAATAACGATTGCATCAATACGTTTGATATATAGTGTAGAATACTAGCATACAACGTACATAAGTATATTATCCCTCGAAATATGACACATCGTAACTTTTATAATTGAACAATAATAAAATGTTACTCGAAATTGCTGACGCACTTGGAATTATCAAGAACCGATTAACGCGCCAATCATTTTAATACCATTCGTCTCATTTTCCTCTTTCACGCATTCACACGAGTACAGTTTTTCGAAACATTGCGGTATCTGTGATTAATCACGTTCCTTCTGCATAATTAAAATGAAAATTGCCCTTTTTGCTTCGATCTGCGTTAAAAAAGCGAAACGTTATGTAAATAGATTTGCAGTGATCGAGTGAATTTGCAGCGAAACACACAGCATAGGTGAACAAACATTCAACGAGGCATAGATGGAAATCTATTCTCATAATCCCTATAATTCATAAATTATAATATTTTTTTTTTACGTGGATCATTTAATCGGGAGAAAGTTACTGCTCACTAAATTTGATTATTAAAAATCATTATTTGTTGTAACTGCAAATTTTCACTGTTGAAAATTATTTCTATCGTTCAAATCCCAAGTTTCAAAGATTATTTTAAATTTTTTACCACTTGAGGGTATGACACGAAATAACTATAAATATAAAATTTAAGATACTTCATTTCATTTCGTATTTTATAGAAATTAGTAACAAAGTTAACTCAAATTGAAAATTCCAATGTGCAATGACACCCAGTAAAGTCTTTGAGAATTGAAGTTTATATTTTTCAAGTGTTTTTCAATTTTTGGCTAGTTTTCTGTTAGTCGCAACGATCAGTTCACGTGAAAACGATACGTCAAAGTATTCGACAATTACGCAACGAAACACGCGTGCTCGTCCTTTGTCCATCGTTTTCTCACTGAGTCATCAGGAGACACGTAGTTTAATTAATCGAGACGAGAACTTGTTCCAGGTATTCCTATTGTTGGATAACTGGAGGCGTTTTTCCTCGCGGTAATGGCATTTTCCTTACAATTTTGTGCCATCCTCGCGTATCCTACGTGACGCCACGCAACGTGAAATTTAATGCTTTTATAAATTCTATTGCTAATATAAATGCTATCTTGATCGAGCATAAGATAACACGCGTTTCTATTCACCGTGCGCATTGACACGATCAGATAATGAGGGACAACGAACGATCAAAAACTGATTTCCTTTTCACACCGTACCGTAAAAAATCAACATTACTTAATTACGACTAATGTCTGTTGATTAAATCTCTCCGATAGGGATCGAACGGAAAATGAAACAACTGATTGTTCTAAAATGCGACTTGCCTTTTTCTTTTTTTTTTTTCTCTCTCTTTTTGTTTCGTATTCAATGCTAGAATTGGCAACGTGGTCAAAGCGATTTCAATTTATAATCTTGTAGATTCATATCACGGTGCATTTTTTAAAATAAATATATAAATAAGCGCGTGTTTACACTGTAGACTTTTTTTCTATTCTTCTCAATTTCATCACTATTTCTGAAATAAGTGTCGTACTTTAGTTGATTTAATTGATAATCTCTTCTGATAACTCTTTTTACTTTTTCTTGGTCAAACGGTGCATTCTCACAGGTTTAGATGATTTTCCCTCGAATATATAAATAGATATAGTTTATATTTTTAATTGGACTGCGAGCTTTTTCCATTCCTTGTACTTTCATCTCTCTGACGCGCTAACAATAAGTTTCGCACTTTAGTCGTTCTGGATACTTCCAGTGGTTTTCCTCTGTTTTGTAGTGGTTTGCTAACGAGCCTCCATCACGATCGAATATTCAATGATTGTAAAACGGCGTACACACCTCCTTGTTACACAATCAATAATTCTCGCGACAACAAAGTTCGCGACTATTATAATATCGTATGCAAATAAACTGGAGCCAATGAAACTTGCTTGTTAAAGACATCGTACATCGTTGCGTTAAATCACGCTCAGATCAGATGGATAATTCATTGAAATCACACGGAAGCCGTGCCCGCTGTTTTCTTTACGCGACCCTGCAAAATTAATTTTTACGCTGTTTCGTTCGCGTGAGTGTACGTGACTGCGGACAATCTGTATCTCGCGCAGTAAATCGTCCTTAACAAAGTCTGTATCCTTCGTTGATTAACTAGTTAACGAGTGAACGTGCGTGTCACGAGACGTCTGTGATTAGGAGAGGCGTTGCTGGCTAGATCGATACGACCTTAAATCGGCGATCTCGAATGATTCTCGAACGATCGGTAGAGTTTTGACGTGGAATTTTCTTGGATAATCGACGACTAACTCATTCAACTCGTATCAACTTTTTAGATTAGAAACTTGAAAATTTGACAGACAAAGAGTAACGATTCTCGGTAATTTACTGTGTTTTTTGAACTCCGTGTCCATTGGAACGGAATGTGTCAGAATTGATGAAAATTTGTACAAATACGAAATAATGGAATTTATTTTATTTGCTAACTATTTCTGTTAATAATATATCTCGTTTATTCTACGATTTCTATATATTTCTATTGTATATCTTCATTCATAATTTAAGACACGATCGTCTAGTTTAGTCGCAAGTAATCCGTATAAACATCTCATTGTATCATTTACAAGAAATAATTCATAAAAAAATTCATAAAAAAGATAATTGCAGTTTATCTTTTTTTAAAAAACAAGAAAAACAAAATATCTGACAATCTTCAATGTTCTATTAATATTTTTGCACGATACGATTTTTTAACAAAATATTCATTTCGCGAGTGCATCTGCGCTCGCATCGCAGAATTAATTGTATTTAATTAAATCACGAAGTTGCGACTCGATGATGAATCACGATCAACAAAATATATAACAAATATGTAAAAAAGTGTCAAACAATTTAACAATTTAAGCCATTTAACATTTTCGTGTCACGAGCCCGTAAACAGTTTCTTCCAACTAATTTCAACAGATTTATCAACTCCACGTATCTGTGTTATATTACCTCACTCGTTCGATATCGCGAAAGAGCATTACCTTGTGATAAGCAACGCGACCGTAATATTTATTTCACTTCCGCGGAACATTTCGAAGGACGTAGCTAATGAACCTCGTTGTTTGACGTTTCGTTTTTCTTTCTGGCTCTGTGGTTGCACGCCTGAACAGTCTTTCCTGTTCCCGTTCGCAATGAAATGGCATATCTATCTGCTAGATAAAGATCTTGTTGCAAATTTGTCTTGATTTTCAATTAGGTGAGAGGCGATTGGGAACTTTTTACGATGCAACGAAGGTCGCTTTACAATGGAAACTAGACTGTCAGATAGGAAATCGCGTCGAAAATCGCGGTACTCGAAAAACGTTGCTCGTAGAACATTTCCTTACGCGTCAGTTCGATACGTCATTGCTTCTTAATTCAAAATCAGTCGTTGACGTTTCACGAACGAGCTGCAACTACGGAAAGTCAAGTGTGAGATCATTCTTTGTGTCAGAAAGGAACTTGGATCTCTTTAATGGAAAAAATACGTATGCACTTTGCGCGTAGTAATGTGAAATCAACAAAGACTCGTAATTACTTATAAATGTTCATCTTTTTCGATATTTGCATCTCACAAATAAATTGCGAAAGTTTCTTAAAGGTGCGAAATTTTTAAGTACGACTCAACGGAGCAGCGATTAATCAGAACGTTTAACTTTGATTTATGGATTAATCTTGATTATAAGTGCTTCATCTTACGATTGGAGAATTTATAATCAAACAAGCTTGACGAGAACTACTTTTCAAACAAACGTTTCTATGAATATAGGTAGGAAAAACTACATTTCTGAGTTTTCTTATCTCTCGATTGTAAAGAATTATTCATACGAAATTCATTATCGATTAACAATTTTGCGTTGCGCAATTATCCCCTTATGTCATTGAGAATCGCGCAATTGTTTGTATTTTTCTGTAAACGATGAATTTATTTAATTCGCTGACTAAAGTTGTATTTACAAATTTGTATTTTTCTGTAAACGATGAATTTATTTAATTGCGTTTCACTAAAGTTGAAAATTCCAATACTGAAACATCAATCCCGTTTGCAAATGATCTTTGCATTAAACTCATTTAAAGCACCAGCGGATTCTTCATTTTCTTTTTTTTTTTATTATTTTATTTTATTTTTAAAAAATATTTGAAAGCACAAAGATTGTTATTATTATTTTTAAAAAATATTTAAAAGTACAGAGATCACACGATCGATCTGTAATGTAAAGTCTCGGTGGTAATTCGTTTGACAACTCGCGTTGAACCTGCCGATCGGTAACAAGTGGAGTGTTGCGTAATTGATTTATTTCCTCTTAACGATCGATAAGACACCGCGTCCGCACGTTATCACGATATTTTCTCTTTCTTTCTTTTCCTGAATTGACGCACGTGATATCGAGACAATCTGCTCGTGGATCTTGCAGCAGGCTTGTCTCGCAGCTGTGCGAGCCCATTGCAAACCTTGAATTCTCTTATCCTGATTAGGCGATCGAGCCTCTATACGAATGATCGTACGTGTGTATCTTGCTCATCTACTAGGAAAAATCGTTCTTTAGTCATTTGGTCTACGCGTCGTCCGTGTTAGAACTCATTTGTTTAAAAATATCCTTTCATTCATAGAAAATCTCATTTCGTTGCTATTTGCTTGCAAACATGTAATTTCAATTAATAAAAATTAACAATTTATATGCCATTTAATAGCTAAATTATTTAGGTATCAAAGATTTTTACTCAAAAGTGACGTTTTCAAATTAATTAGATTATTAATTTCCAGTCCACTGAAGAATGGAGAATCGCTTATCAATCGATAGTTTCTATAATCCCTAAAGATAATTATGTTAATTTAACATAGTTAGTTTATTTTATCGCACTGCTTCGAAAGTGACGCAGTTCAGAAGTATTAATTTTCCAAAAGGATACAAAGTAACTTGGAACATAGTGAGAGATCATTCTGATTAAATAATTTAAAATAGAACCAGTGTTATTCTCGTCATTTTATGAAATCGATACGCGAGAGGTTGGTGATATAGTAACAACTAAAAGAACGTGTTCTTTGAATTATAAAATCACACAGTAATATCAAAGGTAAAAAAATACACACACGTGAATCACTTAATATTCAACGAAACGTATACTTACGTTATTATAACAGAAAAGAAAAAAAAGAAAAAAATCTTGACAGCATTCAACAATTTTAAAATGTATGAGCTGATAAATATGCATAATCTATTAGAGATCATTATGAAAGCATTTGTAAAATACTGAACGTAATTACACATTTTTCTTCTGCTTTAAATGGAAATTTCTCAGCACCAATCGTCAACATAATTTTAATCTAATTTAAACGCATTAGTCGTGAATCCTTGAATCCATTATTAACATCCATTATTAAAATCCATTATTAACATTCGATCGATCATTGTTGGTATATATCTCTCTGATCGATGATAATTATTGGTTTCAATACCTTTAGTTGTTTGTGGTAGTTCTTGGTAATTACAAGTGTTGTAACATGGCAATAAAAGATTATCCGATTTGGACATGTGGTTTTCTTAATAATTCTTCGTTTTATCTTTAAGCAAATTGAATCATTCGTTAGAATCTTGTTGTCGGCTTGTTACGTTTGCCACTTACGTTTGTTACTTAAAATTTTATCTCTGAGAAAAATTCTTTTATTTTTCTAAGATGTAAACATTTCCTTTACACATGCACTAATCGTCGACTAATCTTCGATTTTACATTTTTTCGTATTAAAAAACTTTGGTCGCGTTACGGAGTGTCAAAGTGTTTTTATCTAAAATAATAATATTTTTTTTTTTCAGATAATTACAATGTTTTCGCACTTGATTAAAGAAGCGACGTCTCTCGGATTAGATTTTCTCAGGTATTTTCCATATACGATCGTGTTATAAAAATTAGTCCATCTGCTGTAATTATTTTACTCACACGCGTAAGTGTTCATTAAGATTTTTCTTACTTTGTCAAGACATTTTATATCGAATTGTTAAAGTGTCTAAAATCTTCCACCATTGTGCAATGATGATTATGAAATAAATATTCAAATTTACATTTTTCAGAGAGATCGATAAATATCAATATATAAAAAGCGAAGATATTGGAAATTTTCACAATTTCGAGTTCGACGAATAAACGCGCGACAAATGAAAATTCGTTTTCTTCTAATTTCATCAAATACAGTGAAAAAAATTAAATGCAATTTCCATCGCAGATCACGATAATAAAATCGAAATTCAGACTCTTCCGAGGAACCAGCGGTTTGTCAATCAAGCGACGTAGCTTCGTTTCAAACTCGCCTCGTCGTCGCATTAGTCGCGCGTTTCTTCTTCCTCCCTCGAACTTTTGATCCTTGAAGAGTGCATTGCTTCGGCAAGAAGCAAACATACGGCGTTCAACGGAAGCAGCGAGGATCTACTCTCGCTTGGGATGCTGCGTTACAACCTTGGTGTTAACCTTGAAGACTCGTAAATGCAGTTTTTCAGTTGGGCTCGTATCTGGATAGACGAAGTGAGAATCGAACATTCGTCGAATACATCTTCGCGCAGGTGAACGACGATTATCTCCAAGTACGCGGAAATACGCGGAAAGGGCAATTACGCAGATCGAATTTCGTTTGATCGATCGCGGTTGATTTTTACCAATGCGTTTTATCGCGCGATTTGTCATCGAGCTTCTTGGAATCGCTCGGAATTTCTTGCGACTTCATCCGTTTCGTAAGCGTCTGTTCGCGAATATTTTATGTATGTTTTACATACAATATTTTATCCACAATCAACGCTTTAGAAATATCGAGATAGGCAACGCGCAATTTTGCGAATGGAAATTCGACGGATGAAATTTTTACAGGATCTTAATAAGATTTATTTTTCTTCTACTTTGATGTCGAATCCAACTGCTAGAATTCAAAAGCCTTGATATATTTCTACATTGGAAATATAGAAACGATTATATATTTAAATTAATATAATATATAATATTACAATTATGTATAAGTTATAATATATAATTATATATTATAACAATTATATAAACAGGAATTCGGTGTTCTCTTAAATTGAAGAAATTTTTGCAAATTTCAAAGATCAAACATGGGTGTGTTAGCTTTTTAAATATACCCTCGAGACTCTACTTCCTGCGAGAAAGAATTAATTACCTTCAGAGAAATACTTCGTTCAGGATTTCTTATTGCACAAGAGCTGGGGAAAACCGGAACTTATAGTACAGTGAACTATTAAGGGATTCCCCAGCAGCAGGTTAACGTCGTGGATTCATCCTGCAGTCTCGCTGTTCCTTTTCTTACCTTTAATTTAGATCAAACACGCATAAATTAATAAACCATTCCCTCCATTCGAATTATCTCTCATTTTTGTATTCATTTCTCTTTTTATATAGCTTAATTTTGCTTCGACTTAATTATATCTGTATCTTTACTTTTTCAATTATGGTTGAAAATAAATATAAATAATAAATTGAACCGAAAAATTAATCACACTTGTCGTCAGATTATAATTTATCGATCACGAAAACGAGGAATCTTTTCTTCCTAGACTAGATATTCAGGCATTTTTACATATTTGTGAACATCAATCAAGGAAAAGAGATATAAACAGAAATTTATTTCACTTGCTAAATATCGCGATAAATATTAAAATCTTAAATTACCGCAAAATGCACAAGCAAATGGACTGTGTATCTATTTTAAAATTCAAACCATAGCATCCCGTAACATTTCGTTGACAGATTTAATTAGTTCGATCACCCGAACCCTGACCCGTTAAAATTCCAAATTGCCTTTTACACGAAGTAGGTCAAAATTGTTGCCGACGAAACTGCACGCAATTTCGATCGTCGATTTGTCTCTCGACTTTCAACGTGTCTGTCAAGCGTTGTCCTTTCGCTGAACGTTCGCGTATCTGACACGTAGTTGCCGATGTTGTTAGACGGTCACAGGGCCAGCTAATGGAACGTTCATTGACAACGCAGACAGTGACAAAACTTCTCAGTTTGATCGCTCGATCACGTGTAAATGCAGCAACGCTCGTACACACATTCTAAATAATTACGATAATTAACGATTAATTTGCATCCCCCGCTGTCTCGGGTTTCACGCGAGATCCACGCAAGGTCGCCGAGCACACGCAGCACGCGTGTCTCGTTATATCACAATTCCTGACACGCTGGGTATACACCGTGCAAGTAGAGTGGGACTTTATCGTGTTTCACGTTACGATTGTCTCGCGTCGATCAATTGCAAATGACCTTTTTTTTTTTGTCATTTCAATTCCTATAGGCTGTGATCAACATCGGCTTACTTTGAAATTGTATAACACGCTATAGAATTATTTATATCTTTATTATGTTATGTCATCGAAATTGATTAATCTACACTTTGTGGGACTTTTACTACTGTTTGTGGGTTAATATTGTCATTTTAATTCCTGAAGACTGTGATCAACATCGGCTTACTTTGAAATTGTATAACATGCTATAGAATTATTTATATTTTTATTATGTTATGTCATCAAAATTGATTAATCTACACTTTGTGGGACGTTTTACTACTGTTTGTGGGTTAATATCGTTGTCGCAAAATAATATCGCAAAGTTAGTAATAATTATAGTAAATCTTCCTATAACACTTTTCATAAAATGACAATAAAGAAAAGTTAATTATATTTACTATTGACTATATCTCTAAACTAAAGTGAACAAAAGTACAATGACTGATTTGACGACTCAGTTAAATCCATCTGAATCTATGTGAAACAAGAATACACTTTCTCAAATCTATTTAAATCTATCTTTCTCAAATATGGTAATATTGAGTTGTTATTAATAAGCGTGACTTGTCGTTTCGACAGGATTAACTGTAAAGGAAAATCTATTAACAATTAGATCTATGAAATTATCCTAAAATCGATTTCCTTGAGAAACGATCGTCAAGGAAAGAAAGAAAAAAAGAAAAAAAAGAAATAGCTTGCATCATTTTTGATCGGATCGTATTTCTTCGCTTTTTCTCTTTTTCATTCACACTAATGACTTGGCTAATGACTCGGCATAGAAAACGTGGCGCAACCGTTCGATCTCTTTGTCTTTAAATCAAGGATTCAAATATCCACGTACGATATTTGTACGCCTTTTACCGCTGGGTTTTCACTGCTAACAAAAAGCTATCGCAACGCCGATCAACACGTTAGTCACCGATTTTAACACCGCCTCTACTAATGTATTCCCTCTTTCGCAACAATTTCATCGTGCAACGTATCTTTTTCTTCTTTTTTTATTTTTTTTCCTCTTCTCTTTTCTCACTTTTCCACGTCTGAATCTAGATTTCTGTAACGCGTTTAATCGCGAGGATACATCGATCGTGACAACGAAGCGGAAAATACAAGATGATTCCAGATAACAGCCTGATAATTCCACCGGGTGTATCATCGTTCTTCCCGTCCTTCGTGTTTTCGTCCATCGCGAAACATTTCGACTTTCATCTCGAGATTGCGTATCACTCGGCGAGTAATTAAGTAGCATTGTAAATTTGTTCCTGGCCAGAGAACAATGCAATTGAAAAGTTTCGTCGACGGAGAACACCGTTTCCTGTCCTTGTAAAAGTAAAAATGTAAAAAGACGCGGGGGGGCATTTGCGTTTCGAATAATTAAATTTCGTACGTCCTGTCACTCGCGACGACAGTCTGACGAAAGCCGAGGTTGTCATTGAGAGATCAACGATCGATCGAACGACACTGGAAAATCTTTGAAATATCCAGAAAAAAGATAGCAATGGAAGTTAGAAATGAATGAAGGATTAATAGTCAAATGAAAAATTAAGGATAAAAAATCTTTAATGTTGAGTCGAATGATGTTGACTTTGTAACACGTGATAGACAAAGGCTGTCGGTTTTCGTCAGGGTCGTCGGAAATCTCGACTACGGTTGCTTATCCGCAATAAGTGGTTGCTGGAATCTGAGATCCCTATGAAATATGTCGAGTCTTAAGCGGACGTTGGGCCATAAAATGTGCCGGTATTCCAAGGGCTTAACTCGTCCACCAGGGTGGAATTGTCGTCGAATCATGGAAACGTTTCGAGAAGATTCTCCACCGGAGAAAAATCTTCTCTCTTCGCCGAAATTCGGAAATGTTCCATCGAGTGAGGATACAGGTTCCTTCGACGCTCTATTTCATTCGATTAAGGGCCGAAAAATAATTCGTGTCATTCTTTAAATTTCGTAAAAACTTAAGTTTTGTTCCAATATTAAAGAGACTGTGTCATTAATTTTTTTTTTTTGTCCTATAAATGAATCTATAAATTTGAACGACTACAACGAATAATATCTCGGTTCTAAAAAAATATTGAAAAAGAACTCGATCCAAATTACAAACTTCAAAATTATCTTAACCTATCAACTCGGATGAAACATGAGATACTGCACGGAGTGCAAAGGGTCGATCACTTGAATTCCAAAGTCACTCGGTGCCACGATGATATCACGATAATTTTACGATCACTATCGATCACGGCCCGAGAAGACAATCACGCTTCGGTGCTCGTTGATTAATCGCACGCAAGACAATGAATGGCTTAAAACTAGGATGAGCGTTCCTTGAACTCGTTGAGTCGCCTGTCACAACCTCCGACGGACTGAACGCGCAATAAAAACAGCGGGTCGGGGAGTTTGACCAGCGTTACGAAAAACCAATCCAAGTTGCGTAAGAAAACGACGTGTCCAGATGTAAAACGTGCAGGAGTTGTACCTTTTTGCTAGCGTGACTCGGCTCTCCTCTTGTTTGCCTCTGTTGCTCTGAATTTTGAGCAGGTGGCTTGGACCATTCTGATTCCGGCCACCGGAACGACAGGCGTACCGCGATAATTGACAGTGAAACAAGACTAGATTTCCGCGGTCTGTCTTAACCTAAAAACTTCGACTGTTGAAATTGTGCGTTTCAATGACACCGAAGTGAGGAAAAGTACTTCCTCGTGAAAGCGGGATTCTTTCGAAAAGTGACAAATCGAGCGGACAAACGCGAACTCAAGGTCGATCATCGCGGAAGTATCGCGTCCTTCGAACTCTTATTTTCAATATTCCCTGTTTGATTATTATAATATTATTACAATATTACAATTAATAATATTAATTATATTATTAAGTTAATATTAAGTTATAATATTGATTATAATATTATGTTGATATTATTTCTTATTAAGTTAATATTTCTTATTTTCAATATTCCCTGTTTGATTATAATACTAAGTTAAGTTATTCTTAATACTGGAATTACTACAAAGAATAGGAAAAAGTTCGTAACACGCTAAAAAACAAGGGTTTTTATTTAGTACTTCACGAAAATTTATTCTGTGAAAATTCATCGTTGCCAATTTATAAAAATTAGGAATCAGTCATTTTGATCATCTCGATAGTAAGTGGCAATTTAAGAATATTAATTTTCCAAAACAGCACCTTTGCCTTTGTGATACGTCAATTATTAATAATTAGAATCTTTTATTACCTTGTACGACAATTATTATTATTATATAAGCAACAAGGCTTATTATTATCGTAGATTTATTTCTGTATTTTTTAAAATCATTCAAAATCATGACGGAGACTCGTCAGTGTCCCTCGAAAGGTAAAATCTCGTTTCTATCTGTAAAACCTGTACGCGCGTACTTGTGCGTACGTACATTTTGGCATTAACCTTTGCAGCCCGTGGAATGCGTATCGGATTCCTGACAAGTATCCTTCCTTGAACTAATTCAATTCACGCGTCAAGCAATCGCGAAGAAATGTCGCCGGATATTTCGAGCTCGTTCGATAGCAGTCGGTCGAGTTTCTAAAAATAACGCGGATGCAGATCGAACTTTAAATAATTGCAAACAATTATCGGCGTAGATTAAGATTTCGTTGACGATCCATCAACGACTGTCAGCGCCGACTTAATAATAGATTCGAACGAAACGTAACAGATAATTGATTTTAATTAAGTTTCCACAGGTTTTACAGTGGACGCGTGACTCCATTGATATCACGATATCTTGTTCGCGGGGCTGCGTTTTCGAACGTTGGCGTGGCGGGGGTCGTCGCGATGGCGAGCCCTCGTAATTATTAAAAACCTCTCGGTGGCCTGACAGAGTGGCCTCCGGTGCCATTGGCACGCTCATTGTTAGCCCGTCAATCTCAGGGCAATTTCCCGCGTTTGAACCGAGTTCGACTTCGATTGTACATACGCGCGGTATCGACCGCTGTTGTAGATGTTTCTAAACCGACCCCTTTCCCCCTCGCGCCTCTTCTCTCCGAAGAAGGAACGAGAAAGGAGAAAATGGCACGATAGAGACAGAAGCGGTGGACTCTGTGTTTATAAACAAGTTGGTGATTAACACTTTCGGAATTAGAGTTAAGGTCGGGGAACGGTACTGACACATTAAAATCTGGTTTCTCCTTTCCTTTTTGTGCCTTGAACTTTGATGGAATTTTAATGGGTAAAGAAGTCGGATTTGGTACCTTTATTTGTACGAGATACCACACGCACACGCAATTGCGTTTGGAACATTTGCACAGATTGTTTTCAAGCAGAGGATTATTTTCAATTGCAGACATTCCTGCGACAAGCTTCTTATAAGCTTCTCGTGCTAAATACAGGTACAGTGTATTTTAGAATACAAATAGATAATATTAAGTAATGATATTAATACGAAAATGTGCAATTAAATTTTGTAAATACGAAAAGATTAAAGTTTTTTACAAGTTGTTATCAAATCAAACGCAGTTGATAGATATTAAAAATTAGACCCTAATTTGTCCTTTCGTCTTGCAAATCCTTTTTCTAGAAATCCTTCTCGATATATTCTGAAATCTAAATGGTACCAAATTGAATTATCCTTCTCTGAGAGAGATAAAGATATTCACAGATTAGCGAACGAATTACGACTGCCAAAAACAATAATTGCACAATAATTGCGAAATCGTAGAAAGAACATCGACGCGAGAAATGGATGGAATCCGCCCGGAATGAATCAGCGGAGATTCGCGAGATCGCAGATATCTAAATATAGCGCGATGAAAAAGGCGATGCAAATGTCCGCGTGATTTACTAGCAGCGAGATTTACTTACGACATTTACTTTGCCCGGTTGTTGACTTTGTGTTCAACATTTTTTTTTTTTCCCGCAAGAATGACGAAGAATCCGATACGACGACCTTCCGTAAAGCAAAATCACCAATACTACGCGAATGTGTTTTCTCGTTTTGTATTTTTCTTTTTTTTTTTTTTGGCTTTCCAGTAAAACGACACGAGCCAGCCATTGAAATTTCCCGAGCCGGAACTACGTTAAAGTGCAAAATGTAATTATTTCGAGACGTGATTCATTGGACGTCTGCAGTTTTAAAGAAAATTGCGTTAGTGTCGATAGATCGTTCCAAATTGGAACGATCGTCACTCATTCTAATTCTAGAGTTGAGATACCCTCAGAGTTGTGTGCATAAAAAAAGTCCAACGATATGATTAATTTTCTGAAATATTTTTAGATCTCAGAACGTATAAACATCAGATCAGTTAAAAGTATGTCGAATTAAAAATTTTTTTCTTCGCGAGGAATATTATAAATTCCCATTCACTATCAGACATAAAAAAAAAAAAGAAACGATCGTTAACTTGTGTAACTTTCCGCTTCGATTCCACAGTAGATATTTATTTTTTTTTTTAAATCACTCGCAATAAAAAAAAATACGATAGAATCGTGATTGGATCAAGGAACTTGGAAACCGTGGGATCAAGAGAACACGACGAAGTATAAAAATTCCACATTTTTTCAATTAATTTTTATTACTTGCTATTTACCTGCGTGTATGAATATGCGATCTCGAAGAAACGAAGCAACTTTGATTGAATCAAAAAGCACGAAAACCACAGAATAAAAAAAAAAACACACGCATTAAAAATGCTTTATCTTTATCGATTAGTAATTTTATTATTTTTTTTTTCTCTGCACATCTCGAAGAAACGAAACAACTTTGATTGAATCAAAACGCACGAAAACCACAGAATAAAAGAAAAAAACACACACATTGAAAATACTTTATCTTTATCAATTAATAATTTTATTATTTTTTTTTCTCTGCACATCTCGAGGAAATGATAAAATTTCAATTCGATCAAAAAACATGGAAGCCATGTGATTTAAAACAACACGATGAAACATAAAAATTGTTTACATACGTCTCTGGAAAGGATAAATCGACAATCCTCGATTGAATCACAAAAAGCACAAAATTAAAAAAAAACATTAAAATTCTTCATCTTCATCGATTGATGATTTTATCATTTACCAGCAGCTGTATATATGAATTTACTTTCTTCCATCTGTGGAAGCGTGCTATCGAGCACCTTACTCGAAACAGGATACAGATTGTTACATCGACCTAAAGCCAACCGAAACTCGATCGCGTACAATGAGATAAGAAAAAAAAAGAAAAGATTAGAACAAATTAGAACAGAGTCAAAGCGGAACCCTATCCGGTAGCGAAACGAATTCTTGACCGTTCTGCGGCGACGCAGGATCGCAAAACGATCTACCAGTCGCTGGATAATTGGTCCTTGAGTTTGGTTCCGGCCGAGGTCGGATTGCTTTCTGTTTCGCGGCGTTAATCGCCGCGCCCGGACGTGAGTAATCGTCGAGCAATTGGTGCATGTGCTACACGATCGGGCACGCAACTATCGGGCACACGGTGTCTGTTCCACCGATGAAAAGAGAGAGGCAGAGGCATTGAACTCTCACCCAGACCTCATTCGATGAAAAACTTTTCGTTTCTCTTGTGGAAAAGTCTAGTTTCCCCTATCGGCGTTCCTTTTCTTGGAACCCTTCTTTTTCCTTTCCCTTTGCGATTCTTCGTAAAATTAAATTACCACATTTCTGCGAATGTAGTAGCTGATAAAGAGGGGAGAATTTTTTTTTTAAATGATCACTTATGAATCATGATTAATAATTAAATATTTAAACGATCACTAATGATCACTATTTTGTAGGATAGAGAATTTTAGAGAGCTCACAAGTGTCACGCTTTTTTAATTAGTTAATCAATCGGTCGTTCTTCTCAAACGATCAGACATCGTTTCGAATTGAATCGCTCACTTCCGCACATTCTGTCTGAAAAATTGATTCGACGCGGGATCGCGCTTCCGCGTGAAACGCGAGAGCACGCGCGCGATGTCACGAATTACCGACCTTGCGGAATTCAAGCTGGTAGAATTCCGCGCGGAATGTAGTGGCAATGATAACGTTGAGGAACGTGTTGCGATTTTTCCGCGGTTCCGCTTCGATCCGACCAGTCGTCGCCTGGGTTTCTTTACGCGATCGTAAAACTACCACCTATCTCTCTCTTCTCATTCTCATTCGCACGGTCGTCGATCAATCATTCGTCAGTGTATCAACTGATGAATATAATCTGTAACTGCATGCATAATTACTTGTAATTCACAGGAGTTTATTAAATCAGTCAATTAAGCGGTTGCACGCATCCGTGCAATCTATCGCTGCTTTGCCCTCGAATCGAACGCGAATTAAACGCCTGAATTAAATCATCGATTTATAAAACTGGATGGCGATCCGATATCGATCAATTAGATATGAAACGACGTTATCGTTGTGCGGCGGTTCGTTTTGCTCGTTACGCTGTACACGTGTTTTAATATTAGTCCACTTATGAGTCCCGGCGGTTTATACACACCCTCGTCAATGAATATTAATGCAGCAGGCGCTAAATGGCGACGTTAGGTATGTCCAACAGATTTTATCCGATTAAAAGCTGATCGAGACTCGGCGAAAAGCAATCTGTTAACTATCGGCGAGTCTTGAAATCCGCACGATCGCCACCAACATCGATCTTTATATGTCTTTGTCTTTGCAAAGTGCTGTTTCATTCAAGTTGATATTTGATATCTCGTTTTTTGCGAATGAAGACAAGGGTGTTAATTTTAAATATGTTGTTACTTGTTAAGGAGTGTTTGCTGGCAATTTGGAAACATTTTGAGTAAACAATTTGTAATTATTTTTAGCATTTGAAACAATTTATTAATCGTTCTTTCTTCGTCCGAATATGTTTATTCTCCTTTTATTCTCAAATCATTCGACGAACCTCGTCCTTCTCATTTATGTCAGATTTTTCTTTCGAATAATATCAGCTTCCAAGCTAATGTAGCATATGATAATAAATTGCAAACATTATTACATTTATACTAACATATATTCATTTCATAATTGTACAATTATTCTTTCTTCACACTCGAATGATCCAACCACTCATCACTCTCTTATGTTCTTCTTTTCATTGAGTAATTCTAGCTTCTTAAATAATTTTAGCACATAATAATCAAAAAGAATATATATATATATATATATTTATAATTATATTTACGTGAACATATATTTATTTTATAATTTACAATTGCACAATTTTCTTTTTATTCTCACTCGCAGTTATATTTATATAATTAACAATTATTCTCTTTTTACACTCGAATGATCCAATCTCCCTCATCATCTCCCCTATTTATGTTCAATCTCTGTTTTATTGGGTAGTTTCGCCTTTTCAAATTATTCTAGCATATAACAATATTTATTTATGTACATATTATTACATTTACATCGACATATATTTATTTTATAACAGCGCTTTCATCGCTCAACTCAATTGTACAATTATTCATTTCTCTCAATGCTCAAATTATTTTGTCCCATCGAAGACCAAAAATTTTCGCAGAGAACTGCGAGCGAGCATGTGCGCACAGCGAACACGATATGCATCATTTGGAACCAACGAATGTGTAAGCTGGTTGCGTTATCACGCTTTTCGCGCGTGCGATTGAAATCAAGTATCGCGCGCGTATTACCACTCGATGGGAGAACGTAATTACCGCGTGTACACACACACGCGTCAGTGTTACAGGCTGCTGTTCGTCGTTAGTACTGTCATCGGTTATATTCCAAACGGGAATCACCGGCCGCGAGTTATCCCAGACACTTGTAACTCTCATTCGTTTGCGTCGCGCGTTTACGTATCACGCTCGAAAAGTTTCACTCCACGAAACGCAACTTTTCCATTTCTCTCGGGAACGAGAGTGAAAGAAGTTCGTCAATCGCTGGCGAAAAGAAAGCGGCCGTTAAAGCGCTATTAAAGCGCCATTAAAGGTTGCGTTCGATGATTTACTTATTTTCTGTCAACCAAAAAAAAAAAGGAAAAAAATACTCAAATTAAGATTGCACAGTTCATAGATTCTAGTTTTCTAGTCTATAGATCGTAGATTGTCATAGTTTGCAGTCTACAGGGTAGTCGAAATAACTAACTGTGCGAGTAGTTTATAGATTCTGTTAGATTGTTCCAGATGAACTGGCGAAATTTGTAATACACGTCCTTGAAAATAATATCGATCAAAGTTCGAAAATAATTTCCTTAATTATATTTCGTTCATTGCGAAACAACTTCGTAATTCTTACAATTTAATTTTTTGGGCCACTGTTCTTGTTTGTGTTTTCTAATCTAAATTTTCACGAAAGTTTACGTAACTTCTCAGATACCAGAACATTTATATTATTTTATTAAGTTTCGTAACTATCGAGTTTGATGTTTATTTATTTTTTGTAATAAAACACCGATCACGTTAAATTCGACAAGCCTCAAACTTTGAAAAATCGATTGTTAATAATTATCACTGCGACAGTATCATTTCACACGCAACAATTACAAACTTCGTAATTTTCTAGTTCATAATTGACAGAAATTGCAACTTTGTTGCAATTTAATTGCGTTTCTAAATAATAGACCAATTCGAATTTTGCAGATAAGATAATACAGGCGTAAACGAACGGTATTCCGACAGATTACGTAACAAAAAATGGAAATCAAAAGTACGATGCTAAACGAACGAGTTTATTATCAGCATAATTACCATAATCGAGCCCCCACGTAGCGTTAACAGTTCCGTCGCGTTCAAGGTTCCCTTCTAGGCGATCGATTTGCATTAGGAAACTAATTATCCGGATATTGTATAAGTTACTGTTTGCATTGGGAGCTTACGCGCGATCGTGATCGTACAAAGCGCACAGGTTTGGCATACTTGCGACTGGAAAATGTCAGAATGAACACGGAACGACACTAGTTGTAGTCGATAAGGAAATAAATGGTACATATTTGGACAGCGATATTTGATGTTATCCCTGAACTTTTCTCATCTCCACGAAAAGATGGATTGCGTTAAAAATTTTTCAGACTGCATGCACGTTTCCCTCTGCCACGATGACGCAGAAAAAATATTAATAAATAATTACATTTTTAATGTCCGAGGAGACATTATCGAATTTGTAGAAATTTGTTGCATTGATGCAACAGAAACGTTGCAAACAAAAAATTTGAACCTAACCTAAATCTAACCTAACCTAACCTAAACCTAACCTAAACCTAGCGGTGGATTCTGACGGAAAATTATTATATATATACAATAATTTCTGATGTCGTCACTTGAAATGTAATCAGCAACCCAACGTTCTACTTTGCTATAGCATTGAAATAATAAGAGTCAGTAAGTTGGTCACGTTCACCGTTGTATGCGCGACATTTTGAAATTAGTTTAGATTTAATTGCCAGGTTGCGCAATAAATCATCATGTGTAACTGAGACGTATAATTAGAAGCGAGACTATAAAATCCTAGTCCACATGATAATTATACAATGGCGGTAATAGGCAGATCTTTATCTGAAATTATCTAGTTATAACACCCACTCGTTAAAGAGGAATCTTTAAATTACGAAACTGTCTGATAACAACACGTTTGGAACTTGTAAGAATCGGGTCAAGTTTGAAATTCGAAAGACTTGGAAGTTCTGTTTGTCGTTAGCTATTTTATAGTTCGTTAGATCTGGAAGTAGATCTAAAAGTCAGATCATAATTAGCTCTCAAATATTATAGTATCGTTGAATTATAAATGAATATGGCATTTGTAAATTTGTATTAAATTACTAAAATGTTTGACTTTAATTTAATTTGTATTCTATCTATTCTTCCTGAATTCAAAATCGAATGAAAAATTTCAAATAATTAGTTAAATGATTTAACTCCAACTACTTATGGTTTCCAATGAACACCAATTAAAAGTTGAATTACGTCACTTTCGAAACAAGGGCACAATATTTTCGAAATCTTCATGTTATACTTTAACGCTGATTAAGTAGAATCGAGAAGAAAGACGGAGAGAAATAAAAATAATAATTTCAGCAATATCCAACGATTGAACTACTCCAAAAAGTGAGTCAAAATTATCCAGCAATTTATCACACGATTTCCCTCTCGTTCTTGCCATCTGTACGTCCAAGCCGACCTTAAGCGCGTTTCCGCGATCCCGCGTGGCAATTAACGCCGCGGGAATTTCGTATCGCAATGGCAGGCTTGAAACATCGGGCGATCGAGCCATTTCGAGCTCTCTTCGAAAAATGCGTAATAAAACACACGACGAATTCTTTGTACGCCTATGACGCTTTGTGCGTCTACGATGTCTCAATCAAGGTCTGTCGAAGGTATACGCGCGAAGGAAAGAGGAAAAATAAAGGAAAAGGAAACTTTAGCACTTTCCTTGGAAGTGATCAGTGTCTCGTATTTCATAGACACATCAATCAGCGGTAATCCCGCTCGAAATAGTGAATCATATGATAGTGAAAAAAAAAAGGAAAAAAAGGATGATAGCCAAGTATTCGCGGGGAAGTATCGCATTCTCGCGAAACCACGTTATTTAATCCGAACGATCCTCTTCTAAGAATGTCCTAAGAACGTAAGAATCAACAGGTCGAGTCTTTTTATATTATTTTTTTTTGGTTGAGTATAAGGTAAAAGATTAGTTTAATCCGAACAACTTTCCTCTAAGGATGTCTGTCGAGTTTTCTTGTTTTTTGATCGTTCGGCTACAAGGTCCAAGTCCATGATAAAACGTGGTTTCGACTAACTATGGACGTCATAAGACGGGGAAAATGATGGAAAACCGGCCCTTGTTACCTGTTTACGGGATCATTGCAACAGTGACGCGAATGAAGCAAATTAATATATTTACTTGGTGAAGCGATCGTCGCGAGATATGACGTGCCATTTATTTAACTACCTTCACGAACGTTCGAGACTAATTGAAAATTACGTTTTTTACCTGGAAACACGACGGGTGCAAAAATTAATAAGAATCATAAACAGAATTATTCCGCTGCGCTTGTACTTTTCCGTGAGAGTTGGCGAGCTGCCAAGTAACACATGGAAAATTCTTCAATCGTTCGTGCAGAGACGGAATAATAAAATGATCTTGCGTCGAATGATATCGTTTCAAGCTTCGACTTTTCTGTACCGAGTTGCATGTGTCAAATAAAATATCTCAGTGCTCGAGAAGATACTACAATTTCTGGAAAGATACTTCAACGTGCATATGATACATCGATGTTAAACGTACATATTTTTATCCTATTCTTTATTTATCTATTTTAATATAAAAACACCTTGAATACGTACTTTGAACATAATAGGTACGTAGCTTGAACATATAGACGTTGCACGTGTGCAAAAACATTTAAGAAATTAATATTTCTCGCTGAGAATTCCCTGGCCAACGATTCTCTTTTTATTCAATATAGTCCTGATACTTTATAATATATCTTGTAGCAATGTTGTACTCTTGACACGTGTTGTTATTTACTAAGAATGTTAAATATCTCGCGTGTCACATGAAAATGATCACATGATACCAAAATTAATATTATTATAAATTCTGATAAATTATGAAAATCGAGACTTCTAGAAAACATGACACTTCTAGATACAAGACACGTAATATCAGATGCTATGAATGATTCTGTTGCATAAACTTGATTTTCGTACGATACTACGAAGTAAAGATTAGCTTCGAGATAGTTCTAATTAAAAATATGTATGACACAAAAATCAGAGCGACACGAAAACAATCCTCCGATTGTTTCAGACAATGTATCCTTCAAAAGTACACAAGTCGGTGAACTTTAATTTTCTTTAATTAACAATTAATTAATAATTGAACCTCGCATTGTCAATAATGAAATGCAACAGAAATTTTACAGAAATGCAAGAAACTCGCGAAACTAGTTTTTTCGTGAGAAACAGAAACACTCGTGATCACAATAAAAATGAAATTGAGAAAATGGAGAATGGATCGATCAATTCTGTCGCTCGGGACTTTTGAATTTCGAAAGAGGAATCATATTATGACGCAGAATTCCATTTAATCGAACCAAATCTTAGTCAATGCTATTGCTCCATTTATTCCATTGCACGTATATTCGTCGAATGTCGTTTACGCGCGTGGACTTCACTTCCATTCGACGCAAACTTCCATTTAACGAGAAGAAAAAGAAAAAAAAAGAAAAAACACCTGTAGGAAAATAAGAGCAGACCGGTTTGTAGGACTGGTCAATTCGCGAACCGCGCGGATTACGCGCGCAACGTCTCGCTGTCCTGACGCAGAGCAAGTGCCACTCCGTTTCCGTGCTCATAGAGCGGCCTTGATGCATGAAAGTAAGATCTCGTCTCATTTAGAACACTGCGGCGGCGATGGAATCAAGGCGCGTATGATCGCCGCCTCGAACCGATGTACGCGCGCACCGTATCGTCGAGATCTATGCAACATTATATTCTTAACGATTCTCTGTTCCAATATAATGTATGGATCTTTAACGCTAGATAAGGAGAAGGCCACACGCCGGAACTTCCGGCTTGTCGTTCGTCTAAAATCTAAGATCGATTCGAAACAGAAAGAGATCATCGCGAGTTAATGCCGTTACGTAATTTATGACTACGCTTCAGAAGTTCAACCCTCCTGTTCTTATGTGAAATAAATCTTTTCCTTTTCTTTTTTCTTTTCTTTTTTTTTTTTTAGAAATATGGACATTTCGAACTATAATTAACACTGGAACTATATATAGTGTGAAACTTGCGAAATTCGAAGGAATGGGGAAAGGTTTGTAGTATAATATAGTAGAAAACGCGAGCTACTTTGTGAAAAGTGGTTCGAATCTCTGGTGGTTCTAGTTCTGGTTAAGTTTCGGTATTTTAAAATATTGACGCTGTAACGTGTTTCCTTCGAAATTCTAACACGCTCGACATTTTTGAGTGGCAAGTAACTTAGACGTCAGAACATTTAAGAAAAAAGGCAACTGGCGAAGTATTTCGATCGCGATTCTTCCCCGCGGTTGTTTCACCTGGAATCGTGACAACGCGGAACAGGTGTGCGACAATGCAACGATACCACTCGATCTAGATCAAGCGTGATTAATACTTTTGCGAACGTCAGACAAATACCTCTTTCCTTTTTCTTTAACATCTTTTACGATTTAAATTTCAAAAAGTTGCTACGAATATGAAGATCCATAGAAATAATTGTAACTCTAATTTTCAAGTATGCCCGTGAAAGATAATAGTCGATAGTTGAATTGTGTACATTTTTGAAATTTGTTCAACCAATTTAAATCTATACCGAATAAGGAGCACGTAAGAAATTAAATGTACATTCATCTTTAAATCACGTTACGTCACTTGGTGTATTTAATTAAATATATAAAATATATAAATAAATTAAGTATACAAAACTGTTCGAAGCATTTCTATACGATATTCTAGTGTGAACTAAACATTTACTAAACGAGAGATTAAAGTCACAAAATCCAATGGCTGAAACATCGATAAAGGCTCATTCAGTCAGGGTAATAATTAATTTAACAAATAAATATATTTCAAAAAAAAAAAAATTAATAAATCTCTAATTAAAAAAAAAATTAATAATAAAGGCACATGTGGATCGAACGATCGCGTAACTCGTACAGGACCGTCCTGTTAGAGGGGAAATCTGAAGAACTAGTTCTGCTTGTCTCTCTTCCTCTTTTTACCGCGATTTTTTCCGTTCATGGGGAATTCACGGCGAGAGTAGGACGAACCACCGTGCAATTCTCGGAATACCCGATCGCTGTTGGTAATTCCGAAATGTCTTCCGTCTTTGACCGATTCGTGGCGTGCCCGTGACGTCAATCGCACGAAAACGATCACAGAAAATTTCCTATTGTTTCGCAGAAACGACAGGGAATATCGTGCATGCGCTATTTATAGAATCGCTTGCCGGTATGATTTTCCTGTTAATAGCGACGCTAATTACACTGGCAACAGCTCCGAGGTAGTTACCCGAGCGATTATTTAGCAATTACCGGTTAGCTCAACCTTTTGTCTCCACAAAATTTTCGCTCGATATCGGATCGTTGAGAGATCTGCGAAAAACGCGATGATCTAGTTTCTTACGAGACAAGAAAAAAAAGAAACTGCTTCGAGATCTTTGTGCACTGCGTAGATTAATTAATCTATGAATTACAGAGGTAGAATTAGAATCCTACATCGAGTACGAACGATGAAATTCACGAGAAGTCTAGGAAGAGTTGTGTAAAACGAAAGAATATACGCGAACTGAATAATCAAAAACGATTAATCTGTAATCCCTCGTAGAAACTGCATGGTGCGTTTTTGGCAGTCGATTTTTCGTAAAATTTACAAAAGGAAACAAAAGCTTGTCACCCTCGTTTCTTCTGACGCGAGTTTCACACTCTCAATGATTCTCATCAACAAAAAAAAAAAAAAGAAAAAAGAATTAGACGACAGTACAAAACAAAGCACGCTTATCGCAACTTTGCAATATTTTCGAAAAATCAGCGCCCTCTCGCAGACGCGAGTCTCGCGCCGAGGGTTATTAACTCGAGGGACAGGACTTGGCTCGAAACGAAGAGGAGGAAAAGCGAAGGATGGCGATCCAAGTCACCTCGTGGTGTTCGAAAAGCTGGTTTGCGCGATCGGTGGAATCAGCGAGTACGCGGTGGTGGTAGCAGCGGCGGCGGCGACGACGGCGGCGGCGGCGGCGGCGGTGGCGGCGGTGGTGGTGGCGACGCGACGGCTGCAGCCGATGGACCACCCGAAACGAGGGTGGGGTGGGGGCACCCCCTGACCCCGGCATTAGCCGGCGGTGAAGGGAGGCAACGTTTATATGCGGCGGCAATCCGCCCCGTGGACGCATTCGCTCGTACGCTTCATCCAAAGCGGACTCACGCACGAGGAGAGACTCGTTGTTTTATCGTCACAGCGTCGCCGTCCGTTGTTGTTGTCGTTTGCCGTCGAGTCAGACGATCGTCGAATTGCGACTGAGAGAGGCAACGGAAGTCTTTCATCCGAGAGAGATTGCCAGTGCGAAGCGGTTACGCTCTCGTTAAAAAAGCAAAAAAGAAAGAAAGAAAAAGGAGAGAGAGAGAGAGAAACAGGCCGTCGAGAAGAGGATTTCGGTGGATCGGTGATTGCCTGTATCGAGTCAACGTTATCCCGGTGCTATCCTCGTCGATAAGACGGCGGTGAAAAGCTTCCAGGCGCTCTGAGATTTTTCGAAAGCTTGAAGAGTTTTCACTGAAGAAGAACAACACGGCGGATATGATGGCTGTCGCAGCGGCACAGAAGAATCGCGAGATGTTCGCTATCAAGAAATCTTACAGCATCGAGGTGAGTGGTTTTGAAGTATCTGTTTGAAATTAGGAAATTGAAATCACCAAAGGTGGCGATAGTTTTGTTGCAATTGCAAAGATAAAAAAAAAGAAGAAGAACGAGGAAGACATTTCACGTAGATGCTTTCGCGATACTGTTTAGAAAGTATCGGGACGTTTAGATGATCGTTCGAACAAAAAGGCAAAGTCGAGTGTTAAACGGTGCCGCGGGTAGAACCGGGCGGGAAAGCGCGGGAACTTTGCCGCTCGTTTGAATTGCGCACGGTTCTCGCGCGTTCCACCGCACGTAATTGCGAGCACGCCGTACCCGCGTCCAATTAATGTTACTTTCCCGTTTAATTTCGTTAACGTAACGCACGACAACTTTCCAAACGTGATCTTCGATCCTCCCATTCCTTTCCATGAAAGACTCGCGGGAACACGTTCGTCTAGCGTGTAAGAGGCGCATACATTATAGTCGAAGACGGAACATCCGAGATCTGTTCGGAACTTTCTTACACGGCGGAATCTCTCAGCCTCTCGTGTTTTGCCTACGTGACTTTCGTGACGAGCGTATTCGATGTATTTCGTAACAGGTAAAAAAAGGAAGAGAAAAAGAGAAAAAAAAAAGAGAAGGAACTAAATGACAAGCTGTGCGCGCACGCACACGGACGAGCGGCGCGAGTGAAATTCTGAAACTGGAAACGAAGAAGAGAGGGCCCGAAAAGTATAGAGAAAGTACACGCGACTAATTACCGCGCGATGGTTGCGCAATATCGATAACCTTGCCGCGTTAGGATTCACCGCTGTTGCTCGTGCCACGATGGACTATTCACAGTTAACGACGGACGATCGTAACGACTCGCTGTTGTGAATTTTTCCTGGGTTCCGACGCCGAGTTTACCGCGGAAGTTTCGAATTAAACATCGAACGAGAGAGGTCGGAGGACGACGAAACAGGTGAAAACGAAATCGGCGCGGAGAGATCGTTTAATTTCCGTGGGAGATGTTTCACGTAAATTCCGCGCTGGCTGGCTGTGCCGTAACGTATCGGTCCCGTAATGTATCGTCAGCAATCGTCAGGAATCGTCGCCTTTCCATCGCCGCGTGTTAAAGCGTTCCAGCACGACGATAAAATAAAACGGCGTCGCTATTAGCGGCCTAAGTAAGTAATTACAACCTCGATTCTCGCGGCTCTTCGAACGAACACGCGTAATTCCCTCGATTTCACGTCGGCATCACGCGCGGCTTCGAAGAATCGCGTGCGCCGGCTCGCGAGGCTCGATCCTAGCCCGACAACAACGCGTATGTAACGTACTGTCCTGGCAATAACGGCGCGCTACAGCTTCGAGCAGTATAGCGCAATAACGACTTTCAATCGAGAGCCTCCTCACCCGAGGCCGTGATTCTTTTTTTCCATTCATACACAGTCACGGGAGCTCCGCCTCGGGACGGTTCCTCCTCCGGAGAATTAGAATCGCAAGGACGCGCGTGTTTTTCTCTTTTTTTTTTTTTTTTTCTCCTTTTTCTTTTTCAAATCGCACGGTAACGAACGGTTTAATTGGCATCCTGGCAAGGTCCGCGACGAAACTTTTTCATTCACGCCGTGCCTCGTCATCGGGACGTCTCGCGCCGATCGTGATTCATTAGACACACGCACCAACGGGTCTCGATCCGACGTTCCATTTACGCAATCCCTCGGGTTTTTCACCACCTGTTTTCCTCCTATTTTAAGGCTCGAGATCTCGGTCTCGTCGTTTCGTTTCACTTCACGTTTTCCGTTAACCGGTCGCTAACTGTTTTAAATCAGAAAAACGCATAGGAGAATCCGTGAAACTCGACAGCACGAGGAAGCTCAAGGAGCTTCTTGGAATTCACCTTGGAATCTCTAAGTATTTACACCGATTCCGATCGCGATTAATAATCTCATGGAACTGGGGCCAGCTGTTTTCTCAAGAACTGACGAGCCGAGGTAATGACAACATTCGAGTTGTCTCCATCCTACGAATCCTAATTTTTTTATTACAGAGCGGAAATTTCGAAATGATTTCCAACTTCGAAGATTGCGGTAGTTGAATCAATCTGGGTTTTCGAGACGATACACTCGTTGGATACGTCGAACTGTCGAGAACGAAAGGACCGAACTTCGCTCGACGACGTGAAATTCCTCAGTTGCGCGTTTCACCTCTGCGGAGACACACGCGGTTTGATCCCTTACTTTCTCCGCGTTGATCCTGAACTTTACCAGACGTTTGGACGCGTGTCACTCGGTTGGGCAAACAATCTGACGAAACTTTGAAAATCATTGTATCACGCACTTTCGTCGAACCACACGACGAGCATTTTCGACATCGTTCCGGAGCCACGCGTAAAATTTCCCAAACAAATTGGGATTGAGGATTGTCGTTCGGGAGCGAGGCAAACGTAACTCGCGGTTCCGTCGGCACGCAATGCATCTGTCGCGTGTGTAAACGTATTCAGACATGCACTGTTAACGACAATGGCAAAGAACGACAACGACGACGATAACTCTGACTCATTCGAACGGAACTCGCCGAGCACGCCGGATCTAGGTATCGGAGATCTAGAATCCGCTATTCGCACGATCGTTCGATCCTTGTCGATCGTGTTCGAACGAAGGGGGTGAAGAATGACCCGACCTTGTTGCCTTCCCCGTTACGTATCGTGTACTCTCCTCGCGACGTCGTTCGAAAACCGCGAAAAAATGATTATAATAATCAGAGTTCGACGGAGATTGCACAAAAGACGAAGATCGTCTTTTGGTTTCTGTGAAGATGAGAAAGAGAAAATGATAATCTGGTAGTTTGGCAAAGATTTGGAAAATTCTGAAGAGTTTGCGCGATTTAATTTAACCTTCGTCTCTGGCAAATTGCAAATGTACAAAAAAAAGAGGAGAAAAATTAAAATTTCTAGACGTGAACTCTGAAAAGTAGGTTCGATCAGTTTGGAACTATTTTAATTTAACCTTCGTCTCTGGTACATTGCAATGAATGTAAAAGAAAAAAGACAGTTGTAAAAACTCTCGGACGTAAACCGTGTCTGATTAGAAAATATCGAAATCGTAGTTTATCAGCGGTATCAATAAGTATCATATAAAATCGTTGCGTTTGGAAAGTCTTTACTATGCACCCAGTCGATTCATCGACGGGGACCAATGATTTTTCGCGTTTTCCTCTTCGACTGGTCAAACCGATTTGTTACCAAAATTCTCGACGGATCCACCAACCACCCTCGACGCAGGAGGCGACCGCGCGGCAGGATCGCGTAATCGTACCACGTTGCAAAATCAAAGTCGACCTCGGCTCCCGCGTGATAATTATGAATATCTTACAAATATAAGGACGAAGTGATTGAAAGTCCAACGGTTGCCGAGAGGCGTGGAGAGGCCCTGAACACCGTGTTCTAAACTCCGTTACTCGCCTTTGGAGGCTCGCCACACGCGCGGCAACGCCTCTAAACCACTCATCGACGACATTGCGACGGTCGGTAGAAACGTACGTGCACGCACACGTGCAAAACATACGCGCGCGACAAAGCATAATGCAGAATCGGTGTCGGCGCTCGTCGATCCACTATGTTAATCGTTTCTAATTAAATTCCCTGTTTTGCCCGTTTCAATCATCCGACGTGACTCCAGAGAAAAATCATGTTAATGCACAAGATGCATTATGCATACCGATCGTACAAACATCGCGCGGCAGTTGTTTTCTCTCTTTTCCAATTTTTTTTTCTTTTTTATCGAGAACTGCTTATCGGAATTTCAATGTCATTTGCGCGAGTCTTTGTCGTCTGTTTACGAGATCACTGGTTGACGTCGAGACGAACGTCCCTTTGCTAAAAATTAATCGACTCGAGTGAACGTAACTTGTGACAACGTGGAATCCGATTCGACAGCACGGGGCAACTCGTCTCGTTGTTTAACCGGTAGCTACTTGCATCTTTGTAACGCGTAATAGGTGTTATGTCGCCAAGTCCGTGCAGAGTAACTAACAGCGCTAGGGGGTATGATTTTAATGGTGAAATAATGATCGACCTTGGATGCATTTGTCACGCATCATTACGCGGCTTCACGGGCAAAGAACACCAGTTCCGTGCGAATGTTCCAATCGACCGACTCTATGTCGAGTTCTATGTCAGAAATCTCCGTGTCAAGTTAATTCTTTCACCGTTCGAATTTAAGAAAGAAAAAAAAAAAAATATCAAAGTAAGCAATAACGAAAAAGACGAGTCAAAATAAAATGACAAAATATTTGATTTGTTCCACGATTTTCTGTTGTTATTCTTTTATTCGAAACGATTCCTAACACAAACGGTGAAACAGAGAACAATACTTGGGTATTATTCTATAAATCGTAGAAAACGCATCTATTGATTGAGCCGAATTAATCAGAATCGGGCATTAATTGAACACGAATCTGAAACGCGAAAGGATCACACTGGTCGATCGCGTTTTCTTCATTAAGCTGAACCGGTTAATCGTCGCGTGACGCATTGATCCGATAGAGTCATCGGTCATCTATCCGTTCCATCGACGAAGTACTTGGCCCAGTTCGCGCGATGCGTTGTTAAGGGATTACTACACGTTTTCTCTAAACCGTGCCAACCGCTTTGCACGCTTGGAAAATGGAACTCGACGCCACCTTGTGACATTCGTGAAAAGCGATCGTTCTGAATTTGAATGACGCGTCCAATAGCATCCACAAATGTTCGAGCGTTTTGTCAAATTCTTCGAACTGTCCTCGGACAGTCTTTCTTTTTTTCAGTAAATTCAAAAAGAAAGTTCTTTTCTTGCCAATGGAAAATTTTGCCAGCAAGAGCAAAGAACTTTCTCATCGTTGGAGAAAATTTTTAGAATCTCTTCCCCTCTTTTTTTAACGAGAGTAAAGAATTTCCTGCTCCGAGTTCCTTTCACTCGGATAACAAAAGAGAAGATCGAACTGTAAGGATCGATCGACGCACGATGCCCTTTGCGGGAACGCGAAACGCTTTGTCCTCTCTGTGTCGGGATTCGCTAATTTCCGGGCCTTCAACAGCAGCCGGACGACCGCTAATTTCCGCGTCTCCGAATCATTATCGGGATTATCCACTGCCACAATTTTAGAGTTAGGTAAACTGTAAAGGGAGAGTTGGAGCATCGAGATTTCACTCGACAGTAGGATATCCGTCGTTTAAGGAGTTCGCACGCGATTCTAATCGTACAGTCGTATTCCTTTGAATAGAATCGAAGAAATGAAATCTAAACATAGATCTTGTTTCATCCACATAACGTGGATCATCCTCGGACATTTTATATATTTTCGTAGCATCGACTCGTTGCGTGTTAAATTAACTCGGTGGCTATTCTATGGTTTGGAATTATTTATTCAAAAATTAGTAAATTATAGTATATATAGTATAGTCGATAAAAGGTATATCATAAAAAATCAAATTGTTATTTTTATTTCAACTTTTCTCTGATTTATTATCGACATTTCACAATTACAATATTGAACAATTGAATCAATGACAAATATTTAATGGCAATTAGCCTCGTTGCCATTTAATATGCAATGAGTTAAATTTCTATAAACACACGCAATAATATATGCATGTAGCACGTTGTGAAATGTACTCTTGATTAAACATTGGGATATCGTTTCGTGTGTTTAGAATGGTTATCCAGCGAGACGACGATCCCTAGTGGACGATGCTCGTTTCGAGACGTTGGTTGTCAAGCAAACGAAACAGAGCGTTCTCGAAGAGGCACGTCAGCGAGCAAATGGTAAGTAATGATCTTCTATTTTCAACGTCGTTTAATAATTGCAATACGTTTTCCAAGTTTCTCTCTTCCATGTTTGTTGTTGCATGTGATCGATGTGAGAATAGTATTTTTATTTTGTGTTTTAAACAAACGTGATTTAGTAATTTAGTTCTACATAGTTTCGTAATAATAAAGTGTAGTAGCGATGTTGCATGATAATTTGTTTATTGTTAAACTTGATAGGCGACGAGACCACCGAACGTTACTCTTCGTCGAGCGACGACGAACAGGTGGAAACGTTGGCTTGCGCCGCCAAAGACGGAGGTTTGTATTTCTTTAACTATTCTCCGAGAAATTTATCGATTTTGTCAGTACGAGCACAAGGTATGATTAAACGTAGCATGTTGCATGAGCACGCAATTGTTTTTGACTTGCAGAAGCTAAGGCGGAAGTTTCGTCGGACAGCGACGTTGGCAAACCAGAGGATTACGACAATGGTAAGTGTAATAACTGTTCTGTTAATTATCCTTCGAACGAGGAACATTTAATATAATTTTTACGACTCAAACTCTGAAACGCAGAGCTTGGGAAAGATGAACGATCAAATTAACCACTTGGAATGTAATAATTTGAAATAATTGTACATTCTACGTGCATTCGAGTTACAATTTGATTTCGATCGGCTTTGTACGAAGATGCTATATGAACAACATTCAGCGAATCAAAGAAAAAGATCGAAGAAAGTCATACACTGTTGGCACGAGCAACGAGATCGAGAAGATCGGCAAAAATCCTGAAAGATGCGGGTCATCAGTAGGGTGCGCGAAGAGGATAGGGTAAATGGAGAGCGAAGGCAAGCCTCTATTGTAAATGGCGTCATACCTGATGCCAAAGAGAGTCGAAGCAAGCGCTTTCCGACACTCGGCTGAATTACGCGGACGACCTCTTTCCGCCCTTTTCCGTCCATTTCTCTCCTTTCACCACTTTTTCGAATCCCCTTTGTGCATTTAGAATCGTATTAACCGGGGAGGCCCCTTTCCCCGACTTCTGAAACGCCCCCGTCGGTACGTCCACGATAAATGTATAACAGAGTTATTTCTTTTTTACCGTCTCCATCTTTGCGCGCCCGGGTCCCCGGCACGTCCGTGGGCGACAATAAGAGCTACTTTATTCCGTCCCTGTTTCCCACTCCCCCGGACTGCAACTCGCCGCCCGTATAAAAGTCGGAGACATTTCTTGGAAATGGACTTTGAATTGCCCGATTATTACACAGTCCGCAGAAAATCACTTAACGCCTCGCGAAATATCGCGCGAGGAATCGCTCGATCTTGAATTTGATAACCTAAAAGCCTCCACTCTCGATTGCTTCCACGTGTCTCTCACGTGGCCTTTAGGATTTCATCTTAAAAAGAACAATCGCGAAGAATCTAATTCTCGTACGTGTAATTTTAAGTCGAAATATTGAAACGATAGGACTCGACTCTGTGATTCTAAGACTCCAATTTTGCTCGGACAGACTCGATTTTATGATTCAAATGACTTCGATTCGTGTCTTGCCCCAACACAAAGTACCTATGAAGGATCCCACCTGACGAGAACAATCTGTCATTTCCTTCAGACGCTGGACTGACCGAGGAAGAGGTGGTACTGGCGAAGACCATAGCGGAATGCCCGGAGAGCGAGTACACCGTGCAGAAGGCAGCGCTGGTTTTGCGTCTGAGGGAGGGGATCAGTTCATTGGCGAGGATCTTGAAGACGATCGAAAACTTCAAGGGAACGGTGACCCACGTCGAGTCACGGCCGTCGAAGAGGGACGGAGTTCAGTTCGAGGTGCTCGTCAAGGTCGACATGACCAGGCAGAGCTTGCTGCAGCTGATCAGAAATCTCCGCCAGAGCTCCGCGCTGGACGGCGTCACCCTGCTCGCGGACAACTCCGTCAGCATCAAAGATCCCTGGTTCCCGAGGCACGCGTCTGAGCTGGACAACTGCAACCACCTGATGACAAAGTACGAGCCTGACCTCGACATGAGCCATCCCGGATTCGCGGACAAGGAGTATCGCGCTCGCAGGAAGATGATCGCGGAGATTGCTTTCGCGTACAAGTACGGCGACCCGGTGCCCAGCATCCCTTACACCGAGACGGAGAACGAGACCTGGTCCCGCGTGTTCAACACGCTCGTCGACTTGATACCGAAGCACGCCTGCGTGGAGTACCGAAGAGTCTTCAAGAAGCTGCAAGACGAGAGGATCTTCGAGCCCCATCGCATACCTCAGCTGCAGGAAGTCAGCGAGTTCTTGAAGAAGAACACCGGGTTCACGTTGAGACCTGCGGCTGGACTGCTCACCGCTAGGGACTTTCTGTCCAGCCTGGCGTTCAGGGTGTTTCAGAGCACTCAGTACATCCGTCACGTCAAGAGCCCTTACCACACGCCGGAACCGTGAGTATTTCAAACTTAAAAAATTTGTTTTTCTTTCTTTCTTTTTTTCTTTTCACCGGCGCTCCTATTTTCCTCATTCTCAATTCTATCGTTCGGTTATTTTAAATTCGCGTTGGAAAGATCCTCCCGTGCGAAAATATACGCGGGAGCAATCGATACTGGGTTATGACGAGACCCTCCTGTTACACAGAGAAGGATAATAATAGAATTACCGTGCCTCTCTAAGCTCGTAATGGAGCTCTAATTGGCTTTTAACGATACGATGGCGTTGATAACTCAGTTTCACCAGTTGCGAACTCGTTTCTCCGCCGGGGTAGTTCCCGCGTTCGTTGGAATTTTCGATTTCTGCCAAACTGCATCGCGTGCGTCGCAGAAAAGAAATTTGAAACAATCATACTTAATTCCATCGATTTGTCGCTTATTATTATTATTATTATCCTTTTATCATTCGCCTTTTCACGGTGCATTTTCAGTTCGTGTAATCTCCGTAGATCGATTCTACTCCAACTACGCGCAATTTTAGATAATGAAATTACACATTGCAATTAGCCCGGAGATGAAAACCAATCCCCGTTGATACTCACTTGATACAGTTAATTATCGTCGTTCGATGTCGACGAGCAAAGTAAGAGCGTGTCGCCGACATCACGTCGAGACGTCCAATCGAAACGATTTCGTCAATCGTCTTTTCGTTTGCAGAGACGCCATCCACGAACTTCTGGGGCACATGCCACTGCTAGCCGATCCAAGTTTCGCTCAATTCTCTCAGGAGATCGGTTTGGCCTCGCTCGGAGCCTCCGACGAAGAAATCGAAAAATTGTCCACCATTTATTGGTTCACCGTTGAGTTCGGTCTGTGCAAGGAAGGTGGCGAGGTGAAGGCTTACGGCGCCGGCCTCCTGTCCGCTTACGGGGAGCTTCTTCACGCGCTGAGCGACAAATGCGAGCACAGGCCCTTCGAGCCAAAGACTACCGCCGTTCAGAAGTACCAGGATCAAGAATACCAGCCGATCTATTACGTGGCGGAGAGCTTCGAGGACGCGAAAGAAAAGTTCCGTCGCTGGGTGAGTGTCGATCGATGCTGGAGATTTCAACGCCTGGTAATGGCGCGAATGGCTGATACATGTGTTGTGCATACTACGTTACTAGTTTTTAACGATCTTGTTACAAGGGATATTTGCGGGAGTTTAATTAAAAGTAGAAATTCAGATTGTTGATTATTCTAAATTTCAATGATTTATAAATAACGACTAAACTGTGGATCTTTGTTCGTTTATGGGAAATTTAAGGAAATTACGATATCTATCAACGAAAATAAATTTCTACTTAAAGTTCATTTTTTTAATTGTATTCGTCAAAATATCCGCGGTGTAATGGCAATTCAGATTCATTCAGTACAATTTACACATTCACGCATTCACCCTTTCGATTACCGTAGAAGCTCGAATGAAATCCAGATCGATAAATTGTAAATTAGAAAGAGCAACGCCTCGCTCGATAGATCTGTAAATCCTAATTTTCATTTCAGGTAGCCACCATGAGCCGATCCTTCGAAGTTAGGTACAATCCGCATACGCAACGCGTCGAGGTGCTCGACAGCGTGGACAGGTTGGAAAATCTGGTGTCCCAGCTGAACACAGAGTTGACTCACCTAACGAACGCCGTCTCCAAGCTCAAACGATCCTTCGCATAAAGACGAGAGGCTCTGCGCCCGCGTGACACGACAAGATTACCACTTTCGCGGATCATCGAGCTTCTTCGAGCTTCTCTCGATCTTCGGCGTCTATCCTATGCGTGTGTTCGCGAGAAATCGCATAATTTCCCGTATCGTTCGAGGTGTTTGCTACTTTCCACGATTCGACGCACTTGCTCACTTAATTTGCAAATCCTGTTCTCGTTGTTCGAGAATCGTTTCAAGCGGATTGTATATAAAAAGTATTATAATTCTTTTTTTTTTTTTCCTCTTTTTGTTCATTTCTCTTTTTATCAGAAGGACGTCGATATGTCTCACTGGCTCGGTGACGACACGTCGCCGGATCGTATTATCGTTCGTCGTTTTCATCGAATCCTTCTCACTCTGCGTACAAAGTCGTTCGCGCGCGTATCCAGACGAGTTCGAAATGTGGATTCGGTATTTTCACGCGCTCGTGGATCAATCAAACGGGTCACTCGATCGTGCTTTTTTTTCGTGTTTTATTTATTCTTGAATCCGCGCTCAACATCGTCCACGAGCGTAACGCTCTCTTGCAAAAAGAAAAAAAAAAAAGAAAAAGAACAAGTATTATCGGTGGATCTCTGTGTACGATAGAAGCGCGCCGAATTTCACACGCTTTTGAACGTTCCACGCGTACCTTGCGTATCTCGCTGTTTCGTTCCGTTATACGTACCGTATATTGTACTTTGTTCTATCGTATTACACGTTGTTATAGTAATTATGTTATCGTGCTAGCGTAGCCGCGTTCGAATTTGCTTCGTTCATTTGCGATAGAACGTAATCAGCGTGTCGTCTTCGTTTGGATTAATTCTGTCTTCAGACGGCTAGTATTATTGCAAGGCAACGTAGATTCCTTACTTCTTAGATAATTATTAACGAACACGTACACATCTTGAGAAACGTGCCTGTTCTCCTATAGCAGACTGTAACTGTTCGATGTGTAACTATTGGTAATGGCGGATCGTTAGCCGGTAGAGCAGATTCGAGGATTTCCTTTATTTTTGTATTCCGGTTAGTTTCCAAGACCCGGGGGATAGCATCGTTTCTCGAGGAACCAGTTAGTATTCACGGAACACGAGCTTCGATGACGAAGTCACGGAGACCAGTGTTGTCTTAGAAAACGCACCATGTAGCGCGTAGTGCGAGTACTTGCTTACGAGCACCCTGCACCGTTTCCTGTCGCTAATTCGTACCAAATATACTTTTCTCCGCGTTCGTATCGATGCGCACGCCTTTATCGCGCTTGCTGACCCGTAGAAAAGCGTGTGTCTAGATTTCCTTTGTATTATATTGTAAAGTATTCAAGGCATAATAAAAAGTCCAAGATATGAATCTTATAAATTGTCTTTATTCGTCGATTCTGGATATTTATTCATCGTAATGCGTCTTGTCGATTCCCTGTTGTTTCTTCGAGGTGTGACACTACGTCCATTATCCATCGATGAGAAATATTTCTACATTTTTCAGATCAAAATGACACATAACGTCTGATGCACGTACCTCACCGATCGCACTATTTTCACTTCTTTCTTTAATTGAAATTCTACGCGTCGTTTTTGTCATACAAGCACACTAACTATCCTAAGATCTCTTTCATCGGATCTCGACTGAACAAATTAGGAAATAAGTATTTCGCGCGAGTTTCTTAAATTACGCGTCGGTATGCTGTCACACGAGGAAGGAAAAGTGAAACTCGCATTCAGCAGCCAATGTAATAAGCTCGAATTCAATGTAATAATTGCTTTCGTTTCACGCCGCGTCAATACCGCGTGCAGTGGCGCATCTCGCCTCGAAACTAATCGTCTCGCATTTAAAAACGTATTGAACGCGCAGTCGAGTGAAATTGCGCGGATCGAAGTGAAATTCGCTTCCTGATAGCTCGATAGCCTCGAGGCGAACGTCGCGCCGAAGAGGCTCGTTGCCACCTTCCGTCCCGACTTTGCCCCTTTGCGAAACACCATGGCGATTCTCGCGTAAAACCGCGGTCGAGTGTCGAGCGACGGAACGGAGAACCGTTGCACTCGCGCATTCTCCATAGAAATGAAACTTTTAGCGGTATCTGGCGCGCTCGTAATACAGCGCGCCGCGGCAAAATCATGGGACAGCGATAGTAAGTGAAAGCGTGTTTACCTCGACGATTCGAGTCACTTCCTTCCTTGCTCGTCAGGTTATTCGGAGGAGATGTTCTCCGTGTTTGGCTGGATCGGTTATCTAAAGCGTTTTTCTCTGACCGTGCTCATGTTGTCCGTCGTGGTTCTCTACTACATCCCAGAATCGCGGCCATGTGAGTAAAAGCGCAACGGCGAGAGAGATTCATTTTCAAAAGAATGCTTGGTAGTAATTTTCAATTGTCCCGATAAATCACTTTCGCGTCGCAATTCTGCAAAGAAAAGAAAAGAAGCGAAAGAAAGTTTTACACTCGTGAAACAATAAGTATCATTTTTGTAATAATGCGAGGTGAATTTTTATGGAAGAAATGTTATAATTAACTTTATACTATGCTCGCACAAAATATCATCATTATTTTTAGTAAATTAACATTATTTTGTATTTGAAAATGATTTGAACAACGACTTTTTTAATGAATTTGCAAATTATCGAGATATTTGCATTTCAGACGCGCGCCGAATTTGTTACATGTTGATCGATCTCACGGCGAACGGTCTGAAATCCGCCCTGAGTGGCCGAGAGAGCGAATACATGTCCGAGAAAATTAAGTCCAAGTATCATCGTGCCCGGCACGAGCAGTCGTTAGCAGCGCAGAAGTGCGCTCTGCGAGAAATTCGAGACGACTATGAAAATTTTGCGCAGCCCCGAGGAAGCTTCGCCAGGAAGCCGAAAATCTTTATCGACGCGGACAACGTAGGGTTGGTTTACTCTTTATTTCTGTTGAAGCAATTGGAAAGACATTTTCCATAAAAAAGGAATTTCACACGATTCTGAAATTACGCCAAATGTGTTGTAGAAGCAGAGATACGAAGAAAGTGCTCAAAGACCAACGACTGTCGCGTCATGGTCTTCGAAGCAGCGTGATTAAGAACGATCCTTGCGTGGACATCGTCAAACCGGCGTATTTCTACTCCGATAAGACGAACGACGCTCAAAAGTGCTTGAAAACCAACGTGTCTAGCACGAATCACGCTAATGGGCCACCTGTTGAGAATTACGCACTTCTGATCAGGCATGAATAATCAGATACAAAGAGTGTGATCGTGTAATGTCTCTCTGAAACTCTGTCTTTTATTTGTTACAGCGGCAGTCCGCAGCAAATGGCAATGTTGGATCAAAAATATGAGAAGGACGACATGGTGATTGTTCAAGATCCTTACACGAGGATGGAGTATAAGGAATGTGGCACGTCAACTGATAAACTGTCATCGAAGGCAGAAGCCTCGAGTTCGGAACAAGAGGGGCCTACCAGAGATCATGACGAAGAGGTAATGAACTCAGCAGTTGTAATGAGTTCAGACAACGGAGACTGATAATATTATTTATCTTTTATTACCCTTTGTTTCGTCATTGTAAATATGTGATAAGAATGATCAAGCTCCTGCGGAATTTGAAAAAAGAATCAAAGATATTTCTAATTCGACGAATTTAGGATTTTTGTGAAGGCAGAAATGAAGCTCGTCCCCAAGTTTTCTAATTCTCACAAATTTGTCAATCTAGGAAGCGGAGATGGCAGAAGACAGCGGCTCGCGGTACTCCGTCGATAAATCCTTGTACCAAATAAGCGAATATCATTGCGGCGGCGAGTGTTGCGGAAGCAACGAGTGCTCCTTGTCGTCGGCGGACTTGAGCAACAGAGCGAACGTCAGAGCGAACACTCCGGTCGGTCAGAGCAATGCTTTAAAGTAAATAGAATGCTATAGAGACGTGACGGATAGAGAGTTGATAAGAAGATCGTAATTCCATAAAGCGTCATTTAAGATCGTCTCGAAGCATGGTGGCCTCGACGTCGCAGAGGAAGATCGGAGAGGGCAACGAACGTTCGTACACGATCGATTACAGTCACGCAGGCGATCGTCCTACGAAGCGTGTTAATTCGAGCAACAGTCGTAGAGTAGATTTTCGAGCGGAAGATGGAAACCGCGGTCACGAAACGCGCACGCAACAGGTAACCAACCGATTTAGATGCCCTTGTTTGCAACGAATGACTCGGAGATTTTCCATGTTACTTGGTATTTGTCAGAAGTACGAAGAGAACGAACGCCTGTACGAAAATATATTGAAAACTCGCAGGAAAAGATTTAGAAACGAATCGGTAGCAAATTTCTGTGGCAACGACGTCCTGTACTTCATCGATCGAGGAGGGGAAGCTGACGACGAAAATTCTCAACACGGAGGACGAACGTGCAAGAAGCACGATCTCGATGAGAAGCCTCAAAGAGAGAACCCACTGTTCGAGAAAAGTTCGGACGACTCGATGTTTGATTGCTACGACGACATTTACGAAGAACCCATCCTAAAAAGTAGGTCCAAGTACTCTCATTTTGAGTTATCGAAAAGAAGAAATTATTTAATGAAATAGACGTAGAAAACTCTTACTTTTGAAAAAGATCCACGTATCGATTTTGAAAATAACTCTTTACGAAAAAAAAAGAAAAATTCTTTCAAATTTCAAGTACTATGGATTTTCACAGTGACTGACAAAAAGATCAAATCGCGATAAATTGGATTCATAGCATCGTTTGACAAAAGAGAAAAGTGAAAAAGAGATAGAGAGAAGATACTATGACTCTAATAAAGGAATATTTAACAGAAAAAAAAAAAAAATTGTTTCGATGATTTAGATCGATTTAAACCAGCGCTGCTCCGAGCGGTGAATTGGATCTTCGGCGGTTGTCCAGGGGCGACGAGAAGAGCGGCTCTGAAGTGCGGCGAGGTCGGAAAGGAAGAGAGCCAAGGGTTAACCGACGAGTGGCTCCTCTAGCCAAGGACGTTAAACTCGTCGTCGTCCGATGCTCGGACCGTCGGCAAAACCGACGCTCTGTTGCATCGAATATTCGCGATTTTTATTAATAAATCGCATCGCGATCGTTGAGAGTCTACGAACGAGCTTGGAAAAACCGTAACAGGGGGTGGAGGAGGGGGGCGTAAAATTGGAATAAATTTCGACTTATCGTTCCTTTCCGTTTGTTTGTCTTACCTCGAACAGACGCGAAACGGTAATACTCGCAATAACAACCGAGCGATCTCTTCCGCGAATCCGTTAATTTACAAACAGATTCCGCTCGATTCCCCATTACGCAGTCCGGAAGTGCAGCGGCAGAAAATCGTAGAAACCCCGGCTCGTTCCGTTCGATTCGTTTTTACGAGAGTGACCGTGGCACGTCCGTCCGCCGAGTCAATATTTATCGCGATTCCGCTCCATTTCGAAAGCTCGTGGAGAGAAGAACGAGCCCTGTCGAACGTACTAGCATAGGATGCGGCGGACGAGTTTTTGTAACGCGAGTGCTATTCGTTGGCGCGCGGTGCGGCTGCTGCCGGAAGTGGATATCGGCGCGTGGATATACGTGGCTTAAGAGCAATAAAGGAGGCCCGCGACTCCGAGCAGCCGCCAAAAGAGAATGGGGAAAGAGCACAGTCGTGCGGAGACCAAGAAGCGCGTCGGACCACCACGCAACGGAACCGCGAAATTGTCAGGAAACACGTGACGCGCGACACACACACACACACACACACACACACATACATACACATACACATACACACGCATACGCGTACGCAACATCGATACGACGATACATTCGATCGGACGCTTTCGTTTCTCCTCTCGTATCGGGAACGCGTGGATTTCCAATATCGATCCCTTCCGCCCTGTTTCGCGCGATTAACCATACCTCCGGCTCCCTTCGCAACGTCGTCTTCGAAAAGGGAACTTGCAGCAGCGACTAGCGATAGTAGGGACGAAAGTATCGTCGTCGTGAGTTCACGTGCATGCAGGCTCGGCTCCTTTTTTCCCTTTCGTTTGAGAGACGACAGCTCGAACAGGGTCCGCGATGTTCGCCTGTCGTGCAAGTTGATAGAAAGTGCGGCGAGGAATGCTGAAGGAGCGGTACGTCGGTGTGTCCTAGGCGACTGGTAAGTGAGTATGCGATGAAATAAAAATAACGCGGAGTTTTTAATAGTACGAGTTATTGGAAGACGCGTGCAATACGTCCGACCAGTATCATTTTTTCACGTCCAACATCGTCCTCCTTCGTCTCTCTTTGACTAACGCGCGAAAGAATAATTGAAAATAATTCGGCGAATTTATATGGCGAATTGAGGGAGAAATTGGTAAAATAAAATTTGGCAAAGCTCTGGATATTTTCAAACGTAGGAACATCGCAACATCTTCCAAGTAAATATGTACATACACGTACTATGGTATCTTGTGTACTATAATTTTTCATATTCGATTCATTTCTCCTTATTTCTCCGTGCTTGAACTCTTCAATCACAAGTGAGACACACAATCATACCAACGAGAAATGCCAAATATAAACCGTCGTCCCAATTTAACGTAAATCATCTTATCGATCGTTCAGGTGCACGATTCGCGACCAAAACACGGTCATGTCCAAGCCAGTGGAACGGTTCATCTGTACGTAATCCGTGCGACTTGCGTACAGCGGTGCGGTACATTGTTAGACACCGGAGTAAATTCTTTGAATTCCACGAGACATGTGCGAACTGTTCTATTAATGTACCCATCGCGTCTTCCCTTCTCTTTCCAGACGACGACGGCCGCGCACGCACCTCGATTCCCGCTCTTTCCATCGCGCTCCTCTTCCTCTTCTTTCACTCGAGAGACCGACCGAACACGAGAGCACGGCGTATTTAAACTTTCGTTCGAAGGGGAACACGAGGCGAATGCCTCGGTCGATCGTCGCAGATGGTCCCATTTTGATTTCAATGCGAGAGACAGAGAGACAGAGAGAGAGAGAGAAACGGGACACCCGGTAAATGGAACCGAACGTACGATTTTCGAACACGTCCACCAAAATCTTAAGAACGGAATGTACAAATTGGTGATAGGTAAACGAGAGTATAACTTCGTCCGAAATGTTTCGAAACTTGTCCCTCGAATCCTCTCTTCGCGATTCAATTTGTCTACTCCTCCGTGTAAAGATAATGTTATTGATCGTTTGCATCGTCAATTGAAAATCGTCGACTGCGTGTTTTCCTTAGCAGCCGACGGGATCGTCGAACATCAGTGTTCGAACGTTTCGCAGGAAATTTCCGAGGTGTTATCGACGCCTATGAAAACCAGCCAAGGAAACATGTAATCGCGACAAATTTTCACTTGGTCGTCGGCCACGAAGCACGCGATCTCGCGCCACGGAAACCGCAGAAACGCGCCCTGTCTGTTCCGCTCGTCCGCGACGATTCCTCTTGATTCCGTCTTGCAAGCATCGGCTACATACAATGTTTCTTTTACACTTTGTGCAGTGACAAATGCGCGGAATATGACGTCAAATGCGATCAGAGGTATTCGGAGGAAGAAGAGCTCGCTGTGCGAGGTAAAAGTGGCTGTGATCGGAGCACCTGGAGTTGGCAAAAGCGGTGGGTATAGCACGTTGTCGGTTATCAACAATCTACACGCCATGCAGAAACGTCCGCGTCTCGATCGAGCGTTGTCTTTTGCTTGAGAAAGATATTTTAATATCTCGTACGTTTTAATAGACCGTGTGCCAAGTTTCGGTAAGACAGTTATGTAAAATCCGCTTTTACTTTGTTTTCATCGGCTGGCGTGTTACGACACGAGCGCTTTCCTCGCATTTTCACTCGACTCGCTTTCAATGTGGAGCACGCTAACATGCGCGATAACGCTTCATTTTGCTGCCTTCGGTAATAACGTGACATTAACCATAATCCTTTGCATACAATGCCATGCAGGCGTGCAATTAGAAAGCGTTATGTCGGATCGAATACAAGAATATTCTATACGCATCCTTATGATGCATCTGTACCGTTCTCTTCGTGGATATCTTTCCAACTTACGGTCTTACAATATTGAATCATGCTCATGGTGTGAAGTTGTGTCAAAGATCTATTTGAACTCTCAAAACACAAGATTGTAGATCGCTGAACATAGTCTGATATAGGCGTAACACTTCAACACTTTCAGAACTGAGTATCTTTTAGACACAGAGACAAAATTTGTTTTTACTGCTTAGCTAATACACAATATCTGACAACTCGAATTGCTTCGTGCTTGTTAACGGAGATGAAATTTCATTCGGAGAAGAAGCAGAAATTATTTGTTAGCGATTAAATTATTACAACAGAAAATTTTTTTAAATGCGATTGATTCAAGTGCACGTGTTGTGTATGTCGACGTGATAGGTGTGTTTGTGTGCGTATGATAAACATGGTTGGGACCCTGAAAGGAGCCAACCGCGTGTATTTTTGGTAATGGCACGTGTGCGGCATAGGTGAGTGCATAATTAGTTGGGCCTTAGCAACTGTACATTTCACGCTGGCCGCAAAGCACGTTCGCGTCCTATTTATAAAAATTTATTTCAAAATTTCCATGGATCGTGTTTTATAAACGAGTTAAACCATCCTGCCAATTTTTCACGAATAAACGATAGGCCAACGATTTGTATTATATATCCCGCAGCAACGATGATACTGTTTTGCCAAACGAAACGCGCTTTCCGTCGTGCGTATTTTTAACTCGGCAAATAATTGCTCGGCGTTGAAAGAAAGGGAATAAAGGCGATTCGTGTAGTCGAGTTGATCTGTGCAGAAAATTGGCACGAATAACTGGCAAACTTTTAATGATCCACGCGAGGGAAAGCGTCCAAATGATGTTGCTCTAAGGATCCCGGACGTAAATACACGAATCGCCGATAAATTCGTTTTCCACGAAATGTCCAGGTGGTACTGTCAGTCATGAAATAAAGCACACCGCAGTGTTTGCGGTGAACATTTGGGAAAACCACTCCGCCGTGACTTGCAACTTCAACCAACTTCGAGAGCTGAGAATTTCGTTTCGAAAGATTCTTTAAATTCCCGAGTCAATGTTTCAGTTTTTATAATAAAATTTCTTCGTAATTTTCGTCGAAAAAACTCGTCGCGCTCCGTCCGGTGGTTAATTAACCGACCCCGATTCGGCGCATTGTCTCAAGTCTGCTCGAAAGAAACTTGTTCGCGGCGCTTACAAAGCAGGTCACTTTTCATTGAATTTAAGACGAAACACACTATGGTGACGTTTAACGCTCGCGCAAGGTTTTGTGGCGCCGTGGCAGGTTCGAGTTCGAGGTAAAAATAGTGTGGTGTACCTCGAAGCGGGTCACTAGGCTGTAGTTCTCGTTTCTTTCGATTGGATCGCGATATGTCGGAACGCGTATACATCGTATCGAGCAACACCGCGTACGTTTCCACAATATCAGGTGGAAATTGATTTCGACTGGTCGAAAATTGAGGAAAAGTCAAAGGAAGTGGAGGTTCGAACCACGTTTCTCATAAATCAAACATAAAATCAATAACCAAATATATGGCGTGTCACGATTTTTTTTTTTTTTTTTTTTTTTTTAGAAACAAATTGCTTCTTTTCTTTAGAGCGAGCAATTTGCGTTTCATCCAATTTTAATTATCGAATATTGAAGGAATCGACGAAAATGGGACGCGAGACTGAGAAAATCTAGGTTAATAACTTTCTAACAAGCGTGTGCATGGAATATGTATCGACGAATGCGCAATCTAATGAGTGTCGCGCTAATGTACGTCTGCCAAGATAAATAAATATGGTAGTAAAGAAAACTTGTACCGAAATACCAACAGAAGCGGAATCGAACGCTGATATACACTGTTCTTTTTTAATAAATAAACGTTTGTTCCGCCGAATGATTCACGATCGCTTCTAGATTGCCTAGAACAACAATGTTTCAACGACGTATATTGTTCTTGAATTCCAGCATTGACGGTACGATTTCTAACAAGAAGATATATCGGGGAATATGATCACCAGTCAGGTGAGGAACATCTCGATTTACAAACTCGCGAGGCAGATACGATGTGGCTTCTCGATGCAGTGTAAATTACCATGAAATGTAAATAGACTGGACAATAGAATGACACATTTTTTTGAAAAATTGCCAACAACTGGCGTGGCACCTCGGGGATCGTGTATACTCTTCTCCCAGCGCATATTTCGGTCCGTGTCTGATCTAAATTTATCGAAGACAAATTTGACACTAGACTGGTACTAATGCAAGGTTGATACTCGAACGAGACTTCTTCTTTTGTACAAATACAGAGACGCAGACAGGATGCACAAGCGATTCCCTTGCAAGCACGTGCTTCGTCCGAGATCTAAAACTAGACTGGACTGGAAAGATCTACTTAACAGTTGCGACAGCTACCAGATCTTTCTATTACAACGCGATCTCGCGATACAAAATTTATTATACAACCTGTTTTTTATATCACATCGAGGATGCCAATCGTATCGAATCGTTTTACATTTGTCGATATAGTTTAGCCTCAGTTTTCGCATCTCTTGTCTTCATTTTTATTTTTCTTCCTTTTTTTTTTTTTTTTAGAAAACAGGTACAAACACGAAGTGTTGGTCGACGGTGAACCGATCCTTTTCGAAATTTTAGATACCTGTCCAAAGGTAATAGATTTATCGATGACGCGTTCATGGCCGAGTGCAATTAAAATTCTTTCATTCTCTTCTTCGTTTCTTGACGTTGTAGAGCGAGGACGAATTACCTTCCACAGAAACTGTGCAGTGGGCGGATGGATTACTTTTAGTCTACTCGATAACCGATAGGAGTTCTTTCAATTTCGTGAGAAAAGCGAAGGAAACGTTAGCGGTGGTTGATCCCGAAGCCACGATACCTCTCGCTCTGGTTGGAAATAAAGCCGACATGGTTCACTTACGGCAAGTTAGCAACGAAGAGGAAGAAATACTTGCGAAAGATTTCGAATGTTGGTTCAGTGAAGTATCTGCCGCAGAACAGGTACGCTTCTAATTTTTCTTTTTAATCGTTTATAATTATAAATATTGCTTATACATGAAACATTGTTTATGATTTAGTGCTCACAAGCAATGTTTCGTGTAGATATATAATCTCACAAAAATATACGTTTCTTTAGGTCACACAAGTTGCTGAATCTTTTCATGAATTGTGCCGAGAAGTTCTGGCAGCTAGAAGACGGAATAAACAATCCTTATTGGATAGAATGCTTGGTAGCAAAGCGACGCGTGCATATTCAAGAGGTAAAAGCGACTCGGCGCTTCCAAAAGATTAATATATAATATTTACTCATATATAATTGTGTTTTATAAAATTTATATAATTTTAATTTTTATGTATAAATTTTATAGAAAAATTGTTTTTAAAGAAATTTATAATACAATCCTACGAATCAAAATTGAACGATACATAGTTATATACGTGTACTTGTTATTGAAAGTTTAATTACCAAAGATTTGTGTAACGTAAGATTGTGTGATGTTTTTTGACTTATATTTATAATATCATGTAAATCACATAATACGTAAATTTTCAGAAGTTTCATATTACAATTTTTGTCAACATATAACATAAGCAAATAGTTTTTAATATTAGCTCTTTCGTGTTTTTTAATGGAAGAATTTATAGTTTTTAATACCGATTAATATATATGTAAAAATCTTATGCAAGATATAAATATTTCAATCAAAATTTCACATTCTATCTTTCTATGATATACATGAAAAGATTATGTAATTTGTTCACTTCACGAGGCTGATTATAAATGTAACTTATGTGAGCATAGTATAGATATGGAATCATGTAATATATAATTGATCTATATTTATTTTGTACTTACAATGAAATTATGACAATAAATATTTTACTTATTTATTATATCACTGTGATATGTAACGCTAAAATCTTAACTGCAAAATAGACGGGTTTTCTTACATAGTAATGTTCATAAAAAGGTATATATGGTAATAGGATATTCTTATTTCTCTAGGTCTTAGCTATATTCTAACACCTAGGTCACAGATTCACGTATTTACAAAATTCACAGAATACTCACTTCGCATCATCATACGTTTCTAGAACATCTGCCAAATGTTCATTATCCCTAGGTTTTTTGAATTGTTTTCTCCTACTAATAGGTTTCTTTCGTTTAATCGGTGCTGGTTTTTTGGGCCCATGATCTTGCATGGATCGTATGCCTTGTTTCTCTAAGTATTCGTCAATTTTTTGATCATCCATCGCATCAACTGCAACAGCCCTCCATAATTTTTGAAATTCATCGTCTATTGGGAATTGGGCCGTTTTATCGTTATAAAATACTATTTTTTTCTTATCTAAGGGTCTTGTTATAAATAATATCTCATTTTGTAAACTCTAAAATTATTAAATACTATTAAAATTACTATCAAAACTGGTACGTTACATCGACAATATTTATACCATTAATACTTTTACCTTCAAGTGTTTATCACAGTGTGGCAGGCTTTCTTGTATATCTTCTAATAATATTCCACCAAGGCCTTTTAAATCTTGTTGTTTCAATAATCTTAATAAGGATTTCTTATCTTTAATTTTATACATAGCTTTGAACACAAATCTACCATCTGAAGTTACTTCTATCTTTGGATTTTTAATAAGAGCTTCTGTTTGAAGCCATTGTTTCACCTGATGCAAAGTTAGTTTTGTATCCTCATATTTTTATGAATCATCATCAATTTACTTTATTAGTTGTCAAACTTACTTTAGATCCAACGTCTAATTGGTTTGTTTCATCTAAGATTTCTTCTAACGTTAACGGATGGTCATCTCCCTCTTGATGTCTGGCTTTCATATGCTTTACAATTTTGGCCAAAACACCGAATTTGTATTGCGTACTACCAGACATAGTTTTGTAATTAACCATGTCCAGTTTTGGGCCACTAGACACAGAAGATGGTTTTGGTTTTTTCTTGAATGGTTCATCTCGTGCGATATCTTTTTCTTGTTCTTTTCTTTTCTTTTCTATCCTGTAAAAACAAAATTGTTTGCAATATTCTGTCAAATTGTATATAGGTTATGTTTAAAATTCATACATATCTTGCAATCCAATCTGAACAACTCGTGCATTTAAATTGCTGTATAATCGTGCAATTAAATTTATACAACGTTTTACGTTCAATATTCATCATTAAGCATAAAATATATTTTCTACAGAATTTGAGGTTAGGGAAAGAAGCTCATATGTACTCACGCTGGTGTAGTAAGAGCCCTCTTTTTAAAGAGTTCCCGTTCTCTAAGCAATGCTGGATCCATCGTGTTACAAGATTTCAGTTACACAAACGTCAAAATTCTTAATCTTGAATTTCGATACGAATTGTCACTTTTGCCACATTCTAACCGCGCAATGAAACGTCCACCGCACAGAAGCTCTTTGTCATTTACCTCTATTGTGAAACGACGCCATGTTGCGCATGCGCGTGTTTACTTTCGATAAATCGTTCTATAATGATCATTCGATAATTTCAAATATCGAAGTACAATAGAACGGTTACGGTGGAATGTGCGTGTCACTTGTGAAGTGAAAAAGATTGACGAATATATTCGCGAATTACGTGATTACTGTGAATCAAAGCAGACTTATCATAGTTCTTAGCATGTGAAATCTCGAGTTATTCGGTTTCGACAACAGTTTTGGATAATTTTGCACGTATATTCTTGTTCTACCGCCGCTCTCTTGAATCTCTCTCCTGCTAGTATCGAGACAACTTCACTGTATGTATAATTCATATATCAAACTCGACGTCGACCGTCGCAGTGAATTATGATTTTACGATTTTTTGCGAGTGTGAACATTTTACGCGCTATAAAATAGCTATGGTTTACGAACGTGTTTCCACGGTTTTGACATCTGCGACATTTTGCGACCAACGCAGCCGGCTTCTCTTATTCCGCGCTTTACTTTACGAACGTTGCGTCAAAGGGGCAAAGTAACCGCGGCCTTTAGAACAGTTCCTTCCACGAGTTCAGGAAAAGCGCATAGAAAGAACATATTGTTCTCATTTCGAAAGCTACGGTACCAACTTTTATGCGAAGCGAGAATCCACGCCCTACTTTGTCACGGTATAGGTGCCATTTTCATACCTTATATTTCGTTACGTTCGTGACAAGTTTCCCGCCATTTTCATGGCAACGCTACAAATACAACAATATATAAAATAAAAGGATTTCTATTTGAACAAGGAGAGTGACTATTCCAGATACGTAGTTAGTTAACTGCCACGCTCTGACGTAACACGAACGTTTCGCGAGATCATAATGCAAGAAATCATAGTCTGGGTGGCTGGCGTGGCTGGATTGCAGCAATCGCGCGCAAATACCACGATCGTGGCGAAGGGGCGGGGAAGAGCGGTGGCAAAACAATCGTTCGGTAACATAAACATCATTCCGTGCAGATTCGCAGCGCGTCACGATGTTTACATTCGATAACCTGCTTCGTAACTTGTTATCACTTCCGGGGAAACGTTCGTCGTATCCCGGCGTCGTGTGCGTGCGTGCGTGCGTTCGGTTTTTCCATTCGGGTTCGGTGTATACCGACGGAGCGACGTTGGCTGGCTGCGCAGCGGTATTCGTGACAGAAAGTAACAGGAAATGCCGTACGTAGGGAACGCGCGCGGTGCGCTAGGGTCGTAACATGCGCGTTAAGCGTGCGCTCCTGGCTTCCGATGGAGCGAGACAGAGAAAGAGTAGGGAAAAGTAGTTACGGGAGCGAGAGGGTGAAAAGAGGGCGAGCGAGGGAGAGAGGGTGTAGGACGTTGGGGGTTGGTTGGTAGAGATGGCACCGAGACCGGGATCTGTAGCAAGAGGAGAGCGGCGAAGGGCAGAGGAGGGAGGAAAGAGAGGCGGCGAGAAGGGAAAGGGAAGAGAAGGGCGGTAGGGTTGGTTAAATGACGGCTGGTCCTAGGCGCGGCGGAGACGCGCGGGGGGGACACGCGAGCGCGGCGGAGAGGGATGCTGGGGCGGTTCAAGCGAGATCGAGTTCACGCCAAGTGGAGTACGGCAGTTTGTGTCAGACCACGGAGCACGGAAGATGCTCCCGGTTGTTTACGAAACGGGTGGACCACCCTCGTCGCGGCGACGGCGTCGCGCCACGATTTTTCTCGGTGCCGTGTCCGCTGCACTCGGAAATACCAATCGCAACGTCGCGAGTTCTTCTTCTTCGATCATCAGGCCAACGTCCACTGCCACCGTCATGACTACCGCTTTGGGCCTTTTAATGATCCTGCTGCCAGCCGCGTATCCGGACAAGATCTCCATCGGTGAGTGTAATTTACAGTACAGTGTCCTCTATCGTTGTTATCGAACGCGGCGAGCGCGTTCCGCGAATATGACGAAACGCGCGTACGAACCCGTTTCTACAGGCAAACGACAAAGACACGTTGTGCAACCGTTCCAACGGTTATGGAGGGTTGTTGCACTCGACTCGCAGTCGTAGGTGTCTATTCAACGTTGGATGAAAGTAAATACTCTCCGTTGTTGATGTGCAGTTGCTACGGTCCGCGTGAAAGCTTCTGCACATGATTCTCTTTGACGACGCGAAAGGAGAGGGACTGAAAGGGGGGAGGCAGCGATGGTCGTGTAAATAACGCGATTTTTCACGCGATGGAAACGCACGATCGTCGCCGTATTCGCGGATCCGCCGAGTGGTTCGCGTTTGATACGTTCGTTCAGTCGGTGTTCGTATGTTTGTTTTCCATGAAAATACGCGTAATCACGGCAAAGTAAATAGGAGTCCGGGTAGAGTTCGAGATGAGACTCGGTAGTTTTGTTGCCGTTTCCCGTCTCACGTGCTATTTCCGGGGAACGGTAAATGAAAATCTGTGACGCTGCGGTGGTTTGTTTTGACTGTACGAAGAAATTTACCCATTAAGCTTTTCCGTTGAATCAATAATGAAGGAAAGCACGTTCTATTTGAAATGTTTATAAGATCGTGTGCAAGCGCATGCACGAACGCTCCAGTCGTCACGACGTGCTTGTTATGCTTTATCACGCAAGAATTGTATTTTGTAAATCCACGTGTTCGGTAAACGAGAACGAGAACGAATGATGAATCGTTGAACGTAAATTTACATTTACGCACATTTCTGTTAAATAGTCTCATACATGCGAAGTATTACTTAATCGGAGTATTACTTACGTTTTTAATCGGAGATCGATTTCATGCACGATTTGTTATTAACACGAATATTTGAAATATCATTACTATTTCTTGTATTGATATTTACGGTTTAATGAGGTAATAGATTCGAGCAAACCATCTGACAATAAAGTCGTAAAACGGAATCGAACGATCAGTCCATCATTGATTACAGTTGAAATAACTGCGAATGTGATAATATTCATTATACGTTTAACCATTCTTGTCGAACGATATATCGATTGCGAGAGAAACGTTTTCCCGAAACTTTCGCCCTTTAAGCGAGATCGTAACAGGCTAACAGTTCGTTTCTTCAATTGTTCCTAAATCGAAATCGTTCATCACGAATTACACGCTGAAGTTTAATCGTCAAATAACGCACGTGAATTGTTTTGGTAACTTCAATTAAAATAATTTTACTCCAAATCGAACTCTTTATATCAAACTTTCAACTTAATTAAACCGAGTTTGAAGTTATTTCATATAACGCTAGTGCAACCGTAATATTAACTCTGCCACCGAATGACGCCATCGCGTAGGTACAGACGCCTGGGAGCGTAAGTTTGAACGATACAAAGTGCGCGTAATTAAACAAGGAAACGGGAAATGTGTTTAAAAATGTTTGCAATTGAAGATGCAATGTTACACGTGAAACGTGATAAGTCACAGTAGAGTGGAAAATCGTAAGAATGGAAGGAATAGAAAAATCATAGTAATTAATACGTCGATTCATACTATCAACAATTTCACATTATCGCTATATATGTTTTTATTTTATTTGGCTTGGGATTAAATATATTTTTTACAATCTGTTTGAATGTCTAAAGAAAGAATACTTATTGTCACAAAATTATATCGTTGATTTTTTAAAAAATTTCGCGGATCTGTCAAAATATTAATATAAAAGTTTAAAAATGCATTAACTTGATAGAACTCAACAAAACATTTATCACGCACCGTGTCTTGTTTTTCCTACTTTTGTGTAACACGTTTCGAAATATAACGCAATTTTATTACAAATAATAACTGAGATTTTTCCTTGTTCGATCCAAACGCATCAGCTACGCATTCGTTTATTCCGCAGTTTAAAATTAAATCCAGATTAATCTTGGAATATATGTAAAGTTACGCATAGCGCATACGTGACACTGGTAGCGTACTCAGCAAAGAAGCTTAAAGCATTGTTCTTACTCTATTTGTCCAACATTGTTCAAATTACACATTATTTAGAACAGTTCCATTTCACTATGCAGCAAAATCAAATAATTAGAAAGTTGCAAATGTAAATTAAGAATCGAGATATGAAAGTATATTTATCATATTCTTCCTTCGTGGCCTTCAATTCGTACAACGAAAATATCTTCCCAGAAAGCTCCATCATACAAGCACTGTCTACGTGCTTCCCCCCCCGAAACTTTACTTTTTTCATCTCCTAAGTAGTCTCTTTCTCCGCGTCTTTCTTTCGCCTCTTCTTTCTTCACGGGCGGCACTCGCAAATCGGTCATCAATGTCTCACGCGGCGGAGGAGCGTGATATTCGGTTAAAAGCCCGGTAAATTACCGTCAATGCGCATCTCTCGGCTACGTAACGTCAGAAGTTGCGGGGAATGACTACAGGGCGGAGAAGGAAAGGCCGCGGTGAAATCGCCGTGGACAAGGATAAGACGAAGACGGGACGAGCGAGATGTCGCGCGAGGGTGGAAAAAGAGGAGCGGAGAAAGTGGGCGCGAGAGCGAGACGAACAAATGCAGAAACAGGGGGTTGGCGAAAGAGGGTGCCGGGCAAGGGGACGAGAGAGAGACAGAGAGACAGAGAGAGAGAGAGACACACAGCGTTGGGATAAGGGAGAGAGAAAGAGAGGGTGAAAGAGAGGAACGTTGAGCGAGGAGTGAATGATGAATGCCTATAGAAATGGCGGTGTCTTTCTTCCACTCGCGTAGATATGTAGGTGGAGAACTACCGGCTAAGTCGACGAAAAGACGAGAAGGAGGTGGCGGTGACGTTGGTGGAGGAGGACGAGGATAGTTGGAAGGTTCGTTGCCTTGCCAAGTTATACCGCGCGCGGCCGCTTTCTTTTTCTACTCGAAGGACGCTCTCTACCACTTCACCACCACTCGCTCTGTATATTTTTACGGAATTATGCGAAAGACCGCGGCGAAAATATATCAACGGGAACGCGTCATCGGTACTTGACCTCGCTTGTGACACCCGTCCTCCCCGTCGTTCGCTGTAGGGTGTTTTAAGAAAGTTTTCAACCGATTCCCAGTCGACGTCACGTTGCAAGTATATCACGTATTCCGATATGCATATAAATCGTCGAGTTACAGTCAGCTGTTGTCTTTGCGGGTTTTCTTCTGTCCAACATATATAACTTGGAAAAAATACAATGGAGTTAACAGGTTAAAGAGAAAAACGTGGAGTCATCGATCGTAGACTGCAAAAGTCATTGGCGTTAAGTCATTGAAACATAAGATCTGATCATTGTGTAAAAAAGTAGTAACGATGTAATCCATAATTTTCTAATCTCGAGCTCATTGTCCTCCACTGTAGGATCCAAATTATTATTCCAACAACTACTTCAAGATGTGTAAACTTGAACATTTAATAGATATTCTTTCCTTCAACCTTTCCTTCTCGCACAATAATTATAATTTTACTCGTTATCAAGACGTTCTAATTAGCAAGTAGTACACGTTACCATCGTTTTTATAAACAAAATTGTTTGCCAGGGATCATTAGCGTTCTCCGGTATATGCTCTGAAATTCAGGGAAACGACGTTCGGTCGTGAGGGGAAAGCTCAGCGGTGGCGGAGGTTCGTTTTCACCTCGTGTAGAGTGTAGAGTGTACTGTGCCGGAATCGCGGTCAAGGTTCAACGTATAGAAGAGTAGGGTTTTTAAGCAGTTGAACTTAATTGCGAATTTTACTTACATCGTGCACGACGCTCTTACGCTGATGAACAAAGGAGACGCGAAAAAATTCCATTACAGTCACTTTTCGCGACAGCCACCTTGGCTTTTTCCACTCCTGCCCAGCTTTGAAACTTTCTGTTCCAAAACCTATTCCGTTGCCGTAACATTTTCCAAGCTCGTTCAATTCAAGCCACTTCTTCCTTCTTCAACAAAGTCTTCCGGCGGTCGAGTTAAATTTCTTAATTAACGAGAATTCGAAAACTGCGCACTTCGTAACGTTCCACAAGCGTATTTTGTTTGGAAATATAACGCATATTCTTCGTATCTATTATGTCTATCGACTTAGATAAGTAGACAAAATACTGTGCAAAAAATAACTATACGTATATAGTTCAGTTCAGCCAGTCAGTTGAAACAAATTGTCGTGACATGTGTAAATGCGGTATAATCTCGCACGTTGCATCGATGAAACACGAAAATCAAACAACGTCCATCGAAATGCAAATTCTTTTTAACATTTGATTTTTACGTACAATAAAAGTGTGTATGTACCATTCGTACACAAATAAAAGTGTATATATACTATACACATATGAAAACCACGGATGAAAACATAATAACTCGCATTTCCCCCCTTTCACGCAAGACCAATTCGAAAAGTCAATATGTTGTCAATTTCACGTTCAAACTACTTTCCCGTTTGATTTTTGTATGAAACGCGCGTTTCTGTCAATCTCTTGAATATTTAAAAAGTATCGATTCAATCGAGTCACTTATTTTCAAAAATTGACAAAGACCGACTTGTCACCACTTTCCCGTTGGACTCTAAATCGCGTCACTTTCAAATACAAGTGTTTGGTCATCGAGCGACCTAAGAATGTGAAAATTGTCATATTTTCTGCGATCTTTGTGAGCATCATTTCCAATTTAAATTTCCAATTTAGATTCTTTCGCAATAAAATTTTAATGCAAATTTCCGCGAGCGTCGAGCAACGAAAATTCCGAAAACACAGAGCCGAGGGTTGCGTTGGTAATTCTAAGCTAGTCGCAGTGAGACACCGTCTGAATTATACAGCGGTAGGTTAGGTTTAGGTTAGTTAGGTCTTCGAATCTTCGCTCGAAACGACAAAATGAAATTAGAATGACCGAACGGCCCGTTTGATTCGATAGGAACAGAAAATTCCTGTCTTCCGGCTGTGTGCGCGGTGGCAGTGTCTGGCAAGTAAGCGTCTCGAGCAATGCAACTAAAGGTACGATGCCTTTGTGGAGGAAGGTAGCGGTATCTACCACTCAAGCGACCTACCGTCCGACTAATGCGATTAATAGCCTGCTATCAGACAAGGGAGACAGCGAGCTCTGCGCTTGTAGCTTCTGTATCGTCGTGTTCATGGTTGAAGAATTTCCCTCTCGCTGCTAGAGCGCGTACGTCGAGACGAAATCGAATTTTACCGCGTTTCCCGGGCATTGCCTGGCGAAATGAGTGCTCGATCGAGGCGTCTAGCCTGTGGGAAAAAGTATCTCGCAGCCACTTCGTTAAGGTATAGCCGTTATTGTACGTATCGTCGGGTATCGCTTTTTGAGTCCTAGGATTCAGCGAGATTTTAATTGCTTCATTTGACAACTAACCTTCGTATTTTCCTTTCTGTGGCTAATAAAAAAGATAATTTCGTCAGTGAAAGAAAATTATTACTACAACTTTCACACACGTAAAAAATGCGATTTTTAACGTAATAATATTAAACTTTTGGTAATAATATCTGTGGCTTGGTACTTCTTGGGCGTTTTCATTCAGAGGTCAAATGCAAAACTAATGCCGAAAATTTTCAAAATACGATCTCCATTTCTCTCGATATTTTCGTACATTCGTAACAAGTAAAAAAGAAAAAAGTTTCAATCTTTCCAGTATAGAACTTTCCCTTCATAATCTTCATAAACAAAATTCGTTCTTTTCTTGATCGTTCGTGATGAGGATTCTTGCACAGTGTTTTCTATACATCAGAGATACTGTTTGGAAATATCGACGTTGCGTTGTGGCCATCTTTTCTTCGCGGATTATACTGATTTCTGCATAAAGCAGTCCGCACAAAAGGTTGGCATTCCGCGCGGTGGAAGGGCGAGTGTCTCCGGTATCGGGAGAATCCGAATGCCGATTTATTATTCACATAATCGGGTGCAATCGGGGCGCGTTATTCGGTGGCCGTGTAATGCGAGACTGGCTCTGGTTGTGTTTCTATAATTGATGCATCGGCTCGGCTATTAGAATGACAAAACCGCCGGCTCATGTATGGCCATCGGCGCATATTCCACCATGCTTGGAACACGGCGACCAACTACGCGGGATATCTCTCTAAAGCGTGCTTTACAATATCGTCTGTATTCCTGCGAAGTTATCCTCGTCATTAAAGCTACCGATCTAGAGAAATCGGTCATCGAAGTTCGCCGAAATTATCACAAGACAACCATTGTTCTTTACTGTTATTTTAATCAGATTCGCCAGTTCAAGTCAGTTCTGCTTATTAATCTATAAATGGTCAACGCTATCTATTTTGAGTTTTCAGTTTTCTACGCAGAAGTGACATTGTACAGAGATATATGAAAAAAAGATTTATGTATTCTTCTGTATTTTTCAATTAGACTACTGCGTGATTGAAAAATACACAGTAGTGTATAAAATACATTTACGCAGTAGTCTAATTGAAAAATATAGAAGTAATTAGGAATGGGCGATATATAAAATTCATAAAACAAATGAAAAGATAAGAAATAAATAAATAAAAATTGTTTCTTTTTTTTTTTGAAAATGAAACAGAATATAGGCGAATTCGGTGAATAATTCAGCTTTGCAAGAATAAGAAGAGACGTAATGACGCCATTCAGATAGGTAGTAACACTTTTAACGCCCCATTGACCGTTTACAACCTATCTTCAAGAATTCCGAGCATCGACGTAGCACAAAACTTGTGCCTGTTATGACGAAGTTGCTCTCGCCATCTACGAAGCCTGCACTTACCCCCGTGCACGAGCATAACAGCACCTTTTACATGTACCGTATAAAATATCTTCGAAGCACACTCTACGATACACTTACATCGACTAGACGTCATTGATAAATTTCGTGTTGTACTTCCATCTCATTGTATCGAGTATCAGTACTAGAGAGAGAGAGAGAGAGAGAGAGAACGTTCGTATATCTTCACGTAGATGAACGAAATATTTACGTGAAAGCATTTTAAACGTGTTTCTCGACGCAGTGTCGTTTCTACTGTCTGATCGCCGAACGTCAGTGTCAATGAAACCTACACCTGTATCGGAAAATAATGTTACCCCGTCGTTGCGCACGAGCTTTCCAGTATCGTAGACGCGGAATACGCCTGCCATTACGAGCGACGTAGGAATAGTACGTAGAAGCATCAGACGGGACCAAGAGTAATCCGATATTACCGAGCCGCTTTTCCACATAGAGACGGGTGTATCTTCTGTGGAAGGCATCCTGTGGGTTTTCAGCCGATGTCGTCTCGCTGTAACGAAAGATACATTCAGTGATGTAGCTGTACGATAGGTCACACACGCGTCTCGTTTTGCGGTCACCGTTGTCTCCTCGCAAAGTGCTGTTATCTTTTTCCTCTTGTTTATCCTTTTTGTGGGATATCTTTCAAGGAAGATAAAAAATTATCTCTTTTCAATTTAGTTGAACGATTTGTGCAAGCAGTTGCGAAAAATGAGCTACCGTTTTTATGTTAAAACGTGCATGAATGAATTATTCTTTCATCGTCAAGATTCTTTGCATTTTTGGCAGCAGACACTTTTTTTAGGCTTTAAAATGTACTCAGCATAGTAATTATTATAAACAGGTTATAGTCAAGAAGAATAAAATTGACGCAACGAAAGAAGAGAAATTGAAATTTCGAATATTTGAACGAAGACATACAAGAGTATGGTTGATCGATTCGTCGATGTTTGTTATTAAGAGACGATAGTTTTACGTTACGCGATGCAGACATCACGTGGGCATCGAAATAATCATAATGTCGCGCGACAAATGATCACGTCTGACGTTAAACCGTGCGGGATTCTCAATGGGCAAAGTGGCATACACGTCGCCACTGTTCCCGCATTAATTCGACCAGGGAATAACGTTATCTTTGACGCTGGCTCGCACGCCATCCGCCAATATGTGTTCGTTTAACGCGTCGCTGTTTCAGTTGCATTCCTGAAAGCGTGTTAGATCGAGAACGCGTAGTTGGCAATCTTGCATAAAACGGCTGCGCGACGTCGAATTAACGGCGCGCCCTGTCTCTTGCTCGACGTATGTAAGAGCAACGCGAAAGAAAGATGAAAAGGATCCGGAATTTTTCTATCTTGGATATTTATCTCGCGAGAGAGATACATTCGCTTTGATGTCTTCACCGAGGACACCGCGGGTCGTTGCAAAACTCAAGTACGAGGTTACGCGACTCTCCGAAAAAGAAACTGTTTTTAGTCGCCTTTGCGGCTGCGGTGTGTACGCCCGCGATAAATTTTTACTCGAGATAAGCGCCTCGTCGTCGTGCGAAAGGCGTACGGGGGAGACATCTGAAAAGAAAGAATAGAATGACAAGAAAGAGAAGAGAAGAGAAAGAGAGAGAGAGAGAGGGATGTATATACAGGGTGTTGAAAAACTGCACGACTTGTACCCCCAGTACGATTCGTCTCACTGAAAGAAGCAACTGTTCCGACTAGGAAATGAAGAACGACTTTTTTGCCATAAGATTTTATTGATATGCAAACATTTGAATCGATAGAAAACAAATTACAGGCAACGCCACTCCTGCTCGAGGTCTACGCCACGCCCCCTCACAAATCAACCAATCGCTAATTTTCGTTGCATCAGCGTTGCACCTGAAGAGGCCCCATTTTATGGGTTACCCCCGCTAAAATCACTTTCAGTGATAAAAAGTATCTGAGACTTGAGAGGCGTATGAAATAATATAAGCTGTAAACGCAATCATTTTGATGGAAGATCATGCGGATCTTTTTGCTACGCGAAAATTATTAATCCTTGGTTAAATCGTAAGTGACTCGATTAAAATTAGCAGTAGCATAGAATAGTAAGAGTCAAATATCCGAAAATTATCTTAAAATGTTGAGATTATAAGATCTCAGACTCCTTCTTTTAGCTTCGTAGAATCTTAGACTTCTTCCACTTTCTATGCATCGTTTCGTATGCGACGGACACGCATCGCTTCAAGCTCAAATCGATCTGCTTCGTGAATGCAAAAATAAATATTTTGCAGTAAAAATTCCACGAAATTGAAGGTTCCTTCTCGAATCTTCCCCCGTACGTGAAATCCACGAGTCGAACTAACAAGAGAGTGTTCTTGGAAAATGACGTTTTAGAATCGAGCGATGACATCGCGTCTGTATCGACTGTCTGCGTAGCGGAGACAGGCTGGCTGGTTGGTAGGCGGCAATGAAAAAACGTGACGAAGGGGTGAATACTGGAGTAGAGAAACGGCGAATGGACGGACATAACGAGACACGGGGAGATAGATAAGTAGATAGACGTGTCGCAGCGAGGGAAGACGGAGAACGTAGCGAAAAATGGAAGAGGACGATATGAAGTAACTGTATGAAGGAGGGGCGGAAAGGGACACGGAGATAGATATAAGACACGTTCGAGTCTTCCACGGCGAGACTCTCGGCGATCGCAAGAGCGAAAGAGCAGACGAAAAGAAATACGCAGTGGGATCGGACAAGGACGGGTACAGAAAGATAGAAAGATATGAAGTTGGAGTGGGATACAAGCAAAAGAGATCGATGCCTGACTTCGTTGAGCTTGGATACCCTTCTCTCTATATTCGACTTCCACAGCCACGCCAGCGACGCCGTACAGCCATTTGCCAGCTTCCTCCTTGCCTAGAGATCCGGGACGGTTATTAAAACCTGCGTTGCCGAGCCGTTCGGCGAACTGCCCCTGAGAACTTTTCCTTACTTTTCGATTCTTCGGAATTTAATTAAAGTCGGGATAAGAAACGCAACATTGGCTTCCGATCGAACGATCCTCCGATTTTTATATAACGGCGCCCATTAAACGATGTATCCGCACTGGCCTGTGCACCGAATCGCCAAATAACGCGATAAAGTTCCGTTCGACGCGAGCCGAAAGTTTGATAATCGCGGCTCAAGTTGTTTCGAATTTTTTCAATTTTCTTATCTCACTTTTCTCCCTTTTTTCCTCTCCACCGCGAACTCGGGAAATTTTCGCGCGTCCCGAATGAATTTAAAGAGGATCAGCGAAACAGCAGTGCTGGAAATGCAACGATAGTTACGATATTATCCACGCAATTTCTGAAAACGAGCAACAAGCGAGCAAACTTGTTACTCAACCTAGTAAGTAGCTTTCCGAGGCGCGATAACCACGGAAAGGTATGAATGTCATCGGTATTCACCGCGTCTCGCGTCGAACAACTTCTCAAAACTTGAGAAAATCCAAGGTCCCAGTCGTAATTCTCCGCTTTGGTGACTCTGTCACGAGTTACCTGGTGGGTTGGCAGAACGACCAGAATCCCACTTGGCAGACCGCTGGTGGTTTAGGAACTTGACAGGGTTCTTGCCGTCTCGCCTGTATCTATATGGCGGCCTTGCGGCGTCTTCGCCCTCTTCTTTGGCCCGCGATATTCCTATTTATATGTCGGGACACGCGAGTAGTCTCTCTATATACGCGTTCCCTTCCCTTCCCTTCCCCCGAGCATTGAGGCCGCCGAAGAATACAAGTTGACTTCGCAGATTTTTCCACTTTCCTTTTAGTCATATCCGGCCGTTCAATCCTCGGCCCCTTTTGTCGCGAAATCTTCAAGGTGTTCCTTTTTAATATTAAACGTGGACCTTCGCGGAGATTATGTAAAACTCCAGGGGAACGTATCCTATCGGTTTCTCGGCGCTAACCAGTTTTGGATTCAACGAACGGCGACTCAGGCGGTTTCGGTCCGCGAAATTCAGCGGCGGCTGAATTCGTGACTTTTGCCACGGCGAATCGCGAAAGAGGCGATACGTGAACGGTGTACATTCGGTGGGTGTTACTCTGACGAAGATCATCTGGAAGATAACGGATGCCGCGGAGAGTAAACTCCATGGATGACTCGAACTCGCCACCAAGAGAAATTTCACACGGCATTTTATCGTCCACCGTGCGTGATACGATGGCCCATTAATCCTCTTCTTGCTCGTCATTCTATCTCTGCCAGTCCCCCGTACGACTATTCTCGCGGCCGGAAAGATGATAACAGGATCATAGAAATAGTTTGTTACATCGCGCCAAAGCGACACGGCAGTGGCTGCGTTAGACGAGAGAAAATGGAACGCACAGAGGTCTTGTATTTCACCGAGTGGTTAATATTTTATAGTCTTATTGCGTCTTTCGGAACGATAAAATCCGCTATGAATACGTTTCGTAGCGCAATTCTGGACAATTGCATTTTGCGAGTGATCCGGAATTATGGAATTATTTATATTCCTCTACATTTTCTCTACGGGCGTGCCTTTCCGCTCGAGTCGAGGTAAATTTTTATCATAAATTACAAAATTGCAAATTAAATTTAGCTAAATGAGTAGTTAAGCTATATTTTCGTGGGAATAAAAATTTGATTGATTCTTAAATAGTAGACAAATGGAAGAACTAAATTTGAAGTTAGATTTTAAAGTAGATTTGGGCTAGTGGATCGAGTGTTTCAGATAGCAATATCTTTTCGCGTAATTCATTCTGAAACGAGCGAGATTGAACGCAAAGTAGAAGTAAAAATCAAATGCGTGCGAGTGTTGGGGTATTTTTTTGAACAGTTTCATCTTGCACTTTATACGTTTAATATCATTTGATGAAACTTTCACATTTACAAATTGATGAGACACTCATACACTCGTACAAATGTCGTAATTTCGTCAGAAGGCAAAATTTCAAAATTTTCATCTTCTAACGCTAGTCACTTCTCCACTAATGTAGATGATTCGATGTAAAAAGGAATTAATGGAAATTAGGATGGCAAGAAAGACTCGAGCAGAGGAAATAAAACGATAATTATAGAGGGGGACGATTTTACGTGCGCGCCTACGTGAATGCATGTGGGCTGTTTCGTGTTTCGTGTTGTACGCTTCATGTTTCACGTATGTAATGGGAGGGTAACTCGCAAGTTACAGTCCCAAAGTTGACTCTGGTTTTGCCTTTAACACCGGATTAGTGCGGCATCGCTGAGGCTCATGGTGGCGTTTAATCATTTTCGCTGCACACGGAATGTTGCGAATCGTGGAAACGTTGGGGATGTAGGGATGTGGCTGGTGACGAGAAAGCGGTTCGGTATGAGAATGCAAAGGGACGTCGAAGCTTTATCCGGCTTTTCTTTTGTACCATATGGAAATTTCATACATCCGTTGTGTCTGCATTCGAATTTTAACATCGTACGATATTCCCTTTTCCCCCTTTCTCCTTCCTTCTTTTTCAATTTTTTTCTTTTCGTCGTGTCTGTTCCCTTTTTGAAAATGTCGACGCAAACTATCGTTTTGGTACGCGTGTAAATCATATTTCTCGTATCGTAGAGCAGAACAGTTGTGAAAATTTAACGATTTGTCAATTGACGAGTCTCTGTTTGATCTTGGAATATCTGTGCAAATTAGTTGACACAGATTGATAGTAATTTACGTAACAATTTAAATCTTACGCAGCGTTAATTATTCCTGAAAGAGTTACATTTTCAGTTTCACATCGAAGCATTTACGCGCGTATGTTATTTTATTATCACTGAAAGTAATTTTAGCGGGGATAACCTTCTTCAGGTGCAACGCTAATGCAACGAAAATTAGTGATTGGTTGATTTGGGTCACGTGATTCGCGAGTGGCGTTGCCTGTAATTTGTTTTCTATCGATTCAAATATTTGCATATCGATAAAATTTTATGGCAAAAAAGTCTTCTTCGTTTCCTAGTCAGAACAGTTGCTTCTGGGCCTTTCAGTGAGACGAATCGTAGTGGGGTACAAGTGCAGTTTTTCCTCTTCCTTGCATTCTTTTACATTCTCTCCGGAAAGTTTTGTCCCTTCCGCAATTCGAAACTACGGACGATTATTCGCGGAGGAAAGTGGATCACTGGCGTACGAGCGGGCGAGCGCGATCGTGAGCGTTTATCAGATTCGGTAACGCGAAGAAATTCCGACGATTATCCAAGTCGCTGTTCGAGTAATGCGAATTCATACGCGTTACAGTTTGCCTTATGAATCGCGAAGTAGGCCGTGGTTATATTCGAAACGGGATGGGAATAACGGTAGGGAGGATGCTCGCAGCCGAGCCAAGAACTGTTTTGGAATCTGTATCGAAGGAGGGCGCGCGGAAAATCGAGGCGAAGTGGAAAGAGTCGAAGTAACGTGGAACTAGGTTCGAACGCGAGAAGGTGGCCAACTGATCGTGCCATGGAGAAGAGAGGCGTACCGTGGATCCGGGAATTGTTTTGTATCGTACTAAAACCCGGCGAACTTTCCCGTTGGCATGCATGTATGCTCCCGTTGAAAGGGGTGGAAGGTGGAAAAATCGTAAAAGGGGGGAAAAGGATGAAACGGATGTGGCAAGTATTGGAAGAGGGAAGGAATGCGGGCGCCAGCTCTCGACAAATTATATTGCCGGAGCTTGTTTTTACTTTTCGAACGTTGCGAGCAACGTGCTCGACGTTTCCACGTTCCACCGTGAGAACGTGTGAGAACTTTGGAGATCGGCCGAACAATTATCAGCCGAGAACGTATCCAACTTGATGCTGATCTTTGGAAATTAATTCGATCGTGAGTGAAATTCATAATGGTAGATTTTCTTCTACCTTAGAGATCGATAAACTTGAAATTAAACGTTTTATTAACATCTATGGTGGAACAAAAATATTTGTTATAATTTTTTTATAAATTATATTACACGTTGATTATAACAATGATATTGAAACAGAGATCGATGTTTAGCGTAATAAAAATTACGAGCGTAATAAAATAAAAAATAGTCCAAGAATGTGTCGTCTCATTGTAACATGTCCAACAAAATGGAACTTGTATATTTACGATTGATGACAATATGCGGTTTCCGAGATTTCACAACAGCAGCTTATTCATCAGTTACTTAGTCCCGACCGTCATTAATTTAACCGAAATCACAATTAACTGATTCAAGTGTTAATAGCGTCGAAATCTAGTAAGATCATCGAGCGTAATAAACGGTGCTTACAAATGTAAGAACGTTGCTCGATGCGAAAGGCAAGAGTCGGGGGAGATCTCGCAGGAGGGAAACGAGGGAGAACGCGGGAAGGAGAAAGGGGAGAGAACAGAGTGACGACAAATCCGAATGTTTATTTGGTCCAGAAATTTTCAGTCAGGAGTCACAATGAATATTTTAATGACTTCCTGTGGATGCTCGCGCCTCGCAGCCAGTTGCGAAGTCGGTACCCGAGGAGTGGCATTGGGACTCTATGGAGTGGGAAGAGGAGAGAAGGGAGGAGCCGAGAAGAACAGACTGCTGCAGAAGGGAAGTCCTCGGTCTCTCCTTTCCTTAGAAATTATAATCGCGCCACTTACCGTGGCACGGCTCCGTCCGTTTCCACGGTTTCTATTTCCCTCCCGGTTTTCGTCCGCCTCTATCCTTGTCCCTCGCTCTCACTCCCTCCCAACCAACCCCCCTCTCCTCCTGTCGCTTTACAGAACGTTGATTTCATTTTACGGTAATTGTGTTTACGGGACGACACGCGAGTTACAAGTCTTTGTAATTCCGTGGAATTGTCAAGCTTTAGTTGCCTCCTTCAAAGGATCCCTGCAGATAGTTTTCCTTTTCGACAAGATCCCGAATCGTTCGTCCCTGTTCTCGTCTGTTCGCCTCTGACACTAATAAATTCCCCAGAATATATTGCAATCTAATATGAATATTCATATGTACGATATTTATATCTTAGCTGCAATAGCTGTTTGTACCATTGTGTCATTTAATGATAACGGCAATAGAAACGAATATTGTCACGTGTGTTTCTCTTCTCGTGTAAAATAACGTTGTTTTAAAACAAAAAGTGCGAACAAAGTTATATAACCTGGTACGACAGAGCTGCACGAATATACATCTTTTCACTTTTTATCTCGGTGATTCTAAATATCCATTACTGCTATTTCGCCGTTGCAGAGGGTATAAACGTTCCTTATTTGATACTCCGTTCCTGCTTTTTCTTAATGAAAGAGACACGCGTCTCCCGTTCTCCGGACGGTTTCGAGAAACGAATAAGCGAACGAAATACATTTCCGTGAAATGAAAGACGCGCCGTTGCACCGAACGATCGGTGCCCCCGCTCTCCTCCGCCCCGCCGCTTTCCCTCTCTTTCGGTGTATTAAAAATGCTTTTAAAACGAAAAACAGTAAAGTGCGTTATAAATTACTTTCAAGCGTGAAAGAGTAGCTTTTACGGTAGCGAGTGTGTATGGAAGTTCGTACTTTCCCTCGCGCATATTTCCGCGCGACGGTGTATAAATGCGTGACTCCCGTAATTTTAAGCTCCTCTGATCGATAACTCGAATTACACGACGATAGAGCGACGATATTGAAAAACCATGGCGGACAACGAGATTCTACCTTGCGGCTGTGTTGCTCGAAAAATAAAAGACAAGACGATACGTTTCGCTCTCTCTCTCTCTCCCTCTCAGATTTAATAAAATTCTGCTATTTCCGACGGATCTGAAATATAAATACCGCCGCAAAGTTATAAAAGTTCGAACGTATTCTCTCTTTTCTTCGAGTTTCTTTCTATGTACTACGTTGAATAAAGATCCATTTTTGTACCCCGTTTCCATGCGGAGAATTTAAATCCGATCCCCTCTGATAGCAAGGAGCAACCGCTGATGTTAACGCGAGAATCCCCGTTACATTTTAATTAACCTGAAAATGGAATATTTTCCAAGTTCTTTGAAACACCGGTCTCTTTGTGTATCCGTGGCATTAGCACGCTCGCCACGGATACCGTTCAAGATCGTAGTAGAATTCTCCGGATAGATGATCTGTTATCCTCGCGTCGCCCCGTTCACCGTGGTTTCCAGTTACATTGAAAACCGTCCGTCGCCGGGAGTAAAGTAAATCTAATCTTGATTCAGGTGCCATAAAAGCTAGCGCGACATCTCATTTTACGATACGCTGGCTACATACGTTATACGCTCCACGTATGAAGCGAGCGTGTATCTACACGGGCAGGCCCAGTTCGACTGGTGTGATATATTAAGCGGTAGGCTTACAGTAGTAATATTCCAGGGAAAGGGTTCTGAAATTTCGATCTATTTCGTTTCGTGAATGAAATAGATGGTGAAATGGAAATTTCGTTTTTCTCGCCTGTATAAAAGATGGGGGTATTAATTAAATCGGAGGATGAGAAAGTTATTGCTGAGCAACGGAACGAGAAAAATATCTTTTACCAAATTTTGTATTATTAAGTTATCACTGAAAGTGATTTTGGCGGGGGTAAACCAGAAAATCGGACCTCTTCAGGTGCAACGCTGATGCAACGAAAATTAGCGATTGGTTCATTTGGGTCACGTGATTCGCGAGGGGGCGTGGGCTAGACCTCGAGTAGGAGTGGCGTTGCCTGTAATTTGTGTTGTGTCGATTCAAATGTTTGCATGTTTGCATGTATTGGGACACAAGTCGTGCAGTTTTTGTATAGGAATGTATCTAAGTGTCCCTTTAGTATGAGCCGAATCGACAATCTACTACTGAAAAGTTAAGAAACGAGTCGAAATTTCAAATTCTCAACATTGAAAAATGATGAAAGTTAGAAGTCGAAAAAAATTTTATCTCAATTTATTCTATCTAGGGAAAGTTCTATTACAAAAATTCGTCCAAGTTTGGGATATATTTCCCGCGACGCGTCGGTTAATTATTGTGGAAAATCCCGCAGCATAACTCGATATCGTGGCTTTTCAGATATTAAATTCCTTCGGTGCATATTTCATCAAGGTTGTTACATGTACACCATTACCGTGTGACTGTCGACTTTGATTCCGTGTAATCAATTTACTAATAAGAGCCGCGACGATCGACCGCGATACGCGATGAATTTAAAATGCGAACTATGTGTTTTAACTTTAAGCCAAGTTGATGGTTGCGACTAGATGGCCTCGTGACTAGATGTATCGCGTCTCTCTAGCCTTTCATCAAGATGCGACAGGGTAACTACCCTTAGGCGACGTTATTGAATGATAATTTCTGATCACTCCCTCGGGAGAAATGTCTCTCGGCATTCTTGGCAACCACGCCGCCCGACCCCGAAATAACGTCAGCATCCATTATGCTATGTATTCTCTCGGTTTCGTACGCGTACCACTGTGCACACACTTAAATCTTTGGCGCAGAATTATGGCTTTGCGCGTGGAATCGGATATATATGCACGTTCTGCGTTCAATATTTCTTCCAGCGATAACTGCAATTTAATTTGCGTTACGGTGTTTTAATAAGAATCGACTTGAATTTTTCTCTCTCTCTCTGTATGTGTTTCTCTTATTAATGTCAATAGTGTATTCTTCAATCGTCACTTATTTTTATATTTTTCATTTTTGTTACTCTATATTTCCAAATGTGTATAATATTTTAATCTTTTCGTGGAAAAATTAAAATTACTTGGAAATTTTGTACATTTTGAAATTTTATCTTTGTTCTTACGACGTAGCGTGTGTAGTACAGATATAATGTCGCAATCATGGTTGTTCAATCCCGCTGCAATCCCCGACTTTCGATATGTATCATAATTTACAAATAGATTTAATTTGCCACAGTGTTAGTATCAACAGTGTTTCGTATAGATGTAATATTGTAGGATCGAGTCGTAATCTGCTTAATCACAATTACAAGTCTCAAATTTCCCAGATATTCCAATTCCGCTCTTCTTTCGCCAAAAGAGAGAGTTTTCAGCAAGGATCGTATTCTTTCTTTCCCTTTTTGCTCTGCGAAATTTGTCAACGATAAAGGAAAACACAATTGAGGAACAACAAAGGACAGAGCCAGGTCAAAAAGTGTTGGAGAGTATCGATTTTCATTTCCCGTACTCGTTATCGTTCTTTATGCTTGCTCTTCGAAAATGAATTCTCCGGTACAATTGCTGAAAGAGCTCGACTCTTATTAGCATATAAACGAAAGGTATAGGAGCCGAGCAACGCTCGGGAGGGTTGGGAGGTGGGCGGTGGGAGTGGATTAAACATTGAACCAGGTATACGTAGGGTGGTGCATGTACGTCGTTACCCCCGAAATCTATCTGTAACGGCACCTCTGGCACGGAAATGATTCGAACGTGATATTATCGGTGATAATAGCCGGCGTTAGCGCGTTCAAAAATTAATATCCCGGCGAATTCACTAGCGCGCGCTCGTTACTGGAAAGTGAATGTAATCAACCGACCGATATAACGCAATTATCGTTCCGAGTCTTTATCATCTGATTAAAACTAGCTGCGCTGCGCGACACGTAACGTTTATCTAACATCGAATTAATCGCGCGACATCGACTCCTTTAACGGATAAAAACGATTCGCCGATTGTTGGCGAAACGAGAAGGATATGCATATTTCGCATTTGCCAATTTCCGTTGTTCGGTTAATTCGAGCTCTCTCCCGGACCGAACGGCTTAATTTCGGCAGAAAATATCGCGAAGCTAGGCGCGAGCGATAGGTGGATGAAATTATTAATAAAGGTGAAAATTCCTGCTACGCGGGAAAACAGACACGGTGATAGATAAACTGTGGGATCATAGAATTTGATTATTCATTTTTCAATTTCGATTGTATATTCGAGACGTAGAAAATTGGAAAAAAACTGCAGGACTTGTACGATTCGTCTCGTTGAAAGGCCCAGAAGCAACTGTTCTGACTAGAAAATGAAGACTTTTTTGCCATAAAATTTTATCGATATGCAAACAGTTGAATCGATACAAAACAAATTACAGGCAACGCCACTCCTACTCGAGGTCTAGCCCACGCCCCCTCGCGAATCACGTGACCCAAATCAACCAATCGCTAATTTTCGTTGCATTAGCGTTGCACCTAAAATCACTTTCAGTGATAAAATATTTAATAAAGTGGAATGCTTTAATTCTTTCTGTCATAAATACAATGAATAATTACGGCGATTTACTTTTTTTTATATTTCTTAACCTTGACCTTCAATGACGTGGAGCATGATTTCAACGCGCGTTATAATATAAACATTAGAGATGAATGTATAAATTTATAACAACTGGAAATTTATTTCTTTCATGCTCCAGGGCTTTTAATGAAAAACAGGGAATCGATGTAATTTCCTTGATCCGTGGAATACGTTGCTGTCAACAAACTGTGTATCAACCGGCTTTCGGTCGAACGTACGCTTTATCGGGCTCCCACATTCTCTTCTGAGAATACAGATTTTGGAATGTGTGTTCAGGAAAAGTTCCTAAGAAAATACATTTCGAGCAATCGGTATCGGAGTACGAAGTCTGGTTCGAACTTTCACGACCACTCCACCTTAGTCGACCGACTAAGCAATCTTCTTGAAACTCTTCCGGGTACCTCGAGAGAAACTCCTTCACTTACAAAAGCTAAGAGCACGCATGCATCTCTCGATGATACCGTTCGATCAGCGAACACTAATTAAGCAACGTGAAACTACGAGTCAGTAGTCACGGTTTCCATTTTTTAAAGAAATTCTCGATAATGAACTATTGTTGGATTTTTGCTTGAAATTGATAATCTTTCGTCTCTTTTTTCTTTTAATATTCAAAATTCTGCTTGTTTGTTATGATAATTCATCTCTTTGCTTCAAACCTAAAATTTATCTGGTAGTATGCTCCATCTTAATTTGTGTCTCTAATAAATTTTGAATTTATTACAAAGAGCTTGGTAAGTTAACTAAGAAATTATCTTTGGAAAACGATACCGTAAGAATTATTTAGGCGTCTCGTTTGCAACGAATTTGTATCGTTTCTCGAATAAAAATCTTTGGTACTAATTTAAGTTTTGTTATGAATATTTGGAACCTTACTTTATAATATACATACTTTTAATAATGGAAGATGCACGTTTCATTCGAAATCAGAATATTTTCATAGTTTTATCAATATTTTCACTGTTGAAATCTAGAATTTTCAATGTTTGTACAAGTCGCGCGCAACGTTTCGCTAATATTTTGCTACAATGAGACGGTTTAAATGTTAATAGTCGATCGACTTTATTTATTGCGAATGAGATCGTCGCGAGGCAAAAAGAAGGAAAGAGAAAAGGGCAATACGTTCCAACGTCAAATGGAATTGTCTTCCTCTCTTTCATTATTTTCCTTATTTCCGGAGTTTCTGTTTTACTGTTGACTCAATAAGACAACCGTGACTGTCGGTTGAAATAATAAATAGAAATAAAAGCTTCGATCGTACCTTTCGTGTACTTCTCTTTTTTTCCACGATCGAACTCGACGCGCGAAACAGTCGAAACATCGATATTATTCCCCAGATAGAAGTTCAGTTTGCCGGGAAATTCGAATTTGCCGTACTGACCTACTTAATTAACAGTTCGAATCGAGAATCTGGCGAAATGTTTGCCCTCGTGTTGATCAGAAGTAAAAGTTCCTGGCCATTGAAAAAAAAAAGGGGAAGTTGAATTAAAGTTGGCCAAGTTATTTATGCTTTCGCGACCTTTCCAAGAGGCACGGTTCCATACCTTGGAGGGCGTTTTCACTTCCACGAAGATTTTTAACCGCACTTACGTACATACCCTTATTTAAAATTCTCGGTCGCTACGAGCGTTTTTTGGAAATGTTTTAAATATTTGAGGAAGGAAGATGCCTCTCCTTTCACGTTTTGCGTTTCATGAGATATTATTTTTTTCGTTTCTCCTTCCTTTTCTCTTTAATTCTCGAAGATCATTAAGCACGAATTTTAATACCATCGTTCTGCAGTGTTGTTATTTTCCATAATATTAAATGACATTAGAATAAACATCGAATAACAATAAAATGCTAAATTTCGTTTGTTAGCTTCATCGAGTCTTTTTAATTTAAAAGGATGAAAGCATGGATCAGAATGACACAGAATATTTTACCAAGATATATTATATTATATTTTAAATAGATTCTGCCCAAAAATTTCCTCCAGAAATTATCTACCCTATTTTCGCAGAGCGTTCAGATTGATTTGCAAAGTTGCGTCGATAAATAGGGAAAAAGTTTCGCGGATGCCGGCGAGTCGTTGCCAGGGAGCAAGGAAGTGACAAGAATGGAACGAGAATGGTGGGACGAGGACGAATAGAAGCAGATGACGCTTGGCGAATTGTAATTAAATTTAATTACGCAGCTCCGGTAGTTATCTGGAAGTGCATGTGAGATTTTCAAGCAGAAATTACTTGATGTTTCTGCGAAAACTCCCGTTGCTCTGCCCTATTTCAGACATATCGCGATGTAAGCAGTGTTCCAACGTCGCCGTCGCCCGCTGTTACGACTGTCTACAAATTACAAAAAATAGACCGATCCCCCCTCCTCTCCTTTCTTTTTTTTAAATCTTTCCCCCGTTTATTGTTCCCGGTAAACAAAAGTTTCGCGCCGCTTGATTTCTCCGGGTCTCCGCAACCGTATCGTCTCGTCGTTGGCACGCCGCGGCCCTTACACGGGATAACACAATACACGGGAGAAACAAAAGCTACGTGCAAGACTTGCCTGTAATAATTAGCGACCATAGAAAATTAATGTAGCGTGGAATGCGAGAGAAGGGTAAACTTTCGAGCACTTGGGCAACAACGGCATACCGCGTTATGGCATCGTGCAGCCACCGACTCGTTGTTGTTACCGATCATTAATAAGGAAGCCGGAGTCTTGCTTCTTATCCCGCTTCCTATGAGCAGACGACAGATACGCCTGGCATCGACTTACGAATTAATCGTCTAACGTCAATTGTTACGTTTAATTGTTACGCGTCGCGATCGTTTATCACGCGGACGAAGGGTATGTTTGAAACGGTTTGACGAATGCATAGTTTTCGCTGAAGGTTTTCTAAAAATATTAATCTGTCCGAACTTGACAAAGAGAAATCTTCTTTGCAATTGCAATTGTAATTTATTCACAACGAGAATACGACGCGTTGGATAATCAAAGATTCGCGAATAAACAAATTGAGGGTCTGTACGTTTGGCGAAACAAAAGTTGAAACGAAGTTGGGGACGCAAAAGTTCAAAGACCGCTGCCAGGTTAAATCGATGTGGGGCAAATAACGCAGGGCAGATGTACGCGTGCGTTTGATAATTTTCTAATAAAATACCTGGTTAATGAGAGGCAAAGAACTGGACGTGCCTTTAACGAGCGCGCGCGCGGCGACGTCTAATTACGAGGATGGCTGTCATTCGAATCTCAGGTTATTTCAGCCCCTGACTAGAGAGGATGAAAGTAATTACCTCCCGTGCGAACGATTAATTAAGTAGCTGCCGGTGGATGCGCGAATTGTAGATGACCGGGGGTAAATTGGAGGACCGTTGACGTGTCCCGTTATGTACAGGCCAGTATGTACAGCGGATATCCAGACCGTGCAGCATCGTCACGGTACGATAAAACACCTCGTGACATTTCGACCGGAAAATTTCACGATGAAAATTAATTTTGAATTTTAGCCGGAGAACCGATCGCCGGCGCACCAAAGTATCGATCGACGCTTCGTCCGATTTTTCATTCTCCTTTCCCTCTTCGACCCTCTGACGCGCGAAACGCGTAATTGGTTCTTACCGAAGAGCAATTAGCAATTACTAAAAAAGCAACTGTAATTAGTTTTTATTAAAAATTAAAAAAAAAAAAAAAAGAAAAAGAAGAGGAAAAAAGGGAAATTATTGCGAATGGAAAAAGTATCTCCGTGATCGAGATACAATGGTCTAATAAACGTGAGAGTTGGCACGAAGGAAACACAAGGCGCGCGAGGATGTTAAAAAAAATTCGCGTTAATTACGACAGTGCAAATGAAGAAGCGGTAGTAATTACATGTTTGAAGAAAGCGGGTCGCTTTGATACCCGCCCGCACCGCTGTTGAATTTCTCAAAGAACGTTCGCGTCGGCCGCGACGCTTTATTACAGGCCACCTTGGAAATTGTGCGTCCGCGTGTGCGTGTATTTGACACAGATACGCAGGCACACGCACACTCTTCGCATGCACTCGTCCGAACTGGAAGCTCGTCCACGCTGATGACACTACCGACAGCCTGGGTTAATGTAATCATTTCTGAGTGTGCCGACAGTATACGTGTCATAGCATGCAGCTGCACCTGGTTCCTCTCTCTCTCCCTCTCTCTCTTTCTCTCTGTGATCAACGTCATCTTCTCCTTGTGCACACGACGATCACGATGCAAGAGGAAAAGAGGGAGGACGGAACGAGGCGTGCACTCGAGGTGTAGCATCGTTCGAGTGGATACATACGTAGTTATGTGGGCATACGGTGGTAGCTACGTGACTGACCTCGTAACTGCCATTGCCACTCGATCGTCACGTAGAGAACGAGTATTGCCAGATCAATAATGAAGCGTGTCGCTAAAGAACGTAACAACAATCCGCTCCCTCATTCCTTTAAACGAGGCAACCTCGCATGCTCCTTCGTCGCCATCTTACTGCCTGCAATTCTCCTTTGGTATTTCCTTGAAATCGTTTGAATTCTCCCTTTTTTATTCTGCCGTCATCGACAACAGAAATGAAAGGGAAACTCAATTTTCAATCAAAGTATAAACATCACACAGCATCAGATATTTGCTATTTTGTTATTGCTGTATTTGAAGTATAATACACTGACATGATCTGTGGCACTGTAATTTGAGATCAAAGATGAAACTTTGACGTAGATACAGGATCGTCTTCTTCGTAATTGTTATAGATACAGCACTGTCTTCTTTGTGGTTGATCTTTACTACTTGCACGGTGCAATCAAACGACGAAGCAAGTTATTTTCTTGGATCTCCGGTGGCAGATACGTACATATTTTGAGTTTGTTGGCATTTTGCGCGTGACAAAATTGAAGGTCTGAAATTTTTGATATAATTCTGACATATACACACGTGTACTACTGCATGTACTACGAAACGCTCAATCTATTTCGCGAGTACGACTAGATATCACAAGAGAAATTCAGTTAATGAAATTAAATGAAACTGCTTCACGGCAAGTCAGAATATTTCGAAAACACAGTAGCCCGAGCGTTTCGCGAAAATTTATGTCTTTCAAGCTCGAGCGGCAGTGTCTCTTGGCAAAACAGCCAGGATTTCTGTTGCGAAAGGGGACGGTTATTCAATGCATGCCAGTCGCCGCGATAAACGACACAGCTACGAAAAACGTTCGCATTGTTGATGTGGATAATTATTGCGGACATGATTAAACGTGAGAATAACTTAGCGCGCAAGTGTGCACGACGGCGGAAATGCCGCAGTTTGCACAGTAAATTGCACGATTTCGATATCTCGCGTTGGCGAGAATAGCCGGAGAATTAGTTGCGGGGATACCAACGAAACTGTTTCTATATGATTTGGCCAAACTTGCTCGCCGGAATTCCACAATCTCCAGAGTTGATCGATGCTTCGTCGCCGGTAATTTCTCACGTATTTTTTTTCCATTTTACAGTGTTTGTGGAACGCGTGATTTATTTCGTAGTTGGAACAATTCAGATGAAGACGGATGAACGGGCAGATATTGAATTATTTGTCAAGTATGCAACGTGCATTCTATCAAGAGTGTCTATAAATTTTTCATGAAATTTTTAAAAAAATTGGCAACTTAATTTTTGAACTTGAATTCTTCTGTGCAACTGAAGTAGTATTGCTAGTGAAATTTCGCAAGTTATAAATTATCAGTTTTTTTTTTATAGTAATAACTTATTTAGCAATCGAATTAAGATTTGGAAGTGTACTTGTAGAATTATAAAACTATAAACGTTTATAAAAAAAAAAATTAAAGTTTATAAAGGTTGGTAAATTAATGTACAAAATTATATTATACGAAGTAGTAATAATTAGTAAATTATTACACAAAATTTTATACATTTATAAGCGATGGAATAATTAAAACATTGAAAGCAAATGTAATACTCGTTAAAATATATTTAAATTTGAAAGATTCCTAAAAGCAAAATCCATCTCTCTTGCAATTATCGTTATTCCAATTATCAAATGATAAAACGATCCTTGCTTCTCGCTTGCACGAGTTTAATTGTATTTCGCATGAAACTTTGAAAACTAGCAACTGGGTTAGGGGATGAAATTCATCGGTGAGAAGGGCAGTTGGTCATCGCAATGCACAACGAGAATAGTCGAGGTCAAACTTAATTGTAGTTAACGATCGCAGATTAGTGTTTGGTCCCAAGGTAGCTACTAGATTATTATTAACGTGATGCTAGATACACATAATTGCCGGTGTAGCTCCAACTGCAATTGCAACTACTAATTTTGCCTGCAGGTGGATGATCTTGACGGAACATGTGTCTTGAGTCATCGTTAATCTAACGTTATACCGTTATAAGGTTAACATCATCTATATATATATAGCGAGTTCTTCATCGGTTAAAATTTTCGTATCGCATTAAACTTTCCAACATATTCGTGTAGTACAATGTTCAAGTTGATCACAATGTTCAATGTTAAAGACAATCTTCAACTATAACCCCTCTTCTAAATTATAGTTCTATTCTATCAACTATAACCTCTCTGCTTTACCAAACGACGTTTTAACAGTTGGCAGATTTGAAAATTTTTTTATTTCTGTGTCAGTCGAATTTGAAATAATTATATAGGCTCCCAAAAAAATCCCAATACTTTTCCTTTCTTTCAAAAATGATGATCTCTCAATCGGTCTTAAAACCTCTGCAACAGTAATTGTTCTACAGAATGTTATAAACGTAACGGAGTCGCTATGTATCGTTCAGTTTTATCAAACAAAGTTTGACTCAACAACGTGACAGAAACTTATCACCAAAGTCAATCGATCCCAGACGTACGAATGGTACCAACCAAATCACACGAATCTACCAAAACAACGTACAATGCACACCTATTCGTAACAGTATAAACTATAGATCGCGTCTAGTATCTGAAGCCGATGTAATCAGAAATGTTGTCTTCAGTTCTCCGTCAGCAACCTTGGCGTTCGACTTTCCCGCGAAGGTGACAGACAGCGGGGACATAATCGGCCCCTCGACACCAGTTGCATTCGGCGATGGTAGCTAATACAAGGCTGGAATAGCGTTAAACTTCCCGTTGACAGAAACGCGTCTGAAATCTTGTCGCGTGAAACGTATCGCGGCTTGTAGAACGAGGGTGTCACGGGTAAACGTGTCTCGAGTCACTGGCAGCCAAGTATCGTGGTATCACGGCGTGCGGCGCGTAGGATGAAACCTCTACGCGCAGGATGATAACGGTGACTGTTATTAATCTACGTAGGACCGCGCGGCAATCAATTACCCTATCTTATGCCGCCTCTACGTGTAATCAGGGTTGCCGGGCTTTCTCTCCCCCGCAAAATGGTAACGCCGGCAAGTCTGTGGAACAATCTACCTATACACTAACGAGTTTCCCCGAGCCGAGCGTCGTGTGTATCGGGCCGAGAGGAGAGCGGAGAGTTAAGTTGAGCAGCGGAGACTGTGCCGCGTGTGTCTGTGTGTGGCCACCGCGTACAGTACATACGGGTGCCGTTTGCTGTTGCGGCACGTACCTTCTGTACTTCCATCTATGAATTCACGTACTCGCAATTCCTACACGAACATATATATCTATATATATATATATATATATATATATATATGCACGTATGTGCGTATCTGAATGCACAACCGAAGGACACCATTAAACCGTTCGTGCCACAGGAATAATACGTTTTGCACGTGACATAAGACTGCTTGTACGTGGCTGGACCAGCGGTGGTGTACGTGTGCGTTCCGGATCGATGTAATAATAACAAACTATGGACAGAGGTCCTCGTTGCGTGTCTTAATCTATTTGCAACGAATGACCAAGTTTCAGCGATCATTCACATCTTCGTTTCATTCATTTTCATTGGCAATTTCCGATTCGACTCTTTTGTACATTTAGATGCCCATTGTTTTCTAGTGAAAATGGTTTTATCAAGTTTCGGACTTGAAGTGGTCTAGGTCAGAATTCTTCAGATATTTCATGTTACGTTTATTTTTCCACTGAAGTTGAACTGTCGATAAACTTGCTTTTATTAATACACCGTTTACGACGCTCGATATCGCGATATTTACGATTGTGCAATATTACGACAAGAGGTATAAAAATGTTTGTACCGGTTTGCGAAGCAATTTCTCAGCAACGGTCGAAGAAACGTTATTTAGATATTTTGGGGAAGGGAGGCTCAAGTAGGCGTTGTTCGACCGACAGCAAGATAGTTGATGGTAGGGTGATTTACTTTGCTCCTTGATTTTCAAACAGAGTGCATTAATATCGTCGTTTTGTCGTTTTCGCGATTAATCGAGTCACTCTGTTATTACACGAGTACATGTGAATGTACCAGAATGTACAGCAATCTCCATAAAGATGATCGATTCGAACGTCCGATCTTGGAAAATGCGATTAGAAATTCCAGACGATGGAACGATGATGTATTCTTTTCTCTGTTGCTCATATATTCAAGAGCTGTCGGATAACGGATCGTTTAAATGGAAATTTCAAGAGGTTCGTCGATTCTACAAAGCGGTGAAAGTTCGTTCAAACATTTGGTTTGAAGAAGATAGTGAGATGATAATACATTTCTCTTTACTTCGCGAGCTGGCTAACCGCATCAATGATGTCCCCGGAGATCGTGTTCCAAACATCGTTCATCGAATGTGTGTCCGATCCTAGGAAATTGACAGAGCTGCAATAATTTATACTCATCTTCGTTCTTCGTTCTATTTCAGCGTTGTTTGCTGTTGTATGAATTACGTAAATGGAAGTATTGTCACGAATCGTCAATTTTATTAAAAATTGATCCAAGTGTTCCATTTCGATGAAATTTGTTTAGAAATTTAAGGCAACGAAATGGCGATATATTTCTCCTTCTTCTCGAACATTCGAGAGTAGTCAACTGATAGATCGTTCGAACGGGTATCTCACGAGGTTCTTGTAGATCCTGGGAATTGTCGGGGTTGTTGAAAATCTATTTAAATGCCCGACGGTAACGACAAAGGACAGACGGAAACCGAGGGAACGGTCCCTGGAATCGCGGGGTGCAGCGAAAACGATCGGGGCTTTGGACGAAGGCAGAGCCGATCCGGCTAATCGGTGTGGACGTAAACGACTCTCGTTATCTCTCAATGCTTATCGATTTAGCGAATCGCACCAGCGGAATCCGTTTTAGACGACGCTATTTGTCAACGGCAAATGAGCCGATTACACGTAGCTGCCACACATATATATATCCCTGCATTTGATATTTAATTAGGAACTGATCGCCGTCGTTGCTGCATCGCAAGCCACCATCTCCGTGCAATCGGACAAATACACTCTTTCGGGGAATTAAAACGTCCTGTGTTTGAAATACTCCAATGTACTCTGTATTTTAATCTCTGAAATTAGATTAAAACCGATGACGTAAACAGCGATTTGTTATTAATGTTTTTATTTTGGAAAAAGTGATAATCAATATTGGACCTATCAAGTTAATTACCATTAAACACCAAGGATAATTTGCTTTTGCTTCCATGATAGGTTGTTTAATTTTTTACAATTTTCAATGATGGATTGTTCAAAGACTAAGCGTTTGAAATGTTTAATTCCTCGATTTCCAATCTAAAAGTTTCTTCAATTCAAGGAAATGAAAAATTTAAAAATTGCTTGAAACAACGTGTCCTAGTTGCAATTTGTTATTATCCGGTTCTCTCAAATTTAATTCTTTTATTTAAACGAGCAAATGAAAAAATATTCTGCTGCTGTTGCGTATCGATAGCCTGCTTGTATAGATGAAGAGACGAAGAGAATTTGCGCAGGAACCTAGTACCAAACTTTTGATCCATCGTCGAATGGTTATCGAACTACTTCGTGAAACGAAAAAATTCCAGTTACGTAGTTTCATATTGCTATTCGCATTGCAAGATGAAAAAACGCGTAGCACTCTATAGTGCGCTCTTCTTTTTTCTCTTTTTTTTTCTTTCTTTTTTTGCTGCAACGAATTTATTTTTCGACCCGAAGAATGTCGCTGTCGGAAATAATAGATTATACCGTAAAAAATTCTCATGCCCGCGAAGGCATGCGCGTTCCGCGGCTAACAGATGCAGACGAGCGTGGCGGAAAAAAAAAAACCGAGGAAAAAGCTGTGGCAATGAGTGCCATTTTGGTGTGCTGCGCGGCGTTTAGCGCTGTGTAAAAATGTTTGTTGATGCGTTTTGAACCTGTCGTTTACAGCGACACATTCGCCGGCTGAAAATTTTTTTCGGACGCTCGGGAATTATAAATGGAAACGTTCTTGTATTATTTTCATCGTCGTATCTCCGCGGTACGCGCTCGTTTTGTTCGGTATGATTAATTAATAGCCGCGATGGTTCGGCGTTTGTTTCGTCGAAATGAACTGGTGGTTTAGTGAAAAAAAAAAAAAAAAAAAAAAAAGAAAAAATGACCGGATGCGTTATTTCTCTTTTTTTTCGTTTTTTTTTCTTTTTCGTTCTTTTTAGAGCGATTCGTATCAAATCTATGTTCGATCCTGCAGAAAGTCGAGGATAAGCCGACTGTGGAATCGAGATAGCGTGCGCGAGGGGTGAAAACGGGTCAAGATGAATATTCCATGCTAAATCCGTGGTAGAATCACTATCGCAAAGAAATCCAAAGTCGAGTCGGCGAAACGGGACGAAAATCGTGGTTACCCTTTCTCGTCGAGGATTTAGTGGCTCCCAGGAAACTCTGGCGAAGGTTAACGTTCATTCGAGAACGTCAGCCTGTCATTTTTATAATTTACGTTTGTCATCCATGAACGCGCCATACTATCACTGTATTTATCATTTATTGTTGCTAGATTTTTACTAAAATGGTTCTTAATTATTGAAAATGTACTTCTAATGTATTATACTATTTGCTACAGTATCAATGAATTGATTGTCAACTGTTTATTGAAGCTAAATGCAAAACGCAAATGACGCATATAATTAGTAACAAATCACATAAGCAAATACCAACTTCGAATTTTCTTTTATTCATCGAGAAAAAAATTAAAGAACAATGTATTTCGAGAGCGGAAACTTAAGGCGCACCTTTGGAACGGGATGTTGAAATAATACTTCTCGAGCCACTTTCCCTTTTTGGCCTGTTTCGCGCGACTAAAAATAAAAATACCAAGGAGCAGAATGTATAATTAAAAGCAAAAAGGAAGAGCGGAGAACGCGGCACGGCTTCGTATTCTTTTTTACCGAGAAATTTCGCGGTTTCGTTTCTTTGGCAGATAATTTTAGGTCGTGGAGCAAGTCGGTATGCAAAGTCAGGCCAGCGACGATGCATCAGCCTACTTCCGCTCGAGTAAATACAGCGTTAATTACCGCCGCGTCTGCTCACACCTTCCTTTGCAAACCTTGCTGCATGGACGCGCGACATAGTAAACGGACGTAATTCAAACGATTGTCCTGCGAACGAAGCCGGCGAGCTACCAGCTACGAAGACGATGCATTCCTTTTCCAGATCTCCGCATCGAAGTTAGACGCAACCAATTCTGGTTTCAATTTCCCGCTCGACGATCTCCTACCTTTCGTGTACGTTGTGTACAGAGTGGTGAAAAAAGTGTATGGCATTTGTACGCTAGGCATTTGTACGCTAGAGGAAAATTCGTACTCTAGAATATCACTCGATGCTTGTTTTTTCAAGCTGTGCATCATTCAACTCGATGTCACAAGTATCAATTAACTCCCGTTGATTTCTTATAATAATTTAATAATAATTTAATTTCTTCTTCAAATTTCATAAAATTACGTACAAGGTATAATGTAACTTCTGTCAGAAATATTAGAACTTAGAATTCACTACGCTTTTGTGAGTGAATTTTCTCGATGCGTCGCATCTTGCGAATGTTTTTTTACGCTCTTCTACGCTTCTCTTTCAGAAAGTGCTCGTGCAATCTTTCACGGTTAAAATCTCGTCGCGCGGGCGAGGCACAAGAGAGCCGTTCTTCACCGGGCAGTGGGAACGTTTAAAATATTCAATGATCGGGGCCCGATCGTCCTGGAACGGCTCCCGTTTTTATGACGCGGGCTGGACGCGCGTACGTGATTCGCGTCTTCCTCGATCATAAAACGCGATTTCCAGAATCCGTTGGTAAATAACATTTTTAGAGCCGATGCCGGAGGGTGGCTGCCACCCTCTCTCTTTCTCTACTTATTCATGAGTTTTTCACTTATTCAAGAAGCGAGGGTCCGAGAAGAGGCAGAACTCTGGCCGCGTATGGATCGTGCGTCCGCGGTATAAATCAAAAAACTAAACGAGGCGTGCATTTCAGATTTTCCTCGCGACGTTTCCTCGGGAAAATCGCCCGCGTCGTTGCGTCGCGCGGAACGAGGCGAGGAGCGAGGGGAAGATGAAGCTTTTTCGGCGACTCGAGTGAAAGTCCGGAGAAATATTATATATCGCGTGCACTTCTTCTTTCGACACTCGGGCACCGCGAAACGAAATTTTCGAATAGTTTTCTCCGGAAGTTTTCTACTCTGTCGATGGATAAGACGCACGTTGTGTTTCGGGTCGCAGTTCGGGAAGTTCGACAACGTCGTCCGGTGTGACGGTTTTCAGACTTAGAAAGGGAAAAGAATCTTTCTGATCGGCCGTCGACGCTTTCCATCCTGCGTTTTTATCCCGGCTCGCTGTTCCGACTTAATGTTTGCGAATCGAGAAAAATGTTTTAGTAAATTTCGCTGCAGTTGGTCTTCCAAACTGCCTTGAACTCTAACCTTTCTTGCGCATCTCGCGAACTCTCAACTTGCCTCGGCAAAGTTACCTGTACCTCTGCTGTATTTAAAATATTTGTTTAGCTTCTATCTTGTTACGCAATTGCGTGAGAATTGAGATTTGAGGATTTTAACTCGACGTGTCTTTGACGAGAAAACGTAGCATGATCACATGGCCATGAATTTTTGGAAAAATTTAAATTTCACGAGACAATTAGAATTTATTCTTCGTTCTTAGGTATAGTAAGTAACGTAAATGTGATTTTTGGATAAAATTGTGTAAAATATGTACAAATTCTTCGTATAGGATTATACAAAGATTTCTTAGATCGTAGATTTCTTAAATATATTGTATTAAAAAGAATTTTAATTATATAAATTATATTAAGAAATTTTTATATCAATATTATAAATTATATTAAAAAAACTTTTTTAATTTTAAATTAGCTTTTTTAATAAATTAAAAAAGTTTTTTCCTAATTCAAGCAACATTTATATTAACGCTTTGCACTCTGTTGTCTCCTCTACGGAGATGTTCATAATTTATTTCATAATTTATTTTAATCGATGTTGCTAATTGACACATGTCTAAAGAATACAAAGCTTGAGTTTCGTAATGATATTACTATTACTCGTTTGTCTTTCTGAAGCAAGTTTTATTTGATATTTATTTGAAAAGTGTCAGGACACGTCATATTTCAACTACACTCTCGCTTAATTCGAAAACGTGCTACACTTTGCAAAAAAATCGAAATTGGACAGGATTTTAATTTTTGAAACAACAGGCCTAATTACTTTAGAATACCGAAGCTCACCGTGAACAATGATATCGTCAATTGTTGGCGTACACGTTCGACACGCGCAAAATCAACAGCGAGTAACAAGCTGGAGCGTGGTCTAGTTCAATTTCTCAAACGCAACAGTCATTTTTTTTCATCCGTCAGTTAACTGACTTATCGGCATTAAACGTTGTTCAACATCCGCTTTTCCATCTCCGGCTGCGTTCTCTGTTTAATTTCATAATTTTCCAGCTAGATTTTCACGTTTGCTAACACAAAGATACGCGTTGTATGATTTACCCGAGCATGGCGGAAATTTATACGGCAATTATATCATTATACAGTTGTCGTTAATTACGAATTTTAAACGATAACGTTTATCGTTGTTCGGTCGTTAAGAGACACCAAATATCGCGATATTTATTCGCGTCAATGGTGATCGCTTTGGGTAAATTCAATTTGAACCTGGCGAATGTTAATTCGTTGTTTAGTCTGTTTAAATATTCATTTCCCACAGGATTTGTCGCTATCGTTCTTCTCTCGCGCTAATGAAGAATTATAATTATCGCGAGGAACGATATTTTTAACTCGAACGAAGCGCGAAAATTTGTGCGAATAGAAAGGATCGTTATACAGAGTGGTCACTGAAAGATATAAAATGAATGACACAAAGCAAAAATAATTTTTACAAACACGTGTTTTTTTTTAATTTTTTATTATTTTATTTAGAAATATAATTAATGGATTTTTGCAGTATTACGTGTGAAAAACAACATCCCTCAAATGACCACCATTTGTGCTTTTTCAGACCCTTTAAACCCTAAAGCATTCTGTCGAATATAAGAACGATATTAATTACAAATATCATACAAAAATCTTACGTTGCAAATATCTCATAAAAATTCTTAACTGGATCACGAATCAAAAGGCAAAACGTCAGTGCTAGTGGAAGGATCGTTAAATCATCCTCACTGGAGCATCCTACGTCCAAATTGTGGGTAGCTACTAGCATAGCCGATACGGTAGCAAAGTTTGGGGTAGAAGAATGGCAACGACGACGACGACGACGACGACGACCTCTTTCCCCTGTGCAGGCCATTGCCTCCGTTTGCCATCACCTTATCACTGACTTTCTTGGAAGAGGAGTGCTCACCACTCCTCATCCTTTTCCTATGTATACTCTCATCGGGTAGGTCGTGCTCCTGGATAACGGGACACCGATATAACTCGAAGCCAGAGACCCCCTTCAAAAAGACGAATGCCAAGCCCGTCGACTGGTCTTTTGCCCGGATTAACGGGGCTCCTCTCCTTCCCTTGCCTCCTCTTTTTCTTTCTGTTAGCCTCGCACGAGTCGGCGAGTCTCCTCAGCAGCGTCGCTCGTAAACAAAGCCAGGATAAATTGACGTCTCTCCATCCCGTCCTATTTACCACCCAGTTCGTTGATTCCCTCTTGCCAGTCTTTATTTCGAGTTGGTCGAGGCCAGTTACACGGAGACCCTTGCCGAGTTACACTTGCCGCGGCTCTTACAGAACCACCCTACTTACCACTTTGGGAGGTTGGGTTGAATAATCCGACCAACTCTAATGTTCGAACATCAAACTCGACTCTCCCGACTTGGTCGCGTTATCGACTGGGCCAGTTAAACACGGTTATCCATTACACGATTCGACCTGTCACGAGAGACAATACGAGTCAGTTTATTGCACGAGGATCCAACATCCCCGTCTTGACAACTGCAAATTTAGAGCGTTCGTTCAGCTCGAACGCCACGGGGCAAAGACATGGTAATTCTTTCGTTTTCGGCATACATTTACGCGGTAGGTTCGTGCGCGTGAATTTTTGGGATTTTACGCCAGTTGGTAGGTTGGAAATGGAAAGATATTTCGGAACTCGATAACAGATGTATCGGCCACCCAGTTTTTACCACATTTCGCCGTTTTTCGTACGCGATATAATTTTAACGCGCGACGTTTTGTTTAATGTTTTATAAAATGTACACTCTCTCGTAGTGGAAAATATTTTTATATTTTGGTAGAATAAATCTCTTTTGCTACAATAGATCTGGACGGTACATAGAAAACCCGTTTGGGCACTGTGAAACAGTTTCTTCGATCCTCGAAATATAAGAGGGTCGGCAATTCTTCTTTCGTGATTCTCTTCTGCGAATACTTCCCTACGATTGTCGTCGCTCGGAGAATGAAAACTATAATATAGTTTATAATTGAAAGTTTGTTCGGCATTATTCAGAGCCGTCCTTTAAACGTTTATTTTAGATACGGGCCGGGGAAATGTTTAGCAGTCTCCTTGGCGGAAAGTTACAAAAAATGGGGAAAAAGGAAGGGAAGGAGGAACGAGCGCCAGAAATGCGTTTCCTTTGTTCTCTTTCGCATTCTTGGTACTTCTTTCTACCGAGCAGCCACTTGCAAAGAGCTTATTTAAAAGAGAAAGATAGCAAGGCACAATGAAGGATAACGCATTGTCCACCGACGGGGTAGTTAAAACTTGTCTCATAATTACTCTCATTTAGCACCATCCACCTCCGGCACCAGCCACTCATATCTTTCTTTCGTTACTGTCGAGCACCAACTTACTAACGCTTCTGTTTGTTATTTATTTGCACGTCGCATTGCGTTATAGTTGAATTGTAGAATTAATTATTCCTTTGTATGCTACGTCCGTCCACCTGCTCGCCAGCCACTTGTAAGTTTCCATTCCAGTTTTCTGCACAATGTCTAGTGTACGTTTCACTAAACGTGCATTTTAATTCTTATTCGTAATTACGAAAGTAAAGTTAAAACGATAGAAATGATAGAAATTTAAAAAGTTGAAAAAAGATTAAAATTAAAATAGTAGAAAAATTGTAAAATAAAAAATAAAAAATTAATAAAATTATTAAAGTGTAAAATTTGGATAATTTTGAATTAATACGAGCAGAGATCACCACAGATGTCGTCGCAGTAGTGTGGATTTTTACTATAGTGTGGTATGTGATTTCGTATAGCACATAACGGATAGTTTACTATGATATGGCCGATATTGTGTTAACTCTTAACTCAGAGTAGCAATACACAAATCAAGATTATTCGTAGGTTTCAAGTTCAGGTTACACCCAAGGGATCTGATCAGAGTTTGAGCAAATACACACTGCGAAGCAAGTCAGATCTAGTTCAGATACGAGAGATCAACGCTTGAACTTGCATCTGAAGAGTAGATTGAAATTTATTTGAAAAGTGAAACATCCTCGCACGGCCAGTATTAATATTCGAAGGATAATATTTTTTAATATTAATTAATATTTTGGATCCTTGGACGAGATCTATGGTCGTCTAGATTTACAGAAATCGTGTCTGAAATATTATAGCATGGACTCGAATCTGAATTGTCATTTTTGAAATTTGTCTCGAGGTTTATCCACAGTGAATCGAGTTCAAATTTTTCAAACTTTGATTTGACTACGGTCATGATCGCATCTATCAATAACAAAAATTCTATCCACGTAACCGTGCATTTTTATTTAGAAAACCGTAACTCAACTTATCGCGTGATAACTTGCTTTGTTAAAAGATTTATCCGCTGAAATCTTCTTGGATCTTCCGATTCAAAATTTAGATCCCTGGATACCAAAGCGATCCAGAGTCGAGCCACCGGCGAACAAAGTTTGTTTTACTCAAAATCCAGTTTCGACGGACCGGTCGGTGCGCTCGAAGCTGCCAAAACGTAAATACGAGCATCGACGAAAGAAAAATTCGCTCTGAAACGGAGACAGTTGCACGCTGCGTGCCCGAGTTGTCGTCTTTTTCGATTAATGCGTTTCCGGGTTTCAAATATACCATGAAAAGAAAAGGAAAAAGAAAAGAAGAAAGGAAAAGAATATCAGTTCCCCGCGAAATAAGCAAAATAAGCAAATCACCGAGTTTATAAACAGTCGTTGTATTCGCTAGATTCGGGAACAGAATTTGCGAGATGATTCGTCGGACCTTCTAGCCGGATGGTATTTAATACAGGAAATATTTAACACAAAAAGAGGGATAAATTGCTTTACTGTGACGTGAACAGATTAAGCGACGTCGCGGCTGAATTACTCGTAAAATGAAACTCTCTGGCGGCCGTCGGCGGCAAGGGGGGGAGGGGAAGGTACAGAGGGAGGGGAGGTGGTAAATAAAGTTTAACAGCTAGCCAGTTTGACGCTGGTACGACGTTTATTCCGAAACTATTAAAGCCGAAGTTCAAACCAACTGGTTTGCGCAGCTGGTTATTGGACAGATGACGTTATTATAATATACGCTCGGAAATTGCTGCAAATACTGCAGTGTCGCGTCCACAAATTGTTAATTAATTTCCGGGCATTGCTAATTGAAAGTATCATAAATAGAGGACAGTGAAAGGAGTCATTATATTAACAGACATTCGATCAAGCAATTTGTAAATGGTGGTTGCGTTGAAAACTGCGTGTAACCGATATTTAGCAAATTTTCAAACAGGGCCGATATTCAAGGCCCATTGGTGTTATTCACCCGCGGTGCCCTAGTTTCCGTCGCGAAACAATGCTGGTACATCGCGTGAGAAAATATAAGCGATAATGTCGTTTAAATGTAGAATCATGAATGTTTTGTTGAAGAGTTGTAATAAAAATACCAGTTGATAAAGAATTTGTTATTTGTAACAATTGAACAAGTGTTATTTACGATTTGGAGAGCATCAATTCTCTGATGGATGTTCCGTCACTAGGGTTCTGTTTGAAGGGAATTTCAAAAGAAAAGAGTCTACAGTGCACTTGTAGCAAATTCTAGAAGGTAAACGAGACACAAAACAAATTACAGACGCGATCTCGCTCAGTACCAGGCAACGCCACTCCTCCAGGTCTACCCCACGCCCCCTCACGAATCACGTGACCCAAATCAACCAATTGCTAATTTTCGTTGCATTAGCGTTGCACCTGAAGGGCCCAATTTTCTGGGTTACCCCCGCTAAAATCACTTTCAGTGAAAATATCACGCATTATTTTGAAATTTTGATATTTCTCTTATAAATTAAGTATTATGAAGTGTTTGAGTAATATGTGTGAAGTAATATAGCATTTATGAGCCTACATTTATTCAATCCGTTCTTCTCACTTTAGAATGTATTTACGACAAAATGTTCGAGCCATCCTGTACATAAAGATCGTTCATCTTCAATTGTGACTCACGATGGTATTTCCTTCGCTCCTTTCATTTCCCGTGTCGGGAGAAAAAGAACGATAAGCGAGAAATTCAGTTTCTTTTAAATCAACGTCGATGTAAGCTCATCTCAATTTAGTAAGTGTGCCATTATCGCCTTATCAGTTTCACGCCGTGGAACCAATTTTATCGGCGACAAAGTAACAATTTACTCCTGCTGGCAATGTTCCTGGTACCGTGGTAGACTTCCGATGACCAGGTCAGCTAGTAAACGCCTCTGTTATCAACCCGGGTTTACGTGCCGTAAGTTAAACGATCAGTTCTTTGGAAATTCCCTTTCCGCCGGTATCCGAATTTTCCGACATGATTGTGAATATTTGAGAATAGAAAAGTGTAGAAAAGAGAAAATTGTATCTGGAATAGATCTTGCATTCATTTTCGTCATATTTTTTCATTTCCGTAAATATTACTCTGTTTAGCTGTGTTCTCCTTTCCCAAATTCTTTCTCGAATTTTTACATCCAATCAATTTGCCAGGAGAGTTGAAACAACTCTGCTCACGTTGGTTCGATTCTGAAAGAGTGAACCACTTTCTATGATGAAAATATCATTCCTTTCATCCTTTCAAGTAAAATTATGCAGAAGAAAAATGTTACGAATTGAATCGAATCAATTGTACGAAATTCCTTGTTACATATTATAATTACTTGACTGCTCGTCCGTGCAAAAAAAATTCAACTTTCCTTTTAAACTCACGAGAGTGACAAACAGATCGTTATTTAATTACTCGTCATTAAACAGAGGAATTATTAATAATTTTCGTCTCAAGCATATTTCACCAGACACGTCGCTCCTCTATCAAACCGGCTACATATAATGGAAAAATTCGAGGAGGAACTCGAGGAGGAAGAACCTGAAAATACACAGTCGCGGTGCCGGTGGGGGCTGATGTGCGCGCAGACGAGCAACGATAATTTATATTTCACCTCATCTAAATCAAGAGCCTGCTGATAAAGCCAACACCTCGTTCGTGCACGTCGTTCCCCACTATGCCATCCCTCGTTTGTGATTTTTGGTTCGCGTGCACCGACACGCGGAATTTCCTGGCCGTGCACTTTCCGATGAATGTACGCGCACCTATATATCCGAGATGCATGCACGTTGGTGTATAGTGTACGAATATAGCAGCGGCACCAGGCCCGGGGCGCTGCGAAATAGAAAATTGGCCCATCCATTTCTCGTAACACTTTTCCTGCCAAGCGGGATTGCCTGAACCGCGTTGAATAAATGCATGTATCTCGAAGGCATACCGTATTTCAGGCCGCTTCTTCGCGATCTGTACATATATATATATATACTTATTCTCCTTTGGTGGCCTTTCGAATAGAAAGAATCGAGAAGTCATGATTCAGATCCGCCAAGGCGCGTCATCGATACGTTTCGAGAGTTTCGGTTCGTTAGTTGGATATATGGCCATTAACTTTGTCGTGACCTGAAGTGGGTGGTGAAAGTAACTTTGTAAAAGTTTCATGGATTTACAACGTATTTCGAGTGATTTTTCGTAGAAGGTTGTGAGTTCATCTATCATCGACAGTTCTGGATAGTTGAGAAAGAATTCTAGTCTAGGCTGCTTGCTATGTATTCTTTCGAGATAACAGTGGTCGTAGTGACAGTAGAATAAATAGAGTTTTCAAGCGGAATTCATCCTAGATCCTAATAAGGTTTCAGTGATGTAGTAGTTTAAGAGGAAAAAATTAATTTAAGACGTTCCATTAGTTGCTAAGGAGTTAACACCCGAGAGGATTCTCTCGAGTAAAATCGTTCCTTAAATAGAAAGAGAAATACAGGAGGGACCGTAAAAAAAAAAAACACTAAATGCAAGAAGTATAATTCTTACTTAATAAGAAAAGCTTAGATGTGCATGATGTGTGTCTAAAATGTGTCTATAAAGCAACGTATCTCTATTTAGGTTTCTTTCCCTAATTGTATACAAAAATAAAAATTTGCAGAAATAATCAATCTATTTATGTGATATTTATTGAGTATCTGTCTGCTTGAACTTAGATTACTCAAGCCTAAATGATTTTGAATTGAGAAACTTGGCTACATGAGCTTATAATCAAGTAACTTGATCAATTCGACTCTTTAGGATCTCTAACAAGAAGATTAATTATACCTTTCTCTTTCTCTTTCTCTTTCTCTGACAGTCGAATTCATTGAACGATTCGTGATAGATCGGCGGCATCGCGATAAGTTTCTTCGCTGTTTTCGGATTTCCTCTGTTCGGATATCGCGTTGCAAATTTATCATTCTTCAGTCATTAATCACTCGGCGGGTATTGTCGAGATCGATGTTGCTCGGAACGTCGATTATTTGGACAAGTTGACCGACAACAACGGCCCAGCAACATTGATAATAATCGTACCCGTTCCCGTTATCCCGGCAGTAATTGTTCTTACATCTCGAGCACTAGAATTTCACATTACGGTATGTGGACGATTAGGAATTAGGAGCTCGACATCTGGATAATCGATGTTCGAATAACCCACATTCCACTCTGTACAACCAAAGACGATACGATACGCGCAGGTTGTATCAATTTCCAAATCATTTGCGTTCGTACTCGTCGAAGTGTTATTACGCGCAAGTGGATTGTACTTTAATACTGGAAATTTCACACACAAGTTGCTGCACGGAGATAATTGATACAAAGGAAAGTGATACAGAGATTGAAATTCTATTGTTGGAAACGCTGTATCCTGATGGATGGCTGACTGTATAAACACCATTAACACAGGAGCTGATAGACTGTACACGATATATTTGAACGATGTATTCTGTTTAACGCGTTGGATATCGCAGAGGTCATTGGTCATTGCTACTAGACTTGCCAGAGACGTCACATGTGGGTCATCGGTGTCCTGCAATGCCCGAATTAATTCGCGCGTTTAAATTAAAAAATATTGTCAATTGTCGCAGCGACGATGAAGTATTTAAATAATCTTTTTATATTTTTACTATGGGACCAGCATTTCTTATTCTGGTAGTGTTTGTCTCTCGGGATTTTACAAAATCTTTCCATTTCATGCTAGAAAAAGATAAAACTGATAGTTACTCTAAAGAGAAAGTATATCATCTCATATGAATAAATAATAAATTTACTCGGCGGTATTAATCAGAAATTTATAAAAGAAAATTCATTATCTTAAAATCTATAAAATCTCTGTTATAAAAGAAAAAAATCAACGAATACAATTGTATGTTTTCTATTCTTCCATTATATCGTTACATATATTTTCTTTTTATTTATTTATTTTTTTGAAATATCTATCGTTCGAAAAATGTCTGACTGGTATCCACCCTTACCACTGTGCCGTTTCACGAACTTTTCATTCTTCCGATGGTTCGTGCCAAGGAACAAACATCCTCGTCTAACATTCGAGTTGTATTCGGTGGTGAAGCGTTGCGAGATATCGAGTTTGCTACTGTTCGCAAACATGTGGTTGGAAAGGGATTGAAGGAACGCCAATCCAGGGCGAAGGGAAAAGTTCCTTTCATTATTCGAGACTCAACAAAATTCTCGTTCTTGCGGTATTCATCGACACGGTGAATGTAGGATGCAGATGAGAGATAACTGTTGTTAGTATAAAAATCTTGCTTCTCGTCGTCAGTTTGATCAATTGTCAGGTCTCGAAAAATTTGTACATTGATACGAATTTTTCATCTTTGAAGTTTCCTAGTTGTAGATAGTAATTTAACTTGTTTTCATTTTCTAAATATAAATGATCATATATATGTTTAAATTGTCTCAAAAGTTTCTTCGAAATAAATAATTAACACGTGTACAACGTAGCTGATACATACATCCAAGTTGAGGAGTGAGACACGAGGAAAAATTGTGGAAAAAATATTTCGTAATCATTTGCACGTGAAGCACCTCACGTGCAAGTTTTTACAGTATTAAATTATTCGTTGGCATTGTAATACAAATTGGATCCACAACGAACCTGTTACGATCTCATCCGCTGCTATAATAGATCTTATTTATGGTGACAGATAATGCAAACTTTTGAACATTCTCTTTAAAATACCTCGCTGGACAGCTCTTTTGCATTGTCAACCGATTTAGCCAGGTAATTTATTACAGACGGAGGCTTTTTTTTTCGCCGTTGCTCGTTTTCCCGCTCGGGCTTATAAATATCCGACGACATTGATTTTTATACGCATTCGTATCGCTATCGATACCCGGCAACGATGATTTCGCAGGGTTTCTTCACCGGAATGAAAACAGCGGAAACGCTCGGAGAATCAGCCAAATTATAGGCAACAATCACCGTTATTCCCAAAGCAAGAATAATTAGCGAATTTTCAAGTGAAATTGTCAACGCGCGCGACACTTGAAATTATACCAGTGTGACGCAAGTACTTTGAAAAGGCTTTCGACCGTGCGCGTTTGCAACGCATTGTCGAATAATAATGATATTTGGCCAAGTTAAATGGCTTTGTTACGGCCGATTATATTTCGACCTGCCAATTTTACCCGAGAACCACGATTATTCGAATTATTACACGCGACACATCGGATATCGTATAATCGACATACGATTTCGCGATCGAAAGGGAACAACGGGAGAAGGGAATTTACGAGAACGACGAGAGCGTGTATTTTTTAAACGAATTTCCGCGAATTTTTCCATCCGCCAATTTGTGCGCAAGAATCGCGGATTCATTCGAATTATTGTTACTCGCGAATATCACGTAATCCGTACATGATTTCACGATGGCGGGAACAACGAATTTATCATCAACGTCAATATTTATATTACGCGTAAAAAATAATTTGCGAAAATGTTGCTCAGCGATTCTGGTGTACTCAAAATCGCGCAGAAAGCACACAATGCGGAAAAAAAAAGAAAAAACGTTCAACGCGCAACTCCCGGGGTTTCGGTTTTCAAATTATACTCTGAAAAATGTATGTATAAATAACAATCCTCGGTCTAGTTGCAACCCATTTCCAAAGCTTTTCTTTATCGTGTTTGTGATATAAATAACGCGTGTTCGGATGCGTCTAAACGCTGCAAAATGTTACGAATTACGCTGTAAAATGATTTGACCATTTTCCATCAGTTTTTCTCACGCACGGGGTGTGTATTTTAAATAAGACAGGGACGACGCGCGTTTAATTTTCCACAACGTGGCGTCGGCTCGAGTTCCTGATAGGTCTCTGGCATTAGATCGGGCGCGATATCCATTTGAAAATGTATATAGTCGATGATGGATTCCGCAGCTTGATCAAGAGGTAACCAGGTAAATGCATATTTAATACGCCGGTGTCGAATGGATGCTCGGCCGAATAAATATTTTCTACGCGAGGGATGACTGACGTTTACACGGCCAAATTACCGTTATTTGCGGCGGTACAGAGGCGAGGCCGATGAAATGTAGTAACCCGAGTGAAAATTAGGTGATTTTAAGCGTACCGGAACGGAGCCACGTTTGATGCATTGCATACACAACGAATTGTCAGTCGTATCAAAGGACGCAATTCGAAACCAACATCGGCAATTTCTGCGCGCTCGTATCGATGCCCATTAAACTCGCAACGGCACGTCATATTGCCAGCGACGTATGCTGCCTCGTGAAATTGTTTGACGCTTTGCTGCCGTGTAAAATTTTTACGCAGGCATTGCAGAAAACAAGAGACAAGAGATAGTTTATCGCGAGATGAATTTTATAAAATGGAACGAACGGCTGTAATGTACCCGTGAAATTGACGATCGTTGTTAATACTGACGAAATACGTACTACTAGACAAATACTAATTGTAAGTATTTAAAGTTTCTTTTTTTTTTTCGTCATTAGAGGTGCGGCTGAAAAACATATTAACTGAAGAGATGGATAGATTTGAGGTAGATGAGAAAGAGAAAGTTGCGTTTCGTCTCGGAGTCACTGCTTAGACTCATCCAGTAGGGCTGATAGCAGCGACTCCTTACAGACGCTTGTTGTAACTATCCGCGCTAAGGCTCGGTCACCCATCCTAGCGGGGTTCCGTACACTCTGCTTGCTTAACATCGAAGATCGGTAGGACCTCGATGCTAGGCGCACAGCCACTTGAGGCTTGTGCTAGTCAGTGTTTGGAACTCGTAATCGAGGAATCATAGGCCGCTACACTAACAATAGCAATATACGTCGCGTAATTTTATGCCTTTCTTGTTCGAATGCATAGCATAAATATCCATTTAAAACATTATTCGCGCTTATCAACGCGATGAATATTTTGTAGCTTACACATTTTCAGATTCATTCCAATACGTCCAACGTCAGTTGCGTTTCATGACGATCCCGATTTGAAAATTTCAAAATACGTGTTACAGACAACGCGTATGTTTCGTAATGTATTCAAAATACTTTCATCAGCTACTCTATATGCATGCATATCGTGTTGCAACTCGCGGATAAATTCAAAAAATGGACAAAAGAGACGTACAACGAGCGAAAAACAAAGAACCTTTGGCGAATGTTGCATGCGTCTGTCCGCATGGAAGTTTTAAAAGCTTTGCCATTCGAGAAGTTCGGAGCCATTATCGACCAATACGTTACCGACACGAAGGTATAATCGATCGATCGATCGGCAAACTGACTGGACGAGGCCGTGAACACTGTACTTCTTAATTCCAAACTCTCTCCGCGCCTTTTATTTTTCTTTCCCTTCCCTCCTCCGTCCATTTTCGTTCGCTCGCCGTTAGCTTCTCTCGTCGATCTCCCCTCCCCCTCTTCTTTGTTTCTCTTCCTCTTGCTCGCTGGTTTTCCGCTTTTATACACGCACCTAGCCGTTCTTCGTCTATCGAGCGCAACCGGCACGGAAGGGCCGCTGAAGAAGTTCTGTTCGAACGAGTCGGCAGCCTGTCGAGTAAAGTAGAGTGGCCCAGGCCACGAATTTAAGTTCGGTGTTCTCCGCGAAATGCTTTCCTTCTCCCTAGACAGACTGAGAGCCGGCTTGTTGTCGTTACCACTCCCGGCGTACTAAACCATCGTTGCTACTCTCGCGTTTAAAGCTTCCGGAAAAATTGGATATCCTACCGCGTAAGAAACGGTTACCTCGATAAGAACGTTAAGCACCGTATTCACCGAGCGTATAATGGCGGATGTTTTATAAAACTTTCGTTTCTTTGTTTCCTTTTTTTTTTTTTTTTTCATGCGTTCAAAACGAAGTGCACTGTTGATTCCTGGCGTTTCAGCTTTGTGCACGAAGAGATCCTTTCGGAAGGAAACACAGAGGTGTCGTTATCTATTTGATTTCGATTCGGCGATATCGCGCATTGTTGAAATACAGCGAACGATCGAACGATTCATTCACGCTGTAGCTCCCCTGCCATAGTCACTTTGTATTTCTTTTTCTTCCATTTGTCTTTCTAATCGCGCAACGTTCCCGTGTAACGATCAAAGGGAAACTTTCATCGATCCCGCGAGAGATGCCACTCGAGCTGATAAGTGGTTTATTCATCATTGACATAATACACACGAACAGTTATTTTCCCAGCAACTAAAATAACCGACGACTCAGCTGTTGTTCCGCTTCAAAGGAAGTAATTTTCCTTTTCGGTTCTTTTTTGTAATCGCACATGCACGAACAATGGAGCTCCGTTTATGGTTTTACCACCTATTGACAACTTTGAACGATGTATATCTTTGCGATACAAGTTCCAAAATTAATTAGCATCGATGCTAAAAATGCTAATTAATCAAGTTTAATTGTCGTTCAAAGTTGATGATTAGCAAGATACGAGTATTTCCATGACTCACTGCAATGAATTTCATTTGCTTCAGTCGGTGTTCGATTAACTACTTTTAAACATTATTTACAGTAAATATTGAAGAGTTAAGGTGATGGATGCATGATGGAAGGGATGGATAGATTTGAGGTAGATGAGAAACAGAAGATTGCGTTTCGTCTCGGAGTCACTGCCTAGATTTATCAGTGGGGCTGATTGCAGCGACTCCTTAACCTCAGACGCTCGTGTGTTGTAACTATCCGCGTTAAGGCTGGACTCGGTCACCCATCCTAGCGGGCTTCTGCACACTCTGCTTGCTTAACATCGAAAATCGGTAGGACCTCGACGCTAGGCGCATAGCCACTTGCGGCTTGTGCTAGTCAGTGTTTGGAACTCGTAGGCCGCTATAAATATCTCAAATTTCGGACTAGAAATTTGGTTTTTCTTTCAAATCGAAACCATATGTAGTTCGTGCCAAAGAGTGTGACAAGACAAAGGATTTAAATGGACTTTTACATGATTAAATCCATTTGTTAGAACATGGATCTTTATCCTCCAAAAGGTCGCTGGTATAAAAGAAAATTGGTGGACACTTACTGTACAAGTTCCAATTACACGAAATATTCCCGCAAGTAAAGTTTTATTCGTCAGTGAATTTTTTCGCTGAATTTGTTACGCGTCCATTTTCAACAAGTACGATCGAGTAGCAGCTGGAAACTTGCTCGCCAAACAGGTATTAATGAAGTTTCAGTAAATTCGCGTGATCATGCGACCGTCGAATTCGATGCGTTCGGTTAATTCTCGAAACTGTGCCATTCCGCGTGAATAATGTGTCATTCGACTCGTGTATCCTCGCGCGAACGTTGCGATTTTTAATTGGATCATTAGAACGTTTAGTAGCTCTGGCGAAACGAACCGGTCATTGCGGTAGGGGAATAAACGGAAACGAGTTTGGGAGGGGGGGAGGGGGCACTTTATACCGCTTCGGCTGAATTTCATGGCGGATGAGAGGCATCCGACTCACGTAGAACGCTCGAGAAGCTTTATGCACGGCGTACGGTTCGGTGAGAATGAAATAAAACGGAACGTTTATGCTTAAGTGTAAAACAACAATTCTGCCTTGCTTGGCGCAAGCGTGATTCGTTTTCTTAAACGCGGAACAAGATAAAAGCGACGCCATAGCGTCGTTCGATCCTCGTGTCATTGCCTCGGTTGATTTGTTTCTCAACAAAAATCGGCTATTTAACGTTAAAACTATCGATTTAGTTGCTAAATTACATGATTAATCGTTGTATTTTCAAAATAATCTGTTTGGTATGGATTCTTCGAATTATTCTCATGTGAATTTATTTATTATTAATTCGACTTTTGTTACGTTTGAAAAATTCATGTTACGTGTGTTGTATGAAACATTTTGAAATGTAATTGGCACTGTTACGAAGGAAGGCTGTCGTGGTTGTATCAATAAAAATCAATAAAATTTGAAACTAATCTGAAATATTGAGACACATTGAATCCTGAATATTGCCGAATATCGAAATTTATTGATTTAAATATTTTTATGATTTCTGTATGTACATATATCTGTAATATACACATATATAGTTATATATATATGTAATATACATCTGTAATTTACATATATATATATTAGTTGTACTATACATCTCGTAGTTCCTACCTACATTTTCAGATTTGTACCAAACTTAACCAAGACAATCGTGACAGTCACGTCCCATTACAGTGTTGACGCTGTGCCAAAATAATTTATTTTACATTCATCGAAAATTACTATAAATGTATTTACAGAATTTACAGAAACAACTTTTACACATATTACAACGCAAGGATTAACGAACGAGAAAGAAGGATTCTTTCGAGAAATAAACAGACACGTCAACCTGACGTAATGAACGCGACCTAGATTCCTAGACACCTCAAGAAGTGTTAATTTATACACCAAACGCATGTAACTGTCTTTTCTAGCAGCTTCGTTGCTAGCATACCTCCGTCGTTACGTGCATGCTCGTCGTTCTTTGTACACGCGTACGCATTTACGGTTCAGACGTGCAACTCGACCGCGTAAGGGAGAAAAATGGAAGGAGAAAAAGAAACGAGGGCTGTGCCTATGTTTCACTCGTTCGTATGTTCACACGGTTCTTTACGTTCCATTTTCTTCCATTATGCACAGTCGCGTCGTTGACCGTTGTAATTCGAATCGGATAAACGTCGAGATTTTACCGGTCGTTGGATTGTTCCGTCGCCCCTATTCTGAGCCGTGGGGGCGGGAGAAGGAGGGGGGAGGGGGGTAACTGCATCGATTCGTTAAATAATTCCTCGCTATGGGGACAATTAATTTCGAGACGCCGAGAAGCTCGAAGCTCGTCGCTTTGTTTTGCTCGCTCGAACGGTAACGGAAAGGAACGACAATTGGAATGCTTTCTTTAAGAAAGTAGAAACAATTCCGTCTTTTCTTTTCTGCCCGCTTGTTCCTTCCACTTTTCTTTTCTTTCCTTAAATAACGACGTTGACAGCGGACGGAGGAATTCATCGCGGAGTCGCAGCGAAAACGTTATCGCGAAGACGTGGGACGTATTTTGGAGAAAAAAGAAAGCACCTCCTTAGCTTTTGACTAAATTCCTCGATAGACAGAACCACTCAACGGTTCTTGCACTTCCGAATCGTTGGTTCGTGATTCCACTTTGGTATATTTGAGGTTTGGACACGTCGGACAGAGCATTCTAACTCTAATTCGAAATTCTATATTTTTAAGTAGAGCCGGACACTTTGTTTCAATTCCCTTTTATTCGATTCCAGTTACGACTCTAAAAGGATTCGTTCTGTACTTTGTTCATCGCTATTTCTTGAAAATACAATCCTGTGAAATTCGAAAAACTCGAGGTATAGTCATATCCCTTTTCAATTGAAAAATTTTTTTGTGATTTGTGCAACAAAGTCCTAGTATTCTAATGATGATAAAATTCCAATAATTAATATAATTAATTGCCGTATTTTACAGAATAATCTTATTATCATTTGTGTCATTTCAGACAACTTCGAGATCTTTTGTTATATTTGAAAAATTCATATTATACGTGTTGCATAAAACATTTTAAACATTGTTTAAGATGAGAGAAGGCTATATGATTACGTTGATTTGAAATTTGAAACCAACACAATTATAAACCAATATAATTACGCCGATTTGATATTTGAAGCTAATCTGAAATATTAAATTACTGTAATTAAATACCGAGGTTTATTGATATAATGGATTATCACCGTTTAAGTACTTTTATGATCTCTGTAAAATATCTATATTGTATATAGTTGCACTACAACATCTCGTAGCTTCTATCTACGTTTTCAGATTTAACAATCACGACAGTCACGCCTGATTACACTGTTAACGAAACGTCGAAGTGTTTTACATACACATATTTGTCTTTCAAAACAGAAATTTTCTTCTAATTTCTCATTCCTTGATAAGACAATATGCGAATCATTTTGATCAATTACTCGAACCAGTGTCGAGATCAACTTATTTGATCACGGTGCGATCAAGATGCAAGTTCTTTCTCGACGTGGATACGGGAGGGAGATAGATGTTGCGGAAAATAGAGATTCATCGGTCGTGACCTGATAAGTCGCACCGAGTGTACCGTGTCCGATAATATCCATATTGAATTGAATAGGCTCGCTGGTACGTGGCGAACACAGTTCTGGCGCGTGACGGTGAACAGCGAATCCCTTCGTCGTAATTGAATGATGGCCAGCGAATGATATTAATGCACGAAGATTGGCACCAGGATACATTGGAATGATCATGGATCTGTAGCGTGGTTGGCTGGCTTTCACAAAGCGACCGCTCGTAATCCTGCATCCGGATTTCTCGGAAAGGCTCGTGGAGTATATCATACATACGACGAACCGAGGGAGAATTATACGCGGAACCCGGCGTAGACTGGTCCGTCATTACATCTCTACAGTCGAATACCGGCCAATGATAGATGCCCGCCTCTCTGCACGAAGACAGTGGCCCGTGTTGGCGAACGAATTAACCGGAGAGTTCAGCGTACACAGAGTTTGCATGCAAGATTTCCAACGTGAACTACGACCCGTTCAAATTGCCCCTTTCGATGGATCTCCCTTCATTTCCTTCGCGTGCCTCGTCGATATTTCGCTCGAACGAAAATAAAGACTCTGGAGGGTTTAACTCTGTCCTCGCAAAGGGCATTATTTTTTAGCAGGAAATTAACTTTAAATGGCTCGTGGAAGAATCTTTAAAGAAAATCAAAATTCTGGAAGACTCAAAATATTCTTACGAGGACTATTATTTGAGAACGAACACCATCGTGGTTCATATACTGGCAAAGTTTGGCGAAGTTTGAAATGAGTCTGAAAATATACGTGCAAGTTGTAAAATGTGTATACTATGATATGAGTTCTTTGAGACGAGCGTCTTCTCTGCCAATTTTATATTCATAAAATTTCTACCTATGCTGTATGACTGCAATGAATATGTGATAACTTTTACGTGCGTTTTCGGTTATATTACCAACGTAGTCATGGTAACGATCATGTATAGTATAACGTTAATCCATCAAAAGGTTCGTAAATCGTAAAAAATATATGTTTGTGTTTAAAATTAAATCGTAAAAAATATATAGTTGTGTTTAAAATTTGGAAAACTGCGAGTATCTCAGCAGTTTATACACACACACACACATACACGCGCATACACATATATTGCTGAGATACTCGCAGTTTTCCAAATTTTACAATATATACATACATATATATATATATATATCGCATAGGAACTGAATTTCCGCAAGTGCGTTCAACAGCCAAATCTCGCGTTTCCGGTGGAAATCGAGCCAAGATCAACATCTCCAATCAAACGGAATCTACTCTCAATCCCTCTGTGACTTTGAACACCGCGGAAATTCGGCGGAAACGCTTCGGCGCGTCGTTCATCGCGGTGTTTAGCAAAGTCCATCTGTTCCTTCAACGAGGCTAATGCCACGAGCTTCATACGCGCGCGTCCCCAATGGCATTTACGAACAGTTTAATAAGATCGGTTAGCCGGGCAGCTCTCCGCACGCAGCCCGCCCGAACGTGCAATACAAATTCCAGGTTGCACGTGGGATTAGAACTGATCCATCTACAGTCCGACTTAATGGTACGTGTGATTACGTGGGAATATCCTGTCGGCTGATAGCTACTACCAGCAGACAGTTGCTCGCACCTACCCGGTCCCCGTGTATTCGATAATTGTCACCGGTAGTTTCGATGATCGCCGCCAATTATCGTGTATACGCGCGTGAAATACGCGCTGCCGGGCGCCAAACTTCGATCAGACGAGATCGAGATTCGTCGCGCGATTCGAATCTCTACGTGCTGTAAACTCTGCGCTGCGTGAAGGGGGGGGGGGGAGGTAGGTAGAAAAAGAGAGAAAAATAAAAAAAAAAGAGAGGAAAAACTGTAGCAAAGTAAACGCTTGCACGTTGTGAGCGACGTAGCTAACTTGTTCCAATGCGCGGAGGGATCGATAGAGCAATCTGCTTGATGCAGTTTGATACTCGCGTAGATGCGTTCTCGCCATCGAATCGACTCCGAATCCTGGCTTTTCGATGGAAAAATACCAAACGGCCGAGTGTTCCGGAATCAACGATCGGCGCGTACCAATGGCGGGGCGTTGTTGATGATGAGTAGAAAGGTCTCGACGGGTGTACCCGGCGTTCTTGATAGCGAAACAATCGCCATCACATGGAACGCGTTTTAGTTTTCGTTCGGCTGCTTGGATTTCGACGCGTGTCGATATGGCTTGTTAACTCCACTGATGGGCAAAAACGCAATTTATTCCACGCTCGCGTTTCCTTTCTTTCTTTTCTTTTTTCTTTTTTTTCTGTTTTGTTTTTGTTTTTGTTTTACGTTTAATCTACTCCAGTTTTCGGCAGAGCTTACGGCACGGACGATCGTTGGATTTAGTTCAGTTTGGATGCATAGCCGCGAAGCTATCGGGACGTTAGCGAAGTGTTGTTGTCTCTCTTTGATGGTGTATTTTCTTTCCCCGAGGAAAATTTTTATTCCAAGTTTTAATTTACGTTGCAGCATCGACGTTTGAAGCGTTTAATTTCATTTCTACGCGATGGGATTCTTTTTCTTTTTAATGAAATCGACTCGATTAAAAATTCCAAAACGAAGCAGTCTCTAACTCTCGAAATTATTATTTTAATCCTCTTTACGATTCAATAATACCGGTTGAGCATTGAGCGAAGTTTACTTCCGATAAAATGCGCGCTTCTTAATCTCTCTTTCTGAATTCCTTCGTCGAAATAGGATCAGTGCTACGACGATTATTCACCGGTAGATATTTGAATGAAATTTCAATCTGTATCAATGAACATAATACTCTCGCAGGTGTGCTCACGCTACATACATCAAACAGGTACGAAATCGTTAAAACTGTGTGTGTACACTGTCATTACAGCATTATTGAATCGTGTATATTAAATTACACGTAGAGTTATTGAAATTCCAGTCGCTTTATTCGATTACGGAATCAAGCTGTTGTATAATACGATCAGCGAGCAATATGATAATAAACAAACAGGCATTTGTTCATTTCCACGTGTGCGGCAGAAAATGTGAGTGTACACCTCTCAAAGCTTTGCGAGAACTAACGATAGAAAGGAATGACGTTGATTAACGAGCGATATAGCATATATATACGCGTGTGTACAAACGTGAAACTGATTTTTGATCATACTGCATGAATACGTATCATAACGTTGACGGATACGCGAACGGTACTTGACCGCGTTCGAATTGGTATTGATTTTAATAGCACGTTGATGGTCTGCATGCAAATGAGCCGATTGGAGGCATTCGGTCTCACAGATGTATAAGGAGCGAATATTAATGCTATTGGACCATGGTATCGCGCGGCCATTGAATGCTAGACAGATACTATTAACACGGAAGAACGTGAACGGAGGTTATCTTCCTGTGATTTTGCAAATTGGTCGAAATATACCAGTTCAAGTACGCGTAAACATTGTACCGTCATTTAACATTGAAACGAAGAATTTCAATTTTTATTTTTATCGGTGGAAGTGATTTTAGCGGGGATAACCCAGAAAATCGAGGGCAACGCTCTTCAGGTGCAACGCTAATGCAACGAAAATTAGCGATTGGTTGATTTGGATCACGTGATTCGTGAAGGGGCGTGGCGTAGACCTCGAGTAGGAGTGGCGTTGCCTGTAATTTATTTTGTATCGATTCAAACGTTTGCACATCGATAAAATTTTATGGGGAAAAAGTCGTCTTCATTTGCTAGTCGGAACAGTTGCTCCTGGACCTTTCAGTGAGACGAATCGTACTGGGGTACAAGTCGTGCAGTTTTTTTATTTCTCTTTTTTTGTCACTGCTAAAATGGTGAATCGCAGAAATACTTTCAAATTTTTTAATTTATTAATTTAAAAGTTACAGAAGCACTTTTTAAACATATTTTTTTAAATTAAAAGATTACAAAATTTGTCAGCGTTTAACGTGCGACTTTGTAATTTTATTTCAGTGAAATAATCCAGCAAATTTTTCATGTCTCTTTTACGATACAAATTTTATTATTTTTACCAGTGAGAATTTCCATAGTTTTAACATGTACTACAGTATGGATATTCCGCATATTTTTATACATATTTATACATTTTATAGAATTTTACGCTCTAAAAATGTTACAGTATTCTAAAAATTACACGTACGCATTTCCGTCGACTAACAAAGTTTCGAAAACTACGATTCAACGCACGTTTTCGTTGGTAAGAATTTTCAATTGCAAACGAATTTCTATCGCAAGGCAGTATCAATTATTCAGGGCCTTTGAAAATTCGGCAAGTCAACTGCGAGTGAACGTTTACTCTGATTACCAAAGTTTCAAACACCTTCTTTACTCGCGCATAATTTTAGTCGCAATTATTTATACACACAGTACATTTAAGCAGACATTAGAAACTGTATGTTGGCGCGCTTATGCCTGGCACCGTGACACGGTAGAATTTGTCACAAGGTAGCTGGAATTCCAGCTTTTACCGTGGCAACGTTTAGTTCCACCGTGTGACGTTCAACATTTCTGGCTTTACTGTCTTACGCGTGTATTAACGTACGAGTGGAATGCATCTGCGAATGCGTTCTATTTATCGGGCATTCTGCGCGCAACGTATAACGTGTATAACGCGTATAACGTGGTATATACGGTCAGATCGTGCGCTCGATATTGCTGTTGATGCTGGAAACGCAAGGAAGAGGATGAAGAGGGTCGGCGCTCAGTATCAGCTGCGTTTGCCCGCGACATTGTCCGACGAGAGGACATTCTGTCCCAGTCTGTGCAAATTTTACTGGACCAAATTCAAAAATCAATACTTCCCACGCGTGAACGCAAAGATGTCCACATTTCGCCGCAAACATCTCATCTCATCTCAAACGTTTCGTTTCACTTTCGTTCTTCGTACACAGAGCAGGCTCGAGGTACTTTGGTTAATAATTTTTCGATGAAGCAAGTTTCGTTTCCGCGAGAAAACTTCACTTTTCGCGAATGAAAATTGTCTCTGCCGCGCGAGAAGTTGCACGATTGCGCGGAATATTTATGGGGCAAATGTATACATACAGGATGGCCGTATACCGAGAGTTTAACAGGCAAACTTTGTCTGTGCACTCCGGGCATAATCAAGCGAAAAATGTTACACAAACATAGGTTAGTTAAAACTTTATTAAAAAACTGCACGACTTGTACCCCAGTACGATTCGTCTCACTGAAAGGTCCAGAAACAACTGTTCTGACTAGGAAATAAAGACGACCTTTTTTCCATAAAATTTTATCGATATTGAATCGCAAACGTTTGAATCGATAGAAAACAAATTACAGGCGCGATCGCTCAGTACCAGACTACTCGAGGTCTAGCTCACGCCCCCTCACGAATCACGTGACCCAAATCAACCAATCGCTAATTTTCGTTGCATCAGCGTTGCACCCCCGCTAAAATCACTTTCAGTGATAAAAGAAATGATGACGTCGCTTCGAATCTGTCATTTCCCCAGATTTTAAAGATGCACACGTGCACACGCATCGTGTATCTCACATTATCGCGATCGGAACGTAACATTCAACGCTGAACTCGCTTGTTCTAACTCTCTTGCTCCGCTATTCTCCTCTCTCCCATTCGCGGGAGACGCAAGCGCCCCGTAGTTGAACCGTAAAAAAAATCAGAAATTGTTGTTTCGAAGTTCAGCATTCAAATCCTGCGTCGGTTGATGCTCTTTTTTATGGAGCGCGTGTACAGAATATCGGAGAGAGCGCGAAGAACGGAAAAAGAGAGAGTGAGAGAGAGGAGGAGACTGTCGTTGTACTTGTGGCTCTCGTCTTGCGCTCTCGCGTGGAAATTTCGTTCCATCCCTTCTGACTGCGCGACCGGTTGGTTACCGATGCGAACCGCGCGTACGTGTGCACAACGGTGTGTGTGTGTGTGTGCGGTCTTTGGACGCGACGCGTTCTCGGTGCAGCGCGTTCGCCGTGCTCGGCGAGCACGCAGACGTGGAAAATAGTTATCAGGAATCCAGTGCGCCCGTTGTCCTGGCCATGTACTCTCTCTCTCTCTCTTATATTCGAAATCTGCTGTATTCTATAATATATCTGCAGACGCAAAATTCGTCCAACTTCTCCTTTTTCCGCCGCTTCCGTGCCTGCCTTTCCGGCCGACGGGGCACGCGGGGCTCGCTGAAACAGGTTAATTATGAAAATCGCGAGAGCTCTCTCTCTCTCTCTCTTTTCTCCATTGCTCAGTCATCTCCTCTCATCCACCGTCGAACCACCCTCCGCCGCTTCGCGATAAAAACGTGGAATTTGAAATTTTTCTCTCTTTTCGATCCTTGATGCTGAATGCAGAAGGGAGGGACAGAAGAGGGCAAGTCGCAACGTTTTCTTGCGCGTTCGCGGTTTACAGTTTTCCTCCTGCCCCCCCCCTCCCCCCAGTTTTAACGTCAATGCGCTTAATGGAACCCCGCATTGTGCGCCGCGCGTTGTGCACCAGGGAGATTCTACTTCTCCAACGTTTGCCGCATAATCGTACGTACTTACGTGCACACGTACCCGTGCTAGTTATGTCCATCCATATGTGCTCGGAGGGTTTGCGGGGCGTGTGCGCCTCCCCGGTGCTGTACTGCGGTTGGATCGCGTTCCCGGTCGACCGCTTGGCACCTGAGTGGTATGCACGCACGGAAAACGGTTACCGCGAATTTGCCGCACCTGGCCATCCATTCTTTGCGCGACGTTCCGACCAAGCCGCGTCGCAACCTCCCGTGGATGCTCCCGGCGAAACGGAGAAATTTACGACGGAAGGAGGAGATGACTTTCGCGAGGAGGGGTTGATCAATTTGGAAACTCTCGCAAATTGGATGGAGATCGTGACATTTCCTTTGTTATATCGTACAGTTTCTTTCTCGCGAATGTACTATGCGCATACCAACGCGCGATTTCACTTGTGAATTTTTCTGGCAATGCGAATGGACAGTAGATAAAGGTACGAAAGATTATTGGGGTTTCTAATGTATTGGCTGGAAATATTGATCAGTCGCGAGAGGACATAGAATTTCAATATATACATATATTGGGTTACAAAGCTTGGCAAATTTCAAAATTCATTTCTTCCGAGAAAGGAGATTTTACGGAAAACGGGAAACCTTTGTTCCACAACTTTTATTTATTTTCACGTGTAGAGTAACGCTTTGTGAATTGCGTAGCAGATTCTCGTATATTTGGAAAACTGTCAAGCCCAATTTCCTCGAAAATAAAGCAGCTTCCGACGTGATTTTTATCTTACTTTCAGATTTACTCGCAGAATCTTTCTGGTTCGCACTACTGTACATAGCTTGCAACGTCATTAATAATTGTATACTTAAAATTATATACTCTCCTCCTGCGTGTAAATTCTATTCTTTCCAAACTCGTAGAAACACATAATTTTGAATAGTTGTAGGTTACTGTCAAATTTAAGGTAAAACACGTGATTTTTCTCACCGTAAATTCATTGAATCTTTGTACACGATGCCTTTAAAATCTGTGGTAAGCGAGTTAACGTCCAACGCGCACCATACGAAATAGTTAGCGTGCGCACGCGATGCGATCGTTATAATAGAATCGGGATATTATTTCCGGGATATCGAGAATTTACTGTACTCGATGGTGAACATGTCACGTCTCTTCTTGTTACGAGAACGTTGGTAGCTTCTTAGATCTGGGTCGGCGGTATAAACGGCGGCGTGGCGCGCTCGTGTAACTATTATATAATACTTGGACCGTGGAGATTGTAAAGTCGATCCTCCTCCTCCTACCTAAACGCGTGCGTGCACACCCTTGTTCGGAAATATTAGAACGCCTGCTGGCCTCGTACAGAACGTGGCAATTAATTCTAAATTGCTAAATATTGGAATTGTGAAATATTTTGTACTTGCGTAAGATTTTAGGATCGAAATAGTTTGAGAGAGACAACTAAGCAAAGATATTGAAAAGATACTGGAAGATGAGATATATAGAGACAGAAAAAACTGCACGACTTGCACCCCGGTACGATTCGTCTCACTGAAAGGCCCAGAAGCAATGAACACGACTTTTTTGCCATAAAATTTTATTGATACGCAAACATTTGAATCGATAGAAAACAAATTACAGGCGCGATCGCTCAGTACCAGACAACGCCACTCTTACTCGAGGTCTAGCCCACGCCCCTTCGCGAATCACGTGACCCAAATCAACCAATCGCTAATTTTCGTTGCATCAGCGTTGCACCTGAAGAGGCCCGATTTTCTGGGTTACCCCCGCTAAAATCACTTTCAGTGATAAAAAAGAATGAAATTTCTTTGAGAAATTCTAGCATTAAACATTGCAAATACAAATTTTAGAGAATTATATATCAAATGGAACGTATATTGCATGCATTACTGTACGAGAAATATAACAGAATGTTGAACATGTTTGATGGCGAATACCAAAATTGGCCGAAATCAGTAAGAAGCAGGCAGTCGAGGGAGCATTCAACTTTATTTATAATGAGCAGAATAAACATCTGAAATTCCAAACGTAATAATTTCCTAATAATTTATCAGATTCGTCGTGGTTCTTGGAGCACTTACGGAAAAGCGAGGACACTCGAGAAGTAGGAAAAGTGGCACAGAACCCCATTCTTTTCGGGTCAAGCAACCCCGACCTTCGACCGACATCTATGGCGATCGTCTATATCCGCTAAACAAGGGTTCGCCTAATTTCCAGTCAAGGCCATTGCAGAAATTCCCTTTGCCGCGTACCAATTATTGGGATTGTCCGTGGCAGAGATCAACATCGGTTGCCGCGAATTTTTCACGGCATAAATCGTGGCTGCAGAAAGCCGGTATTATTCTCCAGAATTATAAAGCAGCTTTGATTAAATAATCGATCGAGTGGTAGCGGTGGGAGATGGCGAAGGGGAAGGGGGGAGGATTTATAAATCACGCGACACCGAATTCGCAACGATTGAATTAATAACAATCCGCATTGCATTGTCGCGCTGCGCCTGTTAACGAGACCGTCTATGCAATTTATTCGCAAAAATGGATTCCCACTCGTAATTACTACGATTCCTTACGGTCCTTTGATCGTCGCAGCGACGGCTTCGAGTACAGGTTGCGGCCAAGCAGGCGCTTTCTTGTGAAAAAAATAAAAATTTTTCCGTTCCATGCTTAGTTTCCAAGAAAGCTGGTGAATGATAAATAAAAAATAATAAAAATAAAATAGATAAATAGTAAAGCCTGTTAATATAGGCGTGTTGTTATTAATCCACTAAACAAAGTACACAGACTTTGAAATATTTAATTAGGTTAGTCTCCTTGACACACGTGCACTCGATAAATTTAATGAATTTTTAAATTTTATTAAAAGTTAAACCTGGAATGAAGAAAGTTTACTCTATCTCTTTCTTTTTTTAATTTTTTTACAAGAAATCAGCCCAGCTTAAGGAAACATTATTCGGCCGCATTTTGTATTACGTCACGACATGTATACGCTTGTAAACGATATCGCGGTAATAACGGAGAGAAATTTTCTCTCGAATTTACGTACGACATTCCTCACGGTATTGTCTCTCGCTCCAACCGACCTCCACTTTTGTACGTTTTTCTTCTTCAGGCTACTTTTCCCCAATATCGAACGACAAGAATTCCTTTTTGGTCGTTGTAAAATCGAAACGACGGCGCACACGGTCGAGGGACTCTCGGGCGCTCTTTTCCTTTATTTACCTCCTTTTTGTATCGTGCGCCGCCCCGGGCAACCTCTAATCGAAACTATTTGCTCATTCGCCGCCTACCGATGTCGGGGGCAACGATATAAAACTGCGCTGGGCTTAGAATTTCCAGGCAAACCGGATTCCCACGTCCCCCTCGGTTTCGATTAATTCTTTAGCCGGCGTTATCGAATCGATCGGCACGGTCTGGTCTGCGGCCACGTAGGTCGCGGTTCCGTCATTTCTACGTCCGCAACCTCGGAATTTGTGTTGCACGCTGTGCACTTTAATCAAGGTGTTCCGGCCCGATTGAACTGCAAGGGACAGACGCGATATCGTTTTATCTGGCAATGTCGGGCGACGTAAACTCGCGCGACTGTGGCGTTGCACGTCTAACGTGAGGCAATAAACCGTTCGTTATGGACGTGTACGTATGCCGTAAAAAGAGAGAAAAAAAAAAAAGAAAAACGGAGACGCGTGTTGGAGGAATCGATAAGCCGCTGTTGCGGAAACGCGGCTCCTCCAGTAGTCGATGTCGCTGGGAATTCGTTCGAGTGTCTGGCTCTCTTGTACTTTATTCGTATGTCAATAACGACTTTGCATCAATCGCGTATTGCAAATGTCGTGCATTTTTAAAGACGATGTCGAGGGAAGCTTTCGCGTGCGTGTGCGCCTTCATGTTAGGTAGACGTCGGCCTCGCGCAAAGTGTAATAAATTGCCAGAAAACGGATTAGTCGATCGGAATTCTGCATTCCGCGCAATCTGCGGTGAAAGGCGGTGGAAATTCCGCGCAAGAGCTCACGGAAAATGGCGAATCACCAGTCTGGATCACTCGCGACTTTTAAGTAGATCAAAATAGCGATAAATACAATGATCTGGATGATAACGAATTGAAAAATTTGTCGAGAAACGACAGACATAAATCATCGGCAATCGTCATAAAACAACACCGTAATAGTTTCAATAATTTCTCAACGATCACACAGGTGATTGCACAATTTTTCGTAAACTGTTTCGCAACAACGTCTCGTTTCCCTCCGAGAACGTGCGTGAATTTTCACGTGCGGATTAAATAGCTTTCCGCATTTACCAAGGCGTTACGAGGATAAAACAACCAGTTACCGCGGGATTATTCGGTCGTGTGTCACTGACAGAAAATTAGTTTGCTCCTTCGCGGAGGCAACGCGACGACGGTGTCGCGGATGGCGACGCAACAACGAACCAGGGGGGTGGGGGGAAACGCTTATCGTCGGAACGACGCGCCGCGTGCAACAATGACGACGCGTTTCGCGTGTAACGATCGATTCCGCGGAGCGGGGCTTTCGCCGGTGGTAACGAAAAGTAGCAAGAAGGGGGAAGGTTGCAGGATTTTCTGAATTTCCACGGCATTTTCTCGCATTTCCTTGAAGCGTCAGCGAAGCTTTTCCTGCGCCAGCAGGTTTTCAGTTCGCGGAGTTCCATACAGGGATTCGGGTCAGCCACAGCCCGGCCGTACTATCGGTCTTTCTCTCTATCTCTCTATCTCTCTTTCTCCCACTCGATCCTTTTCCTCTTCTGTTACGTTCCTTGTCTGCCTTGCTAATATTTGAACACAATTAATCCGAGCTTATGGCCGCTTGCTTTGCTCCATCCATATTCGTTCATCCACTACATTGAAGGCACCGCTTATTACTGCAGATTTTATTCTCCTCCCCTTTTTATCTTGCCTCTTTGACTTTTTGTTTCGACTTTGGTCCGCGGTTTAACTGGGACCGCGCGTTGCTCGATGAAATTTTGTCTCTCTTTCCTCCTTTCTCCGGTTGGAAATATCTGATAATAACCAAAGAACAGGTGTACGAGGAATTTTCTTGTAACGTAGCAGCTCTGAACTAGTGCTGCCAAAAATATTCTTTTATTAGATTTTGGAATTTGGATCTCGACATGGTTTGTCATCGTGTATTAAAGTATATTATCAGAATAACATTTAAATGTTTAGTTGTCTCGACAGTTGTGTCTTTGATACATTTTCGAACCGAGTTAGCCTCTTATTTTATCACTGAAAGTGATTTTAGCGGGGGTAACCCAGAAAATCGGGCCTCTTCAGGTGCAACGCTGATGCAACGAAAATTAGCAATTGGTTGATTTGGGTCACGTGATTCGCGAGGAGGCGTGGAGTAGATCTCGAGTAGGAGTGACGTTGCCTGTAATTTGTTTTGTATCGATTCAAATGTTTGCATATCAATAAAATTTTATGGCAAAAAAGTCGCTTGCTTTTGGGCCTTTCAGTGAGACGAATCGTACTGGGGTACAAGTCGTGCAGTTTTTCTAACCATGTCATATCAAAGTATTATTTTTCGCTCACAAAATTAAAATTGAACCAAATTGAAAATATACTCATCCATCGTTCCTTCTTCCGTGTTTCGTCAATTATTTCATTACGAACGATAGTGCTCGATTAGAACGACGACGACCATAGTGATTGGTAATTACACCGCGCTCAGTTATTCAACATGTAACAGGTTTATTCATAGAAAGGGGCGATTAATTATGAAAGTCCATTAAATTCCATCATTTATTGCGGATAGCTATTTCATAGGTTGAGAACGCATTGATGAATTCCAAATGGAATGAAAATCCTCGGGCTTGGATTTGCCCGGTCGTTGAATGCTGCTCGCAGCAACGAAATTCGAAGAGTGTATTTCTTTTGTGCGGAAGCCGAAGGATCGAATTAATTAATAAATCATACATTGAACGCTAGCTGGATCAATAATGGAAATTTCACGGAATGTCCGTTTTCCCGTACCGTTCATTTGAATATCGGGAATATTCTTCGGGAGTTTGCTTAATTTCTGTAAGGGAATCGATACTATTTACCAGGATTTCATATCGTCCTTTTGCAACACATAATTACGGAAGAGATTGGCTTTTCTCTAAAATTAATCAAACTTTCATGAGGTTACACTGCAATATGCATGGAATTAAATTAACAGAGAGAATTCACCAATTCCACGATATTAGAGACGATAATGCATTTACGTGCGAAGACATCGAATATTTTTCATGTTCTGTTATACTTTTGGTGAAGGTAAATGACCATATTTATTGAAACGTATTGATTCATCTTCTTCTGTAAGTTTCACGCAACAGAAAGTTCCTGTTAAGAAAATATGTCCGATTAATCGACACCAGCTATAAGTGGACGTATTTGTATTCAAATTTTAATTTATCGACTTCTTTAGTCAGTGTTAGTGAACTATATAAGTTAATAAGAAGTAATCAAAAGCTTCTTTTAAAGATCAATCTGCAATTCAAATTTGAAACGTGATTCATCGATGTGCATTTTCAATCACCATTGTTTATTAATCACGATAAATGGCAGTTTAGCGAAATTTATCTTACCAATGATCTTGCACACAAGAGATTAACTTTCAGAATGTTTCATAAAATGAAAATGGTGAATGAAAATAACAGAAAAAAAAATCAAACGAATTGAAAATTTAGCATCATAGATGGAGCATGTGACTTCATCTTCAAAAGAAAAAAAAAAAAAGAACAAGCTCTTACACTGAACGCATCAGTCGTGCTTAACGCGAAAGCAACAGCCTTTTAATTTATTCGGACAGAAATTGAAATGTTTAGCAGATATTCGCGCGATCTTCGTGACGGATGCAGAGAATTCGCGAGAAAAGCGGTGGTTTTTCGACGCAGACCAAGCCGAGACAAAGCCATTGTCCAGCGCACGGCGCGCATCCAGCCCGGACCGGCCGCGTTACCGAAAATATTTGAATGTGAATATAGCGTGAATGCGTATCGCGATTCCGAAAATATAATTCAGAAACCGTTTTAACAATGGGAAGGGTGCTGGTGCCCGGTCGTTTTATCCGTTATGTAAATCGATGCAAAATAGTGGCGGCGCGCGTGCTGTGGTCCGACACAAATGTGTATCACGGACTAGCCTCAGTCGTACGCCATTATGACCGACGTCCAACAGCCGTCCGGATTAAGATACGTCCATCATTTTTTCGTTTAACGGATCGGTTTATTCGTGGTCGTACTCCAACGAGTTGTCGCGTCGATACACGTGCGACACTTGTAAAGGATTGAACGTCCTTGCGTTGAAACGTGCAGTGAATTTAGAGAGCATTTGTAGCATGTTGTTGGTTTTTATCACTGAAAGTAATAGAAAATCGGGCCTCTTGCAACGCTGATGCAACGAAAATTAGCGATTGGTTGATTTGGGTCACGTGATTCGCGAGAGGGCGTGGTGTAGACCTCTAGTAAAACACGAAGGAGGATCGTTTCATTTTTGTAAATTATAGACGCGTTGTAACAATAAATCTGTTTGTTGTATCGAAACACTTGCAACATGTATAAAAATCACCTCGGAGAATAGGTAGATTTTATTAGAAAAGAGAAATTAATAACATTGATGGTCCCACTGAGGAACTAGGGAACTTTCAGTCTAAAGAACTGCTTAGTACAATTTAGTGGAATTTAAGATTTAACATATTCGCGCAAATCGTTCAAGTATTCATTTCGATCCAACCAATAGTCACGCGACATTCAGTTGCACCTGAATTTACTCTTCCTCGTAATTGACGCGATAGGGACACGGTTTTATATCGACTCGTCGTGAATAACAACGTACTTACCGATGTGCTACGAATATTCAGTTAAAGGGGAAACACGAAGCGATTTTAACAATAAGTAATAACAGCGAGGGCGGAAACAATGGAAACGCTCTCTACAAAGAATCATATCGATGATGGCGGGATAACGCCGCACTCGAGAGTATTTAGAATTTAACAAACGCCATTCGACCGATCGAGCTTTTCGATGTTTAACCCGGCGAGGTGAGTCGAACAAATAGGCAGTATACATTCGCCTGTTGGCATTGTCCTCCAACGTTTTAATGTGTCGCATAATGGAGGGTTGATTTAACGGGTGGTTCTGATCAAGCGGCAAAAGTCAATCCTTAAAAATGGCGTGTTTTGTTCGTCGTTTGCAAGTGTTTCGCGACGATTGTACGCGGCTACAGGTGTCATTGTCATCGATGGATTGTCATTGTCGAGTCTCTTCTCGTTTCGCGCTAGATTTGCAAACATCAGCCAACGTAACTCTTGGAATTAAAATTCTGCTGATATTTTGATAATTTGTATCTCAACTACTTATGCTGACATTGCGTTAGGCAATAATGTGATATATCAGATTATTAAAATTTGGATTTCTTATAACAGTTCCTACTTAGTCTAGTTTGTATTCTTAGATTGAACTGAAATCCAAAATTCCAAAATTAGGTAATTAGGTCACGTTGCTTTAATTTTAAATAAATGTGAAGAATGTGTTAAATTCAACAGCTTTAGTATTAATGCGATAACACAATATGGAGTGATGTACAAAATTTAGATACATGTGTGATCGATCGTGCGATTATAATGATATTTTTACATATGATATTAAAGTACTATTATTAATTTAATGTGACAACACTTTATATATATCGATCGTGATATACAATTTGAATGCGCGTAACGATTGTTCGGTCTGCTCTTTCCGATTATATTTGGAATACCATGCGAGAATAACATTTGAAATTTTCAGTTAACAGTGCAGCGTAATAGAACATAGATGCGTATGGTGGTTGACCGATCATCGGCAGATTTGTTCATTAATGTTTGAAACATCACGTGAAAACATTAGTTGTGATTCACAAATCTGTTCTTACCAAATAGGATGATATAATCGATAGTGATGTAAAATTTGCACGAATTTCATAATAATTAATCAATCGCAATTAGTGATATTTGCAACATCGTATTGGAATATCATCTCTTCTCATTTAATATGATAATGCAGATTGAATCATAATGCGTTTTGATTGATCGCAACTAGTGCTACTTTCCATTATACTTGACATCTTTAAATCACTCTGTCCTCGTGCAATCCAATAAATTGCGATACACGGCAAGGATTTATGTAACAGCTAGACTGCGAACTTTTATACAAATTCGTCTTCTTGTAATTAAAAAGTTACAACCTGGGTAGAAAATTATTTTATGCGTCCATTGAATATTTTATATATATTTTTTTTTGTAAGAATTTCTGTATTTTGAAAATTTACCGTCTAAATTATCTAGTAATAGCAAATTATTTTCTACTTTATAATTTTTTCAAATATATTTCAATCGAGCAATTTCATGCTCAGAGTGTCCTTTTAAACAGTTTCTCAACGAAGACAGTGTCCAACGATCGTAAAAATTAAGATACAGGAGGTTAAAGCCGCGTCATGTACCACGTACGAGATAACTGTTAATAGCGAAGTAGGTGCACCAATGGTAAACGTTCGATGGCGTCTATCGTCTCTACGACTGTCCATAGTTTTTCGTTTCCCCCGTCTTCCACTCGAAAATCGTGGCGAACAAACGAGAGCAGCCCGGGGGCTGCGGCAATCAGGAGGGTTTTTCCACCATCTCGTTGATTCTCCTTTTCTTCCCTTTTACTTCTTCCTGCATTAGCTATTTCCTCTCTTTTCTTGCAGCAGCTGCAGCCACGGAATCGTACAGTCCCGTACCTCCTTGTCCCATCGCTATCTGATGGCCCGTGCTAAATCGCCCATTACCCAATTGCCATGGTGTATGTACCGTACGTACGTATATGCACCTTCCGTATATGTGCCTTCCACACGCTGAAGATCGCGTGTGGATATATCCAAGGCAAGCGAGGGCCTTTCGAATCTGCACGCTTCGATCTTCACTTGTACCTCGTCCTTTTTGCTGTTACTGTCTACTCGCTACACGTCGCCTTACGTTAAATTGCAATTTACGCGTCTACGGAATGACCAATCTTAATTCGCTAATCGTCTATTACTTCTTTTCTGTACTACTTTCTTCTCGTCTGTTACTTTTCTATCGGCTGTTTCATAGATTTCGATTGGATCGAGTTGAATCAAAACTCGCGTTGACGAGCAATCTTCATCTATTAATTATCCGTTTATTTTACTAAAAGTGATTTTAGCGGGGGTAACCCAGAAAATCGGACTTTTTCAGGTGCAACGCTGATGCAACGAAAATTAGCGATTGGTTGATTTGAGTCACGTGATTCGCGAGGGGGCGTGGGGTAGATCTTGAGTAGGAGTGGCGTTGTTTGCATATCAATAAAATTTTATGGCAAAAAAGTCGTCCTCATTTCCTAGTCAGAACAGTTGCTTCTGAGTCTGTGCCTTTCAGTGAGACAAATCGTACTGGGGTACAAGTCGTGCAATTTTTTCTCTTGGAATCGTTACGTAGTGTTCCAATTTCGATTTCATCGAAATGTATGCACGTTGAAAATATTGAACATAATGTGTCTTTTGGTTGAAGAAAGTTCTTGCTTTGGAATTAGCGTTGAAGCTTGTGAAATAATGCTTTAATTAACGAATGAATTTATAAGTAAATGTATGGAATTGAATTTCTTGATTTTCTCTTGGAGAGCATGTTGAATTAAAAAAGTTCGATAAAAGAAGGGAGGGAGGGGGGAAAACAAGGGAAGACGTTATTAAAATTTCATGTTGGTCCATGCCGAAGAAGATAAGAGTGCTTTAAAATCGTTTTATTATTTTAAATAGAATCTGACAATATACTTTTCTCTTCAATGGAAAGGAAGAAACAGGCGAAACGATTTGGACCGTTGTTTATGTACCTCATTGGGAATTTCGAAATACATTATGCGCTGGATTCTTTCCATATTGTGACGCACGACGAAGATTATTAAATTCTCTTCTTGGGAGAAATTTTTCAAGAAACATACGCAGCGTATCTCGCAATGCACCTGTACCTGAAAGAATTATCTAAAAATATACAAATAACTGAAACATCAGACATCATCTATCTTTTGTGAAACGTCAGTTTTCGATTTTATTAAATATTAGTAAATGCATTCAATCCCAATTTTATTATAATATCAGTATAAATATATACATTGCTATTTTTCAACGTTAACGATCACCGTTGTTTCTCATTAGAGAAACATCATTTTTAGCTTCCTACAACCGTTGTAAAGTAGCAAACTCTGGTCCAATTTTTGTAATTTGCATTCTTCTAAAATACAAAGCGGGTATACATACGTCGAATATTCGTAGATAATCATCCGTGCGAGCAATTTAAATTTCCATATCGCTTAATCTCGCCCAACGTAGAATATATTCCAACTTCTTCAATTTCGAGATGAAAGAATAATATTCCGGCGGTTATATTCTCTGGTTTTTCATTTAATACGATTTAAGAGGAGACACCTCGCGTGTCTACAATACACGGGACGACTTTTGCCTCCTCTTCATCCCGCGTTTCCTTCTCTTTCTCCTTTATTTCGCTTCTTCACCAGCGCCATGGCGTACGCGACAACGAGCAGATTCCATCGGTTCGACCTACACCACGACCTCGTAAATTGAACTCTTTCTCTTTTTGTCCAGCTTCTCCAATCGACCCCGCTGTCCTTTGGTCGCTTTCACGGGGGAAGTAGTTGTTCGACTCTTCGCCAACGAGTATCCGGATTACGCGCGTGGAATTCCGTCGCGTCGACTTTTCGTTTCGTTAACAAAATTGCGTGGTCCGAAATTGCGAATTAATTTCTAAGCTTTTCGTGTCATCGCGTCAAGAATTCAACAGCTTCGCGTCAGCTGTAAAAGACAGAAGAAAAACTGCACGACTTTTTTTTGCCATAAAATTTTATCGATATGCAAACATTTGAATCGATAGAAAACAAATTACAGGCGCGATCGCTCAGTACCAGGCAACGCCACTCCCACTCGAGGTCTACTACACCCCCTCACGAATCACGTGACCCAAATCAACCAATCGCTAATTTTCGTTGCATTAGCGTTGCATCTGAACAGACCTTTTCTGGCTTACCCCCGCTAAAATCACTTTCAGTGATAAAATATTAGCTACAGAGTGTTCAATGCCTTTTCGGCTAACTGATAGAAAACACGAAAATTTCACGGAGAAATGGACAGAAGTTAGCTAGAATTTAACTAGAATTCAATTGGCAATATAACTGTCGCATATATCTTAATGTATCGCGAGAGAAACGCCTCTGTATGTTAGGTTAGCTGTATGTATATTAGGTTTGCTTAATTCTTGGAACTGCTATAATGAAAAATATTGATTTATAAAAATTCACATGACCGGGCCAGGACGTTGCGTCGTCGCGATACTCGATCCCATCGGGGCGAAGCATTCATTTCCAATCGAGTTATCACTGACTGAATGTTTGACGTCGTGTGTGCGGGGCGCGATACTGTGCTCCCGCACATTGTTCGTCGAAACGTCTGGGACCGGTCTTGATTACAATAGCCCTCCGTTCTGTTGGCTGTCGAAACTTCGATCGATCGTTATTTCGGCGGGTTTTGCGATTCCTCGGCCAATAAAATCGCCAATAAAATTTTCTGTCTTAATTGGATGAACAAGGAAACGAAACAGAAGAAAAGAAGAAATTAAATTAAAGGTAAAGGGAAACGGGAAGAGAGCAACAAAAAGAAGAAAGCAACGAAGGAACTTCAATCTTTCCAGTCATCAATCGTAACGTTTCGTACAATCCGTCATACACATTTTTCGGCTGGAATTCGCAATTAAATGGTACCGCGGGGGAGGCACCAACGCAATACTAAAAAACGCACGTCATTTGGCTGGGAACTTTTCGCCAGAATATTTATTACTGTCAGTCAATTTATTCGAGACGTCTTTGTGCCGTGATTTCCAGCGATGGGGAAATTTTTGCCCAGTTGGGGAGATCGGGCTGAATGAAACGGTCGGCAGCGATGGAAAACCATACGTTGCTCTGAACGAACCTCGTTATTAGTCTCGGTGACAAATAGCTGTTTCCCGGCTACTTCGACGCGAGCCGTATCTACGTCTTCCTCGTAGCGATCGTTCTCGGGGCAACATGCTCATCATTTTCACGTAGGTTCCTGTTCCTTATCGAACGCGATAGCTCTCGTATGCGGAGGAAATAGGCGAGATCACGCGAGGAATTTTTCTGGTGAAAATCGTCCAAATATCTGGCTGACGATGTATTTCAAATTAATATAGACAACGAATTGAAACTATTTCATTATTGTTATTTATGTGGAAGTTGTTATAGTATTAGCTGTGGAAATTACGATCCACTGGTTGGCGTGTTGGATGTTCGAATTTATCAATTGACAGTCATTAATTATATTAAAGAAAAAGAAAATTTGTACGAGTCGTGTATATTGAATATTAAGGTTTATGACAAAAAATATTCGCGACGAATGATCAAAATCACGCATCTCTAATTTTTTCATACTTACACTTAGAAATACTCGAGATATCGCTGGAAACATACGTTTAACATTTGACAAATTAATTAATTGAAGGAAACTACAAATGAAGAACACTGAAACAACACTGTCCAGCAAGAATCTTTGATTTTAGAAATTGGAAAACTAATTCAAGTTACATTTTATACACACACCAAGCTGACAAGTCATGCGTGTACTTCTTACAAACTGAATATCAGTCGTACACACGATCGCAATGAAATCAAGAAACTCGTAGAAACTACAATTGACCAACTACATTTGGCTTCCGCGGAACTCGTACGTCTTCTAGAGCGTTCAGAAGCGTTCCGTCATGAAGGCAAGGAGGAAAACATCCGGAGAAATGTTAATAACGTCGAGAGAGAGAGAGAGGGAGAAAGTCCGCGCTAAACGAAGAAGAAGCCGGAGCAGTGTACGCGGTTGAACGTGCGAACACGAAATTAATTGGAATTCTTTTCCTCGCTTTTAACTGGGTTTCGCGAGTAACGACGTGATTACAACTTCTCGATGACTCGATGAGAATTGCCCGCCGGCGAAATCGCAAAAATTTCCAACGAGTGGAGAGGGGAGAAGGATGGCGAGGTAAAAAAAGACGTAATGAAGTGGCTCGATTAGGGGAAACCGTTGCCGGGTCGATTCTCGCTTTTGAAGGGGGGATATATCCGGCGGCGGCGATCAAAGAGCTGCAAGGTGCAAAACGTAATATCCAGCATTCCGAAAAGTTTTCAGTTGATTAAAGCCAGTTAAGGTCCCGGCCGGTTCGCTTCTAAAAGGCCGCTGGAAGTTGCAGCGCCGGTTATCTCTCGGCAAAGAGTGGTTGGCAACTCTTCGCAAACACCGCGACCCGCTTCCGGCATTATTCGGGGTCGAATTTAATATTCGCTCATTATTCAAAATTAGCCGGACTTCTCCCCTACCCCCTCCCTCCCTGCCCACCGGAATTCCGCTACTGTTCCACCAGTTGGACGCTGAAAATCATGATAGTTAGAGATACCCTTGGATGGTTTGAAAGAAAAAAGCAATGGGAGCGAAATCAGCGAATCGTTGCAAGACATCGAAAATTATTATTAAGCTGATTGATTCGCCGCAATTGCGGTCGAGCTTGGTCTCGAAAATTATTGTAGATCGATCGTTTCATCACTGAAAGTGATTTTAGCGGGGGTAGCCCAGAAAATCGGGCCTTTAGGTGCAACGTTAATGCAACGAAAATTAGCGATTGGTTGATTTGGATCACGTGATTCGTGAGAGGGCGTAGGATAGACCTCGAGTAGGAGTAGCGTTGTTTGGTACTGAGCGATCGCGTCTGTGATTTGTTTTGTATCGATTCAAATGTTTGCATATTAATAAAATTTTATGGCAAAAAGGTCGTCTTCATTTCCTAGTCAGAACAGTTGCTTCTGGGCCTTTCAATGAAACGAATCGTACTGGGGTACAAGTCGTGCAGCTTTTTTCTTTAATGAATCGGTGACTTGACACGTCGCACTAATTGGTTCGTGTGAATTTACTGTGATTTCGTTGCGATTGACGTTGCCTTTAGTCTCGATAATTATTTCAAGTTGATCGAGGCTTTTTAATTTATCGTGGGGTAACGCCAGAAAACTGACATACCGATGGATGTTAAAAATTATTTCGAGTCAATTGATTCATTTAAGTTTTCTATAATTTGTCAGTTTCATTGTTTGCAACTTGTTATAAGCTGTAAGATGAATTTCAGCTCGTTTGTGGTTATTACGGTTTTATCCTAATTGAAGAAGTTTGATCAACTTGAAGTTATTCTGCAAGTCAATACATAATTTTGAGACTTATTTTAAATCGGTTAAGTCATTTTTGGCGAAATCTCGAAACTTGTTACCAAGCAATCCTAGAGCGAGTCGATTGAATTCATTATACTTTACAGAGATAGAATCGATAAATAGATATGCAATTGTGAATTATCGCTCGAATTTTCTGAATCGAGATTCATCTCAGGTCGTACAATTTATTATTGTCTATTACGTTGCCAAAGTTTATTCCAGATATATGAACGGAAGGTTCTTTTGGAAACTACTTGCCGAGGTAAGTAGTGTTAACTGACATGTGTTTGCAAATACGTAATAAATAAAACGACAAGCGTGGTACTAAGTTTAACGCGTTACTTAAAGTGCAATTTATTTCCCGCGTTTACATCTGGCAGGTGCAATTTTCTCGAAAGCTCTTCCCAAAAGTGTGTATTTTTTGTTATTCGTTATTTTCATATTTCGCTACACAAACACATACACACGCGCGCTATTTTCCGCGCGACTAAGTAGGTTCTCTAACGTAATTTAAAGCCGAGGATACAGACACCGGCTTAGAGGACACTTTAAACTAACACAATTACTCAACCTTCATTTGACAAGGTAAAATACAGTCTGCGCAAGGTTGAATTTTACCTTGTTCAAAGAACTATGCATATAGACACGTGTTCTTCATCTGCCTGCGTCGTGCTAGACAAACTTGCTACAAAATTTTCTCTGTACACAGAGCCTGAAAATATAATATATCGGCAAGCGAAACGACGAATCGACGAATTTTAACAATAATCTGTTCCTAGTGATTCACAAGTATCGCGAGGCAATTCGAATATGTTCGAAGCACGTACCAAGATTTCAGATGGATATTTTCTGGGAATGTCCGTGTACCTCGGATAGATGTATCTTAGATTTAATGCAGTTTGTATGTAGCATGTAGTTCTAAATCAAGTGCGGCTTAGTTGGATGTGTTTCGAGTCGTGCGAGTTCAGCGATTCCGAGCTGGACTTGGACTCTCACGTGTAATTAATAATTGAACTGCAGTTATTGAACGTCAATTTTCGGACAACGCCGAAATGAAAAATTTCCTTTTATCGAATAATTGCTCTCTGCTCTTTGCGTTGTCAACATAAACTAGCGGTTCCTAACCTTCTTTCTCTCCAGTGCCTTGATTACACTTCCCCTCCTCCCATCTCTCAAAAAAGTTTGTTTCCTTTTAATTTTCTTAGGTTGGCTAAATAATCAAACCTAATTACATTTGCAGACTTTCATTTTCGATTTTAGTAATACACCACAAGTGTACTCTTTGTAAATCAAATCTCTATAACTTTGTTTCTGCGTTTTTGTTTTAACTCCTTTTTTTTGGTGTTTTTGGTGAACAAAAAAAAAAAAAGGAAAAAAGAACTAAAAAAACAAAAGAAAGTAGGTCATAGGCGCAGGAAAAGAATGCAAAGCGATAGGAAAGCCAGAGGTCCCGTGTATGTGTGTATGTACGTATAGTTAGCTCCGATCAGGGCATTAGCATGCGCGGTGGTCGTTTTAGTCGACGGTGCCGGTGGTATAACCCGGCGTATCGTCCGATTATTTGCCAGGGGGTGCATATCCTTCCACGCTCAGTGCGGTTGATATTGGCTATGCGGGAAACGTACCCTCGGGGAAGGGATACAGCGAAGTTAATACGATCACCATACGAAGTACTATCCTGGCGAACGACGGGCTCCGCTTCGCTGCTTGCATCGCCATGCTTCGGCCACGTCAAACAATACAACATCACGGCCGGACTGAAGTTAAACATCCATTCTGTCCTGTTTCTTCGTTTCCTTAACCATCCTTTCAAACGTATTTAAATATGTCTGGTCCGTAAATCGCAAGTTCGAACGAGCAAACAACAATCGAGAATTAATGCTGCTTTAACTATAAGGCTATTTTTAATTCTTTCCTTAGTACTATGTACTATATACTATAGTACCCTATAGTACTTTCGGAATTGAAGGCATTTTATAAATATTAAAATCAGTTAGCACGATGATTCTACGAATTTAATGATCTCTATGCTTTCTAAACGAATAGGTATCCGATACACGTGTTTTAATTTAAAATTTCGTCCTGGCTGATCTCTTTTCACGAGAGCGAATTTGATAGGCAATTAAACGCTAATTAATTTCTCATTAATGACAAATTAGTCAGTTTTCAAGCATTGACGACAACCGACGAATGATCGACAGTCTCCGACGATGATTACTGAAAATTAATTTTCAGAATTAAATTAAATCTTCAGAACGAATTAAACTAAGCGTCAAACATATTTCCCGAGATATCGAAGCTTCAGAAATTTACCGACGTTGAAGCGAAAATTTAACGTCCAAGTGGCTTAACCTTTTCAAGTACTTTGAAGAGAAACTTCAATGGAGAAGATGTAACATCAGTGTTATATTCAATGGGTAACATCAGTGTTATATTCAATCTGAAGGGTTTAAGGTTTGGGATGCATGATGGAAGGGCGAATGAAATTTGGGGTAGTGAGTGTGAAAGAGAAGAAAGTTGTAGCGTTTTGCTTTTCGTCTCGAAGTCACTCATCAATAGAGCTGATGATAGCAGCGACTCCTTTACTCCAGACGCGTGTTGTTGTAACTACTCGCTAGGCTGGACGGTCACCCATCCTAGCGGTGTTCCGCACACTGTTTTGCTTAACGTCGGAGATCGGCAGGATCTCGACGCTAGGCGCGCAGCCAGTTGCGACTTGTGCTAGTCAGTGTTCGAAACTCGTAGTTGAGGAATCCTAGGCCGCTACAAATTAATAATATATTCTTTTCTTTCAAAGTTGTTTTCTTTATTTTGTAGAAAAGTACGTCAATAATCTTGCAACATTGAAACGTTGCCGACTCAATCAGGGAGCACGAAGCAAGCTTTCCCAAATGAATTACGCTTGTTATTAGTCAACACTCAGAGACGCTCTTTTCTTTTAGTTTCCTTCTTTTCCTAGAACGTGATATATCAATTATTTCCAAGAAACAAGAATTCTCTTTAGACTTCCAGTCTAAAATTCTCTTCGCATTAAAAGTCTGAATCCGAGGAACGTTACTTAGGACCTTGATTACACCTACGAGATGTATACGCGAGAAACAATCGTGTTTCCCGTACAAAAGGGACCGGTGGAAGGAAAGCCAGGTATCCCGTTATATTCTACATCGGTTGGAGAAGAGCAGAGTACGGAATGGGAGGCTGCAGCGTGATTGCAGTAGAATTTAGCGGAATCGCGTTCTGTCGTGACCGTATCACGGTTGGATCGCGACTCGACGCGGAGAAAAAGCCGTGAAAGTTGGGGAAGAAAGGGGAAGATGAGGGGAAGGAGAGGAGACTTGCCGGCTCGGCACGTCACGGCTACTTAGGGATTAATCCGGTATCGCTGATATCTCGCTCGCCGAAGCTGGCGAGTAGGGTGGCTAGAACAGGGGCGCAGGAACGGCAGAAAAAAGATAACGGAGTGGCAGGAAGAAGAGAAAAAGAAGCTGCGATGAAATTACTCGGCGGTTCGTGGGTGAAAGGTTATGACGCAGAGCGATGGATGGACGAGGGAGAAAATTTTATCGGCGGTCAATCGGCTATATAGGATTATCCCGCGCGGTGATGTGTGGGAGTGCGTGTACACAGCGAACCGTAATCCAGTTAGGGTCGGCAGGATAGTTTGCCGATACACCCTCTTCCTCATGTATGTGTCTGTGTGTGTGTGTGTGTGTGTGATACGCGCGCGGCGTGCATCGTTTCAACGTAGATCGCGTCTCTGAGTTTGGCCGCGTATAGTTGACAGGGCCAACAATGCGGAGCACAACCTGACCGCAGCGTAAATCGCCTAAAATCCTTTCGGTCTTCCTCCTCCGTCTATTGTCTACCTAATTCCGATGATTGTTCCGTTGGAACGGTCGTCTTGTCATTATCCGAACGAACATCCACGCGCGGCCACCTCCGTGATTTGTAGATTCGATGCTTCCAACGTAGTTTTTCTCTATTCTTTTTTTTTTTTTTTTTTATTTAACGCGTTTCGTAGGATGTTGGGAGAATTTTGAGGATTGTAAATGCGCAGACAGAGTCTATACGTCAAACGGACGAGAAAATGTCGTTCGAAGCATATTTTTCGAGGTGTAAGCAATTTTGTTCTACGCTAAAAGTACACTGTCAACTTCAGCAGATCAATAAACCAGTATGTGTTGTTTGATTTAGTTTCACAATTATAGGAAAACGAAGCGTGAGTGAAATAGCAAAGTAAAATTATTTATCCACGTATGAAATAAAATAAGTTTTAATCGAAACTTTTGTACACGAACATTTTTACATCGGTTTGATGTTTACAGTCGACTGATTGATCATCTTGTGGCACACCGTGTAAAACAGTAATTATATTTAATGATCAAGCATCAGTTTATAAGAATTTACACTCAACGTGACTCTCGAATTATTTCGCAAATATTGCCTGTCTTTCTGACTGTTAAATAGTTCTCTCAATTTTTCAACAATTCATATACAATTCTCTCTGTCCTCAGTTACATCACATTCTCAGAGGTTTCATGCAGCCAAATTTCCACGCGTCCCAATCTACTCGTGCATTCTTCGAATCTCTTCTCACTTGCTACCAATATTCCTGGCTTGACACAACTATTCCCTCTATTCGTAATAAATTCTCTTTCTCACGGTATGGAAAACAATTATCGTGAAATCTTGATTCCTATGAAAAAGTTGAGGTTATTATTTCAGTAAAATAGTCTCTTACATAAACTCCTGCTCAAAAGTCCAAGATATTTTTCATTTTTGCACGTGTATATTATATAATACAATAATATAATATAAGTACAATATAATATATTATATAATACAATATATAATACAATTAATACAATTAATGTATAATACAACTATTGTATATATTATATAATACAATAATATAATATATATATGATTAATATATTAACAGAGTCTTCATTGCATAAAATGTGTTTTATATCTGTTGTATTTAATTGCGTATGCATATTTTTGTATTATAAAATATATATTACAAAATATAATATTAATTATTAACAGAGTCTTTATTGTACAAAGTATCATATTTGTTGTATTTTTATTATATTGTGTATCGTACATTGTATTGTGCAATTTGCACAATTTTTATATTCTATAATTTACAATTTATAATATCTATAATTATATTGTACAACTTATACTCATTGTACTATTTCTATTATACTCGTCCAGGGGACTGTGCATTCGCCTGGAAACTAAATTTCCTGGATAATCTCTGATTCCAACTCTCGTTCGCAGATCTTGCAGATCATTCCATTAAACCGATACCGGCAATTGGCTGGACCGGCGAATTTTTGATCACTGCATAAATACCGTATAATCCCCGTCGCTGTTTCATCGTTACAGGATTTTCGAGGGGATTTTCGTTAACAAATGTTCTCTTTCTACGGGGCGACTGTTCATCGACCGCTAATTCATTTGATCGTATCGCTTTGCGAACGAACAAAGAGGCGAATCATATTAATGAAGCGTTCACCGTGCTTACAACGGTCCACGGTGTGTACGTACGTACGTACACCTATATCTCACGTGCATTCGCGCATTATCCGTTTCGCCGCGTAATTTCCGGAAATCGGCTGGCGTTCCTTTCCGTTCCTCTCGAGCGAGAAAGAATTGTTTTCGAATGGAAACGCTTCTCCGCGTTTCCCGCGGCGCATTCACGGGTTCTCCAAGTCGACTTTATCCCCTGGGATGTCATTAACGCTATCTCCCGCAAGGCACGGCTCACAAAGAGGGTTGCGTTACACTCGTCACATTTTTCGGCCTTTCATCGCGCAGATGTTCCCCGTCTTCGCGAAAGAAGAATCGTAATAATACATTCGATCCCCTCGGATATAACGTCCGATTATTTTCTTTCTCCTCTTCGCCGCCGCTAAATCGAGATCCACTTTCTTCTTTCGTTGAGGAGGTTCGCAGCCCTCCTTTCTCCTCGAACGGCGAATGCCGCCGTCATTTCGACGATTGCATCCCTGCTGGAAGTTGGTGAATTCTCGCCGCGAGCCGGCTGAGCATCAAAGCGCGATAAATACGGAGACAAAGGTTTCGCGCGTTCCCGCTGTCGTGATCCACTTTCGGAAGTGCTTTGATCGACACCGGAAATGTGGAACGCTGGATGAGAAACCGCGAGCGCGTTTCACGCGAGTGTCTAACGAACCGATTAAGCCCGGGAAACGATGATCGCGTAAGTTACATCCTCGCGGTTTGCGCGTTCACTCGCTGATAACTCGCGCGTCGTTGTTCCGCTCGATATGGAAAAATTTCGTTCGAGGCTTCGCGTAAATAGAAACCAGCTTTTGTTACGACGGATGAAAGCTTTTTGAGAAAAATGCATCCGATGTCGGCACCTGGATTATTTTATTTCGAAATTACAACGAAGAAAAAATTACACGACTTGTAAATAAAGACGACTTTTTTGCCATAAAATTTTATCGATACGCAAACATTTGAACCGATACAAAACGAATTAACAGGCGCGATCGCTCAGTACCAGACAATGCCACTCCTACTCGAGGTCTAGCCCACGCCCCCTCGCGAATCACGTGACCCAAATCAACCAATCGCTAATTTTCGTTGCATCAGCGTTGCACTAAAGAAGCCCGATTTTCTGAATTACCCCCGCTAAAATCACTTTCAGTGATAAAATTACTCTTCGCGAACGCAGTCCGCGGACGAAGAGTCGCCTCCGTTACACGGAGTCGAGAACACCCCCCGGCGAGTTCATCGATCCCGGCCAGGCTTCCTCCGCTCTGCGCGCGATCGACCAACTCGTACGAAACTTCCTTTCATCGTTGTTTAATAAAGATCCCGTTTTGATTGGTCGCGCTGTGGTACAAGGACAGCCACGGTGTACGAGGCCGTCATACATCGGCCGGTCGAACGACAGTTTGATTAATGAGCGGCAAAACTCGCTTCGATGCGGCTTTTAATTAAATCCCGTGAAAGAGATCGTTCACTTTGCAGCTTACTTTGTCAGGATCGATAAGAGCGGCTGAGAACAAGGTCCGCGAGTATATAGAAACAAGCGACGAGGGGAAGGGAAAGGGGCCGGATGGGGAAGTTAGGTGGAGGATGGTTGAAGCGCGCGACAACTCGCGCACGCGGTTGCGGGAGGGCGGAGGGAGGTTCGTGGTGGTTGCAAAATTTGATCCGGCGCTCGTCATCCTAAAAACATAATCAAACTTCATGGATAAGGGAACGCGGCTGGGGACTCGGTGGCTCTCCTCTATTTTTGCCCCGCGGCGCTTTCTTTCTGCGCGAAGGCTCTTTCATCTTGCACTTTACACGCTCGTCCCAGCTGGAAACAGCGGCAGCGCAAGAGTGGCGGTCACGTCTGCTTGCTCTTGCTCTTGCTGTTCCACTCGCGGCGGGTGTAAATTGGGGCGTAAAAGATGACGCCTGATAACGTTATCCCCCCGCGATAGAGAAACTTTTTATTCGTCTGCCTGTTTCTCGCCCTCGTTATCGGTCTCAGTTCCCGCCCCCTCCTTCGACTCCTCGCGGCACGAGATTGTTTTCTGCTTGACAATTTCGTCGTTCCGCTATCTCGAGCTCGAAGTCTAACGTGAGATATTCATGGGATGAAATCGAAAAGTTTGTTCGCGCCGAAGTGCGAGATTCTCATCAGACTCGGTTCACTTTGTATGTATCAGGATGGCTAAAAAGTAACCACCTTTTCCTGTGTGCGAAACGAAAGGCGAATTTTTCGTGAGAAGCAATAATTGTATTGGACAATATATTGTCCATTTTCTTCGATTGCTTTTTGCTATTTTTCAGGCAATTCCATTGGATAAAATTCTTGTTTTTTTCAATAAAGAACGATTCGATATCCTCGTCGACAATGAGATTTTCCAAAATTTTTCTGACGGTGCTCTAGTTTGAAAGTTACATTATACATATCTAGAGGTACACATTAAGCAATTTTTTAAGAGCTTGTACAGTGTTTCATCTCTTTTTCAAAGAGTAATGATTTCTTTTGAATCTTGAAATCGACATTAAACAACGAAACTTAGCACGATGAATTTCAAGGAATGAATTTAATTACATTTCAAGATACGTATGTTTATCTATTAAAGAAAAAGGAAATTACTTTTTGTCCAAGCCAATGAAAGATGTATTCGTTATTGGTTAAAAAAGGAGGCAGTTTTGGGATTTAGCTTTAAAACGAAAGACTTTGTTGTTTCCACTAATGTAGCATAAAATGTTGGTTGTTTTCCAATCTATATTTCATTCTTCTTTACGTTTGTAATTTTTATCTGATGAATATAAAATAATACACAATGTTTCGAATGAATATATTATAACACGAATACGAGTTCCAACCATTTTTATTAATTTTTCATTCCTTTTTTGTTTTCGAGTCCTGAACTTGTATAGTGATATAACTTGGAAAAAGAGAAAGAAATGTATCATGAAAAATATGGTACTACAGAATTTGCTGTCTCAAAACCAAACACGTAGACTTATATATATAGAGATTTCAAGTGATACAACAAATATATATATAAATATTTATTATCGAGTATTCTTTTTCTTTTTCGTACGTTTCGAAAAATTCGTCCCTCGGTTTGCCCCGGCGAAATAAAGTCATTCGCGCGCTTCGTGCCCGCAATTCTCCCACAAGAAAAATATTGCCGTGTTCACAGCGATGGAAAAAAATCATTTTTACTTGTTCGAAACAGAAGAGGAAGCTTTATTTTTCCTGGCTGCTTCCGCAAGCGCAAATTCAATCGCGAGAAACAGCACCAAGTCTTGCCACTGTTGTGCGATAATAGCCGGATCTCTCTTGTTTCTCTTCAGCGCTGTCGTTCGCGTCGTTTCCAGCGTGATGGAAAAAACTCCTCCTTTTTCGTCCGTTGACGTATTCTCTCTCTCTCTCTCTCTCTGTTTCTTCTCTTTCCTTCCTTTTTTTCCTTTTTTTTTCTTCTTTGTTTTGTTGTATTCAACGATGACCCATATTCGCGCAAAGGTCTGAGTAGGTTTAACGGAACACTTTCGGGTCGGGTTGGAACAAGCCAGGTGTAGCGAGCCGGGTTTCTCGCCCACAAATGGATGTAAATTGCGGAAATGAAAAAGCGATCGCATGTGAAGCTCCGGCTAAAGTATCGAACCGGCAGCCCCTTCTGTCTCTCTCTTTTGCGACATCCACGAACTTCGCCCCGATAACGAATCTTTTAAACGAAATCGCCTGAAATTATCTCTCTCTCTCTCTCTCGTTATTCGTAAATTCTGATACCTCTAAACCCGACTAGGCCACGAGCTTGATAAAAAGTTGCCAAACCAGCGGAAAAAGAGAAAGGAAGAGAGAAAGGGGGAAAGGAGAAGAGAAAAAGAATTGAAAATGCATTCGAATCGTCGTGGAAATTTTTAACGAATATATCTCTTTTGAATTTTTTCGTACGTTCGCAAAGAGCGAATGCACGCGGCTGCACCGCCCTGTGACGCGGTTGATGATTCCAGAAAAGTTCAACGACCGTGCTATTGTTCCTACGAGAGTACCGAATATGATGTACGAGTGCGGTTCTCGAGCGTCCTGGTCGAATTCTATTCAGTGTCTTGTTTTTTTGAATCAGCACCGTGTACCATCGCCGTAGTTTTGTTTCTCCTTGTGACCTTTAAATTGCATCATGAGCCACGCGAAAAGTTGCTGGAACAAAGGAGAGGAAAAAACTGCACGACTTGTACCCCAGTATTCGTCTCACTGAAAGGCCCAGAAGCAAGGGCTCCTTGTTCTGACTAGGAAATGAAGACTTTTTTGCCATAAAATTTTATTAATATGCAAACATTGGAATCGATACAAAACGAATTAACAGGCGCGATCGCTCAGTACCAGACAACGCCACTCCTACTCGAAGTCTACGCCACGCCCCCTCACGAATCACGTGACCCAAATCAACCAATCGCTAATTTTCGTTGCATTAGCGTTGCACCTGAAGAGCGCCAATTAATTGTTATTTGAAGAATGTTGAAATTTATATTCCAAAACAACGTCAATCTTTCGAATATATCTGTGACACACTGTAACGTCCTCTGGCGCGGTTGATGATTCCAGAAAGGTTCAACCACCGTGCCACGTGATTCAAGCCGGTGATTTTCGAGGATCGTACTCGAATCGTATCCATCCAATGTCTTGTGTTTTTCGAATCGAGTCGAGTGTACGAAAAAGAAGCATCATCGTGGTCGCGTTATTTGCTCTTTGTGCGATAACACACGGCCGGTGCTTCCTGTCATAAAGGAGGAGTTTTTGACGAGTCACCGGAAGGGATCAGCCACACGGATGATCGGAGAGAGTGAGGAATCGACTTTATTGGTCCCGAGATCGACGATTTATTCAGGTTACCCGAGGATCTATTCACTCGGTCAAACCAGCTAAGGATCTTCGATACACAAAAGAATCGCTTCCCTATTTCGTACCCGTTGCATTTCATGCTTATTCGACCGCGAGCTATTGTTCGATCGTGTCCAAGAAACGGGGTGGATCGTATCGTATGGCAAGGGAATATCGCTCGCCTCTATTCGCCGGATCGAACGATTGGTAGCTCTTCGTTCTCTAGAAAAACGATTCGCGAATTAAATCTGGAACATGGAGTACCGTATATAATGCAGCAACCATATACTTCCGATCGAGTTTCGTGCACTCCTCCTTCAATTTTCTCCGGTCTGTGCGGTCGGTTACAGAATTTTACGTGTGTTCATCGAATTTTCTTGTACATTGTTTGTCGAGAGAAGAAGAAACACAGTTTGTTACCATTTATATTTACATGATATGATATGATTGACGAGATGACTGTGTTTTATTAACATTCAGTATATATTTCTAGAAAGAACTAAAAGAGAAAGTTAACTTCATTTGTTGCAGTGTAATTTTCTTCAACGATTGATTGAATTTATCTAGATTGAATCAGTTTATCTCAGTGTGTCAATAAAGATAGTCGTATTGAATTTTAACCCTTGATGATAAACGGGAGTCTATTGTACACCAGAAATGACCAAACTTTTAATTTTATCAATAATAGAAAGACAAACCATTGTTGATCTCTTTTAATTTATAATTTCTTGTATTGTGTATTCTTTCATTTTTCTCTTGCAAGCGTAACAAGTCGTATTATTTTTTAAAAATAATTGCATTCAAGTTGAATTAATAAAAGACATAATGGCCAAAGAATTGGTCGAAATCAGCGTGTCATAATATTTCAAATTTGAAGGGTGCTTCTCTCGTAGAACAATTTGAGTAGTGCGCAGCAATGTACACCGCGCAACAATAGAAAACTATAAATTGATCAAAAACTTACTATTTTTGTTGGCGCGTTGATTATCGACAGGCAGCGAGTTTTTCCAATTTCAAATGGAAAACTAACGGAGAAAATTTCGAAAATGAAATTATATTTACACAACGTAAAACATTTACGTTATTAATTTCCCAACAGTTTTTCTTTCTTCATAAATGGCAGATTCGCGGAAAGAACAAAACAGCAATAGAAATAAAAAGAAAATTTTCTGCTTCTGATGGATACAGTATGAAGAACAATGGAATTTCCAATAACGAATAAAAATAGCGTACGGATAAACAAATCTACAAAATAATTAATTATTTAGTAATTTAATATAATAATATAAACGCAACAATTTCTATAATGTAAAATAATCGACTGTTATATTTTTGAACTATATTTTTTTAAATATTCGCTTTCCAATATAAGATAAATTTATGATTATTAATTTGAAAAAAAGGCGTACGGTCTCTATGCTGCGTAAATAACCATGGGATATTTAAAAATAGAAAAAATGACTCGTTCGAACGATCGTACGAAAGTGAAACGCGAGGTTCGTTCGAGCCATGTACCGAGTACACAGCTTAATAACGATTCTTTCGAAACGACCGGTAGCCTCCCTCCGCCCGGTCGTTACTTCTAAAAATACATTTTATTAGCAGCGGGGTTGAAAGTTCGTAAAGGTTGATTACCCGTGTAGGTTTCTTTCATCGGCAGTTTGAAAGCGCTCGTCAACCGGAAACTCAAAGGTGACGTGGAGCAGCGCGCCTTTTCTGAAGCGAGGCCAAACGAAACAGCGAGGAAAGAGCCGTCGTCGCCGCCGCCGCCGCCGCCGCCGCCGCCGCCGCCGCCGCCGCCGTCGCGTTTCTTTTTCTTTGTTCGCCGCGGGTAGTTTTGCGGTGACTTTCGACAACGACGTTCGCTGAAGTGCCAGACGGAGATGCATGAAGTCGGTCTTGACGCGCACGTCGCCTCGCGGATACATCACGGTTCGCCGGCGAACACAGGCCGTCCATTTTTACGGAACGTCGGCGTGGAACGGTTGTTTTTACGCGTCGGGGACACGCCAACAATTTCCGGTTCCACGGCCACGTTCGTCTTCATCCGTGTCCGCTCGTGAGATCCGCGAGTACTCCCCGATTACGATCCCTTTCCACGCGACTGCTTCCCACGCTACGCGGTATAATCGTCCTTGGTTCGATGATTTCGCGCGACACGCCTTTCGAACCATCCAACTCTGAGGGATCCGACTTGGGGGCACTTGCTTTCTTTCACGACGAATTGTTTAGTAACTGTTGATTGGTTCAAAATTTTTATCCATTTTAGGCAGTTCAATGTTCATTTCTGCACATTTTTTGGCTGTATTATACAACGACAGACGTGCTCGCTTGCCACATACGATTAATTAAAATACTCTAGGCAAGAAAGTCGTTATTGACATTAGAAGATCTATCTGTTTCACATAGAGAGAGGGTAGTTAGTTAGGTAGAACCTAACTTAGAGTTGGTAGGTTAGGTAGAACCTAACTTAGAGTTGGTAGCTTAGGTAGAACCTAACCTAGAGTGGGTAGCTTGGGTAGAACCTAACCTAGAATAGGTAGCTTAGGTAGAACTTAACCTAGAGTTGGTAGCTTAGGTAGAACCTAACCTAGAATCAGTAGCTTAGGTAGAATCTAACCTAGAGTTGGTAACTTAGATAGAACCTAACCTAGAGTGGGTAGCTTAGGTAGAACGTAACCTAGGTAGAACTTAATCTAGAGTGGGTAGCTTAGGTAGAACCTAACCTAAGTTTTTTAACCAACAACCGTATATCGTATATTTCTTACGTTGGCGATTATTTGAAGATCAAGGCTGTGGGAAGATTTTCGTTTTTTATACCCTTTTTAACTGTTCTGTTTCCAATTCTGGTTTTTTAACTAAAAGATTGGAAATTTTCTTTCATAATTATTTACTAGGTTATCTTAATCCTTTGTTGGACCATTTTTGTGCAGCACTGGTACGAAAATGAATTTTTAAATTCAGGATGGACGTAAGGAATTCTGTCAATGATGCAAAACTGGATATTCAGTTTCAAAAAATATTTATATTTATTAAAATTCAGTAGAAAAAGGAGCTTATTTTACAGCTTTTAGAAGCGGTTATACGTAAATACATTACTGTGGTTAATCGATTGATAAAGTTAAATTCCAAAAGTGCAGTGTCTCTTCTTCGATTCTTTCTTGCGAAGAAGTTATTCTACGTATAAACATTATTCAACAGACTGGAGCATGTTAATTTAGACAAGTCGGAGCATTTACTTTAAAGATAATTTGAAAGTGAAATTAAGCGAGGAATACACGTAAGAATAAACGTTGAAACCGAAACACGTGAAGCTTTCGGATGAACCAACGCCACACGCATTGAGTTCGACTTTAAATTCCGACGTTCTACGCGTACATATTTATCTTGCGCTCGATTAAACTGCACGAGAAACGAATTATATAATCGCAGCGTGGTTTTAAAATAACAGAGGCCGCGATAATTATTGAAATTTGCGAGGGGCTTCTACTTTCGCGGATAGGTCAGCCGAGCGATTTTAACCACGAGAATTTACTTCTCCCCCCGTTTCGTCGGAGGTGTGTCTGGCTGCGAATGAATTTCAGCTGTGCGAGAACCGCTTTCTCAAGCGGAAGCGTTTTCATCCGTTATGCTCGCACGGCCGACGCTTTTCCCGGATTCTTGATTTCTCGCTCGGTCAGTGGTTCACCATTAAAGCAGTCGCTTTTCACCGCGCGACAACTTTACGCGCGGCAACTTTGGTTTAACTTGGTGGCTGCGTTTACGTTTCACACGGTGGCCAAAGACGCGGAACGAGGTAACAAGTCTCGGGCAATCGATCCGCGGGACCGGTTTCTTCTCTTTTCAACCCGCGTCTTCCGCCCTCAACTCGAAGAAATTAATTAAAAGAACGAAATTGCGTGCCTTTCCTTTTTCCCTTTCCTCTTTCTCTCTCTTTCTCTCTTTCTTTTTCTCTTGAGAAGTTGCTAAAGAATCTTGAAAACGCTGATTTTATTAATCCGTAGCTGCTCGTTACGGATAAGAAACTGCCTTGCAAACCATTTGTTCGTCAAACTTTCAGTCTTCTCTCGAATTCTTCATTTCCTGAATTAATTATTGGCTTATGTTTCTGTCGTGTAATTACCGTGTGCCAATTATTATATTGCAGGAATCTTCAGTTTCTCGTAAAATGGCCACAGAAGTTATTAATTCGGTTGCTGCCGTTCGAAATATTCTACTATTGTGCTAATTGTGCAAGTCTGTCGCGTATTATCACTGAAGGTGATTTTAGCTCTTCAGATGCAACGAAAATTAGCGATTGGCTGATTTGGGTCACGTGATTCGCGAGGGGGCGTGGTGTAGACCTCGAGTAGGAGCGGCGTTGTCTGGTACTGAGCGATCGCGCCTGTAATTTGTTTTCTATCGATTCAAATGTTTGCATATCGATAAAATTTTATGGCAAAAAGGTCGTCTTCATTTCCTAGTCAATCGTCTTCATGTTCTACAAGGATTCATTAAGTGTGCGTATGTATGTATGTTCGTTAATCGTAACTTTGATGGTTCACGCAGATTTAAATAATTTTCAGTAGGTCGCGTCGCGTCGTGTCAACTGTGTTTTAGAAACATATACGCGTAACTTTAACGCACGTAACCATGCTACAAGCCCTAACTATAGACGTTTATGCAAATTCACACTTTTCACAAACACGTATTTTTAACTAAAATGTACACGTTGAAGAAGAAGGACGAATTTTCGAGATTCGCCCCCAAAATAAAAATAAAAGGTCAACGATGATGGGGAACTAAAGATTCCGCAACCATTTAAAATTAGATCAATTAGACTCGGATTAACAGATCATTCCTACGATTGCCAAGATTCCCACGTGTTGATCTCGAAATCAAGATCGATCCTGCAAGTTCGTCGCGCGGCAAAATTATTCGGCGGTTATAGTCCGATGTAAACGAGCCTTTACGTGTATCCGTCAATGATAAAACGGCGACGCGTAGCGAATTTCAAAGTGGCGGCAGCGTACGAGGCAGCGTCGGGTGCGGCAGCACGCCAACTCCTTAAACAAACATAAGCTTTTAAGCGTGAGCTCGCTTAAACTTGGCGCAACGGAGTTTTGGCCCAGTTAGGGACCATGGCCGGGACTTGCAAATTACGGTCTACGAAACGCAACGTACGTTCGAAATGGACCGACGAAACGCTTCCCTCTCTTTCCTTCGACCCTTCGCCAGCCTCCCTCACACTCTCTCTGGTCTCCCGCTCTCGCGCTGATTCCATTTCTGCCCCTTCTCTTTCGCGGTCGACGCTCTGTCAGATTACAGCGCCAGCAGGTATACATTGAGTACACAGGCAAGACTTTAGTCGCATTGCTCACAGTGGCTGGCTAAGCCAAGGTATTGTACACTTGTAATCTAGATACTATGGTTGATTACTGAATAGTCACTCCTTTAGGAGGCCGCTTTTGACAAACCACGCGACACGATCTCGGTTTTTAATCCTTGATAAATCGTCGATTGCGATCTCGATTTTTCGCGTTTACTCGGGAAATAATTACGACCAGTTTCTCGCACGCGATATTTTCTCGACGCTTATTCGGGAGAATGACGCGAATTTCACAACGCGAGTAATTAATTAAAAATTTTGAGTTTGAGATAATGGAACGTGGCAAACAATTGAGAAAGAAATTAGGAAAACCACATTAACGATTAATTATCAAAAACTGCAAGACTTGTACCCCAGTACACTTCGTTTCACTGAAAGGCCCAGAAGCAATTCTGATTAGGAAATGAAGACGACATTTTTGCCATAAAATTTTATCGATATGCAAACATTTGAATCAATACAAAACAAATTACAGGCGCGATCACTAGGAGTACCAGACAACGCTACTCCTACTCGAGGTCTACCCCACGCCCCCTCACGAATCACGTGACCCAAAGCAACCAATCGCTAATTTTCGTTGCATTAGCGTTGCACCTAAAGAGGCCCGATTTTCTGGTTTACCTCCGCTAAAGTCACTTTCAGTGATAATAAATAATTGTTCGTTTTGATATCTCGAATTTAAGGAATGATATCTCTGTTATTGCCCACAAGTCATCGACCTCTGCTCGAGAATTGTTTTACCAACAACAAGCTTAATTATCATTACATCGTGCAGTAACGAAAATTGGTCGAAAGTTTAATGTTTTTGTTGGTACAATACTCTCGTCAATTATTGACGAGAATAAATGTTTGATATAAATATGTTATATTCAACTTTTGATGGACATTCTCCTCACGTTCTCCTTTTGCGAATTTGAATTAATAATTCAAATTATTATATTTAAACAAATTCGGCACCGAAAAATTTTATATTAAAAAGTAGAAGATACGTTACGTGAAAAGGAAAAGTCAGAGAGACAGATACTTATTTCGTAACATTCACTTTCTTACAAATTAGAGGGATTACAGAGACAAAGATATCGGCGTGGTTAAAAAAGGAAATATCTTGGCAGTGCATTTCCTTGAATCGGTTGTTAGACGTGTAATGGCAACGTTAAAAAGTTCGTACTTTCGCCGGAAGAGTGGGAATTCAGGAAAAATTATCGGATTCGATAAAACGGGTATAAATTATTCCCGCTAAAAGCGAAGTCATAAAACGGGGAAAAAGAAAGGAAATGTTTCGTTGTACACGTACCCACTAAAATCGAGTAGTAAATTTATTTCTCTCTGATATTTGCCCGTTTCTTACCTTCGCGATATATATACAACTCATAACTTTCAACGTTTATTTCTCTCTTAGGGGAGGGGAGAAAGAAGCGAGATCATTTTCTAAATCCTGAAATATTGCCTATGACCATTACGTCTTATTAGTCATTATCTCTAAATTATTTTTGCAATAATTACCTACGTGAGTAATAATTATAAATTTATTAAGATTTAATAAAGTAGCTTTACAAGAGCTATTTTTCACCAAATTAGACGTCTATCTATATTTCATTTTCGATCCTACTATATCTCAAACGTTAAATGTTTTATGAAACAACAAGGGGAAAAAAAGAAAGCAAGGAGGAAATAAAAGTGGAAGCCAATAACGTCGACTTCACCCATTCCGATAGATACTTTTACAAGGGGATGAACCGACGTACGAGTGTTTAATGATGTCGAGTGTAATGCGGTAGATGACTATGGGGTGCACGATTGTGTAAACGACGATGGCACTTTCCGGATCGATTTCAATGGCAGTTTTATGGCCACGACCTTACTTCTTGAGGGTTGCCACCATGGCGAATCGTTTGACGACTTGCCACCTGCGATCGTTTTTTACCGTTTCTTCGAGCGATCTCGTCCAATCGCTTTGTCCTCGTGTCGTTTCGATGAACATGTTATTGCCCAATGATTTTTGATCCGCGATCTCTCTTTCCCACGTGTAGAAATATACGTCGTGGAATTATCATCAAATTTTGGAAGAAAGTGTCTTCTTTGAAACTCAAGGGAAAAATAGATTTCATTTGGTTACTTGTTATTACAACAGAGAAATTTGTGAATTCTTGTTTGCAAATGCTGATTTGATGATAAAAAAAAAAGAAAAGATAATTAATTAGGATGTCAAGATAAGAAGAATAAATCATGTTTTGTCGTTTGTTATTTAAAAAGATTTATACACTTTTCTGTTCGTTGAAATTTCCTATCAGTTGAACTCCAGCTAGCAGAATATATGTAGGAATTTCTAATAAATTTCGAATGACGAATCTGTCGAATGCATTCTAACAGCGACTATCGATCGAATCGGATGTTAGGGCGAACGTCGACACGAACGATACGACTCTTTAACGACGGTAACCCGAGGGCACGTGTCGGAGTCTGAAACCTCTCTGGGGGATCATTAGAATACCACGTAATCGCGTGTGTCTGTCACCTCCCGTGAAAATCGATGACCATACGAACAGAATCTGAATCGCACGTTGAAAAGAAGAATCGTGCGTTTCCTGTTTTATCGCCTACAAAATTTTGTCAATTCCACATAATGTGCAAATATATATTACGCATTCATCGTGTATTCCTAATTGAAATATCCTGTCCTAATAATTATATCTCGGCTTTCTGAAACCTATTAATTTCAAGAATCCTATTAATTACTCTTCTCAAAAACTACTTCTTTCCGTCTTAAATCACGTCGCTTTCCGACCGGCAAAGTTCTCACAATTTTTCTAAAATTCCTTCAAAGTCGCTGTGAAATATTCAACTCTCTCTGTTTGAAAAAGAAAATTAGTACCCTTCCTTCAGAATTTCTCTTCGAGCGTACATCAACAGCGTGCCGCGAGATTCTTTAAGACAAATTCCCATAAAAAGCAGGAACGACCGAGGAAGGGGGCGAGCAAAAGACAAGAAGAGAAGTCGTAGGGCCAGGAGGATGACGCGATCGTAAAGTCATATCGTAAAACTCGAAGTAAGAGAAAGGCGTAACGACGCTCGGGGATGAAGTATCGTTTCGGTGCTTGCATGATACGTCCATCCAGCGATAAAACGTCGCCGATATCGTTTTAATGGGGCGTGTCGCTGCCGAGAGAGAATCTGGTATCACCGGTCGGCGCACTTACGCTCCTCTTTGTTGACACTGCGCATCCTCGGATCGTTCCAGCCGGTGACTTAAAGTTCCCAGCATAAATTTCCGCCGAGAAAAAACGCCGAACGTCCCGATAATGGCGGCGCGCGATGACGGCGTGACAATAACACGGCTATTACCAAGCAAGCCGATGCGATCGAAACGTTTCTCAGTTGCTTCGTCGCAGTCGCTACGTCTCCCCGACGTAAAATACTTTTGCAAGTAAAGCTGGATCTGTTTGGTCCTTTAACGCGCGACGTTTATTACCTGCACTGAGAGGCGGGAGAAAAGTAAAACGAGCCTAGTTTCTCGTTTTAACGACGAGGCTACGAGTACTGGCTAAAATTCTTCATGGTCGCGAGGTATACTCCTCGGTGACGTTTACGAGCTGTCGGTACTCGAATAAAATCTTTGAATTGAAACGCTGTTTTCCTTCTAGGCGAAGGTAAGTGACAAAAGAAACGTCTAAAGATGAAAATCTGCGTGCGCGTTCAGTTGCTCCAACGTGTTTGCTTCAAGAGCGGCAGAATTTTATTGGAACACGCGTCTCCGCAAACTCGACTGTTGGAAATCATGGCCTTGGCATAACCGCCCGAACAAGAACGACAAACGAATACGTAATTTCCGTAGGTTATTTACGAATCAATAAGAATACTCGACGCACGAAGTATGAAATTCCTGGGAAGATGCCCGACGGCAGTCAATATTGCGCTCTGTGGAAGTCGAAGGCATCCGCAGCGGCGCTAGGTAGGTAGGTTTGAAGTTTCTCGGACCGGCAGCAACGATTTACGAGGTCTCTGGGGTATCCGACTATCTTCCCAGGAAGTAATACCTTTTTCTTGGTGCGAATACCAGATACCAGATACCGGGATCCCGGCTCCCGGTATATTTTCCATGCTTCCTCCCCGTCGTTCTATGTACCTCTGCTCGCAGTTTCTCGCGGCTCTACTGACCCAAGAGGTACGAACGAACCAATCTTTCGGTACGACGGATCCCCATAAATTCTTTCACGCAGATTCTCGCCGGGAACGCGCTACGAAATCATGGATTACGATGTCGGTCGTAACGCTTTCTCCTCAACCGCTCTCTCCTCCCCTCTCTCTCTCTCTCTCTCTCTCTCTCTTCTCTTTCTCTGCCTCCGCTGACGTTTCAACCCTGGTGAACGCCCGCGCCTCGTTCCTCCGCTATTGATTTCCATTCTCATTCGACGCCATTTAATACGACTCGAACAAAGAAGCCCTCCACCCCCTCCTCCCCCTGCCCCCGACATCCGTCGATCGCATTTATTTCAAACGGTGCCCGATTTCATCTAATTCATCGTCCCGTCGCGAGTTCCGCGAAGGTGCGCAGGAGGGTGGGGGAGTGCTCCATCGATATAAACCAAGCAGCTTTGTCTCCGCGCGTTAATCCCCGTTGCCCAACTTTAGTGACGAACGCCCGCCGCGCGATCCATTTCCCTCGACTTCGCGTCTCGACTCTCCACCTCGGAGCTCGGCGAAGATTTTTTAACTTTCCCTTTAATCGACGCCCGCTTTATCTTCCCCGATGAAACTTTAATGCCCCCTCGAAAATCTTGCGACTTAGCAGCTTCGTTTCTCACTTTATACCTTTGGAAAAAAGGAACCCTTTCGCGGGGTTTCGCAGCGTTACAGAAACTGCAGCAGTTCAGAGTTAAATTACTCGAATTTTCAGTTCCATCGAATTCGGTGTCTAATCTAGTCTGTGTTGTAAGAAATTTGTCATCCGTTTTACTACATTGCAATAAGTTGTACAAGCGAATTCTGCTGTATTTATGAACGTTTATACACATCTCTATCTCGATCTCTATCACTGAGGATGTGAAATGCAAGATGAAATCAGATGCCTTGAATTTTAGCTTTTCAGTTCAGCCCAGTCAGTTTTAGTAACCTATCTTTGTCGTACACACTGTAGCGTCTCATCTCTATTTCTACATTTTAATAACTGTGACTCTTGAAACACCAAGTTTTCATAATTCGTTGCATAAGCGAATTCTGCTGTGTACGAACGGCTGGATACGGCTCGTATCCCGGAGAACGTCATAAAACGACTGTGCAGCGTCTCGGCCACGTATTTGTACGCGTGTCCAGGTGGAATTGTCCAGGAAAACTGGCAATTGCCAGGAGAAAAAATTGCGAACCGCCGCGTGTGTACGTTACGTGCGCCGTAAATAGGAGGGAAAGCATCGCGTTATTTCCGCCAAGTGTACGCTTGGCACACATAAACCAGAGAATAGCCTTCTCGGACATCTGTTCTCGGCTAGCCTGGCACGATCCCCTAATAGTTTTCGCTTCGGCGATATTACCTGCGAGAGTGCAACGTCGTTCAGATAAAAAGTTGGTTTATCCACGTCCGGCGACGTGGCTAGTTGGCTCTGTGCACGGCTTTGCGACGATGCGACTCGTCAGAGGGGCGAAGTAAATGACGCGAAGTGGAAAAAGGGAAGAGAGAAAGGGGTTGGGGTCAAGATGGGAAACGGAAGAGACCGTTGGTTGACGAAAGGGGATATAGAGAGGAGAAACGGCAAGACGACTAAACTCAATTACGAAAGTTACTGGCCCTCGCAAGCTCTTCAAGCTTCTTTCCTCCTGTTTTGACTCAACTCTTTTCGACTCGCGTTTCGAAGTCGTCTTTCTTGGTCGTCTTTCTCTCTCTCTCTCTCTCTATTAACGATACTCCATGATTTTCTGTGTATGTATAACTTGCTAGCAGGCAAAGGACATGTAGCGATCTAGGATTCCTCAACTACGAGGAACCACCGCTAGGATGGGTGACCGTCCAGCCTAGCAGATAGTTAGAACAAGTGTCTGAGGTAAAGAGTCACTGCCATCAGCCCCACTGATGAGTCTAGGCAGTGACTCCAAAACGAAACGCAAATTCCTCCTCCTCTCTCTCTCTCTCATGACCCCAAGTTCATTCGTCCTTCCATCATGCATCCATCTTCCCTTCAGACAGATCAGGACTGATCTTCACATTCTCTCTCTCTCTCTCTCTCTCTCTGTGTTTGAAGCAAACTCTGTGTCCCTCTTTTCAACGTCTTCGCGTGCCTTCACGGCGCCGTGCTTCTTTAACATGCAAAACGCGAAACGTAGACAATATGAGGGAGAAATTCGGCGGAACGAGCAAGGACGAGGCCGGGGTGACAGGAACGAAGAGGACGACGCGGAGACGAATGGAGGACGAAGGGAACAGGCAACGAGCGATCGTAGCCGGTGCCGAAACGGAGATGACGGTTCCACGCGCGTTTCGAGATAATGTATTTCCGCTGGATATCTCGTCCTCCGCGATTATTCTCGCCGAGTTTCTCGTCGGATTCTACCGCGGCAGACTGGTCTTATTTATATAACGCACGGAGATTACAGCGTGTACAACGCGATTTCGTACCAAAGTTGCAAAGTTAAGTGAAAGATTCCACGATCGCGCCGCGTTCGAGTGGAATTTTTCACGTCGATCGCGGCCCTTTCCGCCGCTTCCGTCGCGATTCTCGCGGTTACATCCAATTTCAACTTTCGCCCGTGTCGGTGATGGGGACGCGTTACCATAAATAGGGGAAGACGTTAGCGAGGACGGTCGAAAGTTGGATATTCCCGGTGAATGTAATTCTCCAACGAGGCGGCGTAGAATTTTACAATCCATCCGGGCGTTTGCTCCCAGGAGTTTCGTAACTGTCTTTTACGTCGCGTTTGCATCGCGCGACGCGACAGTTCGACACCGGGCCCTGCCGTAAAGGTGAACTCAGATGGGAAATACGATAAAATATTTCGCACGGTTTCCCTTGGCCTGTTTGCGGTGTAAAGAGGAGGATGTGGAATGGGCGAGCGAATAGGGGCGGGTAAAAGGGCTCGAACGAGAGCGCGCGCGCGCGAGAGAGAGAGAGAGAGAGAGGGTGGAAAGGATGCGAGACAGAAATGGCTGAGGGTTTGTCATGTCCGGCGTGGAGATGACAGTTCCGCTCGTCTCGAGGTTTGTTGTCTTTTCTGCGAGCGAGCAGAGGGGAAGCTGGAAGGGAATCGTTACGTGAGGAAACTGCGTTATATCGTTCCTTGTCGCGGTCGCGCTTCGTAGGAAATGAGTTTCCCTCCGAAGGGTGGAACTTGCACCGGGAGAGACTGTCTGCGGCCTGCGCGGTCCGGTAATATCATTATCTCTGCCAGAGAGATAAAGGGAAGATTACCGTCGATCATCGTTCGCCTTCTTCCGCAACGTTTCAGCGTTGTGGAAACGAAAATGCGCGTGGAGATCCGAAACGAGCTTCAGCTGTTTGCTCTTGCGTGCCGGCGCCGCCCCTCGGACCAAGATTTCCCGGTTGATTCGGTTATCGCGCGAAATTGAACGACTCCGTCCGAGTCGACCCTCGCGAGATGATCAAGCGGCGTGAAACGTTCGACGCGACGGTATGTTAGTTCTCTTCCGACCGAGAGGAGAATTTGTCTCTTTCGAGCGATGAAAACGTTGCCTCCTTTCGCGTATGATGTAGTTCGTTTCGAAGTAATACGTCAGTCAAACGAAATGAGACAGCAAGAAATTGTTTGAATATTTTATTATTATTAAGAGAAAGAGAGAGAGAGAGAGTACCGTTTTTATGTGAAAATATTCCAACAAAATATTTGTTAAGATCTCTGTATTATATCATCGACTAGTGAAGTTGAGATAACATTGAAAATTCAATCAATTCTATTCGACACTCTGAAAACCGTCTATATTTTATTTGCAATCAACGACTGCGAGCTTGTTACTCGCGGCGTCGCGTCGTAGGAAAAATGTATCAGGATCGTGATAATTCCTCCGCCACTTGACGTCATAGGGTCGCATGTCCGATGGCGGAGCACGATAACAAAATAGCACATCACTGCTCGAAATTCACAATATCATCGATATTCCGTGTATTGCCCATAAATATCGTATATCGAGAAGATTGGAAACATCGACTGACTTTTCACGCCTCCCAGGAGACAGGGAGAAACTGTTGGCTCTTATATCCCTTCATTTTTAATCTTTGTTTGCCTGCTCCGAAATCAATTCGATAGATCGATCGTGTCTCGAGCTAGGAAAATAAATTTCGAGCCGCAAGCCAAAAACTAATTCTCGATTGAACGATTCGTTTCGACATTCTTCCTTATTAATTATAATCGTCTAAATAAATAATAACAGTAATAGAATGCCGTGGATGATACGCAGAAATAATAAATCAGCAGAAATTATTTAATTTTGGAATTCACGTTACTCTGATATTTAGATCAATTTTATGTAAAGATCGGAGTCAAATATTTATCAATAAAGATCGAAATATCGATCGAAGTTAATTAGAAAATTATCCATTTAAGGGACTTGAATTCGATCGATCATTTGACACTTCACTTTTCACCGCAAATTTGTCATTTTCGCTTGACTAGGAATATCTTTCCAAATTTTCATTAGTTAAATCGCTCAATTTCAAATCGTGAATATAACGGTTCAATTAACGGAATAATTACGGTCTTTTGGGGAACAACCAAGGATCAATCCGAGCGTGTGTAAACGAATTTAGGATTGTGCGGAATAACGAATGCACTGGCTAGTGAATGATTGTTCATTCGCGTACTCTTTGTTCCTCTAACACTCTGCCATCAGTTAGCCTTTTATTGAAACTCTTTACTGCGTTCTATTTGCTATTCTATTAAATTCTGTTCTGAGAACTCTGTCGGGCTCTACGTGCTGAGAGTTTTTAAGACTTCGCGTACTTTATTCCATTACGCTCTCAGTGTGTTTGTGCAAGGGAGCAAAAATTTTTTGCTGCAAAGGTGAACAGTTTCATGAATCCTACGAAATGTTCCATATCGTTCGTCTGATTATGATAGGTGGATGATTCAAGAAATTATGAGGTTTATAAATAATTTGAACGCTTTAAAACATCTGTATCTATTCTACGGTAGATATCTTTTTGTGAATTATTGTTCTGATATAATAAATGTGAAAATATGAAAATTAAAATAGATTATGTTAATAATCATAAATTCAGCAAATAATAACCCTTTCAATGAAGCTTATTTATACCACTTTCTTATTTTTTCCTTTTTCTTTTATGGCATCTACATTTCTATCTAATGGGATATCTATCTGCACCAAACACACTTCTATTTAATAGTCTGTAGATTCAATAGATATTATATTGTGCTAAAAAAACAAGACATACCTCTAAAATCTAAATTACAATCCCAAAATGGCAAAACATAATCATACATATTGTTCTGATATAATGAATGTGAAAATTAAAATATGAAAATTAAAATACGTATTATGCAGAATCCACAACATTTGCAGTAACTACAAAAAGCATTTACATGTACCCTTATCTTTCAATGAAGCGTATTTCTTTATTTTTATTATTACTTGTTACTTTCTTATTATTTTTTTTTTCCACAGCATCTAAATATCCATCTAGATAGATATACTAGTATCCAATAGTACATCTAAACACCCATCTAGATAAATATACTAATATCCAATAGTACATCTAAACATCCATCTAGATAGATATACTAATATCCAATAGTATTAGATCTAGATATTAATATTCCATCCAATAGTACATCTAAACATCCATCTGGATAGATATACTAATATCCAATGGTATTAGATCTAGATATTAATATTCTATCCAATAATACATCTAAACATCCATCTGGATAGATATACTAATATCCAATAGTATATCTAGATATTAATATTCTATCCAATAATATATCTAAATATCCATCTAAATATTGTATCTAATAGCATATTAAATACACTTCTAATGCAATAGTCTGTAGATCCAATAAATACAACATTGTGTCACCACCTAAAAAAGAAAACAAAACGTACCTCTGAAATCTAAATTCCAATCCTAAGAAAGCAAAACATACTTCTAATTGCATCGTGAATCTCTTCAAACGCCAAACCGTGAAAGAGACGTTCGCGTGGGAATCTCCTTTGGAGTAAAATTCGAGTTATTCAGAGCAAGCGTGAAAAACATAAACGGCCAGAGCAGTGTTCAGGCGAGACAGAGACAGAGAGAGAGAGAGAGAGAGAGAGAGGAAATTGCTCCGCAGACTAGCGTTGGCCGTCGAGTTTCGTGAACGTCGAGAGGTAATTTGATCTAGTTGAAATGCTCTAACGTCGCCCCCGAAACGCATCTACTTAGGGTGGCGAGATGGTTCTGCTTGTCGTACAAAGTGGTGGACACGCACGTTGCTTAGTGCTTCTCTAGTGGTTGTCTGCAGCACGAAGACGAGCACTACCGCGATGCGGTTAATTGCTACGTGGAGGAGAGAAAGCGACGAATGGCGGCGGCGATGCGAGCCATTGCACTCTTGGGAACGCGAACGACCAGACGCGGTTTAAACGCGTCGGCGAACGTGCCGTAGCAGCATCGGGAGCAAAAATTATCGCGACGACGCTTCGCTTGACAATTATTAGCCAAATCTGTCCTTCCAATAAATCCGCGATGATCGTTCCAATCGTCGTAGTCGAACACGCGCGATTTGTATCGATTGTTTCTACTTCTTTTTACTTCGCTTCGAATATTTTATCGCGCACGACGTGTGCCTCTCGTGTGCGAGCAAACGGGTGATAAATGGAAGGCGCGATGGGATGATTGATCTTGACTTGTACAGGAAAGGAATTTTTGCACGTCAAGAGAGAGTAATTTTTTTATTTGTTTCGTTTGCTTTGTTCCTCTGCTCTATGGACTACGCGTACGTTCATAAATATGGATTTCTGAACAATTGAATCACACGTATATACATATTTAATGTATATTTGACTGTTCGAAAGTTTTCTGATAAATAAGTTGTCTACACTATTTATTTACTTGAACAAGTTATTATTTTTGAACGGGAGCGTATTTTTCATCTTCTTTCTCTTAAAGAATATACCTCTTAAAATAATCGAGAAAGAAATCGTTATTACGTCGAACGAGCTATGCAGAATTAATCGTAGTATCAAATCAATTAATTCTCATAAATGTCTAAGTCGCACCTCCGTATCGACACTGTTGACAGTAAGATTTGGAAATAAGCTTCACGCCGTTCTCCCGAGATGCAAATCGTTCCTTGACGCGCCCTCTTTCTCCAATTTCCTCTTAATTGTTCCTCGTTGCTCCCCTTTCGCGATTGTTCGAAATATGATACGTGATTAGCTACTCGATTCATTATCCGGTGGATCGTTGGTCTCGAGCGAGGCAACGTGTACGTAACGACGGGGTGCAAGCACGCGTCCGCGCCGCGAGCTTGCCCGCGACCAGACGACATTTTTAATCGCGCGACGAACAACCAGGGGGAACCCCTGAAAACCGGTCAAAGTGAATTTGCATTAATAGCTCACGTCGTCCATTAGCCTGCTAACTGAATTTTTGTTTCATTCTCTGGGCTGCTGGCGGCCGCGCGAGTGCGACGAGCCGGCGTTTAACGAAGTCACAAAGCGAACAATGTTACGGGCAGACCCGCTTAATGGTTGATCAAGATCGCATTTCGATATTGTATCGATTAATATTCATGCGACACTGACATTCAGATATGTAGGAAACATGAAGATTTGAGAATTTCAGTTCTACGTATAAATTTTTATCGTGGTCGTTGAACTTGACAAAGACGTATCTTTGTCGAACTGCTATATATATATATAAATATGTATGTATGCTCATATATATATGAACAGTTTGAGTGTATATAAAATAATAAGTATAATTATATATATACATATTATTATAATTTAATATTGTTAATTGTGTTATAAAACTCTCTGCTAGGTCAAATATTTGAAATTTTGTCAAGAAAATCAAACAGTTCAAAAGAGTGAAGCTTTCACACATCTGTCTGTAACATGTTCAAAATTATTTTAATAATTCTTCTACGCTTACATCTTCGCTGATTTGCAACATCATTTAATCTCATCTTCTCCGTTAAAGATTCTTGCAAAAATAAACAAATTGTCGAAAACAGAAACTTCAGCATCACGCGACGATTGATGACGTGCCAAGAAATTCTTGGTCCGCCGGAGAGATTTCCAAGTGAAAAGTGGAACAACATTTAACGTCTTCAAAGTAAACTGAAAGCCCGAGCCAGCCCTCGATCCGTTTAACCAGAAAATTAAGTAGGTTGATCTTTGAATTCGCGGTTGAGGAGCTTCCTTTTCCCTCTTTTTCATTTGGTTCGACGTAAAAATAGGAAGGGAGGGGGGAGGGAAGAGGAGAAATGCCAATGGCGAAGAGAAGTTGGCAAAGGTGTCGTGACAAACCAACGCGTCCAGTTGCAAAACTTTCCTCCAATGCTGGCCGACGGCCTTCATCCAGCTCATTGGGAAAGCTCTATGCTTTCTCGCTTCGACTCTGCGCTTCGTTCACCTTTTCAGACGTTTCGCACGAACACGGGGATTACCGCTGTCAATGCTCTCCCCCGTTGTGAGAGAGGGATCCTCAATTACCACAACTTGACGTTTGCGAAACTAACCCCCTTCCCCCTCCCCCGGAGATCGTGGTCCGCTGTTCGATTAATTAAAATTCGTGAAACTGCCAATTCGTGGCTTATCACGTTGAGCTTTGTGTTTCGCGAGTCGTTTTCTTCGCGGGAAATTTAAAGGAGTTTCTAGCAAATAAATATTTAAACTTCGTCTCTTTGCATCTAGTTACAAAACTACAAGTTTGCAATGTAACGATAAACCGATATAAATGATTTGATATAAAAAAAAATTCTTTTCCCAGATCATATTTGCAGGGTTTAATATTATAATTATTTTATCACTGAAAGTGATTTTAGCGGGGGTAATCCAGAAATTCGGGCCTCTACAGGTGCAACGCTAATGCAACGAAAATTAGCGATTGGTTGATTTGGGTCACGTGATTCGCGAGGGGGCGTGGCGTAGACCTCGAGTAGGAGTGGCGTTGTCTGGTACTGAGCGATCGCGCCTGTAATTTGTTTTCTTTCGATTCAAATGTTTGCATATCAATAAAATTTTATGGTGAAAAAAGTCGTCTTCATTTCCTAGTCAGAACAGTTGCTTCTGGACCTTTCAGTGAGACGAATCGAACTGTGTAAGTCGTGCAGTTTTTACAATTGTCTGTGCTTTGGTGAACATTTTCGCAATCATGACAGAGAATATCAATGACTACGGTCATGAATATTTACGTGGATCCAATCTTTTACGATTACAACTAAAGAAATGGAATCTTGGCAAAAGATTTATTCCATCTTTGGACATTTTCAAATTCCGATTTCGTTGGAAACATGTCTTAGACGAAGCTTAATCATTCTGAGAATTTTCTGTCACTGTTTGAAGTCTAACAGGCGCAGAGTTTGATCAAAGTATAAAAATAGTTATTGTTGACGTCGTTGACAGATGAAACGTTGACAGACGAATTCGAATATGCAGAAAGGATCAAACGTATCGAACAAAGGATTTTCTTTCGTCTAATCGCCATTAGCGTCGCGCGTATTCTTCCGAAAGACACTCTTGAAACAGTAATGTCTCGAACCAAAGGGATGGAGGAGTAAAACCGGTCGCCGTTTAGCTTCGTCCTTATGGACTATGGATCCGATGTGCAGTCGAGTCGAACAGCTAATTCGAAACGTGCGACGACTCGCAATGTCGAAGCGACGCTGATTCCTCACCGGCCAAGCGAAAGAAAAAACGTTTTCGGAAATAAAGGACGTTCTTTCGGCAGGGGATTAAAATCTATCAGACACTTCTGAATGCTATTCTCTCTTATTTACCGCGACTTGGCCATCACTCGATATTCGTTGTAAAAAGTTTTGGTTGTCTTTTGAAGAATAATAATAAATGAAAGAACGAAAAAATGCGATACATCTGGAAATTATTGTTCGATTCAAATAGTGAGAATTTGACAAAGTAAAATTTGATCTAATATATAAAGTGCATCTGTTTCTCTATCTCTTTTCTAACTTGCAATCTGAAACATGAATTCACAATTACAAATTTATATTATAATTACTTTATAATTGTAAATTTTGTAATTATTTTTGAATAATAAATTAGTTTTAGCAGAGTATACAAGAAAAGGGATTTTAGGTGTTTTCGTTTTTCAGATTTTTGAACCTACTCTTAATGTTTCAATACGAAAAGTTGCAATGTTTAAAAATTATATGTGTACCGTACAATATTTTATATATTCTAGCAACTACTCTACGAATAAATTAACACAATTACAGAATAACTACCAATGAAGTCAAAATTTATTAACATACATCTGTATTACACGAGGAACGGAAATATACTTAGAAAATACTATTATTAACCTGTTTCAACGAATATTTACGAATATTACGCAATGAGAAAGAAACTTGAACAAACATTTTTCTATCATCGTGAGTTTTATAAACTCTATTTAATATGACATTCTTCTTTTAACAATCTGTGAGTATTTAATCTGTTAAAAAAAAGGTTTATCAAAAAAAAAAGAAAAAATGCCCATTTTTCCTTCAATTTCGATACGCGTGTGTATATTGAAAGAACTGATAAGCGATCAGAGAGGACGATGTTACTTTTGGTAACGCGAATATACGTATGTACATCTGGTAGACTCGTGACGCCAGGAAATGAACTTCGCCAGAGAACGCACTCTGTTGATACAAAGCAGTGTGCCGTGTGATTCCTCGCATGCTGGATTTGTTGACTTTCGACCAAGAATAATTCCACCGGCGCTGCCTGGACGATGAACAGTGACCACGTATTCTTAGCATTGAAAATACATGTTCCTCCGACGCGAGAGTTGTAAGAGAATCAAACTCTCGGGGAGGATTTTGAATCGACTGGCGAGGGAAGTTTGTTCTCTCCGTTAATTGCTTTTCCATGACGTTCGAATTCCTCCCTAATGTCACTTTCATCAGCCAACCCTGTTCAACTCGCTCTCTGCAATACACGTAAGAAAAACAATTTATATATTCCCAAAAATACGAATTTGCATGGAAATCTTCAGTGTAAATGTTACTCGAAACGAAACGATCCACTGACACAAGTCTAAATAATGAATTAATTCCATCCCATTTACATTTCCACGAACTGAACTGTCTGAACGTTCAATGTCGCATTCCTTTTGAAACGTGCGTACTGAAAAGGGAAGAAAATTTCCCAACAGCCGGGAAATCCGCGGGAGATGGTCGCACAGGGTCGCTTTATCGACCACGTTGTCATCCGTGTGGAAGCTCGTTGAGCTAAGAATGTGAAGCAACCAGAGCGGTATTACACCGAAGAGCGCGCAGTTTCTTCGGCTGACCGAGGTGGATGGTAAATCTTGAAAGCGGGAGCAGGTGAATGCTCACGATTACAGAGACGTTGAAACCGTGTTTCACCCGGCGACTAAATAACCAAGTGAGCTACAACCACGCTCCGCCGCTACCTTCACCCCGAGTAAAATGCACTTCTTGCATCCACTCCCGAACGTTGCCCGTTGTTTTTCACCTCAACGCGCGTGTGTCGCCCCGTTTAATTCTCCGCGCGGTGCGGACGTTTATTAGATCATCGAAATTTGAGCAGCGGATGAGAATAACGAGATTGGAGGGGAGCCCGAAGGAAATGAGAGGCAGTTGGATAGGAATGTGTAAATGGAAGGATGTTTATCCATCGATGTTTGCTTTGCGAGGTAGTACCTCTCGAGATCGGCGCTCCAGGCTTGCCACGGGTTTCGTCTCGTCTGTCGATCGTGTTATGTTACCGTGCAGCTGCGGTGGATCAAGCAGGTACTGATTTCCTACCATCTTCCATTGATTTTGCTGCGCGTAAAATTATACATACGTGCGTAAAGTTATATGTATATTTCAATCAACTTTTCGTCGTTGAATTTTATTTCTTCGCGAAATTACTCATATATGAGTCCTAAAGTACGAATATATAAGCGTTGCTATAATTCAGCACTGCAGCAAAAATAAGTCAGTATTGTAACATTTTTACGTCCATAAGTTCCGAGGTGGAAGTCTTGCTTTGTTCAAATAAATAGTTCTGTTGAACTGTAAGTATAATTTACAACGTAACAACGTTGCAATTATGACAGTCTTTGATATTGTTTCTTCCATCTAGATTCTATAATCTATGAAAATATATCGTTATACTAAATTAATTTGTAAATAGTTTAATTTAAAGTTGATTTAATTCTTTCAAATTATTCTCGAGTCTTCTGTTCCTTAACATCTAATCTAAATAGTTATTTCAATTTTAAAAGACGTGAGAGAATAGTCATCAATACGTATCTCGTTAAAAGTGTTCTTCAAACAGTCAAAGTCCTTTCGTTCTTTAAAATGAAGAAACCGAGTATTTTTTCACGAACGATATTTTCTCTTAACGTTGTTCTTTCAACAACGTAAATCTGAATTCCTCTTAGGCGTTGAGTCATTATTAGACTTGGATTACTGATTAACAATTAATTTATTATTTAATATATAATTCCACAATCTATGGATCACTATAATTATTAATCGTATATATATATCGTATATACACATTTGATTGATAATTATAGTTGACTCATAAATTGTGAAATTCGTACGTATATAATCGGTGCGCTGACTATTTTGCTTCAGAAAGCACGAGGAAAAGAAACTAAATCGAATTGTTAACTATTTTACATGTTGTTTATTAAGAGGCTATAGTTTCCTAAAATCAATACAAAATTAGTGCATTTTATAGATAGTAATTTTAATAACTGATATTGTTCATTCTACTTTAACATCTACATATTTTCTACAATATAAACTTTTATGAAATAATGAAGAATAGTATTTCGTATCAGGAATCTCAAATAGATGAACATGAAAGTAGGTTAAAAGAACAAAACAGAATATTGTCGTTACTTCATATATCGAAAAATAACTTCACAATTTTGTTATACAACTAAAGCTTTTCTACAAACTGTTGACATAATCTCTTTCTCCCTCTCTACAAATGAAAATTGATTGCTTCCGTTTTACTGGAAATTCGACGTCCAGGTTAAGCGTTTTTGACTGAAGGAACAAACCGATTGACGACGCTCTTTTACGGAGTTAGGGGATGAAGGAGGTACTAATGTTTACGCGAAGCGAGCGGAATTTACTTCGAGTTTAACTTTGACCATTAACCTTGCTGGAAACTCTTGGTTTACAATTCTTGCTATCGAGGTTAAGGGACAGCGAATTCTACGCGAAACGTTTAATTCCTCTTACCAGGATGTTTTCCGTATCTGCGAGATTCAAGTACGCAGTGGTTCGCAGCGATATTTGAATATTGTGGAGATTATTTTAGAAAATTTTTACGTATATATATTTAAAATGTTTCCTGCATGTCTGAGTAGAAAACATAAGAGTTCACGAACTTTCGTTACATTATTTTATATTTTATTTACACATATTATGTTATTATGGTATTACTTTTTCGTTAGTTTCAAAGAAGTGAATTTAACCAATAAAAAATTCAATCGATCGATGATTAACTGAAATGGAATTTTCTTGTGTTCTCAAAAATAGCATCGTACAATTTGTCGGTCAGAATCGCTCGATTCTTCGAGGTAAACCACCGAATCTCGTGGTCAAGCGAGAAAATCCAGACAGCACGAGTAAAAGTAAAAGTAAAAGAACGAAGAGAAACTCGAGGACCGTGTACGCACAACACCTAGCTTTGGTTGTTCGACACCGTGATTCTCGCTGGTCTCGTTAAAGTCGCGCAAGAGCGCCACGATGATAAAACGCGCGACCTTTCAGCGTCTATTCGACGATTCTCGTAGAATTTCATCTCGTGCAATCCGCCGCGGTCGCGGAAAATGCTCGCCTGTTTTTCACTGCGTTTATTTCGTCGCAAATATTCCAAGCCCGTTTCCACTTTGAATCTATGCGTGCACCGGGGTATTTTAGAAAGTTGCAGGAAACTTTCCGGTGTATTCGTGGTAATCATCGAGAGGGCAAAAAGATGTTGATAAACGCGGGTCTAAATGCCATTAATTTCGGAGTTGCGAGACACTTTCATTTATGAGCCTGTGAAAGCGCAAGAGAGTTCTAAACTGCGGCCACTCAATTAATAATACATTACGTGTCAATAATGTATTACGTGATGAATAATTATCATCGCCCGTGATGAATAAAACGGATCCAGGAATGTTACAGGATCGTTTTCGAGAGATTGTAAAATCAAATTCATTTTTTCTCTTTTTTTTTTGAACTTATTAGAAGAAAACGTTGATGAGACTCTCGATGCAGTCTGTCGAAGAATAATATTTTAGATTGTTATACTATCGTTATGACATCGTGTTTTATCATCCTTTAACATTTCTAAATAATATCTACAAAGAAAAAACTGCGCGCCCAGAAATGAAGACGACTTTTTTGCCATAAAATTTTATTGATATTTGAGTCGATATGAAACAGGCGTTAAAAGTTACAGGCGCGATCGCTCAGTGCCAGACAACGCCACTCCTACTCGAGGTCTACCCCACGCCCCCTCGCGAATCACGTGACTCAAATCAACCAATCGCTAATTTTCGTTGCATCAGCGTTGCACCTGTAGAGGCCCAATTTTCTGCTAAAATCACTTTCAGTGATAAAATTCACAGTCTATGATATTTAGACTCGCGTTTGTGAAGACTTTCTTGTCTCTATCACGCGCATTCTTTTTCTGTGTTGGCGCTGACTCTTCAAAATACAAATTCGCGTAACGTTTTACACAAGGAAGATTACGACAGGGCAAGAGCCTGGGTCCTCGGTAAGAAAAATGCGCAAGAAGAGCAAAAGGTTTCCCCAGCGTTTCCGGAGTTCCGGAATAATCGTCGAAACAAGAACTATTCGATGTATACGCGGCGGTGCGGCGAAGTTGGTGAAAGCGGCGGAGAGACCTCGAGGAGAAACACACAGTGGCAATTCCATAGGGCAGTTACCCTGGTCAGTATGGCATTGTCCGGTCCGTAGCCGCAATGCGACGTGTTCCTCCGCCTCCCTTCCACCGGTCTCCGGCGTTTCTCTCTGTCGAAGTGGAAGTTTTCGGCCGGTCGTCGGTTGTTACCGAAGTAACAAACCTCGCCAGGAATTTCCACCGGTTCTACCTTCGACCCTCGAGTCTTTCCCGTGTCTTCCTCCGCGGGTCGTCGTTCTTTCTTCTCGTTCGTACATCACTTTTCACTCTCTGTTCTCCCAGTTTGACATTTTCTTCTCTTTTTTTTCTTTTCTCTTCATAGGAAGAAATTCCACTCTTGCCAGATGGTCGGCAAAGGTGTAGCTTTCGTCAGTCTGTACGGGAACAGTTGAAAGGTTTGCGATAGCAATAGCGCGGGAAAAGAAAGGAACAAAATTTTAAATCCACGTGGCTTGTAATAAGTTTATTAATAGTTGAGTAATTAGAAGGAAAACAAGATCTGCACGCTGCTACGATTCGATATTCTTTGCCAGGGCTTAAAATTTTCAATTAGTTCTGATATAACTATTCTAGGAAAACAGTTTTATATGTACTGAGACTTATATTCCATATATACATATATGCATAGATAGAAAACTTTTATTTTCTTTGGAAGTGAGAAAAAGTTCTAGTTGAACAGAAACAGATATTCTGCTGTGAAAAAGTTAAATGTTTTCAAACAAATTTGAGTGTTATATAGATTTGAGATTAAAACCTTGAATCAACCATATAAATGCATAAAAATCCCGACTTACATGCTCATCTATATTTATCCTATTTTCAATTCCTTAAACAATGCTAATTGCAAGTGAAAAAGAGTATAAACTTTTATATCTTACTTTGAAATATCTGTTAAGAAATAAATGTGCCTTTAGAACGTTTATTAATCAAACACAAAATAACTGTTAAAAATTGAACTAATTATAACAGAATCGAAACTCTAATGTTAAAGTCAATTTAAAACAGAAAAAGAAATAATTTAGAAGTTGAAGGTTTATTAAATAACTCATATTTATAAAAGCTTACAGTCAAATTCTAAATCTTACCCAAAAAACCTCTGTCTTCATACACACACAAAACCGTACCTTGTTCGTACTTTATGTTTTAAAATTAGGGCGACTAGACAGTCCCAAGTCTGATTTTTCTCGGAGCATGCAGCAGGCGATAATTGCCTCGCTCTTAGAAATTCCCAAAAATGGGACTTACATACCCCACAATAGCTTCGATATTTAATACCACTGGTAGTCATCGAAATTGAAATTTATTTAATACTACTGTTACCGTCGAAATTCAAAGTCTCGTAAGAGGTATCGAGGAGAAAGAGGAAGCAAACGCGAGGATCGTCGCAAATGAACGACACCGAGGAAGAGGAAGAAACGGCCCCGTGCGGGGGAGCGATTTGGAAATATCCAAACGGTTACGCGAGTGACAAAGAAGGGGGGCGAGAACGCGGAGGAACAACAGCCGGGGATTCCAATCAGGCGCGACAATGCGAGCGGGGCGCGTTACGACGCGGGAAGATTCGCAATTCGTCAGGCAGGCGGCCGAGAACGACGGTGTAAATGACACAACGTACGGCCGTGAAACGTGTGCACGCGTGAAACGGCGTTACGTTTCAATTTTGCCACGGATGATGGATTCCTCGCGCCCACCGCCCCCCTCCCCCCACCACAAAGAGAAGAGTTTTGATTGGAAGCAGACGCGGCCAAGTCGCGTTCAAAGAATCCTTTTGTTCGTTTTCCACGTTGCCGGACAAATCCCCCGGAGATTTTTTCCCCCAAAGCTTCTCTCTCTCTGTCTGTCTGTCTGTCTGTGTGTTTGTCCGTCTCCTTCTCGTTCCGTTCCGGTCGCGCACTTTCCCTCGAACAAAATTGCACAGCTGAACACGAACGGGATTACCATTGATATCGATGCGTATGTATATAGCGGTCGGTGGCGAGGAGACGTTCACAGGGAAACGAACGAACGAACGGTACGTCTGACGGCGTAGATCCCGCCTGGATAAGAGGCTAAATGCCAGGAGACTTTTTTGGTCTGGAAATCCCCCTGGTTATACCCCGGGTCTCAATAAGCGTCGTTCTCGACAGCGTGTCTCGTAACCGCGCGAGAAGAAAAACGATCGGTGGCAGGCGAGATGAAAGTCGGTTCGATTGAATCGTTGAGAGGGAGGCTCGCATCGATAGCTCCGATACCGCAACCCTGCTCTCTCTCTCTCTCTCGCTCTCGCTCTCGCTCTGTGTATTCTTTGTACTCGAACGCTGAAAGTCCGCCGCCACCCGGCTTTTCTTCTTTCCACCTTTCATCTCTCGAGATCGCCTCTTCTCGCCCATCAATATTTATCAATTATCCGCACCTCGACGGCGTCTCGAGCCAGGCCAACCGCGACTACTCCATCGAATTGCAAATGCCACCGACTCGAACGCGAGTTCCAGTTCGACGGGAAATTTTCGCTCGTTAAGGCGAGTACGCCTGTGCCGCGAACTGTATCGATGAACTGTATTATCACTGAAAGTGATTTTAGCGGAAGTAACCCAGAAAATCGGGCCTCTTCAGGTGCAACGCCGATGCAACGAAAATTAGCGATTGGTTGATTTGGGTCACGTGATTCGCGAGAGGGCGTGGTGTAAACCTCGAGTAACTGTATAGATCTTTGCTTCAAAGAATGGCTGCCGTTATTGAAAGCAAGAAGTCATGCTAAGTATTAAATATGTATCAAACTCGTTTCTTTTGTTCCTATTTATTGTTCTTCACGAAATACGAATATCATTTTGACTCGTTAAATATTACCATATTTCTATTTCCTTTATTTTCAATAATACAAAATGTAAGGCAAAAAGATTAATTTATGTTACTTTATATTACAATATTGATAAAAGCACCATGGAAGAATGCATGTAAGAAAGATTTTGTATGTTTGATAAAAAGAAATTCAATAATTTTTAGAGCGTGCTGTCTTTTCGTTCCGGGCCACAATGGTTTGTGTTTTTAGGTAACTATAAATGTCCGTAAATGGGTCAAACGCATTAAATTACTTGAAATTTAATAATCGCGATTGAGAGGAAAATGACGCGACGGTTGGATGAATTGTTCAAACCATATCAAAGAACGGATGGTAAACATGTTAATGGCCAAGACTCTGAATTTACTTTTACTTTGAAAAATATTCTTCGTACTCTCGTCGCACATGTTCTTATTTCTCTCGTCGTACCGTATGAAGATCACGAGAGAGAAACACGATATCTACATTTTTCTTGATTTTAATGTCAGGTTTCAAGATTAAACAGAAGAATTTATAAGAGAGATGTAAAATTTTAAAAAATTCAAAAAATTCATGCTCAGCAAAATAGAGTATATACAGTCTCTGTATAATTTAAGGTACAATTTCACCGTCTTTGAAATGATGGTACAAAAGAAGATAAATCTATCATTACACTGCAACCAATTACACTCGTGTCTTCTACCGACCAACTTCCTGTCTCTTTATAACACATTTTCGAGATTTTCCTCCAAATTTCGAGTTGTTTGGTCCACACACGCGAAAACGATGCACACGTCGCAAGTAACAGGGTTGAGACGAACACCGTGTCGGTCCAATTGAATTCTCCCGAGGAAACACAGCGCACGTTTCGACCACACATGGCTGTACGTCGCGCCGTGGTGGCCACTGTTTCTTGTACGACAACCTGAAAGCCACCTTACGTGCTTCTCAACCCTCCGTTCTTTCTCATCTCGCCCGGCATTTTTTCTTTCTCGACTTTGTCCACCTCTTACACCTTGAACCCTGAACCTCCTCCCTTTTCTTCCTCTGCTGCTTCAAGCTCTCGCTCCTTCTCTCTCTCTTTCTCTCCGTCGCAGCCGACCATCGACATAAAACTTCATAAAGAAGGAGAAAGGGAAAGAGATACTCTCCGGGGACTGTTCGCGCTGTAACAAATATTTTCGGATTGTAGCCGGAGCCAGTCGCCACGGTTGCACGGCAGGACGCATTATTAAAATTTACACAGGCGCAATATAGGGCTTATTAAGTGCAGCCGAGGGGAGAAAAAAAACACACACACACACACACACACAACACATTTTTGCGTTCTCGCGAAATATCCGCCGTTTCATTTTCTTTTTTCTTTTTTCTACTCTTTTCCCGCTTTCGGTCCCTCCCTTTTCTTTCTTTCTTTCTTTTTTTTCTCTTTTTTTTCCTTCCTTTCTTTCCGAGTCGTTGTCGAGGGTTTGGAGTCCTTTGCAACGAAACGCTGCGAGAATTGCCGTTTTCTTTAGCTTTGTTGCCGACAGTAGAATAGGCCCGGCCAGAATAGACATCCGTTCAAACGCTTGCCCGTTCGCGAGCTCCGGCCTTCCTTTGCCTTTATTTTTGACAGGAAGTGTCGAAATTGTGAGTAGCTTCGAATGAAACAAGACGCTTGAGCGGAGGAACAGAGAGAGAGAGAGAAAGAGTCTGCGAGAGCGAGCGGTGGCAAGGCAGTAAGAGATTTTTTTAAGTGAGAATTCTTTTCTGTTAATACCGTTGTTGCGTGTGTCTTGTTTGAAGCATTACGGCGTTCACAGTGATTCTAGCTACATTCTCCAGGCACAAAACGCCTGTTCCCGACCCGATACTTTCCAATTGTTCGTTTCTCAACGCTGGAACTACCAAAGTAGTCAAAGTGGCCAATTTATCGTTCTATTTTATAAACGCAAAACGATATATTTTCAGGAATCTAAATGGTTCTTTGTGAAATTTTATTATTAAAATTTTATTACAAAATTTATTATCAAATAAAAGCTTGTATATTCTATTGTAGCATAAAGTTTTTCTATTTTCTTTTCTTTTACTTATGTCACTGATGAAAATTCTGTGCTTTGGTCATCGATGGTTCCAACGTCGAAGATTTTATACGTGTTAATTTTGGCACATGAATCCCTAGTTGGTACTTGTTGCGGAATTATTTAAAATCACAAATCATTCGTAACATGTGAAATTGTTCACCTCACGCTATTTCGAAGGTAAAATTCTACAAAAGCTCGAAATGTCACGTTTGAATTTCCTTTTCTGCCTTTGGAGTTAATCAGTTGGCAGATGGAATCCTCTTGAAAAACGAATAAATCGTTTAATACAAAGATCGTAGAAATTACAATTACCTATACCAATATTTATGTTGCACCGTTTTAAAGAATAAGGAAATTCTCAAAAGTCGCATAAAGAACGTACAATTATACAATTCGACGTTTATTCAAAGCGCTGCAGTTCGCCGACTGGTTCGATAACTCGCATGGAATTCAATCGACTTCCGTCTTTACTTCCGAGTGTCGTTTATAGTCTTCAGGGTAGAACTCTCATTCCTTCCAAGGACTTCCTAGTTCCTAGAAGCAGTTCCGAGGGATCCTTTGTGCCTGCTTTATGTTTCTTCTTCGACGTGAATTTCATCCCGATTTTCTTCGCACAATTTTATATCAATCTCCGAAAAGAGATAAGAAAGAACAGCGTTCAAGAGTCCAACTTTATCCAAATTTCAGAGTCATTAGATTAACGGGCGGCTAGTGAAACTAACGAAAATTTCTTCGCTTTGAAACTTTACAATTTTGCGTTCCGTGTTTCTCTCCGAACCTCGTTCTCAAACGATTGTTTCGAGGATCGCTGTACTACGGTCGTTACGGAAGCTCCGGCGTATTACGCGCGAAAATGGCGAGTTATTTTCGAAAGTTGCAACCTCCATCGCGTTTACATCGGTCCGGCGAGTCGTTCCGAAATGGCTTTAATTTTCTACGCGATATAGTTCCTCGCGTTGCCGCGAGTAAGGTGAATGCCGCTTTTAACGGAAGCGTCGGCAACGGCGTAAAACAGAAAAAACTGCACGACTTGTACCCCAGTACGATTCGTCAAGCAACTGTTCCGACTAGGAAATGAAGACGACATTTTTGCCACAAAATTTTATTGATGTGCAAACATTTGAATCAATAGAAAACAAATTACAGGCAACGCCACTCCTACTCGAGGTCTAGACCACGCCCTCTTGCGAATCACGTGACCCAAATCAACCAATCGCTAATTTTCGTTGCATCAGCGTTGCATCTGTAGGCCCAATTTTCGGGGTTATCCCCGCTAAAATCACTTTCAGTGATAAAAAAAAAAGAAGGAGCGTTTCCTTTGTCGTCGAATACACTTTACTTTTCGAGCGGTGCTTTCGCTGACCCTTCTTTTTTTTTTTTTGTTCGTATCATAGAACAATAAAGCAAAACCATGCACAGCAAGTAAACAGAAAGAAACACAGGAGACTGGCGACGTTGCGGGAAATCTTGGAGGGTTTATCCCGCGGCTATTCCGGCGTTTCTCCCACGGCAGTCGACGCGACGCAACCAGGGGAATGGTGTTTATGGCAACCGCCGCGAAAAAAGAAACACGCGCAGCTTTCCACCTTCGGGTCCCTTGAACTTTTGAAGAAATCTAGAACCGAGAGAAAGATTGATTTCTCCGTTTAAAATATAGCGATTTGCTCGTACTAACGCGTGAAAAGTCGACAAAGCATAACTGCACCAGTGACAATTTAAAGTGATACAACTACGTGAAAGAAAAAGATCACACAGCGATTCACTTGGTCTCATTTCAAAGCGTGAAGTTTCTACTTTGATAGTCGTGTGTTTTTTCATTTGAGATGTTTTGTTTTTTCTTTTTTTGAGATGACTTTGGGAAAGTGAGAATACTTTTCCTTTCGAAAATTGTAAGAACATTGAAAATCTTTTTTTTTTTTTTTTGTAACTAGATCTACTTTCTTTGGAAATACCTAAATACGATTATAATTTTCTTATAATTTAGAACTATATTAGAATTGTCTAAATTTCAACAATAAAAGGTACTTTTAGGATTTATACTTACAGAAATTGACTATCTTCGTTGGTTCTAACAGTTTCGGTGATTTTAAAACGGGCAATACAACGAAAACAAATTTTTTACATCAATTTTCGTCGAATCTTTCAAGATCGCCGATACTTTTCTGCTTGAAAGCGTGCATTTTTTGTTGCAGTTTATCTTGTAGCGAGCGTTAAAACGCGTTCAATCATGTCCAGAGATTGGTCACTTTTTTGGTATCCAAAGTGACATCAAGGTCATAAGTCAAGCGTGATTGAATACGTTTTAACATCGCAATGGCAAAATAGACGCATAATTCCCAATAAAAATGATGACCAGTCTGAAAAATACTTACAAAAAGCAATCGAGATTCTGCTTAACATTACAATTATTGTTCGATTCAGTTTTCAAGAAACATGCAATTTATTTTTGTAAATGATTTCAAGATATATATATATATCTATGCTGCAACAATTCTGTATGATTCCCGAATATTTCACGATACCAACCTAACCTAAACCTAACCTAATTGGTAACCGTAACGATACAGAGTTCAGTCATTTGATTTGAAAACTTCTCGTTCAATCAAATTTGCGGAAAATGACATAAAAATCCAAAGACGAGAATAAAATACACAAAGTTTGAATAATGTTACACAAGTCACATATATAGGGCTACATCTCAATATGAAACACATTCGAATATTCGAACTATTTTCTACAATCCTAACCTTATCTTATCTAAGTGTGAAGATCATATCCACTTCCACGTAGTATAAAAAAATACATAACATTCTATTTAAAAAATTGAAGACTACTTTCAGCCCTCAAGAAACAGTATGACTAGAAAACATCTTTACGTACTATTCTTTTTTTATACGTTTTCATGCGTACAAAAAAAAAGAACGCAGTGCAACTTTGTCCTCTTTCATTTTTCCACACTATCTATCGTGATAACGAGAGAAAAAAAGGGGAAAACGCTGGACAGTAAATCCGCGTAACACCCCGTATATCTGAGTAATTGAACGAAAAAGGGAAGGGAAGAAAGAATCGTTTTCGAGACGCGACGGGCAATATTTCCCGACGCGGGAAATATTAAGAGAGTTGAAGCTCTGGTGCAAACGTCCCCTCGTCGTCGCCGGAACCACTCTTTCGTTCCTCCGCAAGTTCGGTCGGCCGTGAAACACGGCGCAGCGCCGCTTTTCTTTTTGCAACTTTCGAAACAGTTTTCTCGTAAAACCGACAACTTTATCGCTCCCTCCTTATCCAGCCTCGTCCTTGAGCCAACGAGAATAAGTCGCGCGGAGTCGTGCGTTACGCGTTTAAGGGTGGCAAAGGTCGCCGCGGGGGGTGGTAGGAGGTGGGAGGGGGAGGGAGAAAGAATAAACGACCGGGTTACACACGGCGGCGGGGTCGCTCGTATAGCCGGCGGCTATAAAAATATAAGCACGGCCATCTAAAGCCAAGGACGACAGGAATATGCTTTCAACTACCTTTTTCTCCTCCGCAAGGTGAAATTTCTTCCGTGCGTCACACTGGTTCTCGTTCGAGAGACGATCGTTTCTCTCCCGGTGAGACTGATAACAACTCTCTCTCTCTCTCTCTTTTCTCTTTTCTCTCGTCCTCTCTCGTCTCCTCTTCCGTTTAGCCGCATCGTGTTGTTAGATCGAAGGGAGAGGACACAGAAAGAGCGTCTGTTTTCGTTTTATTTGCCGCTCGATTTGCCACACGCCGGTGTTACACGGTGGATGGTTGATCGGTGTCGAAGGATATTCTACTTTTGGATCGTTGCGGTCCGCGGAGATCGCCCCAGGGACGCTCTCACGGACGGAGAGAGAAAATAACCGTGGAAATTAGGGTCGTTCCATTTGTGTTTGCAGCGAGAGAGAAATCCTTGGTTTCTAACCAAGGCGGAATCGGTCGATCGTCGACGACAACGACGACAACGATGGCCGTCTGAAACGTTAGCACGGTCCGGCGAGCGTGAAATATGAAAATCACCCGAGCTGGCTCGGTGCGTGGCCCACTCTTGGAGGATCGTGGACCGTATAATTCGCGCCGGGGAATTTTATGTCAACGACAGATCACCGGCTTGTCCAAGGACGACACGCCGACGACAATGTAGCTTTATGGCGCGTTGCACGGCGCGATGCAGGACGGGTCGCCGAAATGTAGAAAAAACTGTACGATTCCTTTTTTGTCATAAAATTTTATTGATACGCAAACATTTGAATCGATACAAAACAAATTACAGGCGCGATCGCTCAGTACCAGACAACGCCACTTCTACTCGAGGTTTACGCCACGCCCCCTCACGAATCACGTGACCCAATCAACCAATCGCTAATTTTCGTTGCATCAGCGTTGCTAAAGAGGCCCGATTTTCTGGGTTATCCCCGCTGAAATCACTTTCAGTGATAAAATGTATCTGGCTTAAGATGGGACTTTCCGCAAGAGTCGAACATGCATTTATACTGATACACACAATGGGAGAAGGGACATTCCCCTGTTTTTCTACACTACGATTCTCAACAATCTGAAATCGGACGAAATCTCTCGTCAGACCGTTGTAAATTTTCCATTTGTAACGTTCCTATCTATCCATCTGGAACAAAGCGCGCACGGTCGATTGTTCCTCAATGTTGCTTTTCGTTATCAATTGTTGGATTAAATTGCGTGGCTGAAGCAGCCGACGATAGAAGATTATAATGGAAACTCGTGTTGCGTTCCATATTATAATCAGGGAAGGTCGCAAATTGGCTACGGTGCGTGTAAAAACGTTGCAAATGTAAATCAAGTTGTTGACGTTGCGAGTGCAACGTTTGAAAAACGGGAGTATGTTTCGTCCAGCGTGCAAAATGTCGGACGCGCGCGTCGAGACACCGGGCGTTACGCACGGCAGTCGGAAGCTTCTGAATTATCCACTCGTTTCCGTCTGCGTGCGTGCGTTATGAAAACGTCCGTTTTGTTTCTCGCTTTCGGATCTCGCGATAAATTCTTCATTCGTCGAGGGTGCAGGGTTTACGTCGAAGGGGAAGCGGGCAGGGGGAGGAGAAAGCGACGAAGGAAATCGTCGCGCAGAGGGTTAGAGATCCGTAAAAGGGCCTCGTTGAAGGGTTGGATTTCAAGAGCGCTGTAAAAATAAGTAAACGCCATTGTATTTTCGTCTCGTCGCAACCGTCGTCTTTTCATCTTTACGTCGCACAACCGGTTTCCGTTTTTTTCGCGTTTCATTCACCTGCGCTTCGCGGATCTCTCGTTTGCTCGAGGTGCTCCTTCTTCCGGTTATTTCCACCACCGCCTCTCGTCTCTCGCGCGATAGTCGTATCCGAGACGCGTTCGGACGCGAAACAAGCTTCGACCAGCTCCCATTATCGTCGCGATAGAACGTGTCCTCGCTGGCGAAATCATGGAAACGAGCTAGTCACGACGTTCGTTCGTTTCTTTCTTTTCCTTTCCTTTTTTTCATTCTCTTCTTTCGTTCGTTGGTAGCCAGTTTCTCCTGACCGGCGGGAGGGAGGGAAAAGTCCGATTCAATTCGCCTCACTCGTTGCGCAATTACAATCAACGTAATGGGCGTTTCTGCCGGCTCGCCTCGCCTCGTCTTTCCACTTGGTCCACGTTCCCTTTTTTTTTTTTCGCCGCACGATCGCATTATTGCCCTGATTGCCGACCCCTGATTGTACACGTCGCTGGTGGATTACGATCGCGGGTGAAAATTAAACGTCAAAAATGCCGATCGAACGTAGACGAAGACGATTTGTTTGTTTGTCGACATGTGAACCCTGATTTTTATTCAGGAAATGAATAAAATTGAGAACTGAAGTTGGTCTCGTCGGTCATCCATTGTTAGGAACTTTGATTAGGTTAGATTCTCCTTGCGTAATAATTATTTGGGTAGTGACAAGACTCTTTGAATTCTGAAGACGATACAAATTTGCTATAAATTTAAATTGTAAATTGTTTTAAAGATTTTCCACGCTTTAAAAAATTATATAATAATAGTAGTAGTAAACAAATGAATAAACATCGAATTTGAGATTAATTTAAATTAATTTACATAACTTGCCTGATTAATTTGAATTAATTACCGTTTTAAATTAATTTACCTAATTCGCCGTAAAACAAATCGTGTTCAAAGAGTCAAATTGGACAAGATGATCAGTTGGTTTGTAATCTGTAAATTTCTCGTGTAGAATTTTATTTGCATTGGTGCTGTTATGCCTGAGAATTGGCGACTTGAAACTTGAGATTTGTATGATATTAGCAAGATTTCAACTTGTAGCCAAGTACCGATCTTCGTTTTTTCTTCTTTAAGTCACAAAATAATCCAGCATCTCGCTGATCCTCAACAGACAGAAATTTCCCATCAAAAATTTTATATCTATACAACGAAAAGTAATTAAGTAACCTGTTTGAAGATCTATAGATTAAAATTCAGTTTTTATATTTATATTGCATACGCTCGAATCGATCGCTTCCAATGAGAAATCAACAATCGACAAGTTCTCGTTGCTTGAAATTAGATGAAATCTACTATCTACTAAAAACCATCGTAGAGGAGGTAATTAATTTTTCAGAGTATAAAGTACTCGGTTCGATACGATCCAGAAATGGGTTCCATTAACAAAATCGGCCGTTTTCCTCGACGAATACTGGCACGGTCGGTTTCAACCGACGGGAACACGATTTCCGTGGACGTGGAATAACGTGTTGGCTACCGAGCGAGAGAGAGAGAGAGAGAGAGATCGTATTTTCGACAGTGGATTACCCTTTCGAGGGCTGCGTATTCGCTGGCGCACGCCCGACATCCGTACTACGAGTGTCTTGGCCGTGATCGCTCCATTTCCGGCTCCATCAGCGGCGCCGATTCCGCTCACCGCCGCTGTCTCCTCCGTTGCTAATCCCCACCCCGCTATTAATAACAAGAACGAGACAAGACGGTCCGCTGGAACCGATGGACAGGACGAAACGCCACCGGAAGGCAAACGCTTTTTCATTCGCTTCGCCCTATTGCCGAATTGTTCGGATTAGGTGACGTATCTTGTATATTTTTTTCATTGAAGAACGGGTAATTCGTGATTTTTGTATAAATTTATATTTGTATAAAATATAGAAATTGGATAAAAATTAGACATAGATGAAAAAATATTATATAAAATATGTCTGATGAAAATTTAGATATAGAAAATTTATATTTACATGAAATATATCTAATTAAAATTTAGACATAAATTTGTTTCTTTCGTTCAAAATTACAAAAGTACCGTGCTTTGGATATTTTATACTTTGCACTGTATTTTGTATTTTGTATTATCACTGAAAGTGATTTTAGCGGGGGTGATCCAGAAAATCGGGCCTCTTCAGCAACGCTAATGCAACGAAAATTAGCGATTGGTTGATTTGGGTCACGTGATTCGCGAGGGGGCGTGGGGTAGACCTCGAGTAGGAGTGGCGTTCTCTGGTACTGAGAGATCGCGCCTGTAATTTGTTTTGTGATTACTTCTGAATAAATTTTACAAAAAAAGTTCTAAAGGATCAATGTTTCTCAAACGTTTAGATATAAAGTTAAAGAAATACTTTAACAGACATTGTATTTAAAAAATACTTTAACAGATATTACATCTGTTAAAAATTGTGTAAATGGTAATCATGAGTACGTCTCTTACGCCTAATGAATCAACGACGATTGTATCATGAACGGTACAAATTTGATTGAAAACTCGTTCAATCGTACGTATTGATTCACAATTTGCTAGAATATTTATATATATTATTTACTCACAGAAAATCGTTTACCTACGTTCGTAACAAACATTTACACAAAGATTACGCGCCATTTAACGTTTGCAAAGCATAACGCGTGAATTCCCACAAATATTACACGCGTAAGAAACTCTCCGAAATTTTGCCCTGGAAGGTATAACCATATTTCATCGTGACCGCGGAACTGAACTAATCACAAAATAGAAGAACGAAATCTTCGAGTTGCGAGATAAAGTAAGGATGGGAATTCATTTCCCCCTCGTGACGTTCGCAACGAATGAGAACAGGGATTCGGGATAACTAGAGGAGAAAAAGGAATAAGTGACGTTCTTTCGCGTCGGTTCTCGCATTTTTTAACGCCTTCGTTCTCAATTATATCTGACGCGTCTCATCCTCGACAGTTTCCGGGCTCGGCACTTTCTTCCTCTCTCTCTCTCTCTCTTTTGCTCTCTATCGTTCAGCCTCTTCCTCTTCTCCCTTCGTTCCTCCACCATTCGGAGGGAACGGCCGTGCTTGCTCCTCCCCGGAATTAATTTATTACGGCGGCTGGAACGTAGCACCGGTGATGCTAACTCTGTTAATGGGTAACAATGTTTGCCGAGCGCGCGTGGACAAAGAGAAAGAAAGAGAATAGGAAACGAGGGTACGGGTCGAACGAGTTTTTTTACCCCAAGTGACCCAATTAATTCGCCGAGAGTTCGTGCTGGCCCGACCGCGGCCAACGCGCAAAAACTCAAAAATGCTCGCGAAACATCGCATGCCTGCGCGGGGAAATTGCAGAAATTTTCTCCCTTCAATTGAATTCCTCGTTCCTTTCTTCTTTCCTTCCATTCCTTTAGATCCCTCGCGAAGCAATTGCCGAAAACCGGGGCCAGGGCAGAATTATTCGACGCGTTCGGTTCAGCTTCGACGTCTCAAAAGTCGGACCTCGCGCGGAGATAACGACGAAAGAATCGAGAAAGCATGGCGTATTTTAGGTCTAACGAGAATAGGGGATCTGTGGAAAACGAGAATTTGCACACAAAAAAAAAAAAAAAAATGCAGTTACTTTTTGGCCAACCCAATAATTCTATGATGATACATTATCAATACATTAATGATGTATTAAGCATTCTTCTTCATACTTATATTTCGCTATAAATGTACAATTTTATTACAATATTATTTCTATATTACTATATTACAATTTTATTACAATATTATTTCTATATTACTATATTACAATTTTATTACAATATTATTTCTATATTACTATATTACAATTTTATTACAATATTATTTCTATATTACTATATTACAATTTTATTACAATATTATTTCTATATTACTATATATCTTCACAAAATTTCTGACCAAAACTAGTACATTCAACGCATGTGCGAATATTTTCATATATCACACACTACCTTGCTATTTATCACGCTACTATGAGAACAAATGAAGTAGTTCATTTTTAAACCATGACACACTTCTTAAACAAAACTTTGGAAAATTACAAAGCAAATTTCTCAGTTTCAAATGTCCAGATATCCTACCTGAAGCCACTCTACTACCCACTCTCTCGAAAGTGACACGACCATTTAGGTAGAATCTCCGCCATTATCGACACGATATCAAGTCCCGTTTTGCGACCAGTCCGCAAAAACTCGGTTCTCAGAGAGTAATCGCATGCAAATTGGCTTGGAAAGCCGTTGCAAATTAAAGTTCTCGAACGGCTCTGTTTTCGCGCGAGCCTGTAACGAGCATCGTGAATCGCGTTCCCGATCCCTTTGAGAATACTCGTCAAACAGTACGTGGCTGTTCCCCTTTACACCTCACCTTCGCGTGAATCGCAAAAATTGCGGAACATTTCGGAATAATCGCGGTAAATCGATTACTCTGTCGGAAACTACCTTAAGAACGGGGGTTCAATGAGCGAATTGGTGCGCGCTGGCACCGTAGGGATCACAGTATGAAATTTAATTAAGCAAACGCAACGCGGGCTGTACATTACCGGCAGGTAGGAAGACGGGTAGAGGGAACGGTCTGGGATTTTTAATATCAAATGCTACGGAGGTTACGCTTTATCGAGCGCGAAACTAAGGAAACTCGTGAGGGACATAATCGTAAAAGGAAGAGAGAGAGAGAGAGAGAGAGGGGAGAGCGTTCGGCTGGGGAGGCTCTATCGAGGTCGTTCCATGGAAATCCTCTTGTGCCTTCTTTTCCACTGGCTAACGATAGAAAAAAAAGAAAAGAAAGAAAGAAAGAAAAATATCCAGGGATGTGCTCCCCGAAGGTACACACGTAGGTACGCCGTGTGGAACGTAGGATCGCCGCAAGAATCGTCCGAACTTCCTCTTATCTCCTCTCCCCTGTGAGAGCGATGAAAATCGTGACGTACAGTTCGTTCGAGTTTACCGGTAATTCGAATCAAACCAATCGACCAGAAAACAGAGAAACGTAGATGGACGAGTGTGCACGGAACGGGTTGAAAGAGATCACGAAAGAGAGAGAGAGAAGGACAAACTTGGTTGGTCCGAGGGGTGGAAATTTCAGCGCCGTCACTGGTTTTATGTCATTTCTGCCATTCGGCGGCTTCCATTTCCAGTCTGGGCTACTAGCGCTCGTAATTCAAACACGACCCACGAACGAACGCTACCGTCGTCGCCGTCGTCGTCGTCGTCGTCGTCGTAGTCGTTGACTTCCTCTCCTACATTCTCATCCCCTTTAGCTCGTAACTCACGCCGACTTGCTCCCTCTTTGGCGTCCGGTTTTCCTACAGATTTGCTCTCTCTCTCTCTCTCTCTCTCGCGCCCTCTATTCTCTCTTCTTTCGTCTCACCGACTCGATCCCGCAGCTAGACCCGATAAATTCGATATTTGTTTCAACTTACGCCGCACTTGGTCGAACCTCCCCGCCCCTCACGATGTCCAGCGTAGCAAGCTAGTCCTGGTTTCCGTTTTTCCCCGGTACGATTCGCGAGCTCACGGACTCGAAGAAAATTGTTTTCCGTGGAGGGAAACGGAACTGGCCGCGCCACACATGGCTCGCGTCAGACGCATGCCCCTCCCCGATGATGGACGCCTGCCATTACTCATTGAACGTATAAACGCGGATATATATACGGTTCATATAATGCCCCGGCTGTGCCTCGGAATTAAACGCTCCAGCTGCATCGAGCTCTACTCTCTTTTCCGACCTCCGTAAGGAAAAAAAATGTGTTGCACGAGAGAGAGAGAGAAAGAGAGAGAAAATAGGGGCGAGAAAGGATCGATGGCTCGTGTGCGAGACGAGTATCGAGTTTGTCGGGTAATTAGTAAACTAACAGACTGGACGTCGATCAGGAGGAAGGATCGATGCAGCTGTGTGTTGATGTGACGTTTTATTCGTTTTGTTGATTTACGTCTGGAAGAAATAAATGTATCACTGCTCGACGATATTAATCACGGCAGTGACGCTTGAAATCCGTACGAGTCGATCTTGAGTCGTGATGAATGCAGGAGTAGAATGCGTAAGTAGAGAGGGTCAGCGTATGACGAGACACCGCTGTTTGCTCCCGATGTGCATCAAATAAAAGTTATTCGTACAAATCTTCTCTTCGATTGGACGTTATCGGAATATTTTCACAAAAAATTCCTCAAAGTGAAATTACAAGTATCGATCCTAATAAATGCAATAGGTATTTGCATTACCATTTGTTACTCGTAGTTTGTCATTTTCGGACAAGTTTTGTTACAACTTTCCAATGAGATTGTAACCACGTGGTGGCTTTTGTTCACGGATACGCTTATCATTTAATTAACATTTCTAAGATCATCAGCGAGACATCCAGCATACGTGGTCGACGAAACACGGGACAAAAGAGCGGGAACGGTTCTCTGATTACGATTTTTGCGAGCGTGCGTGGAGAATTCAGCCGGCTTGAAGAAGGCGGGAAAAAAAGAGGGGGAAAAAGAAAAAAAAAAAAGTATCCTGCGTGGCATCCGCCTCTCTGTGTGCACGTACGCGGCGCCGGTGCACAGGCACAGAATGGAATTATTTGTTGGTTATTCACGTCGAGTGGAGGACGAATGGTTTTGACGTGAAAAACGAGAGAGCTTTTCTACTCTTCCCGCGACGCGTGACCGTGGTATTTTTAACGGCGTAACGTGATATTCGTCGTGCTTAGACCTTTGCCTCCCTGGAGCTTTTCATCTGTGTTCGCTCTCTTTTTTAATTTGCATATTCCGGCCTTTCAGTCCTTCTGCAAATATTTCTATTAAAATTCTAACAACAATCTGCGAGACGTTAGCTTGCAAATTAACGTTTGCAACGGCGAAGGCTGCTCGATCTTTGTGAAGCAGACGACAGCATCGACGTAGATCGAAGCGTCAACTTTTTACGCTGCAACGAAACTCTTTGTTATTGTCAAACTCCGGCGAGTGGAATTTTATTTCGAGGACCTTGTGCGTCAGTCTTGTCTGAAATATTCCCCGTTCTCGCGTGAAATTGGCGTTGAAAAGAATTATTCCTCGAGATGCTTCCAGCTGCGTGAGAATGCCCGACGCTCGTGTCTTAATGTTTGTCAAACTTTGGTCGTTCGCTGTTCGTCGCGAGATTTGAACTTTATAAATATAAAGTTCGTATAAACGCCAGTGACAAGGTGGAGGATAGCAGCGGCGTTAATTACTGCAAGTACTTTGAAAATATACGCTTGGCTTGACATCGTTCTTCGTGTTGCACGAATGCGAGTTGTTGTCAAACTGTGTTTGCCAAAACGGACGTAAATTTTAACACACAAATTCTGCTTTGGCAGTTTTTAATTAAGAAATAGAAGTAAAAGTGAACAGTGTATTAGTGTCAATTGTTACTATCCCAAGTGTATTTTCCGAAGATCCCGCAATTTTATATGTCGAATAATCTTTGTAAGATTGTTTCCCAATCACACATCCAGACACATCACAGACAGTTTTTTATTTACCATGAAAGAATCATAAGATACTTTCCTTTTCCTCTGCTCTGTCTAAGAATACACGAAACTCAACATCAGGAAAACAGTTAATGACAAATCGAGTCGTAAGAGTCCGATAGTCGCGAGTAATGCGAGAATTTCGGCTGGAACACGAGCGCGTGATTAAACGTATCCGTCTTCGAGCCTGTTTTGCAGTTCATTCCCTCGTTTCGCTGATGCGGTAAGACAGGTTCTTAGATGTTATTGCACGAGCCTCTAAACGCTTGCAGGTCTCGGAGCAGCTCGCTATTTCCAGACGAGCCTCCGTAATTCCGCTCCTGCTTGATGTTCCTGTCAAACGATGGCTAGGCGCAAATGTTACCAATATCCTTGGCTCATTCGCCGAAGCAGTCGATATATAGTGGCTAATTAACTCCGGGATATCTGCGGTATCGTGATATGCCGCGAATTTGTCTGCAATTTGCCAGATGCCTCGTGCGTGGCAAGTAAGAAGATTAATGATAGGATTATTCGGCCAGAGAAATTTTGATCTACGAGTCCGCTGCTCCGCTTTCAGTGCACGCGCAAAGTATTTTCGGACTTTATCTGTTAACCGGATCGTTTCGTTATTGGGTACATGGCACACGTACGGAGTTTCAACTTCAATTAGATTAACCGAAGAAGATTGATTTCGCTTTCAGTTCTTGCGAAGGAAAGTGTGGCGGCGAGAGTAAAGTGACGAAAGTAAAGAGACTTGTAAATAGGAAATTTTCGAATTCTAGATTAAAATTCAAACTTGATTGAAAAGAATATTTAAAGTGTAAAGTGGTCTTTGTTGCAATTGTTTCGAAGAATTTCATCCGAAAGCAATAGCAATTTAATGTTGCGTGTTGCGTTGTATCGTTCCCTCACTAGGTTTACGTCACTAAGCGAGTCTAAATGTTATCCCATTTCACACGTGTCGACGTTCTCAAGTCCTCGATCGTTAAACAGATCGTAGGTTCAGGTGATCACCGCTACTCATACGCAGAGTAGGAAGCGATAATATTGTCCGTACATGATCTCCCGCTAGTAATTAGGTGCACGCTGGCTAGATATAGGCCTGGGTTTGGTTGTTGTTTGAGAGTCGTGATGTTATCCCCTCGATAGCATTGAACGGTCGGACCGAAGATCAGGTTCGTTCCCTTCGGCTTGCCATACATCCATCGAACGATACCTAACCGCCAGATGCTGCCAATATCCTTGGATCGCTCGCTGGAACAGCAAACACGGTAGCTAACTGGTTCGAAGCAGTGCGGCTCGCACAGGCGGCAAAGGAGCAAGGAACCAAATTTGTCGAGCGTAACCTCGTGATAGTCGAGAAACTCGCTACGTCTGCAAGTCGCGATCATCGCTATAATCATCGTCGTATAAAGAGGAATTTCGGTCAAACTCCAATTTTCTTTAAAGTCGTTTAACTGACGTTTCTCGGTACGTTGGACTAATTTCAATTCGAACTACTTTAAAACACTACGCAGCCACTGCGATTGTGCGTCATTTGTAAAATTGTGATTAGTTGTAACATTCGTTTAAAAATTTTCATTCTATACTACTTGCACAAAAGAGTGTCGGTCTGTACAGTGTTAATCAAAGAAAACCCAATTCAAAATTTTATGACGTACGAGACGACACATGAAATGCAAATGACAGATAAAGAAAGCTCCAAATATTTCGTTAATCCTAAAAAATAAAAAAAATACATACGGTGCACTACGATTTAAATTTATCGAAGAAATCACATCCAAGTCAATTATTCTGAACGATAGTGTAATCACATAGTATCTCTCCGTTGTCACAAAAATTAGCGAAAGCAATCAACAATGCCTGCGCAATCTGAACAGCGATCGAGCTTCCCTTCTTTCGTCCATGTATCCAGAGGAGTTGGCAGGAATTTCGTCTGTCTGTCTGCTCTCTAGTGGTTCGACGATGTTCCGACGATAACGATCGTCAATAATCGATAACCTATAGCTGCGAACAGCGGTGTGTCTTTATCTTCGGCTCGGCGTTCTTGTCGTCCTTGTGTCGCTGGATGCTACGTGTGTAGCTCGTCGGCCATGAAACGAGCAACGCGTATCGCCGATGTATTTATACGACGGTCGATCGGCGGAGCACGTTGAAGCTTCTTCTTTCGCGAAAACGATCGCACGACAGGGAATAATCCCTGTGTACGTACAATGTAATGTAACACGTTGATCGTGTTCCCTAGTCGCCGTGCTATCTACAGCCAAGGATAATATTTTGCTCGACACGCGAACGTGTGTCGAACAATTTCCCACTTGTTATTGTACTTTATTCGTTCAAAGCCGCATCCATCGAGCAACTGCGTTAAGTTGTTCGGAAAGTTCCTTTCGTTTCGTCAATGGACAACGTGCGCACGGTGTTTTGTGTTTTGCGTATTCGTTTACGATTTATTTGTGTTGTATTTCCGGAAGCCTCGTAATTTCTAAAATTTCGAAAATAGGGATTTGATAGCGAAATATTATTATAGATGCGTTTCTCGGAATTTTTTAATGAAAGAAATAGATAATAATCAGATATTGTTTGATTCTTTTCGTTAAAAAGAATGAAACTTTTGCGGTGAAAGATTTGGCTCGATGAAACAACATTTCGCCAGGTTTTGGAAATGGCATTATGAAGCCTCCGGAAAGACAAAAGAAGATAATAAAACAGAGTGGATTGTATATAATTTAATAACGTGATGTAAAATATAAAACAGTGTGCATAAATTGTTCATTAGTAAAACGAAAGAAAGAAATTTTTGGGACGATCCAATATTATTGAACTTTAATCTTTAATTCCAGTATCTAGTAGTAAAATTAATTACGGGTCAGACAGTACTCAATTATGGTTTGTTAACAGTCCATTTTAAAATTTTTTAAAAATTCAATTAGACATTATAATATGTCAATTAGTTTTTTCTATAATTTTAATTGCTGCTTTATAGTTTTCTTTGCCAATTGAAAAATCTTGTTCGAAACTTCCCTTCATTCTTTGTTTATTAGGTTATGAAATATAGAAATCATTGCTTGCTAACTAGCACATATAAAACACGCGAATGAAATACTTTTGCCAAAATAAATTTCATTGTACGATAAAGCATTTAAGTCTTAAAAAATCGACGATTTACTAGCTGGAATACTTTTGATAAAATAAATTTCGTTGTACAACGAAGCGCAGAATCTCAGAAAATAGATGATTACCACGTCGTAACGCTAAATAGGGCTTACATTTACAACGTCGTCACTTTCCTCTGAACTCGATCAACGCGTGCCCTGCGAGCCCTCCACCTCGCGCATATGGAGAACGAACGTTTTTAACGTTCCATTGAAAGGCGCGTCAAGGCGTCCCACGCCCCCCTAAGAACAACGAAGTGACTATTAACGCCAGGACATTGTGCTCGCAACAAAGCGTCGCAGATAGCATTCCGCACGCTAATAGACTGTTTCTTCGGCGTCGGCGTGCAGCAAAAGACGTCGCTTACGTCGCTCGAAAGAACAGAGACAGGACACAAGAGCTCGCGACGCGAAATTGTTATTTGTCCGAGAGTGTCTCGACAAACGCGAAGAGGGGGCAGTGGAACGCGCAGCCCGGCGAACGTCGACGATGGCTACGGGTTTTCGACGAAATCGACGAGACAATTTTTCGAGAGAGCATTTCGCAGAATAACGGCGGCGAACGGAGCAGCCTCTCATTCCCCTTTCGACCCCGTGAAATAGCAAGGTAGCGTCGTGCCGTGTATCCAACCGAGTTGCCAGAGTTTCTGACGTAGTATCTTCGCAATCAGTAACTCGATGCGCCAGAAAATCGTGTTCCGAGGTCATCGCCGATCGAGCTTCCACCGTTGGCCCAATCTTCTCCCCCTCCTCGGGGGGGGGGGGGGAGGTTTGATTTTTCCATTTTCCTTCCATTCTCTCGCCTCTCTCCACATCCTCCACTTGGACTTTCTTCCATCGCCTGCTTCACCTTTCGTCCCTCTCTTTCTCTTCCTCCACCTCTGTCTGGTTCGTCTCCAGACCCGTAGTAGCCGGGGTTCGTCCAGGATCGGTAATGGGCGTACCTTCGGCTTCCTGGGCTGGTCAGGAGAGTAAGTCAGAAAAGAGAGGGAAGTTCCGCTCTCTCTTTTTCCCTTTTTTTCTTCGTTCCACCCTCGCTCCTCCTCTCTCGCTCTGTCTCTCCTTCTCCCAATTGGTCCAAGTTTTCGGATGAAACGACTTATTCCAGTCGATCCAATCTGCTCTATTCTACTTCACCTCGTGTAACCATGCCGTTGGAGAATCCTTTGTCGTTTGAATCTCTCTCTCTCTCTTTCGACGACGGATGCTGGACGGAATGCGATTTCTAGCTGGCCGTTTCTTCTTTTCGGTTTAATCGATCGATCGGTCCCTGCCTCGGCGAATCCAAGCCGGTAATTAAGTCTTTGAAAATTTTTCACTCCGCGGGAAATTTCGCCGCTGTTCAAGAGGGGACGGGGGAGGGAAGATCGAAGCCAGCGCGAAGAACTTGGCAATACCGGGGGAGGCGAAAGTTCCATCCGAGTTCTTCCGCGGTCTATTTTACCCACCCCCTCGGAGATCCAGTTTTTCGTCCTAATGGCCCTTCTGTCGAATTAGTCAATTTGATTTACGAATCGACGCGATGAAACTTCAATCGGTGATACTCGAACGTGATAAATATTGAGAATGTCGCGAAAACTCAATTGAACATTGACTACGCCTTCGAATCTTGTTAATCAGCTACGGTATTGATCTCCAATCCTTTGCAACAAGACGTCACTTTCAAATGAGTTGAAAGTCACTGATAAAAATATTTTTATTCTGCCATTCCAATTTTTGAGAGACTACTTACAATAATGTTGACAATATTCAAGTTCTTAGTTCACCAAAGTCGATTAATCTTCAATTTTTCTGAAAATTAAAATTCTTCTTAAAGAGAAATTTAAAAATAACAATCCCTGCATTTTAATCTCAAAAGAAATTGATCTCGGTATCACGAGACAGTTGCAGTTTCGTTGGATCTACGACTTATTCCCTATTTACACGATCGTAGGAAACGGAGCCAGGTCGAGCCGCATCGGTGGCTGTCCTAATTGGTCGAACGATCCGGCACGATCGTGATCTCGGTATTCGACCGTATTCCTTTTACGATCCGGTGCCGGTCTTAAAATCTTTCGGCCACCCTACCTAATGGACGGTTCATCTTTTCCACGACAGTCCGAACGAACGAGGGGGAGAATAACTTCTTTCACTGTTCCCTCTTCTCGGCCATTATTCCTTTACCGTTGGACAAAGTCGTGGAACCCGGCCGACTTATTCCGCTCGATCCGTTCTATACAACCGACCGTCGTTCTCTTCGTTCGATCGTCCATCAAGGATCTAGTTAGCCGAACTGGAGAAGACGCACACGCTTCGAGCGCGATTCGGTAAAATCGTCGTCAACTCTATGCTCGTTCGTAGATATTCAGATATTTAACAGCTTGTACAGATCATTTACGAGCATATATATATATATATATGTCACGATTATAGTGATGAAGTTTGAAACAAATGCCAAAATGCACATAGAAATTTATAGATATAATATTTGATAGATAGATATTAGATAGATATAATATTATATAATATTTACAAATATTATTATCGCGCTTTTATCAACATGTATTTATTTTATGAATCTACAATTGAGAATTTCGGTGAGAGCTATGTTACAAAAAATGGCAATCTTCAGAGGTGCCAAAATTAATAAAAATTCCATTTTAAAACCTTGAGTCTCTTGACGTCTCGGTTATCATCTCAATTACGAAAATCCTTTCCACAAAATTTCGCAATATCTCCTAATGTTACGTGTTACAGCTCCTTCTTCAGCACTGGATTCCCTCTTTCTATACTCAAATAATCGTTAACAATACCAAAAATTACAGTTGATAACACCATTCTACTGCGTAACGTTAACAATACCATCATCGACAAAATTTGCCGATTAAAAGTGAGGGAAAACTCACGGAAAAATGTTAAAGAAACGCGGCGAAATGATATCTCCTCGCGCGAGTAAATATCATTTCGCCAAACTACTTTATCATCCACCCGCGGTGGTATCCCCCGGCGCGTTAATGTCAAAATTTTCGGGCGAACAAACAACCACCATCGCTCCCGAGCACGCTCCCCAATTCGATAACCGTCGATGAAACACAGAACGGTGGGAAGCCGCGTTTCCACGTCGGTAGAAAACTTGGCGCGCTCGGAGTGATCCCTGGAGGTTGCCGCGTTGCTCGATGGGCGAAACGGTCGATAGGAGAAGCAGGGTCTGAGCCAGGAAAGACGGTTAACGCTGGCGAAACAGGATGGGTTCGCGTGGCATTCGAGACCCCGTCGCTTTATTAACACGTCTTACAGGGTAACGGGATCTCGAGGCCGCGCGCGTTAACAGCCAGGTATATGCGCCGTGGCAGCTGTTGCTAACGCAATTTTCCCCTGATATAAATCCCCCTTGCCCCCGCGATATTGAATCGGGCGATATTTGCTGGCTGACATAAAACGCAATGATTAATCCAGATTGTTCGGGAAATGACGGACTGAATACTCTTTCTTGTTTCGTACTAATCAGGCATATTTTAGTTCGGCTCTTGTCGACCTGGATATGGTCGTTTCGTGAAATGTGAAAGTAGTAAACGACTCGAAGATTTCGTACGTGAAGAGATGATTATTGATTTATTAATTTGTAAAATTGTATTCGATAATTTGTTACAGAATAATATTCTTATTTCTTTAAACGTAGGAAGAAGTAAAATAGTCACATCTTTATAAACATGTCTTTAAATATCCTCAATTGTTGCTCGTGTATTAAAACAACTTGAATAAATAAAAGAAAGATCTGACGTTAGGATTTTCGGATACGCAAAAAAGGAAATATGAGTTACAAATGTAATATTCTTATTTCTGGGAAAAACGTAGAGGAAGAAGTTTATTAATGATGTAACAAATTATTTATAAATATGTTTTAAATATCCTCAATTATTGCTCGTGTATTGAAACAACTTGAATAAATAAAAGAAAGATCTGACGTTAGGATTTTCGGATACGTAGGAAATGAAGTAGGATAATAATTTAATGCGAACGAACTCGCGTCGTTGAGAGCACATAGAGGGGAGAGAACTCTGCATCGAAACGAGGAGGGACAGCTCGTCAATCGCGACCTAGATCCGTTAATAAGCATATCTGTCGTGTCTAAGTGAACATTAAATTATTCAATTATCAAGTACTTTCTATTGTAGGAAAAGAGCTCTTCGTTGTGAGTATAAAATTATCCAGTCTCCAAGGATCAATATAATAGTAGTATTATTAATGCACGTAACTGTAACGATTTACATAAATTGTAAAAACGACAGTGTAAACTATGTGTATCGCGTAATAGTACTTTTTCTTTATCTTTTAATAAAAATTATATTTCAAAATAACAAAGAATGCATAGAATTTTCAAAATTTATCTTGTCTTCTAGATAAATTAAATTTGTAAGATTATGAATCTCCACAATTATAAAAATTCAACAAACAACCAATTTTTGAGAATATTGTTTCTTTCGTGAAATATTCGTAATCATTTCATCTGTCTAATAACAATATGATGAATCACGTTTTATTATGATCTTCTTTCCCCACGAAAGTGTCTTCTATTTTCCACAATCTTTCCCGTCGCGACATTCAAAATCCCTTGTTACAGTATCTTACAATAAGGAATCCAGATTAAAGCCGGAGAAAGAAGCCTGCTCGAAATTTTCATCCTTATCTACTCGTAATCCACGTCCCTTTGCCATTCGTGAGGGTATCGTATAAACAGGATATATCTAAGGGGTCTTTTAACAATATTTTCAGAAAGGGGGACTAAATAAAAGCGAGTTTGGATTGGAAACTTTGGACAATCTCGAGATTTATCTGTCCCGTAAATTGACGACACAATTGCCAGTATTGTTACAAGAAATTTTTTCAGGAAAAATTTCAGATTCAAAATTAAAATATAATTAGACATATTGTTACGAGTCATCATCTAAGCTACAGCTCAACGTAACGCAAAACGACAGTCTTGGGCAAATTTGTCAGACACCGAGTCACTTTAATTCTTTCGTTACTTTCATTTTAGAAACAACCAGTGGGACACTTTTGCGTTAAAATCGTTTCGAGTAACCTCTCGGTCGTATCTTGACCTCAAATTCGATCATTCGCGACGAACGATCGTCGAAAGTTTCCATTTTCGCGAACTGAGCTTTAAACACCGACGCGATGCGTTTATACTCCTCCATCGAATATTCCGCTCTTATCTCGAATTTCGCTCGCGTCGTGGAAAACATCTACGTCGAGGAGAGGGAGGAAAAAGGTCGGGAAAGAATCGCGGCAACGAGGGCACAGTTTAGAGGTGAAAATTCGTCCAGGGCCGCGATATAACCGTCTAATTTCTCAACCGCGCGCGTTTCCTCTTTTCTTTCTTTTTCTTTCTTTCTTTTTTTTTTTTTCAAGCCTCATAATAAGAGTTACGGTTTCAATATTCCGGGAAAGGTTTTCACGGACTTGCGGCCAGACCCGCGCGCCTGGCAGACACCAGCGGACAAAAAGATTGAATTTATGGAAATCGCATCGAGAGCAAACGAGAGAAGAAAGGAAGAACAAAAAGCGACCGGTGGCCGGTGGCTGGCTGTCACCGGTCGCAGACGCTCCCGTATTTACGATCATCGACCGTTTCGAAAGCGAGTCGTTTCCAAACTCCCTGCAAGTTCCTCGATACGGCAGCGAGACAGAGATCTCTCTTCAACGTCTTATCGTCCGTCGACGATTAATTCGCGAGTGAAATTGCAGAGGGAATTCGCAGAGAGAAAACGCAAGACGAAACGGGAGAGAAACGCGAGAGAAACGTAGATAACAGATGGAAACGCGGTTACGCGGAGAAAGACGAAGAGGAGAGGGCAAAGTTTATCCGAACGGCGATATTTCTATCCCGGTCGGTGTCCTGTTAAAAGCTACGAGATTTCACTCTCCCTTTTACCCCTGTTATTTCATATCACCCCGGCGACCATCCTCCCGCTTCTGTTTTCAACCTGAGATAGGACTGACATAATTTTCCGAGATAGTACCTCCCCCTTCCCCATCCCCATTCTCGTCCCCCTCTCTCCCCCTTGCGAGATCATCCTTTTCTTCCATTTTCAACCTCGCGGCCCGTTCCAACTTCTTTTTTCTTTCCGCTCGCTTCCCCCCGACCATCCGTCCGCCACCCTCTTTCGCCTGGTGAAAGCAAAAGGGTCGCGTAAGTCACTCGACTCGAGGATCATCGTTCTTTCTTTCCATCCTCTGTCCCTTTCTCTCTTCTTTGTTCGTTCTCTCTCTCTCTCTTTATTTTTTTCTTAATCTCTGTCCCTGTTCTTCCTTCCTTCCTTCCTTCCTTCCTTCCTTCCTTCCTTCCTTCCTTCCTTCCTTCCTTCATTCCTTTCATCTTCCATCTCTGTTCGTTTGCGACGACGCGACGATGGAACAGGTCAGATGATGTACGCCTTTGCGAGTCCATTATGTCGTTTTGATAATCGTCGTGGTGGTTGTCGTCGTCGGTGAAACAGGCCTCATTATTCGTTCATCGTGGCGCACTTTATCGTGACCCCTCCCGCGCGGAACGATTATTAAGAACGCGTTTATCGAGCCGGTGGGTTTCACCGCGACGCCGGTATGATAATCACCAGCGTTCTTTCGCCTTTAACGACGTAGATCTGCGGTCTTGTTAATAGACCCTTATATCGACTCGATGGGGGCTATTGGTATTGATCGTGTTTACTAGATGTCCGATCAAAGCCGTCCGTATCTACTGCGGGAGAGGTCTTACGGTTTAATTGGATGCGTCTCGTTCTGACGTTGAGAGGCTTGAGTGATTCTTTTTTCTATGTAATTTTCTAGTGACCGCGAAAGAACTTTAATTTGTTTATAATTAACATTGGTACATACTTATAGCATTGATATATATGATAGTAGATGATAGCAGAGTGTGACTCGACAAGAACTCTTATGTTGAGTCGTGCTCGATATTTTTAAATTTTCAGTTAAATTGTTAAAAAAAAAAGATAATTGAAAAATAGTTTGGAGTGCAAAGGGTTAATATTTGCGAGAGTGTATATTCAGCATTGTACATTTGCCTTTTGAAGTTTCCACCGCCACTTTACATCTAATGAAACATTTAAAAATTCTCAAGACCACAGTACAATGTTCATTCACACGTGTTTAAAAAAAATTTCAAATTCTTCCATCCGTATAAAATTAACACGCGTTTGAATATAAGAATATTGTGTTATTTACACTTTGTTGAAAAATAAGATTCTCCTTTCGCCACGAAACTAGTATCTCGTTAATTAATTTTCTCCTCGATCAGTTGGAGTCAATATTTTTCATCGGTACGTAACAAGAGAAGACAGAATGTTCAGATTAAACGTTAATTGTACAAATTTCCCATTCTACCGCTAGTTATTTATAAAATGATCAACTTTCCCCTTCATCGCCGATGCGCTTAACAATTTAACAAACGCTAAAGAAGAGAAGCGCTAAACCGCGTCAAAATTTCACGAATGATGCGCGTAGCGTGTTCCTCCGCGTGTTCATCGAATTAAAGAATCCCGGTTTAGCAATCAAGAGGGGGGAGAGAGAGCAGGATACTAATTAGCCGCGAAAGAAGCAACCAAACACCGATTAATTATCGCGGCGATTTAAATAATCGATGGGCAAACAACTACACGACGAAATTGCCTGATTCGTTACGCAGTCGTTTAATTATCCCCGATAAAAGGCCGGTTCGGGCCAGCTGGAATTGCATCGGAACACGCGATCGTCCAGGAATCTGGTCAGCCGTTCCATAAAACGAAAGCGAGCGCTTGTTTACCGCGGCGTAATCCCGGCGAATTTACATCACGAACTAGCTTACACCGCGTTGAATAATGAAACGACAACAACGTTTCGTCTTGCTCTTGGCGAGGTAACGTTCACCGCCAGGTTTCGGTCACTTTGGCTCCGACTGCCAGACTGGGCGACAATCGACGGTAAAACTCCACGCGAGAAGCTTCTCCGGGAGTCGTTCCTCTTTCCTTCGTTCTCTCGTTGCACAGTGACACGGTCTGTTAGACGTCTACTGGTTCAGACATAATCTTTTGGAAACGCAAGCGCCCGGACGTCTCTCGCTGCGATGTTTCTTGCACGCGAGAAATTCCCAGTCGTCGGGAATCTCTGCCTCCCTGTTCGATTTCTCCTACATTTGTCTCCTTGTCTTTTTTAGGAAACACGTTCTTGTTTTTCGAACCAAGTTCAGCAGTCGATCGACTTTGTAAATTGGAAAGCAGAGAAAATAGTCAAATAGATCATTTTGTTAAAATTTATTTTGGAACTCGTCAAAATTTTTTATCTGCAAATTGAGCAAATAAAAATGGCAATTTCTTTTTTTCAGTGTTCATTCAGTGTTTCTTCTTCGTTCAAATTAATTACTGCTATTTTCCTTCTTCTCACTCTGCCCTTGATTCCACATCAAACTAATTCCAACTGGGCAAAACTCGCGAAGACTGCGAGATACTTCTGTTTTAATCCGTAATATTCAGCTCCGGCGGTTCCTCCTCTGCTTTCGTCGCGGTTCCAGCTTTTGTTTCCCATCGTTCCTCGGACTTTAACTCCCGGTAAGAACCGTGGGGGGCGAGCCCTGACTTTTATCGGAAAGTGATATCGCCCGAGCCGCAGGCGGCGCGTTTTTTTGAGGAACGGCGGAAGAAAAAAGGAAGTCGCTGGAACAGGGGTCGGCTGAAAGTAGCTTAAAGCGGGTGGAAGTACGCGGGACGAGAGAGTTGAAAAGAAGTTTGAAAAAAGAAGTGGAAGAGGAAGAAGAAACAAAAGGGGTGGGCGAAGGAGGGAGATGTTTGAAAAATACTCGATCGGTTCGAGGCTACGCGGAGACGCTTTTAGGGCGAGGAAACCGATCGGGGCGGGACAGTTCCTCTTCTTGGAGGAGTCTTCGGTGCTCGTCGACGTCCCCCCGCGTTGCTCCATCCTCGCTCCCTTTCCTCCCTCGTACTCTCCTCCCGGTATCCGCTCGTATTTTCGAGCGTGGAACGGCGTCGATCGTGGCGCTCGAGTGAGACGCGATTGTGCCGCCCGGCCACTGAATTCACCGACATGGAAAAGTCATTCTTCCGTGAAAAGAACCGAACTCGTTCACGTGGCCGCGGACCACCGCCGCGTAATCCACCGTGTACCCGCATACCAACACCGGCACCGTTCGTGTGTTTCTTTGCCAACGTCCGCACTTTTCGCTTCTCTCTCTCTCTCTCTCTCTCTCTTTCTCGTTTTGTGTCTGAAACGGAGACGAGACACTGCTCCTTTTAAAACTCGTCGATAATTGGCAAGTAGGTTGAGCAAGATCCGAGGTTGTTTAGCACAGCGTGCTATTAAACGGAGTACGTTTAATCTCTTACTTTGTGATCCTCTCCGGCGGTATGAGAGATAGTGACACGTGCTTTCAATTTTTTGCGAAGGCACTCTTTCGGAAGGTCTCGTGCCATTTTTAGTCGCGCCAAAGTGAAAAAATAAGCAGTAGACGACGACGACGTGATGTTTGCTAATTGATAAATTGCGAATTTAAACACAGATCGTCTAGCACAGTTCTTGAATCGAACGGTTTGACTATATTTCTAACAGATCGAACTTCTTCTTCAAAACGAGGTGTACAAATCGGTCTTTCGTATTATTTTATTTTCCATCAATTGAACTACTTTAAATTGTTTCCAGAGAAAATATTTCGAATTACTACCCAAAATTTGTACAATTCATTTCGCCAACGCCTGTTTTTAGTCACAAATAAATACAAACGTAACGTGAATAAGTTTGCTCCGATACAATCGTCGCGAAGATCGATCGGCAGAAACTTTCGGTGCACTTTAGAAAAATTCGATCAGAACTTTGCGGTCCGATGCGCAAGTGTGTCTCTCGAATTAATTCCACTCGGGGATACAAAAGGGCGAAAGACGGCCGATTTTCACGCTGATTTTACTCGTCGTTGTCCACTGTCAAAGATTCCTTCCTTGTTGCATCGATCGCCTTTGAGGGGTGTCTTCCTGGATGCTGAGAGCGTCGAACACTCGCGAGCACGTGCACACATCGAAGTCGAAGGCCGTGCTCAAGTGTAAAAACCGGCAAAAGACCGGCGAGCAATAAAGTCTCCTTTGCCTCGCAGGCTATCTCTCCTTCCGTTATTACGGAATGCTTTGCGCGTACCACGCCCGGCAAGTGCGATTGAAATTTCCTTACTTTCGGCAGGGAATTTCAAGTAACGAAGGTTTCCTAAAATCTTTGAAAATCGTTCGTTTATCTCCATTTCGTTCGCTTTTGGCTCTCTGCAGCTTCTGTACGTCACTTGCACCACCCTTTGTATCAAAGGGATTTTCATCCTGCGTAAATAAACGAACGAGATTAAAAACCAAAAAAAGTATCGAAACGGCGCGTTTCAACGGAACACGTCACGGAAGAGAGGAAAGATTTAATTTTAATTCGTTACTTTAATCTTTCGCGCGCGACGAGAGATTAGACCGTGCGCTTTCCCAACGAATTTGAATTTTGTCCAAAATTTCATTTCGTTGTCCTCCACGTTACCGAAGAATCCTCTGCCGCTGTACGAACGAACAAATTGCGAAACGTTCAGACGTTGTATCAAACGCTCGTTAAAAGGAAGCCGTACCGATCCCGCGACAACGAACTAGGAGAATATATCGATCCATTAACTCGACAAATCGCTCGCAATAGAGATTCACGCGAACACACGCGTGTTCTTGTGGACGCGAGAAACTCACGTGGACGTGACGTTCCCAACTCTCGAAAATTCTCGCAACAAGGTTCGAAAATAAATTTTGTCGTGTCCACAATGTTTCGCAAGAGCGAAGTCGCCGAATTGGACGTTTATATAACTAATTTTGCGAATGTTAGATTGCCCAAATTGACACTTTTGCGAATTTTTGTGCATTTGTGGAAAGCTGCAAAAATATATAAAATATCTAAAATATCTAATTTTATATAAATATATAAAATATCTAAAGTAGAGTAATTTTATATATTTATATAAAATATCTAAAGTAGAGTAATTTTATATATTTATATAAAATATCTAAAATATCTAAAGTAGAGTAATTTTATATATTTATATAAAATATCTAAAATATCTAAAGTAGAGTAATTTTATATATTTATATAAAATATCTAAAATATCTAAAGTAGAGTAATTTTATATATTTATATAAAATATCTAAAATATCTAATTTTATATAAATATATAAAATATCTAAAATATCTAATTTTATATAAATATATAAAATATAATTTTATATATTTATATAAAATATCTAAAATAGAGTAATTCATTTTATAATATATTTATGACATAGTTTTAGTATCAGTACTAATTCCACTTTCGTAGTTTATGAAAATAACGATCAGATCACCTCCCAAATTCTACGCGTTTCCCTGGAAGTTTGCTTTAATCGTCTGTCTCTTGTATCGACTTCGCGTTATTTTTTCCTGCCCTCCCCCCGGTATCGACTCGTAAGTTGAATGCAAAGTTGGAACGTTTCGTTTACTCCTTTTGTCGCGGCTCTGAAACGAAGAAAGTATTTCAGTGCGGGAGGGTGGCGGCGAGTTTACGAGTCCGTTGAGGAGAGTGTATTCACCGGGGGTTATTTATCTTGCTCGGGATACGTCTCAAGCTAAAAATCAACGGGGAGGGGGGGGAGGGAAAAGGAATTCTACTTTCGAAGTCGAAGTTTAAAGTAACCCCCTCTCCTCCCCCCATAACCCGTATAATTAATTCAGCCGGAGGAAACCGACGGACGAAACTCCATCAGTTGGAAAGGAATCCTGCTGCAGAGAATGCGCCCCAATAAGCGCCTAATTGCATGAAACTTTAGCATAATGCACTCTCGATATCCGAGTTCCTCTGTTTACCCGTTTCGCGAGATCGTCTGTCGTGTTTCACGCGATCCCGCCGCGCGTGTTCGCGGTTTCAAATCAATGGATCGTTGATCGTGCACCGTCGCGTGCAAACAAATAGCCGTTGGCTACTTTAAACGTTGTCACGAATCGTACGTGCGTACGCGTTACTTCGACAAGGGCGTGTTACTTGGTTAGCCAGTCGATCTAGACGCTCATAGATGTTTGTCAGCGACAAAGGAACATGCTAATTAGACATGAAATTAGTTTGAATTCGGAATTCCACGATGGAAATTCCTCGGCGTCGCACTGTTGCGAGTTCCCCGCTATTACGAGCTTTGGAAATCTTCGTTCCAGCAGCTGACTACTCTAATTGGGCACGGCGGTGCAAATTGTAATTTGTCGAACTGTCTCGCGTCTCAATTCATTAACCGGCGCCGTAATAAAATTTTGGACGCGACTGTCAGAGATACTTTTGTCACATTGATTGCTTTTCATTTATGGAGTGACTGGGAATGGTTAGATTTTGTCGAATGACGAGAGACAGGAAATGGAAGGAAATGTTTAAAGAGTTGAGGAATTGTGCTTGAAATTGTCGTAATTACGAAGAAGAGGAATTCCCTATTTTTCAGTAGGAAGAAAGGAAAAGTAGAGGAAACTAGAAAGGAAAGGAATACACGCGTGCAAGGATAAATGGCTGAGAAGAAGTCATGCCTTGGTCAATTGACGAAAAGTCAGAAATAGAGTGGAATGTTGAGAATACAGAATTAAGCCAGCGAGAGTTTCTCGAAGCAAGAATAAAGAGTTTTGAATGACTGTCATTGTGTGTGACACAGACTATAATTTTATAGGATACTAACTTTGAACGTTCTTGTATAATGTCTAACTCATTTCATCTTTTACAATGAAACCACGATATCGAACACAAACAAGACGATCCAAATACATTCGATGATTTGCGATTCATTTGCAATGCAGAGTAACGTTTGTTTTGTGTCACCAAACTCGGAATAATCGATGGCTAGGAATTTTATATTTATTAAAACCAATTAGCATTAATAAGAGAATGGAAAATTATTAAATTTACGTTCGGTATAAATTTTGGTCGTACAAGCTTATTGTCAATTTTATTGTTTTTATAAGTGACAAGTTTCTATCTTAATTCAACTCTTGAAGTGCAACGATGAGATCGTTTAAGTATAAAAGGAGAATAATTATGTAACAATAAAATAATAAAAAAAATGAAATAAATATATATCAGTAGAAAATATTGTAACAATATATTTTTCAATTATTACGCGCCAACGTAACTATAGGAAAAATTCTAAATCATCAATTCTACTAAAGTCAAAATTAAAAAACTTCAAATTCGACAATTACAATAATTAGAACATCCAATAAGAGAGAAGAATCTGACTTAAAATTTTGTTTTCAGGTACGTAGAAAAAGTAGAGTATAGCCGAGTCAACTCTAACCTGGCCATCGTCGTGTACGTGAGTACGAAATAGTCTTCTGTTCAAGATATGGATGTAATAAATTTTGAAATAACAATAATTCAATCGATCAATCGATCGAGCATTTACTCGCAACGCAAGTAAGAGTTAACGCACATGGAACAGTTCGAGAGGAGGTTAGGTTAGGTTAGGTTAGGTTGCTGGAGGAAGATGTCGGCCAGACCCGTCGAGGCGTATACAAAATTCATAATCTCACGGTGTTATAATGTTTGCCAGGATAGTGGGCGGTATAGGAGGTCCTAGTATGCATAAAGTACGGCGATGGGGCGGTATACGAGCGGGTGGCTGGGGTTGATGCCGGCTGCGGGGAGGGAAATATTATGACTCGAAGCAGCAGGAGGCTGTAATGGATCGCCGTGAGCGGCACTCGGCCCACCGAGCTGCATTCCCACTTTATAAATCACCACCTGTACTTACCTACTGAAAAATCGGCCAAAATGGCCCCGGCCAACGCCGCCGCGGGGAATAATCGGGCTCGACCGGCAAATTTTTTCGCAAGATCATCCTTTCTTCTCGCCGCGCCAGCCGCCGTTCTAGCTGGGATAGCGATGGAACGCGATAATGGCGTAACATCGTGAAAGGGAAACTTTTGTTCAATGAGTTTTCTTTTAAACATGGGTTTTCGACTGGGGGGAAAAGCTCTGTGGAGGGAGGGATTGCGGGGAAAATGAAGCAGCGATTTTTCGGTGTTTTATTCAGAAGTAGCCACGCTGGTATTTCTCATGGCGTATAATTTAGTTGCGAGATTACAAGTGAAAAGGCTCGGAAAAGTTTCGTCCTTTGTTGCAGTTGCAGAACGTTGGGGAGTGATAAAGTTTCAACAGTTTCCTTGCGTGAGTCAAGATGCAGAAGATTCTTTCAAATTCACAGAAAGATTACAGTGATTAAATTGCTTAAATATGATGATTCTCATGATGCGCAATATCAATAATTTTATCAAAATTTATTACACTTTAGGCAAGGAAATCATTGTCGATACTTTTATTAATAAATGCGTGCTAACTCTATATTTTTCACAAAAGTTATGTGCGCATCCATTTCTGATCTTTAATTTGTCAATAATTCGCACATTGGTATTCGTACGTTTTGTCGATGCAAATTGATCCGAGCAACAATGTAAAGAGAAACTTGAAGGAAAACAAAAGGGTCGTATACGTTACTTTCTTCGCAGAAGTTCGACGGTGATTCTGTGCCGAGTAATACATTCAGAATCCAAATGGCTAAAGCGATTAAAGTCACCGGGCAAACAAAAGAAGAAGTTCAGCTTTTCAAATCTCCTCGTACTTTCTTTCTACCTATAAGTTCTTGACGCGACAATGCTGTAAATCCGAACACAGAGGTACATGCAAATGTTCCTTCTCTCTTTTTTCTTCTTCTTTTCCTTCGAAGCATCTATGCTCCTACATAAACAGTCATAAATCATAGCCGTAAATGCAGCGACTAGTAAAAAGACGTCGGGTCATTACTTAAAAAGACACTTTGGCGATTTGTCACAATCGTCGAAAGACGGACGGCCATCAACAACCGGCTTTTCACAAATTTATTCACAAATCTCGCGTGCACGCAGCGAGTGCTTAATTTGCGCAGTTTCGGCTACGCGGCTGAATGAACTCGAAGATTCGCGAGTTTAGGAACGCGGCGCAACTGGCGAATTTTGAAAACACCGCGCGCAGATTTAACGTTCGGGATTTTTGTTTGGGAAAACAACTTCCGTTATCAGCTGTACGAAAACAATTTTTGGTCGACGCGCCATTGCTTCTGTACGTCGGCGTGTTTATACTACAGTCATTTATACTGCAATTTATACTACAGTTTATTTATCTTCATACGCGCGTGTATTTATTTATTTTTACACGATATCGCTGTCAATTGTTGCGCAATGCTCTAGGGATTTTATCTCGAATAAAAGCGTTCGATAGGGACTTTGTTCTAGTTGACTTCGTCGATGGAAACAACACAAGGATCGGTCGATCAGTGACTTTGTCATTTTTAACTCGAGGAGAGACATTAAACGCCGCGTAACCATCGCGCCTGTCGGTCTCGAAGGTGATAACCCAGTCGTAAAGCTAAACGCTCGAGCGTTTCGGATCCGAGGGGCGTCTATTCGAAAACAGGCTTCCGGAGAGCAACTGGCGGGGAATATTCCTGGCGGAGGAACGCTTGGGCCGCGCGATAGTGGCGCCATGAAAAATACAAGCAGCAACGTGCACTTCAATCGCGCGCCTCGGCCCCGGTTCGAGGAAATTTATGACTTGTTCGAGAACGCCAATAGAGTTCTACAACGAGGCAGTATATCAAACAGTTTGATAGGGTGCATCAGTCTCGGCGAGCACGCTCATGAGAGCCACCGCCACTGATTCTTGATCGAACTTGTAGACGACCTGTTCCGAGCTCATAGCTTTCCGGTCAACTGTCTACCGGGAATAGATGGATCGTCGTCAAACCACCTACCACTCTGGAATATAAATTCTGATCGTTGCCTTTCCGTAGACGCGCTTCGTTCTAATACAATTCGATCGGCGTTATCCACTTTTGCCTTTCCACTTTTTTCTCCTTCCGTTGCTCCGCTTGTTTCGAAAACGTTGCTTACCGGGCGAGAGAAAAATTGAGGCAACGTTGCGATTCGTCGGCTGGATTTTCCGCCAGTGTTTTCCGACTCGTCGTCGATCGATTTGTTTCCGCGTGTTGGAGAGTGTATGTACAAACCGAGGAACTTTTCCAGCATTTATTTCGAAATTATTGCGAACGTGTATCACGTGTGTTGAAACTCCAGAAATTTCTTTAGCACATTGACTGAAAAATTAGCGTGCAATCAGTGGATAGTGATCTTAAAGAAGTAGAATTAATATTTGACTGCTTAAATATTTTGGTGACTTTTTGTATGTCTAGTAATTTCTGTGTTTTGTAATAAAATATAATATTCTGTGAGTACTCGGTATCTTCTCAATTACCTTCCAAGACAATTGCATAGTCGATTACTTCATTTGTTCAAAAGAGATGTTTTTCATTGCACTTTCTTTCTGTCACAAAAGTTTATCGTGAATAAATAATGGAATTTTATTATTACAATATAGAGTCGATTATATTATACGTAGTAAGTATTTATAGATTGTTTGCTATTGTACATTGGTATCTACGTACTTCGAATCTAAATTATTCAGGCGACGTTCGACGACCGTTGAAGTCGTTCGAATAATTACAAAGTGTCGCTTGCCCCTTCTTTTGCCCCGGGCACTTCAATATGTATAAAAATCAGAACGTCGAGAATGCTTTAAAGTCGACGCCTTTCGCGGAATATTTTATTCAAAAATTCATGGCCCTTTTCGACTCGAGATTAAGTGGCAAACTGTGGAATGTGGAATTCGCTTGAAAGCTGACAACTTTCCTCGTCGCCATACGATTACCATATTTATTTTTCCCGTAGAAGCAAACATTGATCGGACAACAAATTAAAAAAACCACGATTAACGACAAACTCTATTATTGAACTGAGTTTAAATTTAAATTTCTCAATCGTACAGAAATACATCTCTTTTTTGTTAAACATTTTCTGCCAATATTTCTCGTGTCGAGTAAAAATACTCACCGTGGTCAATTATGCAGCACCTTTACAAGCGGATATTTTTCAAACGCCCGAAATATTTATAAACAACTTTCGCGAGTAAAAATATTATTCGGAATATTACTCCCTAAAGTTCCGTACGAACGTGCGTAATATTTTCCCAGTTATTTTTTTAAAAAACGTAACTTTTAACCAAAATGCGAGAATTTTCGCCGTGATAAAATATTCGAGGTGTTCGCAAACGATACGTTTAATTTAACTCCTCGAATAGAATCGTCGTTTCTTGTCGAAGTGTTCGCTAGCTTTTCAATTGCGACAGTTTTTCGGGGATTGTGACTCTCCACCGAGGCGCAGGAACTTGGTTAAACGACAGTTTCGTAGCTGGCAAATGCGACGCGAAACGCGTTAACGCTGCAGTGGAAGTTGGAAGTCTAATTCCTGGCGGCGGGATTGTCGTCGAAGCGAGAAACGTCCAGCCGGAAGGTTCAACTTCTACTTCTCGCGAGGAACGTTACACCGACGATCGAATCGAGCACTTTTAACGGGGGGCAGCCCGACTCGTTCGAGTTCTCCTGGCCGCCCGTAAATCTTTGAACAAAAGAGAGAAGACAGGATCCTTCGTGGACTGGCTTGGCTAGAACCATCCGCCATTATTCGCAAAGAGCTTTTAAGGCAACCTCTCGTTTACATGATTAAGATGTCCCTGCTTGGTCGCCTCTTACTTAGCGGCAACTTTCGCAAGCCTACACTCGCGCGTGATCCACGCCACTTTGTCGCGCGACTCGTTCAGAAATTGCGAGAAAAATCGTGAAAATCATTCTGGGAAATTTGGCTTGATTGTCAGATAAATTAATGAAGATAAATTGTCGCTGAGAGGTCGCGACAATATTTTCTATATAGTTTATTTTTTTGAACCAGCCAAGAACGAAAATTTCGTCGAGGAAAACTCTGCCGCTTGTTTCGCGATTCGAGACGAAGCTCGATCTTCAACCAGATTTGTTAGCGTGCCACGGAAATTGCACACGAAGCGCGAAATTCAGCGAGAAACTTTCAGTCGTGAAAACTTCACTCTGGAATTTCACAATAAACTAAACTGTCGCGCAGGAATTGCGTGGATCCGACTTAATGCCCCGCGATGACCCGCTTTTCTTCAGTCAAGAAGAAACTACGGTTCTTGACCGAGAAATCTTTTCGCGCGATCTCTCTCTCCCTCTTTCTCTCTCGAGGAGGCACGTTAAAAAAAGACTCGTTTAGACATTAAATCTCACATTTCAGAAAGTGAAGGTAAAAAAATCCAAGAAATAAACGCGAGAAATCTTGAATCCAAAAGAACCACAAGAATGAACAACCATGTCAGAGTGTCTCCCCTTTTAATATTTTTTCCAAATTCTCAGCCTGTAATTCCATTAAAATGCAAACTAAAAGTGAAATGATTTTTTCCAAATTCTCAGCGTGTAATTCCATTAAAATGCAAATTAAAAGTGAAATGATTTTTTCCAAATTCTCAGCGTGTGATTCTATCGAGATTCAAATAAAAAGACTTTACTTTACTTTACACGCGACAAGTGCTCGACGAGAGAATGACCATTTGTAAAATTAACAGCTTTACAACAAATTTTCTGTAAACCGTAACTTTGCCAAGTAATCAACGTTATAGAAAATGAAGAGCAACGGCGGCAACGGTGTGCCACGTAATACGTAATGTAATATGTACACGGCAACTTGTTATTCCGTAATATGCTAGGATGACCATGCCAGTCGATAGTTTACGAAAGTTCCATCTCGATAAAATTACCAGCCAACTGTCCGTATAGTCATTAGGGGCGAATTGACCGTGATTTTCAGCGAAAATAACGGAAAAGTTCATTCTCGGGGTTCGCGCGAGCGTGTTAACTGTTAACTAATTTATCGAGAGACAGCCAGGCCCGATACCTTATTTCGATACGGTGTGTGCACGTATATAGCGATCGAGCGACGCGTTCACGCGGTAATTTGTCGAGCAACAAGAGATGTTGAACGACTGGTCGCTGCTAGACGGGCGAGGAATTACTTGGTATTACCCTAAATTGCAGGGAAGTATAAATGCCCGCTCGTAAACGCGACGAAGTCGAGATTAAGCAATATATTGTGCGTGATTAGACTCCCGTTGTATGTCGGAGAATGTGCAACTCGAAAGTTTCAGATCGATCAATTTGCGTACGGGACGCTGATTGGCTCGAAGCATGGTAACGAGAACAGTGAACAGTGGAGTCTGTTTGCACGTCAGTTTTGAAATTAAACATTTGCCGTCTTAATGAAATTTGGACAATTTTTGATCGTATCGAGCTTAGTTTTTTCTCTCTCTTGACAACTAAATTTAAGTCGACGAAACTTAAAACTAGGTAGCGTAAAGTTTAAGAAAAAGCAGAAATTTAATAAAAATGTGATGATAATTCTATGTACGGAAAATAAGAAAAAAATTTATTCGAATGTACGTTCTAAAAGAGTCACTTCTGAGATAATAAAGAAAAAATACGGAGAAAGATAAGGATTCTTATAAATAGTGCATATTTCAGTAACAGTGCACATATATTTTTATAATTTCATATTAGAAACTATAATATCAAAACCAACAATAGGCTGTCCCGCAATTGTAATTTGTAACGCCAGAATTAAAATTTTCGTTGGATCGAGATCGAAAAGCACAGATCCCAAAAATTTGACGCCAAAACTCTTTTACACAGCGAGCAGTCTAGCAGTGAGATCCTCTTTCGGCAAATAAAATCTCGCCTCCCCTTTTTCTAAACATCTCCGCCGGGATGATACGGGGCAAGAGGCGTCACAGTTCCACCCCTCCCCGATCCTATCAAATAAATCGAAACCGTCCAGAAACTCCGGACGAAACCGTTCATTAAATCGTTTAATTGAATTATAACCAAGGACAAAGATTGTGGGAAACGAAGGAACAAAGCGGAGCCGGTTGATTCCCGAAGAAACGGATCAGGGAATCGGATCTCCTTCTTCTTCTTCTTCTTCTTTTTCTTCCCTCTGCTGTCTAGTTTCCACGAAGGAAAAAGCTTTCGAAAATTATTCAGCCGTTCGTCTTCGTGCTTCTCCCTCCCCTGGGGCTTCCGAGGGTGGCGAGGATCACCCGGTATTAACATAAAGTGAATTCAATATCTGCGGGCAAGAACTTAATTTAAATCCGTGGAACGTCTTAAGGGATACAATATCGGATCCAGCGGACGACAAGGCGTCTCGCGGATAGTTCTCCGTGCCACCGTGTCAGTCGCCTAGACGCCTTCGGAACGACATTGAGGCGTCCGGATTTAAATCGAGTTTGCTCGTTAGGTCATTGTCCTCGGATTGGATTTGTCATGGAACCGGCTCGCTGATTAGCCACGCTGTCGGATGAAAGGTCCTGCATGGTTGAACTTGCGAATATCTGACTCTCGGGGTCATCCTTTCACCAGCCACCTCTGACGAATCGATCATCGTGGACGCATGGCAGTTAGTTTCTTTATCCTTTTGAATGGCGCTTAGAATCCGTTGAATGTGAAGTTTGGAGTATTTAAATTGTAAATTTATACGTATATTTCAACAGATATTGTAGGATAAATAGTTTGTACTACATAATTGGAGTTTACGTTTGATGTGATTTTTCATTCGTGTAACAGCAACAAGTTGGTTCATTTAATCGGGCATTAATTTAAAATTTGGTTCAAATAAATGTTGTGTATATATATATTTATAAATGTTCCATATAAAGACGTGGGAAACAAATATAGATAATAATAAATACAAATAATAATTATTTAATACGTGAAACGAGTTTAATCAAGTTCTTTTTATTTTTAAAAACCTGGAGAAAATACGGAGCTAGGTAAACGTTTCGATATCGGAGTGTTACAAGAATATAGTTTAAAATTTAATCACGTCTTTCGCGGCCTTGCGCAAATCTAACTGCGCCGTCTATCGTATAAAGCAGAAGCAAAACATCTTCGACATCTTTTTTCACAGAGAAACGTCCGTAATCTCTTCATACGTCCGCCATCATTTCGCTCAAATTTCTGCAACCCCAGACACATCTACCACGTATACCCAGACGCACGGAACACTCGGTCCTCCGATCTTCCTTCAAAATTTATCGATCAAACGCGCCTTCGCATCACGTCACGTTCCACTTCGTCGAGAATTTATTCTACTAAATAAATATAAACGCGAGACACTCCTTCACTGAATACTCAGTTTTCGAAAAATATTAAATCGTCGTCTCGTACAGCGAAATGTAAGAAGAAGAAGAAGAAAAAACTGCACGACTTGTACCCCAGTACGATTCGTCCCACTGAAAGGCCCAGAACCAACTGTTCCGACTAGGAAATGAAGACTTTTTAGCCATAAAATTTTATCGATATGCAAACATTTGAATACCGGACTACGCCACGCCCCCTCACGAATCACGTGACCCAAATCAACCAATCGCTAATTTTCGTTGCATCAGCGTTGCACCTGAAGAGGTTACCCCCGCTAAAATCACTTTCAGTGATAAAAAAAAAAAGAAATAATATACATAATCTGCTGCGTAAAGTTCGAAATCCCTCCTCCAGTAGCGCGCGAGCGCCATTGTAACATTTGGCGAGGCTCGAGATACGGAATTCGGCGCACGGAACGCAGAAAATCAAAAGCCCCTGACGTATCGCCCAGGCGATACGAACGAATTTCGCTCCGTGAAACGACCACTAATTTCCACTATCGTGCCGAATATTAAACCACTTCTGCGAAACTGCTCCCATTCGCCGGAACGTATTGCGTTTTATTTAAACATTCCGCGTAATTTCTACGTAACCGTCGAAATCCCGGAGAAATTTTCCACCGTGGCGAACTATTTCGACGCGGCTGTGTACTCGGTTGCTTTCTCGTTCTCGTTGCCTTCGTGTTCGTGAACATGTGACGGCAGAAATCCCGTGTACACTCGTTTGCGAACACGGGTTTCGCGGCCGCGTCGCCGTAAACTCCGTATCGCCGCGTAGTTTCGACGCCATAATAAAAGATAACGAATAAAGTCAATGGCGAACGCTGAAGCGAATCGCAGTTACCGAATAACACGACGTTTGCCGATCGGTTCGGGGGTCGTTCAGCTTGTAACCGACCATTGTTCGAAATTTCCTCTCACTCCGATAATTTCAAGCTTCGCCGATCAAACCTGCAACGGTGGACCCTCGCCCCTTCCACCATTTTCCTTCGAAACGACGTTCGATTCACCCTAACCCGGTTCCTAGATTAACTTAAACGTTACGTGTTTTGTGTCGAGAGTCACGATGTCTCTCTTGTAATCGCTGGCTTGCGAGATGAATGCCACATTGGCTGTTGAACGTTCGAAGTTCTCGCCGTTGAGCACGTTCTCCAGCCACGTATTGTGTTGGTTCGCTATTTTTCCCTTCGAGTAATTTCCTTAATTTAGTTAATAGACTCGATTTACTTTGCGATTAAATTTCTGTTTCTTTGATAAATTTAACAACGTGCGAGTCTGGTTTGAAGAGAGAAACTAACGAGGATTACAGTATTTCTAATATTTTTCAGCGATGGAAATTGTTAAATTGTTAAATTTGTTATCAAATGTTTGGAATTATTATGTCATATATCTTGAAAAGAGAAACTTGGAGTATTCCTAATATTTTTCAATGATAGGACATTAAATGTTATTTATCAAATGTTTGGAGTCGTCATGTCGTACTTTAGATTTTTAAATTGAAACATTTGTTGAGATATCAGAACTCTGCGTGGCTCTGAAGCAATAATAAAATTACAGGAAACTCTATAATTGGAAGAATGATTCCAAATTTCTGATTGATAGTGCTTATATGATATCCGAATTAATCCAAATAGATTTGAGTCTTTTCAGAATGTTATTCAAAATAATATCATTCCCCATTTATTTTTGGTGTAAACTGAACATATCGATTCTCGCATTTAAATTTTCCGCTGTTTAAAATTCTCACGAAATGACCATCGTTCTTCCAAAAAGTATCAAGTGCTAAATAAAATTGTAAGGTATAATAAACCTGCTTCGTCGTCCTGTTATTATCGTTAAAACGTTAAAAAAATTAAATTAAAATTCGACAAAAGTCAAATTTCTTATAACACAAATGAGAATCAAATAAAAAATTTTTTAGAAAAAGAATCTCAAAAACCGACTTGGAATTTCTCACGATACCAAACACCGCGATTTCCATTATCAATCGACACGCTTCTTGTCACCGATTGTTCATTCAATGTCGTTAAACGCTTCTCGTTAGTCGGAATCGCAAGAAACAACTTCTGTCGTCGCCGGTCTGAAAAAGCTTCGAGAGGGAGGGAGGAGGAAAAAAGCTAATACAAGGACAAAGAGACGAGCAAACGAACGAGATCGGGAGATCGAGCGACAAAAGGGGGAGGAAAGAAAGGGAATGAACGCGTGGCCGAATTTTACGAATTCTCAGTTGGAGAGGAAGGATCGGTTGATCCTCTGGGAATCGTCCGGGACAAAGGGGAAGACGTGGAGCGATTTGTAAGAACGCGGCGGAGGAACGCGCGTAAAAAGGGCGAGCTGAAATAAATTACAGGGTGTAGGAACGATTAAGCGCGTGCACGAGGAACGAGCGAGGCGGAGAGGGACGAGACGCGGTGAACAATGACAGGACGAAACTTGCAGACGCTCGTCGAACAGAGAACACGGGACTGACAATGAGTCTCGGGACTCTCTAAAGGGGAAATTGTGAACAGACTGGAATACCGTGGAAACTGGTAACAAATGAGCGAAGAAAAAAATCGGTCGTTCGAGGTCGGTGGATTGGAGTGGAACAACGTCTGGGAAATGAGATAAAGACGAGGGAGGGAGGGAGGCAGGGAAAGAGAGCGTGGAGGAGATGCAAGAAGCGTAAGTGCGGCGGTTCCAGACGAATACCGATGTCGTTGCGAGAGGTGTGCAACGCCGAAAAAACGAGGTTCGCGGCCGAAAGAAAAATATGAAGGACGCGCGGCTGGAAAATGGAAAAGCGCGGAAGAAAGAGGGTTGAAGAAGGTTGGAAGAACAGGGCGGCTCGTCGAGGGGAGGAAAGGGGAATCGATGTGAGTGTGAGTGCATGGTGGGGAGGCTGGGCACCAATCAATAGACGCGCGGCGGCGCCCCACCTGTCAACGCTCTCCCGAGATAAACACGGCCACCCCAGATTGGTATTTAAAGGTGCCATTGTACTCGATACATGTTCCTCGCCTAATTAGCTCTCAGACGGTTTTTCCACCGGACAAACCATCCGAATTCTTAAGGCTCGCGAATCGAGCGGAGCTTCAAACTTCTTCAAACTTGTTCAAACGTTGCAAATTTGTCGGGATTGGTGGTTATTGCGGGGGGGTTGATCGTCGGCTCGATTACTTTATCTTATCTCGGATTCGCTTGTGTTTGATTTGAGGTACGTCGAAGGTGAATATGACGTGGGAAATGTTATTACACGAGGGATGAATAGAGGAAGAGCTGAAGGGGTTACTTTAGGCTATAGTTACTTTAAGGAGGATTCAAAGGGTGAAGTTGAAGAGGGTGAATTTCGGCTTAAATTAAGCGCGCTGGAAGCCATCGCGTCTTAGCCTCCGCGATCAGAATTTTACACTTTCAATTTGTAATTTTAATTCGAATTGCTTTGCGCAGCCTTTCGTTTAAGAAACTCTGAGCAATTTATTCCAATTTCTAACAAATTATCGATGCTTTGGATTAAGTTACGCGTATTTTTATAGTAAGTTTCTTAACAGCATTTTTTATATACGTATCCAATATAATAAATTACCACCCCTCTAAGATTTTTAACCATGGATGCGGAGAAAATAAAGTTTTATTATTACAGATGCGCAACATATTTCTTTCCGCCATTGTTTTTGGGTTTCATGGAGAAAAATTGGCAGTGTCCAATGTCCTATCATATATCAATCACGCGCGAACGAATCTAGAATGTAAATCTACGGAAGGTTTCGATTTCATTTTTAATACTAAAGTGTAACCCGCCGGATACGTGTAATTCAATTTTTGACATTTGAAACGACGCGGATGATTAAAACGTTAAAAAGCATTGAACGAACCTGGCGATTGTTACTCGGCGACAATGATCGAAGAAAAATCGTCGCCTGTTTCGTGCTATTGTTCCCAGATCGGCAAAATCTGAAACGCATTAGATCATGAATGGTTGATTGGCTGAGCGTAACTTCACCGACACGGTTCATCAAACTTCTCGCAACTACGCTATTAGAATCTTGTCTCGCGACCAGGCGTGAACGTCTTAGGTACTGAACAATGTTTACGCCTCTGCTTATATCAATTTCACTGCTCCGCGGCCCGATAGATACGTGTCTGTCTGCTTTCAGAATTAACAACTTTATAATCTTTCGCTTGACAATAACCCTCGAGTAATTGGCTATTAACTGTAGCAAACATAGTGTGTAAATTGATGGAACGTATGATCCATAATAAAACATCGAAATTGTCGTGCGAAGAATAAACTGGAAAATAATCTGGTTAAATAAAAATCACATCGGATATGCGAAAATGACGGCTATTGAAAATTAATGGAATTCAAAAAACAAAGTCCCGGTTTGTTGATACGAGAGCATTGACTGTTAAAAAGAAGTAAAGCGACTTGGAAATTAAAATACCAGACGAATATTGGAAACAGCGATAAAGAACAATTTTTTAAATCAAAGATTTCTTCATTTATGAAAATTGCAAGAAACGCCGTGATAAATGGATTTGTGGTGTCAGAAATCGACGAAATTTGTACGATGAAATATGGAAAGTATCCAATATTATCACTGAAAGTGATTTCAGCGGGGGTAACCTTCTTCAGATGCAACGAAAATTAGCGATTGGTTGATTGGGTCACGTGATTCGCGAGGGGGCGTGGCGCAGACCTCGAATAAGAGTGGCGTTGTCTGGTACTGAGCGATCGCGCCTGTAATTTGTTTTCTATCGATTCAAATGTTTGCGTATCAATAAAATTTTATGGCATTTACCGTCTTCATTTCCTAGCCAGAACACTTGTTCCTGGGCCTTTCAGTGAGACGAATCGTACTGGGGTACAAGTCGTGCAGTTTTTATTTCCCAATATAAATTTCTTAAGCTTCGTTTCTTTCGTTACGTTCGCAGACGTACAAAATAGCCCGAGTATCCGCGGCGTGCGCGGCGATATAAATATTTATCGACGGTATGGTTTCCAATTTCCTAGAAAACCTGGCAGAGAAGAAAATCCCAAAGAGAATGGCGAAGAGATTATAATACGGACGACAGCGGCGCGTTCGCCGGTTTATCTTATGATCGGGCACGTTTAATAGCCTCTGGCTGAATAATAATCGCGTTTCTTGCGATACGGTTTTACGAAGTTGCCGGGGGCGGTGCATTCGAAAATGTAGAAACAACGGTGTTTCGATAAGGAAACACAGAGCGGCGAGTCGCGTTGATATCGCGGGTGGAAAAACACGGGACGGAGAGGTTCTTTCATTCCGTTCGCCTGCGTACCCTCGCACAAAGAATCAGAAGAAACGCTTTCTTTGCGACCTTGTCCCTGCGATTTGCACATTGTCGCGAAATATTTCTGTTCTTTCGCTCGCCAGGGTGCAAAAACAACGCGGGAATTGTTGCGAACACCTGTTGGAAGTATAATCGACCGAAGTGTTTCTCTCCCCGTTCATTTCAACAATTTGTCAGGGCAGACCTTTTCGGGAAGAGAGAACATGGCGTCGCTTTTCTCCGTGTCGCGCCGCTTGATTGTGCGATTTATAATCAAAGCATTATACGAGCCAGATTGATCGAACGCCGTTAATATTCAACCTCATCGCAGGAATACGCGATTAATGTTTTACTCTATGTCGGGGAACAACTTTACTTTCGTGAATTTATTTATTGCAAATTTGAAAAAAACGACAAACGTCGTTCGTGCTTTTTAATTCACTGGAGTTAATTAACGTGGCTCTTGAACAGTGAATTTAGTTATTACGCAACTTTCTTGTAAATAATTTTTTATTGTCATTTACGATAAAGCAGAAAATAAATATTACAAGTGTATTTTGCACAGCTAACAGTAATATTTATTTTTTTATTACTTTATTGCAAATGACGATAAATAATTATTTACGCGAATTTATTGTATATAGAAAAAACTTTGTGTGTGGAAATAATGTTTAAAATATCAGACTGAAAGTAGTGTCCATTAACTTTGCAAACTTAAAAGAGGTTAAGGAACAGAAATAGAAACTGAATTTGTTTCTGACTGTTATATCGATGTTTGCAAAATAGTTAAAAATAAAATGATCTGCCTCCCACGTGATTTGCCCTCTGGGGTGAGATTCATTACTCAGGGGCTGGAAGCAGTTCTCTGAATGTTCGAGCATGCCAATATACCACAAAGCCATAAATTACCAAAATCATAGCCATCTTCCCTAACTCCAGCCATATGCGCCTAGATTCAAACTCCTCGATTTCCGCTTCCAAAATCTATCGATCAGTTACCTTGCGTCAAGAGGCAACCCATTCGTGTTCTTTAAAAAATATCGAGGCCAAGATTTATGAAAATTTCGTTAAAGTGTTGTATATATATAAAAGTAATTTATTATAGTAAGTAATTATATATATATATATATTTATAATAATTTGTTATATTTATTATAATTTATTTTTACTTATATATATATAAGTAAAAAAAAATATATATAATTAATAATTTAATAAATTTATATTATATATAATTAATAATTTATTATAGTATTATATATATAAAGTAATTAATATAAAGTTATATATAAAAGTAATTTATTTCCAAAATACTGTATCATACTATTCTACATTTACTTAAAACTTACTTGCAACTTTGCTTTAACCGTCACATTATTACTATTACAATGAAATAATAATCAGAGAGCGAAAGACATAAAAGTCACGAGACGTCGGTAGACGCTCTATTATTTATAGATCTCCGAGCTGCGCGACGCTGAAGATACGAATTCCAACGCGAAATAAAAGGACCGGAGCCCAAAGAACACGGGGAACGAATAGAATTTTTGAATATTCAATCCTCCGAATACCTCCACGGCGGAAGAATAGCATTTGTTGACTGATTTAATGGAGCCAGTGAGATTCGTTCCACGGTGATGCGCGCGATTCTTTAAGGATTTGCCGGATTTGCCGCGGCAGGGAGAAATTGCGTAAAGTAGAAATAGCAGCAGCGGAGGCGCGGCGCGAAAGAAAAAGCTTGGCAAAGAGGGAATAAGAAAAATCCAAGAGTGGAATGATATTACGTAAGGTTATGGCGTGCACGGTGGCGTACGTAGCGAGGCACCGTGCGAGAGAAGTTCTCTCATTTCGCGATGGAGAGAAGAAACACTCGGAGGAAAGTCAAATTCAGCGCGGCGACTTTGAAAGTCGTAAAGAAAATCATTCTCGTCGCTTTGTGCGCGCCAGAGAAGAGCACAAACAAGCTGCGTTTCCCTGCGTTTGGAAAAAATTTTCATTTCTTCTGCGCCCCCTCCCCCCCCTCCGTTTCTCTCTAAAAATCACGAAAGAATATTTTCATCGACTATATATGCGTCGTATTTTTTTTTTTTTTTTTTTTGACGGACATAACGTTCATTCGAGCGCACGCGAAAAAAAAGAAACGAAACAAAATACCAGATGAACGTGTACCGAACTCGTTTAACTTTTGTTTACCGAAAAATCAATGCTCGTCGTGACAAATCGCTCGGAAGCTCGATGTTTGCCAACTGAAACTGTCAGATAGCATCAATCCGCGATAATCGAGACGCGATACTCATTGAGAAATTTACGTTTTTGATCTTTCGAGCGCGAACAACGACGTTTTGGATTTATTAGAAAATAAAAGAGAATAACTCCATAACAAGTAGAGTTGGAGTAGAGGAATATTTTAACTGAGCAAAGTAATTCGTTCACGTATAAAAATGGATTGTTTAAACAAATGGATGGTTAATAGCAGCGTGAAATAATATCGATAATAATATTTATTATAAAATAATTATAATAGAATTAATATATTTAATTGTAACTGTCACAATTCAGTGTAATCTTTTACTGTAATATTTTATTTCTAAATGTCAATTTGTTTATCTTCGTTTATTTTTCACATCATTTTTCCTGCTCGGTTCCAAGTACAGGATATTAAATTCGATTATTCTTACTTCTATTACTTTGTCGTTACTATTCATTGCTCTTCTTCTCCATCGAACTGTATCTACGCAAAATTATTGAAAATCTATTATATACTTATATCGGGGAATAGTATAATCAGAAATTGAACGAAGTATCGGTTGTGTAGATAGTTTAAGGTAAATCGTTAGCATTAATATCGGTACATATTACCGACTATTAACGGCGAATGGGTCGACGTAATTACACGAGAGTCGTGGCCCGACACTGGCCCAGCAGACGTTGACTCGTACTACTGTGCCACATGTGAGCCGCTAGTAAACGAAATTCTCTGTTATTATATATCCAATACAGGTCACTATTCTCGGATTATTGCACCCGATTTCTCGATAAACCAATTACTTGAATTTTTGTTTTCGTCTGACATTTTTTAAACATCTTCCCCTTTATTCATAAACACGACAGTTAAGTACACTATTTTGTCAGATTCTTTGTACAAAATGAAAATTTGTTCACAGTATTATTGTTCGTTATCTGTAGTTTGATTGTTCTAAGAGTCGTTATGAGATAATTAGTGGTAATAATTTATTGAACGAATAATTTTCATTTTGTTGCCAAATTTTTTAATTGGAAGAACCTTTTTCTTTGACAAGTAGATTAACTCAATGGTTTAACATGGTGATGTACATTCTTCTTTTCATTCTTTCATAAATTCGCAGTTCAACCTCTTTGATTCGTATGAATACACTTTATGTTGAAATACTTAGAACACGATATAACCTATGAAACGAATAATTATTATTAAATATTATTTACAGGTATTCGTTAAAATTTGTTGCCCTTGACCAGCTACATTCCTAAAAGAATTATTTTGTATCTTTTTTGAGTAGTTATATAGGGTAGCATCTAGTATATACAATATTCTTTATATATATATATATTACATATTTCATATTATTACATCTGTTATATTATTTTATATAATGATTTATAAAGTATGTTATTACTAATAAAGTCAGCAAAGTAAAAGTCGATATACGTATTTTCTGATTGCAGGTGCAATTTTCGAGCAAGGCGCCGACGAAGTTCAGTCAGCCTTCAGATTTGCGATGTTCAACCACAACCAGAATACCACGACCCGGAAGTTTGAGTTGCAGGCTTTCGTGGACGTAATTAATACCGCGGATGCTTACAAGCTATCTCGCCTTAGTAAGTACGAACTTCGTCTATCGATCAACTCGGTCGATAATATCTATCGATAATTTTGTATTTGAGAGCCAGACTGACCCGAGCCTTTCTTCTTGCTTACCAATAAAATTGTCCGACAGCCAAAATTAAAAATTCTTGTTCTCACGCGCAAAAGTCAGAAAACTGTTTTACAATTTGCTGTGAGGAAATCAAACGATATTTTGTACAACAGAAAATCTGTAAAGTGTCTATTATGAAGCTACGCATATTGAAAATGTAAAAATACAAAATATTTGAATGGAGGTGTGTTCGTGTAACTTAATGAAGACTTTCAATCGTGAATTGGTTAATCTGGCTTCGAACTACAGAATTACACGTGTCCATCCCGACATCGGTAGTTTAGAAAATCGTCAAAGTACAAAAATCACACAAATGGCTAATTCTCAATTTAGTAATGTAGTCGATCGATTTCGCTCTGGAAAAATTCCACACGATCACCGGAGGGATCTCCGGAACTTTGCAATTTTTATTATTGATAGCCAAAGAACCAGCAAACTAACACGTTTCTACGTACGATGACCAAACCGGAATTATATATCCCAGAATCGCGTAACTTTTCTTTCGCTTTTCTTCGAACGCGAGAATTATTATCTAACTTGTTTGGAAACTGCGTTCGAGTCCTTCGATAGATCTTAATAACACGATCTTAAGGAAAAACCCCGGTGAAACACGCCGCGGGAACTCGGTTTGTATGTTTTTACTAGCAAACATTCCGACGAGTTTTTAAACGTAGCCGAGAAGTAGAACACAGTAGGGCGTGGAATATCAGAAATCGATGTCATTTTGTTAGCGATATCTCTGGTGTATCAGAAATGTTGAATGATCAACACAATGGTGAGACCCGTACGTGCCGGAAACGTGACATCACGCTCGCCATTGAATTTTGGCGCGGGTTGGAAATGGTTTGGCACCGCGTGGTCCAAGTAAGTAACGTTTCGATGTCACAGGGAAGATACTAATCTCGTTCCCTCATCGAAACACCTCTATTTCTCGTCTTTGGAAGTCATGCACGTACGACACGGAGCTACGAGAGACAGAGAAAGAGAGAGAGAGAGAGTGTGTGTGTGTGTTTTCTTATCACGTCGATCGTGAACAGGAAGCTTCCTCGTGGATATTACATCCTCGATGCTTTCGATAACACGCATCGATAGTCTGCACAACAGATTGACACGTAGAATAAAACGTGGAATAAAGCGATATTCGGTACAGAAACGCATGACTTTTTTGTTTTATATTTCGCGTTGAAATTCTAGAGTGTTGTACGATTTTTAGATAAAACGATAGATGTGGTTTGTAATTGATTAATTCAATATTGCAAATCGACCAATTACGATCGCTTTATAATTATGGGATACGAATATGACAATAATTAATAATATCTCTGTGGATTAATAGTAGAATTATTATTAATTACTTTTATGAAATCAGATAGTTCGTTTGAGCAAGAAATTGTACGGTCCGTTGGATTTTTATGGAATACGAAGATGTATTCCATATATATATTAAGAAACCTCTCTTTCATCGTGAAAGATTAATTTCTTCTTCGTTTCATCACTGAAAGTGATTTTAGCGGGGATAACGCAGAAAATCGGGCCTCTTCAGGTGCAACGCAATAATGCAACGAAAATTAGCGATTGGTTGATTTGGGTCACGTGATTCGCGAGGGGGCGTGGGGTAGACCTCGAGTAGGAGTGGCGCCGTCTGATATTGAGCGATCGCGTCTATAATTTGTTTTGCATATCAATAAAATTTTATGGCAAAAAAGGCGTCTTCATTTCCTAGTCAGAACAATTGCTTCTGGGCCTTTCAGTGAGACGAATCGTACTGGGGTACAAATCGTGCAATTTTTTCTTAATACGTTGTCTCTAAAAAAATTTTTTTAAACATCTTTATCGATCTATCGTATGCACATATATTCTATTTAGAATTTCACATTGGGAAATCGAATTACAGAAGTTTGGCACGTCGGTATCGTTCTCACCCGCTAATTTCATTAATCAAACCGCGAATTGTTCTTCGAACTGGTGATCGAACACGTACTCTCGATCTGTTGATTACGTTTGGTTGTCCGATCGGTAAACTCTAACATCACTCGGGATAAATTCGCTCGTTTATCAGTGGAAAATCGGGGACGATGACCGAAACTAAACAGCAGTCGTCTTTCTACGGTGACGATGAAATATTTTTGCGACAACGGACACTCAAGCCTGTCATGATTTTATTATTTAGATTATTAAAAATTCAACAGAAATAATCAGAACTTTATCCAATCATATTAACCAATTTTTTCTAACAATTTAACATTAATATCGTATTCGAAAAAATATCAAATTCAAAATTTTTATTAAGTTTTTTCTCAGTAATATTATTTTTAAAATTGAGAATATTCCCACTTCACAATTGAATAATTTGTCGCTGTGAAAAATCATCGCGAGGACAAATTTTTTTTTTTTTCAACAACAGTTGTAAAATTCATGACCGTCCCACGGTACTAGTGAGAAACTGATTCGAAGCGCCGCGTCCCAGTTCGATTCTACACGGATTCATTGTCAACTTTGCCGGCGATACGTGTAGATTTGAAACGCGAACGAGCTGGCCGACCATCCGCACGATCGTTTGACGCTCTCTCTAACCCGGAGGGGTGTCGGTCAATCGAGCCGCGACGGAATTGCCTTTGAAGCTGTTCGGCTTCGTTCTAAACCGTAAACGAATGGCCACCTGGGTGCCAAAGATATCGGTTTCTTGTCATCGACGAAACCCCTTATAGATGTGTCCCCGCGGCGACAAAGAAACAGAGGCCTTCCGATTGTAACGGCGTTTCGTAATTCAATTTCGCTGAATTTCAATCGCGACTCTAACTGCTCTGTTTCCACCATGTGTAGTTTTTTGGGGAATTATGGTTGGAATGCAACGTTGTTAGCTTCAACAGGAAGTTGAGGGAAGAGATAAATAAAGGAAACTGAGAGGTCTTAATTAGTCGAATGTTGTTTGTAGCATTCAAATTGAATTTGATTTTTGGTCAAAGTAGAATATCTCGCGCACAACAGAGTCAAGATACAAAGTTATTCCAATATTTTCTTTGCAATGGTTCGACAAATTCGATTCATTTCCTTTTATGAAAAATTCAAATTATACGTAATCAATTATGTATATAATTTTTAAAAGTTTCATGAAAAGAGCACTACTGATGGAAACATTCATCAAAAATAAATTTCGTTGGATTTTCGTAAATCTCGAAAATAAGTGGCACTAGTAAATCTGCGAGGATCTTGTGAAATTTCTTGCGACAATATATTTTTGAGAGTAGAATTCGATTTAATATATAATCAATGTATCATCGAAAATAGAACATCTTATGTCGTGTTAAAGATTCATCGTTTCTAACAAGCATGTTTTAATACTACATAAAAGAATATTTCCATTTATCTGAAGAAACCAAACATTCCACACATTTCTTGACATTATATATTTTTTTTTTCTATAATATTATATTATACAGATTTAAAAGAGAACAACATCAACTTGTCAAATTTCTAAACAAATAAATAAATAATTGAAGTCTAGCAAGAAAATATGTTTGTGTCTCGAAAGTGTTTTAATAATTTATTGTTGTAAATGCACGATATACCGTGGTTGTCTGAGAGTAGGTGGATATTAAACCGAAATACAGTGTACGTATATACTTCAGTTGATACTGCTTTCAGGAGTTAAATTGTTTCTGTTTTATTTCCAGCGTCATAGAAACTGCGGATACTTTAATATCATGCATATGCAGATCGTGTAACTCGTATATCAAAATTACACAGGCGTGATTACTTTACATTGCGAAATATTACAGTACTGGAAACCTCTGATAAATTGACGTCGCACGTAAGACTGCCAATTCTTTCATATTTATATCGCAAAGAGACAATCGAGTATCTTTTAATTGTGGACGATAAAAACGCAAATTTAAAAATGCAATACTTTCGTAAAGAAAACGGTGTGCGCGAATAATTTTCTTCTGAAACAGATATCATATACCGTTGTTCGGTCATTAATAATAAAAATCTGTAATCTTAATGTTTCCGCAAAGTAAATACATATAACCCACTAAAAACAGAACTATGTTTATTCGCTTGATAATTTACTGAAATATAACTATTGAAACAAGACGATCAAAAAATTCCGTTCTATCGACTTATCGAGTAACAGCTTTATTTTTACAGTGTTCTTTCGCGTTTCTTTTCATCAACGAGTTTGATCTCTTCTTTGCATTCGGAGATTTCACGTGCTTTGCGTGCCACTCCGTTCGGTAGCATTTCCGTCAAACACGCTGAAATATATTCGAGGGGCAGCGTATCAGAACAGAGATTCGGTAATAGAATTCGTGGACGGGCGGGATCGGCCTTGGTTTGGCCCCAGAGTCGCGAATATTTGGGCCAAGTCCAAGGGTCAGGCCGACCGTGCACCGCGTTACGGTACTTAGGAAAGCTCTGCTAATTGTATTAATGCTGGTTGGTTCGCCCGGATCAAGACCCCCGTTGTTATAATCCCGCTGTAAGCCATGTTGCTCGTCTGCCATATCTATCGTCGAGATGCGATCCGTTTAAATGTTTCCATTCGCTGCATCTTCGTCCGAACGACTTCCTTGGCGCCGACCAACGCGGAAATTATACGCATTTCGTCGTTTAAGAGTCTCGAAATGGAACGTATATTCGGTGGAAACTAGGGAACCAGGAAGAAAAGAATAGGTTGTTATTGAAAGCTGTAGCTCTCTTGTATCTTACGAGCCATTGAAATATACTTCACTGCATTTCGCGCGCAGTTTAGCGGGAAAAGTATGGATAATCTTATCAAAAGCTTAGCGTAGTTTAAATAGCTGCAACTTGTTTTCAAAGTTTGATTACTAAAGATTCCTCCGCGAGAAATTTTGGATTAAAAAGGACGAACTTGGATGAAAATTCGGCTGATGTCGTTCGATCTTTCTCTGGAAAACTTTTAAATATTGCACAGAAAATGGATATCCTTTAGTTGGGGACGCCAAATTTTCTTTATGAAATAAATTCTTCGTTCTTCGAAATTTCCATTTTTTTTTTTTTATGTGGGTTCCTTCTGACAGATTGACAGATACATCGACAAAAGAAACAAATTTCTATTCCTCGCATTAGTCATGTAGTATGGGATGTCACATGATGTCGCCACGTTTCTCAGATTTGCAACCTTCGATATATACGATTTCATCAAAATTTCAAGAAATATAGACAAACAAAAGAATACATAAAATTAGAAATTAAATATTGTGGAGATTTTCTAAAATTCAACATTTTTCACGTTGTGCGAACCATGCTGATTATTTTCCCAACGAATTTCTATCATTTCTAAAGTAGAAATGAATGTTGGTATTCAAGGTTGGACGGATTGTCGGTGGTAATTAATTCCGGAGCGAGTCTGTCTGATGTTTTTCCTTCGGTGAATAGAATTTTAATCCTTTTTTGGCGGCGCTCGTACGCTGCAAAGCAAATTTCACCGTGACACGGGGAAAGAATTATTATCCTGGATGGAAGACAGCGACTGGACATAAGTCCTCATTTCCGTTACTCGCGTCTCGTCCAGCGACAGAATTTCACATCGCGCTAATTCAACCAAAGAGTATTGATTCCCTCGGACATTCGCCTCTGCACGGGGAAAAGCTGACAATGAGCTCGCTCGGTTATAAAAAATTTCACTTGAGATATATAGACGGTACGATAAATTGAAATTTCCTGTTAATTAATTAACTTTCTGCACTTTCAAAAAACAAATTCTACAAACGTTTCGTACGTACAATGAGAGCATGTGTTCGCGCATGTGTTCGCGCATTCCAAAAACGCAGAATTAATTTTTACACGTTGAAAAACCTGAGTTTCTTCGATTGTAGGAAACGAACTGTTAGCGTACGCAGAATACGATAAATTCAACTTCCCTCGAATCGAATATCATCTCGTTTCAACCTAGCCATTGATTATTCCCCGCACGGGCGATTACTCCGCGTTTTAGAAAATGTACAATTTCCAAAGTCGAGGAGAAACTTCGAACCGATAGTCTCTCGCTCCGTAAACCAAGTAAATAAAATCCCGCCATCGATTGCACGCGATAAAGCACTCGATCCGGTCAGGAATTCCTCCCCCTAACAATATTTCCCTCCAGAATCGTTTTTACTACTCGAAAATCTCGCGAGGGTATATGGCCGGGTAAGGAGCAAAAAGTCGCAGAGATGTGGTTCGGAGTCGTTTGCAGAAGCGAGCCAGACGATGAACGAGGACCAAGGGAATCTTTCCACCGAAAAATCACATTCGCGAGCACACAGCCGAACGCAGCCGGAGGATCGGCGCTAGGGTGAGGAAAGAGAAGAGGAAGAAAGGTGGGAGGAGGTGGTAGACGGAGAAAGAGCCGCAGAACCGTAGTAGCATGCTCGTCTTAGCGGAACGTAATAGCCATCTATCAACTTTCGGTGCATATCGTATAATATCCTGCAGAATCCTTTGGTTAGAAGGTAACCCCGCGGCTAGGGGTGGGCGCACGCTGGGGTGGTATATGGGGTGCACAGACTTGCCAGCCAGCCAGCCAACCCGCCAGGAGCGGTATAAATCTGCCGTGGGGCTCCCAGGGGTGTTTCCCGCCTTTTTTCTTATATATGGTGTCTCGCTGTTAGCTGAATTCTTGAGCGTCTCCTTTGTTTTTAACCGAGCATCGGAAAATAGTCGAGACGCGACGTGAGTCTTTTAGATAGTTTCGGTTCTAATTTTGGGTTCAGTTTCAGTAATTTCCTTTGGGTTAACTAAGTTAAGTTACGAAGGAAATTCATTGCGATTCTTTTAATTTTGCATTTCTTCGAGATTCTGTTTTGGATATGTAAACAATATTATTATAAATGATCGTCTGGTTATTAGAAGATTATTATCACTGAAAGTGATTTTAGCGAGGGTAACCCAGAAAATCGTGCAACGCTAATGCAACGAAAATTAGCGATTGGTTGATTTGGGTCACGTGATTCGCGAGGGGGCGTGGCGTAAATCTCGAGTAGGAGTGATGTTGTCTGATACTGAGCGATCGCGCCTATAATTTGTTTTCTATCGATTCAAATGTTTGCATATCAAAAAATTTTATGGCAAAAAAGTCGTCTTCATTTTTTATGTCTTCATGTTTTAGTCAAAACAGTTGCTTCTGGACCTTTCAGTGAGACGAATCATACAAGTCGTGCAGTTTTTTTATATTTCTTTTATTATAACCGTGGTTAGACACATAATAAATGTTAATAATCTATTTTTTAAAATACAGCGATAGTGATCGATTAATCGGTTTCATCCAATATAATCTTCTCTGAAAGTGTAGAATATTTCTTTCTCTTGTCAAAAAAATACAGTTATTTTTATTTTTCAATTTTTCAAGATTAGGGAACACATGGCACAAATTTTATCCTTTTACAAAATGTTAGAGTTTCAAGCACGTACGCGAGATGGATCATTCACACGGAACGATTATTTATTTTTTTAAACAATACCAGTATAAGCTTTTAATTATTCGTGATGAAACGTGTGTGCAGTAACATGTTCATAAACATAACTGAGCGCACACTTCGTCGACAGCAACATACCTATGCTTTCCGGAAGACATGATGAATCGAACAATTAGAGCTTGTGCCGTTACACCGCCAATAATTTTAGGAACGGTACAATTCATGATTGCTTGTTCTGGCTAATGTATCCTCCGTCGAACATCGTTTCAACCATTTATTAACATAAGCGATAGGAAGTTCGTACAGTATCCTGACACCGTATTGAAATTTCATCGGTTCCCTTTTGACATTCAATTTGCCACGCTCCAATACGTTCCAACACGTGTCGCCAGGGCGCAGTAGAAAAACCAATATCTGAAACGACAATGAACTTAACACTTGAACTACTGACCTGCACCGTCCACGAACACATATCACAATCATCGCGTAGATTATTACAATTAAAATTAGAATTGAAATGACAAATACAAAACAAATGGACGTTTCTGTTTCGTTTTCCAAACGAATTAAACTAATTTCTCCCAAAGTGTCCAGAAACTGACAAACAAAATATTGCTAAAATTTTTATCTTTCCCCCTAGCAACCACGACAATTATGTTCTAAACACTTTTCTCCGTAACAAGGAAGGGGAACATTTATCTCTGACTTCAGACGAGACACCCAGTATACACTTCCATCGTTTCTCATCCCTTTTCCTCTGCCCCTGTTCCCTTCCATTCTTGCGGGGCTGCTCGCCCTCCCTCCCTCCTCTTCTCTACGCTTTTACACTTTCCCTCTATTCCTCCCCTTCTTTCTCCCTTTCTTTCAATCTTTCTTCCTTCCCCGTTGTCGCGCTTCCGGCCGCGGCACTATCACGTCCAGACGCGAGACGAATCCCCGAGCTTCAATTCCCGCGCGATTTATCTCCGAGCAGACATTGGTCTGCTGTCACCGCAAACCGAGACGTTCGGGACGGCAGAAGGCAACCACGCGGACGATATACCTCTTTGCCAGGCATCGTTGCCGAAACACGCGGCCATAGGATTATGACTTTCGGGGTTGGGAACAGGCTGCTGACACTTCGCTGCATGGCTCCGGATAGATTTACTTGGGTGAAGATAGCGCGATGAGTGACGCTCGCTCTATCGTTGATACTGGCTTCGGGACTTTTGGTTACTTCTTGGCTTTAGATAACTTTGTCTGGTTGGTTTAGCGAGATCCCATGAAATTGAGATATTTTACAGGTCTTCTCTGTTTTATGGGTCTGTAGATCTTTGATGTTCCTTTAAGCATCAAACATTCCGCAAGTCTGTTTCATAGAACATTCTATATATTCTAGGATATCCAGAAGTCCTAGAAGTCTTCTGGGATATTTTTAATAGGTATTCCAGGTCTTAGGGTGTTGCTTTGAATATTAAACACGTACAATAATCACAGATCATGTAGCATCAGATATTTGTATTACGAGATAATACGAAAGCACTAGAAATGATACAAAGTTTAATATTCCTACTTGTGAATTACAATAGTAGGTTTTTTAGGATGTAGGTTTCACAGGTAGTGTTTCTTTGAATATTAAACACGTGCAATAGTTACTACCTGAAACGTTTCGTTTTTGTAGCATCAAATATTTGCAGTTACACAAGAGTACTAGAAATGATACAAAGTTTGATGTTCGTACTTGTAAATTACAATAATTTGCAAAAATTTTTTTGCGGCCATTGTTTGGCAGGCAGAGTGACACGAAATGACGAGTAATTTTATGAAACTGAATTGCAATGGAGAACTTACCGAGATAAATAATTTATATTTATTGGAGTGTGTATAATAGGATACCAGATTCAGTTTCAAATAAACAGATTCGGCCAGTAAAAGTTTATTAATTAAAATTTAATTCGAATAAATAGAATTCGTACAAATGCAGTTCTACTGTATATTTGATAAGAGTGCGGATATAATAAATATTCCAGAGTGGATTACTGTTATTAATATTAGCAATAGGAGGGGAGATAAAAATATTGTTAATAAATTCTGTTTAATTACATGTTCTATTGTACAATCATTTACTATTCTTCCGTTTCTCTGATTAAATAAATCAAAAAATATAATAGAAAGCGAGTTATTTGAAGGTAGTAGTGATGATGAATTTGTTTTTGATTACTACATAAAAACAATTTAGATTGTTTTGAGACACCAAGCATTGATTCTGATGATAGTGGCATTATTCTGCCAATGAAAAGGAAGACTTTAGTTTAGTGGTTCCAATGATAGCGAGGAAGATAAAAGTAATGTTACACACAGTAAAAATTATCCGTTTAGCAACTGACAACAAAATTTCTTGAGGAAATTCTTTAATATCGCACGTTATAAACAATAATTCAATATTTTGAATAAAATTGTTCACAAACTCTTATACTTTCAAACAAATATGCATAAGAAGCGAAAAAATTTGGAGTTGTTGCAAGTTATACTTGAGGAAAAGTTGGAGTGCAAAGGATTAATAAAAAAAACTGCACGACTTGTATCCCAGTACGATTCGTCTCACTGAAAGGCCCAGAAGCAACTGTTCTGATTAGGAAAGAAGATTTTTTTTACCACAAAATTTTATTGATATGCAAACATTTGAATCGATAGAAAACAAATTACAGGCAACGCCACGCCTACTCGAGGTCTATCCCACGCCCCCTCACGAATCACGTGACCCAAATCAACCAATCGCTAATTTTCGTTGCATTAGCCCGATTTTCTGGGTTACCCTCGCTAAAATCACTTTCAGTGCTAAAAAGAAAATGCCTATTATTACACACATCGTCACTTGCTCCAATTTTTTTCCAACGAATGCACGTCGCCGGCAGTTGACAGCCAGTTTTCAAAAGACAGAAGAGTTGGCCAATTCCGATATGATATTAAATTCCTTTTCTCCGCAGGACAGTTTCCATTAGCGTTGAACCGTGCGAGGCAACTATCATTTAATATTTGTTCCGAGCGGGTTGAAAGGGTCGCGTAGAGATGGAATTCGGGGGTTGTCACGCCGCGCCGGCCGGAGAAACGTTATTTGTTTGGAGCGTGTTGGACCGAGGCTTCTGGTTAGCTGGGATCGTGTCATTTCCTATTGTCGTTTCTCACGAAAAGGAGCGGTCCAACTGGTTAAAACGGCCAAAGTTATGCAACGTGGATGCCATAACGGGAGTGCCACCGACCGATGACAATCCAATTCGTACTGGAAATTGAGTCGGAGAATTCTCGTTGCTGCCCGTTTCGAGAGACGAAAGTTCGGTCGACGCGAGTAGACTTTTTAATATTTTTTATACACGCTGCGAGAGCGTATACGTGTTCCACTTGCTTGGGTCAGACGAAAGAAGGACAGATTGTAACGGAGGGGAGTTAAACGCAGTGAAATGCACGAGGTGAGTTAGTTATTACATCCGACCGTAATACTGTACAGTTAATAATGGTATGGAAATGGGAAGTGTAACGAGTAACTGACAGTATACAGATTGGAATATAATCATTAGAGGCACCGTGATTTCTGAATGTATACGGATACAGCCGCTTTCGACTCGTTCGATGATTGCAAATTAGCTAATACGCGGCAGCATTAATCGATATACTCTGCGCGATTTCTTGCTCGAATCGAATCGAATGAATAGAATACCTTGCATCTCGCGTGCAAACGCGGAGGCCTCGATTGATAATTGATAACATTGCTGGGTAAAGTGTATCGTACATATTACTTGTGTATGTTTCAGTTGAGATGATTAGACTTGCAAATATTTTGAAATTTTCGAAAATATGGCAAGATATATATACATATATATGTTTTATTATATTTCAAAACGAGATGGTTGAGCTAACAAGTGTTTCGAAATTTTCGAAAATACGACTAATAAAGTAACAAAAATTGATAAAGTGATAATTTTATGAAACCGGATCTCTGTACAGGCGTGTTTCAACCGAACCATATCGCGCGCTCTCGACGAATCCCTTAAAACCTTTAAAAATAGAGGGGAAACGAAATCCCCCGCGAACTTTTTGTAAAATAAAGCGTCAATTATTTCTTCTCTTTGCTTTTCGCCAAGTATCCGCAGTTCCCCACAAACTAACGATCCTTCCTTCGAAACTCATTATCAAGACTTTGCGTAAACTGGAGAAGAAAAAAATACAGAGAAAAAATTCGCGAAAAAAGAGAGAGAGAGAGAGAGAGGATGGAAGGGTGGGAGGAAGAGAAGAGGACAGGATTACGCAAATCTCTGGTAGTAATCGGGGAACGAACGAACGAACCCCTCGACCGCGGACTGCACGCTGATTACGCGTCAGACGTAGTAGAACAGCCGTGTACAGACTCCCGCTGCTTATTAGCCCGGCCTCAATTTAAAACTTTCCAATTAAATCGCGAAAACAGCGCGACACCGCAACACCGTTCGGGAAGTTCGTTCGCCTAATCAGAAGAAAAAAAAAAAAAAAAGAAAAAAAGAAAACGACGGTCGTCGTTCGTTCGTTTCGACGGTGAGATCTCACCTTGCTTCTTCACCCACGGGGGGATTACTTCCGATCGTTTGTACCTCGGGCTCATTCACGTTTCTTCGAGATTGCCCGGCGACCGAGGCAGCAACCACCGACGTCGATTAATTCTCCATCGAGTGGACTCGATAAATTCCGAACGCGTTCCACGACCACCAACCGGTTAGTTACTCTCCTCTCTCTCTCTCTCTCTCTCGTCACTCGTTACGTTTAGCAGCTCGTATTTTCCGGGAGCATCGGCCACCGTCACGCGCGCTGGGAGAATCGATCGAGAGTTTCTCGTCTCGTGAGATCAAAAGTTACCTTTGGATGACGCACTCGTGGCTGAAATGATCAACGTCGCGTTGAACTCGATGGATCGTGAAGTATCGCGGAAATTTCAATATCGATAACTGGAGTTGCACGTGTTGCACGGTTGTCTCGACGATTGTCGTGGATTTTTATACGTATGTATTTAGTTATAACTCGCAAACAAGGTATTACTAAAAGAAATAACGACTCTTTGAGCTAGATGAGTATTTTATTTTTGTAACATTGAGATTTTAATTGATTATATTTAAAAATCTTCTGATTGCAATGTTCTTGTTTTTTTTTAGAAAAATAAACGAAGAAGTTTATTTTCGTAAGTAAAGTGTGCTTCAAATCTTTGAACTGCAATGTGAAAAATAACCAAAGTGGAGTATTTATTCTAACATCGAAATTTTAGAAAATTGAGCAAAAGAATTAAAAAAGAGATTGGTAATATAAAAGAACTTTGGTGACATAAATTAGCAAATGAAACTAATTTATTAATTGATCCTTGATAAGTAAAATATGTTCATAAAAATATGTTCAAAAAAATTCATAAGAATCCGCAGTCTAATTGTCATAGTTACAAAGAATCTACTTTTGTCAGTCCATGTACACACAAAACTACCGAAAATTTTACTTGTACACTTAAAAAGTATGTCACGTCAAAGTTGTGACGCATCGAGAATGTGTGTTTGGTCAACAATTTATCGTGGAGTAACAAATTCTTTATTTGCGGTATCCAAGAACATCGGCAAACATAATTTTTAAGTTAAATCAATAGGGACGAACGAGAAAGTACTTTTTATTTGCTCGGTGCCGTTCTTTCGTACTCGGCTCGATCCCGATGAAACTTCACCGAGGTACCTTTTATCGGTCACCCGATGGTTCTCCGAGAGAGAGGCGACGTTCTCTTCGATTACTTACACTTGACTACAGCGAACTTCACTCCGAGTCTATAAAGGTTTCAACTCTCCCACTGGAGTCGCCATCAGTCCCGCTAGTTTTCCCACCTCTTTTCTAATAATAATTTATTATTTATACGGAGAGTGTTTTCAGCGTGTTCATTTATTTAGAATCACGGCAAGATTTCGATAACTCGAACGCGTAATCGCGCGACAACGGCCAAGAAAACTTCAAGGTGGCTTAACTTTTAAATGAAATTTATCATCGCATTTTTTGTTTAACTTCTAACGTTGACTCTCGTTACATTTTCAACTTTTTGTCTCTCTCGCAAGTGAGAAAAGTAGAAGCACATTTTTGTATCTTGAAATTTGTTATTATGCATTTCATCTTCTTTTATTTACATATTTTTGTTATCCTAAATTTTATATTTTCGTGTGTCCTGTATCATCATTTTTTATATAACTCATTGAGATGATTTTATCATGAGTTAATTTCTATTACTTATAATAATATAACCTATATAACATAACCTATAATAATATAACATATAATATAACATAACCTATATAATATAACATATATCACTATATATATATAATATAACTTATATAATATAACATAACCTATAATAATATTTCTATTACCTATAATAATATAACCTATATAACATAACCTATAATAATATAACCTGTCATAAATTAGGGATGTATTTAATTTGATTACGATAGATTCCAAATTAATTCAGAGTAAGATAAAATCAAAACTTACAAAATTACATTAGCAGTATCGTTCTCAAAGAGAAGTCCGCTTTAGAAGTCGAATTAATCTTCATCTTCATCCTCGCCCCATAATTCCCACTCGAACACTTCGCCACTTCTTCGCTGTTATTTAAACACTCCACTGATAAACCTGAATATTCCTATCCATCGCGAGTCTTTCAAAATTCTCAGAGATTGACCAACCGTTGACCAAAAAAGCCAATTAAACGGGACTCGAATTTTTTCCAACAATACGGCGGGAAAGATATTAATTCCAGACGATGGGAGGAAATCTGCGAACAATTGGATCGATCTTCGATGGTCGTACGCGCGTTAAATAGCTCAGTCGCTTCGGGTGTTCGCGTTCGCCGGACGCGTTTCTCTCTAAAAAGAAAGAAAGAAAAAAAAAATGTCGACGATTTCATCTGCGAAAAAAATATAGAAAGAGAGATAAAAAGGGGAAAAAAGAGAGGGGAGTCGCGTCGACGGAAATCCGATATGTTCGATGACGCGTGGGGTGGGTCGGTCGTCGTTCTTCGCGGATTTTCTCGTCAAAAAGAAGCGAGAGACGGCGACGAGGGCGAGGAGGGACTTGCTGACACCGGGAAACACCGTCTTGGTCGGAGATTAGCAAGAGGGCGAAACGTGCGAGTAACGACACCCACGAGACGACACCCGGCATTCGCGGAACGATCTCTCGTCGCCGTGACGGTCGTTGGAGGGGGCATGCCTCTAAGTAATAAGAAATCGATAAGAGCCGTTGGATTGGATGCAGAAGCGAGGGGAAAATCGGTGCCGAGTATCTTATCGTAACTTGACGGATGAACGGCTCGTTATTTCGTCGATGTTTCAGCCGAGTGTTATCGTCGCCGAGAACCGAATATTCCCCAACAGGATACACGCTATTGATCGAAAGTTTGAGTGCAGGTCTTACGCGTGAAATACACGCAGTTGAGATCTTCGCGGTTGAGATATCGAGATATATACGATATATAGTGCTCGGCGATGACAAATCTTCACTTGTTGGATGCTGCGTTTTTACGCCTCTTTCCTTAACGTGTTCGTTTCTCAATTTTGCAATCCTCCGGCAAGAGGGCAAAGGATCGTAAGTCAAAGTTGTTAGCCTTGCAGGCACAAACACTTGCACAAGATCAGATGTTGGATTTTCGTTCCACCGTACTTACAAAATATACGTCATTTTATATTTTAAATTTTGGCCAAAATCTAGCTTGTATACGCTTTTCAGAGGAATGCTATATGAAACTAAATTTTTGTCATTCTCTTTAATTTCGTCAAACTATATCACCTTGACTTTTTCGTCCGCACTAAAAGAATTAATTATTAGTATCAATAGTAATTCCCTCGTCTAAGAAACGAACGCGTCAAGAAGTACAGAGGAATTACAAGCAAAGCATGAGATATATAAGAAATGCGATGTAAGAGTGCAGCCGAAACTTTTGACCGGTACTGTAGCTTTAAAGCGGAGAGAGCCCGATATTAACGACGGATTATTTCGATAAATCCGATCGATGACTTCGCGGGGAGGTTGAGGCTCGTGGAGCCGGAGGAGGCGCACGTGGTTTAAAGATACCGTCTAGAGACCCTCGAGACGGCCATCTTGTAGAAACGCTCGACAATGGGCCCACTCGAGAGCAAGTTTTACGTATCTCCGCGGACGTTTTCCGAATACGAATCCGGCAAGTTTGCCAGACGTAGCAATAAACTATTTAGGATAGTTTCCCCACGGAGGAGATTGAAATTGCGAATATCGATTTTTCTGGTACTACCTTGGCGACTATTATTAAGCGCCTAAAGTTCGTCGCCTCAATCTACTAACTTATTTACTCGTTTGCGCTAACTACGGTTACACTTTCCGCGAGAGGCGTCTGGTTTTACATTAATTCGAGTACGTTTTCGAAAGGAAAGAATGAATATCGCAGATACGTTTCCGTTTGCGTGCGAATTTTCCTTGAAAAGAAAAATGACAACATATCTCGTTACGTATTTTGCTGGAGAACTCCGATCGATTTTACATTTTGTTTAATACATTGCACATACACCGCGAGGCACGTGTAATTCCGGCGAAATAACAGACTTGTGATAAATCAGAAAAACACAAAAGCATCGGGGAGGCATTCAATTTCTACCGAATATCGCGTTTCTTCCCCCAACGTATCCACGCAAAATACAATGTTCAACGAAACATGCATATCGCTGTGTTCGTCAAAGCAAAGAAGCGAACAACAATCGGATATTTCCCGATGTACGAATTACCAATTATCGATGATTTAACACGGAGCGTACTCGATGATTCGTCACAATTATGACCCGCAAAGACAGAGGTCGCTGGGCGCGCAAGGAAATGGTAAGTTTCCAAGTACGATCCCACGGGACGATCCATCTTCGTCGAGAATCACGCGGAGAAAAGTAGAAAATGATTAATTTCGCGGCGGAGGGCGCGGTCTGAGTCTGGGCTGGGAGTCGCGAGCGACTTTCGCGCAGGTAACCAAAGTCGAAGTTCGATCCTCGATCAGGCAGTTGGGTAAATCGAATCGGGAAGGAACAAAGGAGAACAGTTTCGAGTGGGGGAGGAAAAAAGAGGGGGAGCTTTCGCTTTTAAAGGTATGCCGCGCTCCTCCCCCTCCCCCTCCTTTTCTTCTTTCCCGATGAACTTTCTTAATTCGCGCTCGGCTCAATGGACTAATTAATATTGATGATTAAAAAGCGCTCTCGCGGGTGATCAATTTTCATCGGTATTAATATTCGCCGGTTTCGAACGCGACGCCCCCGGGCCTCGCTTTCTTCGCCCTTTGGCTTTAAACGCGTCCTGGAATGCCGCTTAATTAAAATGGAACGTGAATTTTGATTAAACTTCGAGAGAGCGAGCCGGCGCCGCGCGGATCTCGACGACTTCCGTTAGCCGTGTGTGTTTCTTGCTGAGCGTTCGCGTTACGTCGAACTTTTTACTCGTCTGGTAATACTCGTTAAATGTTAACGAGACACGGGCAGCCGAGGTATTAGTAAAAATTATTCACTAGTTGTCGAGAATTTACGCTCCCCGATTCCGAGTAGGTTTCGCGATATTGAAAGTTGGCGAAAAGAAACTAAATAGAAACGTAACGTACACACTGGCCGGATAAATGGAAAGAGGGAAATAAAGCGTAATATTCTGGTAAACCCTGAGAATTGATATCCTCTCCTTTGCCTAAAAAGGATTTTATTCAGGTTCGATATTGTTAATATTAATATCGTTTAATGTATTATTGCGCCGACGAATAATTTGTCATTCCTACCCTTGGAAGGGGAAAAACCGCACGATTGACCGTGACGAACAAGACACCGATACCCCTCGACGAGTAGATGGAGAGGGGAGGGGGAGGATTTTCAGCATTAACCAGGATTATTAAGTCCTGCCTCTTTGTTGCACTCGAGCTAGTTGAAGCAGGGAAAACCAGCAAAGTATCCGGTATAATTCACTCTGTTTGATTTATTCGGGCCGATTTATCTCGTTTGCATATTTTTTCCCTTGGCCGGGCGGTTCTGCGTTAAATCACGCGGCGATATCGCCCAGGAACTAACAACGCCCCGAAGCGAATCCTTGCTTGAAAATCTCGGCTCTGCCTCCCGAAAAATTCCGTTTAATATTCTGGTGTATCACTGCGTCGAATGCTATCGACAGGAAGTTCCGCGCGAAGGTAAATTTACGAAGAAGAATCCATTAGTTTCGACCGACTGTTTGAAGAGGGATTACTGGCGAAACAAATAAAGGAGAGATATTTTCATTCAGTTTAAAAAATTACTGACGTGTATTCAGGTTATTACGTGTCGTTCTGAAATTGAGTTATTTTCGAGCTTGAGAGGATTAAGGAATTAATAGAAGATAAATACGGAGTGGTGTGCAGCTCTCGATTTTTAACGTCGTGCATCACTCTGCGTACAAATATCATGAAATATCGATAACATTAAGAGAGAAGGTACACATGTTTGGAAAAAAAGCAGAGAAAAATATAAAACTACAGCTACCGTTTTTAATAAATCAAAATATTATTCCTGGTAGAGTATCTGAACGACCAACTGTGCATAAAACGGTCGACGATGGTTTAAACAACACAATAAATTTCACTGAAAGTCTGTCATTTCGATTTCTCGCTGGAAACTTTGATCTTAATTTAACGTTCAGTTCGTAACTCGGACACTTAATCGTGACTCTTGAGTCTTAGCTTTTTTTGTTCAACTCTTTGATAACTAGCTCACGGTTGTTTAGATCTATTTACCGATTCTCATAATTTTATCACTGAAAGTGATTTTAGCGGGGGTAACCCAGAAAATCGGGGTGCAACGCTGATGCAACGAAAATTAGCGATTGGTTGATTTGGGTCACGTGATTCGCGAGGGGGCGTGGCGTAGACCTCGAGTAGGAGTGGCGTTGTCTGGTACTAAGCGATCGCGCCTGTAATTTGTTTTCTATCGATTCAAATGTTTGCGTATCGATAAAATTTTATGGCAAAAAAGTCGTCTAGTTTCCTAGTCGAAACAGTTGCTTCTGGGCAACTTTCAGTGAGACGAATCACGTGACCGTTTTTTAATCAACGTGAAGAATCAACGATTCAAGCAACTGCACATTGGAATCGTCGTTTTAGCAATAGCATTACAATGCAACGAACGAGCACGTCTTTGCAAGCATTCCCTAATGACGTATCCCGACTGTCCAAAACTCTTTCCTTTTGTCTCCATGTACGTGTACATTTGTCAACGGTAGGCAACGATGTCGTATTCTCTCTTTGAATCGCCGAGCACGTAAACTGGAATTAGCGAATTAACAGCTGCTTAAAGGATCCTCTTTGACTCGCGAGTTGATCTTTCGAGCAACCGGACCGGCCGGGGGTTATCCCCGGCTTTCAAAGGCGAAGACGTCGACGGAAATTTAAAGTTTCGTCCAAAGGCGTCCGCGTTTTGAGGCAAAGTGCCCTTTAATTCTAGCATCGAGGAACCCACTCTGAAAATCCTCTTCCGGCTGTGTCGCAGGGATCACGCTGTAATTAATGTAACGTCCTTCTCTCCGTCTCTCCCTCTATCTCTCTCTGTCAACCCTCTCGACTCACCCGCTAGTCGAACAACCAAGGGATCAATTTTAAGTTTAACAAACGAGTTTGCAACGTCGGGACCAACGAGCGGTCCGCTTTTCTCGTTAACTTTCCCGCCGTGGTATAATCATAAATCGGTTATCCGACGCTGGCCGGACCCTGGCCGGCCTGGATTATCAGTGATTAGGTGTAAATTGCAAATTCTTTCGACGACACGATTAACCGGAGATCGGTTATAGATCGGTGACATTGGAAATTGATGGCGTTTTGTCAGATGCGTTGTCAGAGTGATAACGGACAAATGTGCAGGTATCGAATTCAGATTTTGAGATGTTGGAGGAACGAACGATGCAGTGTTATTCTGAATACAACTTCTTTATGGATGCCGAATGCTCGAGATTATGCGAACAAAGGATTCAGCGCTGTCTGAGAGGCTTAGCGTGGACGAATTTGAAAGTTCTCCAATAATCAGACAGTTTTAGAAATACGATATACAGGTTGATTGACGTAACTCGCACTCTGAAGTAACTTTTTAAATTATCTAATAAAAGAATTAAATTGTCTAATGAATAATTGTTTAGTACAAAAGTTTATTATCATTTACACACCAAGTAATCCTCATTGGATGAGAAGAAGTTGATCATGAACGTCCAAATTTCATAAAATCCAGCAACATTTCACAATTTTTTCAACTTCATTCTCGCAGCCAGAACGATTGAAAGGAGAAAGAAGAATTCGATGATACAAGTTGATTGAAAACATGTTGCAAACTAAATATCAACGCAACGTTGGGCATTTACGAATTAAAATGCGTGTGTAGATCATCTCAATAAAGTACATATTCCGACGGAATATTCGACATTTATAAGCGGCGGAAAGTTGTATTTGTTCCGAAAAATCCTTTAAACTTCGATTGAATTGTTTTATCGAATTCAATCGATAACGCGACACCATTGTGCTCGTTGATGACGTCGATTTCCATTCAACTCGCCTACGATTATCAGCGATATTTACGAACTTTTTGTTTCGTACGTACGGCTTATGGCAGCGAGTACGAGCAACTCGTGATCGACCATTGTTTCAACTTGTGATTACACAAGTTGCGATTCCTTTTTTTTTTTTTTTGCGAGAACGGCGGCGAGAAAATTGCTCGAACTTCGATTCTCTGTCGGTTATACGGTTGTTAATTACTGCGACACGCTCGTGAACCAGAACGAAACAATAATGAGAATCAGTAGGAATTGTTTTTTACTTTGTTCAAGGTTACAATGAAACGAGACAATGGACACGGTTGTGTGTAAAACTCTTACAGCATCTCGCTGTGGTAAACAGTATTAATTTATAAATTTTCGAAATTTGGCGAACGATGTAGAACATCAAGAGATATTTCTCACCGACAAATGTGATTTTAAGGAGTTTACACCGTTCTATTGCTTTGAGAAATTTCTTTTATGATTGTTGAAAGTTCATTCGAATTATACGAGCACGATTTTTGAATTTTTATCGATTCAGCGTGTTTCATGTCCGTGCGAATCGACCGAAATAACGAACCAAACAAGGCTCCGCAACGAGATTGAAACTTAATTGCTAATTTCCTCCCCAACCGCGAAACAAAATTCATATTTCAAACATAGAGATAGTTAATAGTTCTTGTTTACGTCCGACTTTTTCGTGTTGCCGACTTTTAATTAATTTCTTGCGGCACATAACGTTCGTATATAATTATATTTTAAAAACACTCATGCGCGGAGAAAATTAAAACAGCGCACTTCCAGCCGCACGTTGCGAAGCAAAAAAAAAAAAAAAAAAAAATACAAGGGAGGGGAAGGAAAAAATTCGCGAAACGAACAAAGATTAAATTGACGGCTGACTGGTATAATTCGGGCAAGAATTCGAATTCTTTTCTTTTCGATTTAATTAATGTTCCCTCTGTGTGCTTAATGCAGTATCTGTTTTAAATTCATTGGTTCGTTCGTACACGCGCTGTGTATTGCGATGATATAATAATTATTCAACCACTGGTGAAAATCTGAGCATTCCTCGGCTAGTTTCTCTCGTGAACGTTCATAGTACACAAGCATGCACGAAACACTTGTTTTGAAGGAACTATAGGCTACGTTTCAACCGCAACGCAGTCGCGAAATTTCATCGAAACGCAATCCGTAAGCAGAACTCGACCTTAACATTGCCGAACATCCCCTAACTTTCGTCTATCAGCCCTCCGGATATTCGCTATATTATTCGAACTCCAATACATAGTCACGCGCAGGCCTGCGAGTGCGTTCGAATATCCATTCAAAGTTACCTTTTGCGAGTATATCGCGTATGTTAATCGAAATATTTTGAAATTTCAATTAACGCTGTTGTGAAACGTTGAAATATATACACGCGTTGAAAAGAATTTCAACATCTTAGAAACGAGACTAATTTTTCGATTATCCGATCGCCAAAAGAATGAATCTCTAGTTCGAATTTCGGAATAGTGAAATAATTAATAGTTCGTGTAAACTTTCTTATTTTTCTCCAACCAAATTTTCAGATTTGTACGAGTCTAAACTTGTAGGCGTTGCAATTTTATCACTGAAAGTGATTTTAGCGGGCGTAACCCAGAAAATTGGGCCCCTTCAGATGCAACGCTAATGCAACGAAAATTAGAGATTGGTTGATTTGGGTCACGTGATTCGCGAGGGCGTGGCGTAGACCTCGAGTAGGAGTGGCGTTGTCTGGTACTGAGCGATCGCGCCTGTAATTTGTTTCAAATGTTTGCATATCGATAAAATTCTATGGCAAAAACGAGACGAATCGTATTGGGATACAAGTCGTGCAGTTTTCTTTTTCTTTTTAATACGCATTAAACTTTTGTGACTTCAACGCACATTTTTAGAGTTTTAACCATAATTAGTATAACTATGCTGCTAACGAAATTTTTAAATGTTTTAGCGTACTCAATATTGACATGTGACGTTTTGTGCTACGAGTACACGTGATAATATACATATGTACGGATTGATATTCAATTTATGGTTAGACTTCCGCTTCTCTGACAAAAATATTTGCATTCTCTATTTGTACACTAGTGCAGCTTGTCTCTCCGTTAAACTCGATGTTCTCCTGTTTAGTGGGCTTCATACGATTACTCGTTTATTTTGAGTTGCTACGTCTGTTCGATAGAATGCATCCTGGAATATTGTATCGCGAAGCATGACGTTATTCGATTATATCTTCCTGACTTTGTATCGCTATCACCATGTACCTATAGCACAACATGGTACAAAAACCTTTGTGTGGCCTATAAAATGGCCATTTTTACTGGAATTAAATTTAGTACGTTCTACTGGATGAGTATGTTTATAACTTCCATTGCGAGAGACTTCATGCATTTGTAAGAGACTTGAAGACGAAATAGTTTGCAAAAGTGTGTAAAATATTCAAACTAAAATATAATAACCGTTACAGTATTTACAAGCAATTTTTCCAAACGCATTTATGAAAATGTAAATTTATAATTTAATTATATATATCCTGCTTAAATGAAAATGGCCTTTTTACAAGAATTTCAGAGAATTTTTACCTGTATTTTTATAATTCTGCTTTTTCTGTTTACAGCAAAAGATTAACAAACGATATCACATTTTATTTGCTTTATCGTTAATTATTGTTATTTTTTATTCATCCATTGTTTTAATTCGACGCATTACGACCGAACGTAATTTATCATTTGAGAACAATGTAATCGGAAAATGTAGAAAATATCTTCATGCTACAATCGATACCCAGCAATCTAAAAAGAAAAGCTCTCCGTAAAACACAATCCCGTCCTCAGCAAAAAATCTGCAGATTAATATTTCCCGCGAAAGTAGTAATCCTCCAGCCGGTTCTCAAATCAAACCGAAAGAAACGTCGCCCGATTTACCCAACCTCCTTCCAGACAACCACCATCCAACCACCGAAACAAATCCCCCCCCATTTCATCCTTCGACCTTCGAGCCAATCACCGAACTAATCAAACCCAGGGAGTCGCTCGAACCCACGAAACCGTGTTTCCGACATCAATCTCGAGTAAAACGTGACACGCGTACCCACGCACGATCTTTGGATCAACGCAAGTCAATCTATAATTTTCGCTACAGGGTGTACCAAAGAGATTTTTCATTCGTCCCTCGTAAGCGTCCCTCTTGCAGAGTTGTTTGCAGCACAAACGGTTGACTGATCCGAGTAAAAAGATCGAGGGACGTTGCAAAGACCGAGACAGCATCTAACACTTGACTATCCGAGATTATTTCTTTTTCTTTTTTAGTTTTTAGCGTAGAATTACTCTTATGTAATTTATTTCTTTTTCTGTTTTAGTTTTTAGCGTAGAATTACTCTTATGTAATTTATTTCTTTTTCTTTTTTAGTTTTTAGCGTAGAATTACTCTTATAGACAGTTGGCAAATATATGTAGGTTTGCGGTATTGGACAAAAGTTTGGATACACGTGTACGTCTATAGAATTGTCGTAAATTGATAAAAGCATTTTTAATATCAACGAATTCGTAGATTAATAAAAGAACTTGTAAGATGAATGATTGCTCGCTTATTTTTATCAGGCTGTAAAAATATTGACTTTTGACTGATCAGGGCGTCAGTGTGTAGAATGTCTGCAGTGTCCACGAAATTTGAAATTAAGTTATAAAAAAGAATGAAAGGTCGTCAGATTTTTGTAATTATCTTACTAGATACCTCCCTCTATAAAATCGCCTTAGGCGATAAAACGACGAAGATGATTCATCCACAGATTAATTTTCACAGATAAATATTACTCTAATTAAGAGTAGGATCCTTCAGAAGCTTAAAAAGAGGATTTAGAGGAACACTCGGCTGATAAAAGGACGATCGAAATCGTGATTCTTCTTTCCACCACTGAGACAACTGTTCCGAAACATCGCGTACCGTCCCCTTATCCGGACGCTTCATGAGCTTCTTCTTCAGCTACCCCCGGGTGTCCTCCTTAGCTTTCCACTTCGCAGCTTCGGCCAGCTTTTTACAGCTGGTCGTTAGGAAACGGACCGCAAATGTCTCCGCATGAATTCTAATGTCCGACCCTTACTTCACTGTTTCCCCCGCTGCCAAGTGTCCCAGCCATGGTAATCCTGGCCAGTTTTCCTCCATAGAGAGGGAGGGGGGTGTTCAAACCGACGGATCTCCCCCTTCCTTCCACCCTCCAAGTCGTCCACGTTGCCGATGGAATTTACGCAGGACTACGAATTCCACGGAAGTCGTGTGAGACCAGGAAAACGTTTTGCCCTGCATTTTCATAAGACGCCGTCGACCGGCCGTTAAGGCTAATTGTCCCTCTAATTTACGTCTTTCCAGCTGCCTCTATATGCTAACGAGACGTGGGCAATTAGCGTGCTGTTCAACGCACCGATACCCCGGTGTTTCACTGTGTTTCCTCTCGAAACTTTTTCAGCCACTCCATTTTTAAGTTGCCGTTTCCTAAAATTTATCTCTTCAATCCCTCTTTTTTTGGAAATTTAAAGTTATTTAGTGAAAATATAGGGTGACTCCACTGCATTGACTGGAACCATCAGAAATGTATATTTGACTTTGTAATTTTTCAGAAAAGCTTGACAAATTTGCAACAGTTTATTTTTAGAGATTTAAAAGATTTTTTCTTTTTTTGCAAAATGAAAGAGTCATATTTACTAGTTTCAGTGAGAAATTCTAATCTATTCTACTAGTTTCAGAAATAAGATTAATCTGAAACTAGTATTGAAAGTGTCGCAATGAACTTAAATAATATTAAGCGCCATAGATTCATTCATCAAGATATTGTGTTCTTCTTTGACGCAATTGATAACTGACGATGAATTTCGAAAGAACACTTTGCATGCTTGGATGATTATTATTAAATGGAATAAATCGGATTGGAAATTTTGACAATCGCGCATTATCGAAACTGTTACTTCCAGTTCTAAATTGTTCCGAAACTTTGGCAAATAACCGAACGGGTTTTCATTTAACAAATGTTGTCAGCCGGTCGTAGAGAAAAAAACGAACGCTGCTGCTGGGAAAACTAACGGTGCAGGTTTCATATTTGACTTGCTGTCGCCGGCCGAAAACGCGAAACAAATATTCCACGATGTTTACATTTCCTGTGTTTTTGTAAGAACGAGTGGCGAAAAAATTTTAGCAATATTAAAAGTCAGCCCCCCCGAATTTAAATTTAACGCGTTTCGCGGCGGAAGCACGTCCGCCAGCGGTTAGAAGGAAAGAGCTTTTCGAGTTCTTCCTTCGAGAGAAATTTCGCTCGTATTTTCCCCCGCTTTTTCTGCCTTGTGCAAAAATTGAAAACTTGATCGACGCGGGAAACAAGAATTTATCGACTGCGAGAGCGAGACACTTAAAAAAAGAAGAGAAATTCTCTCGAAACAACCGTGAGATAAAGCAACTGTGCCGATGCAAAGTTTGCAAGAGGTAGGAGTGGAAAGGAAAAAGGAACGAAATTTATACACGTGAGAAAAGGAAGAAACGGAGGGAGGATGAAGGAAGAGAGTCGAATGGCGCTATTTACGCGCGGGGTTAAACAGTCGCTCGTCGTCGAGCCTGTTCGATAATTCCGTTTGACGAGCCGGCCGGGCGACTCGTTTTTTAACGAACCTGCGAGAGAGACTCGTCGATAAAAATGACAGAACTTTATCAGAGAAGCAGCGTTGCGCGCCAGGCCGTACTGACGCTGGGGCTTCGATAACGCGGCTTCGTTCCTGTCGCGCGATTTATGTCGGAGCCGTTATCGTGCCGCGCGGATCGCGCATTTTGCGTCGCGAGAAATTGGAAAAAATTATTTCTGTCCGCTCGCCGATGAGAAGCTAAGCGCGGCCTATACGTCATGGCGTCTATCGATTTTCATACAATTGCCCGCCGATGTTTCGCGATCCATCGATAAAATGCTTAACCACCGCCGTTTGAAGTTAATAGCGGAAGACAGGGATGTTTTACGAGGGACGAATAAATATCAAAACGACGGATTCGAGGATAGATGAATTTTTGATACATTTGGAGGAGAAAGCATTTCGACGATGTGGATGTGGAAATTCAGCGAGAATTGTCAATTATTTGTCAATAAATAATCAGCAGCGTAGTTGTCTTCAATTATTTTTAATACTTTTTATTAAATTTTATTATTTCTCAATGAATTTTTTACCCTAGGGAAAATTTTATTTATTGTTCGTTGAATATATTGTATATTCAACAGTCAATAATTTTAATGATGATTAAAATTCTTCTTTGAGATCAGTTAAAATTTCTTTTTCTCTTTCTTTTAATTTGGTGATGGATGGCATTTGTAGACCAAGCATTCGTTGGAAACGAGGAAAGTGGCAAGAGGAAAGTGACCGATTGACAATTTGGGTCCGCGTCTCGTTTATTTCGCGTATATCTACTTGGTAGTCTCGGAATTTTCGTGAATAGAAGAGTTTATATAAGAAGATCAAAGATAACTTCCTTGCGATCTGAAGGATCAAGATTGTATGTATCTCTTTCGTATCTTAACAAGATTAAAGAACAATGACCTAAGTTACTAATTAAGGTAAAATCCTAATTCACACGAAAACTTCAGATCAATATCGCGACACGTAGTCGACTGACCACGAATGTGTACGTAATTTCACATTTTGAACTTAAACGATAATTCAGAGAATTAAACAACAATCAGAGAATCTACTTATTGTAATAATTTTACATATAAATTTATTACTTTATTGTATATTATTACATGTAATAATTCCATCAATCATCTAAAAAAATGGGAACAAAAATCAGAGAACGTATATTTTTAACTTGAGCGGCAAACGCGTAAAAGTTCACGGTCTATTTACAAGGTAACCTAATCAATTAATCCTCCGGGTGAGCTCTATTTACTTCGAGGGCACTTGACAGACCCGTGCACGAGCCCCCTGTATAGAAATTAAGTGACGCGATTCGCGGCTGAATGGAAATAAACGTGCAAGTTGCGCGTTTCACCCCCCCCCCCTTTTCCCCACTGCGAGTCAGAGGGAAAAGTTTCCCCGTTGAAATTCGGTCTTTCCGCGATGGAAGGGCGGCTACGTCCAAGTTTCGCTGCACGGTCGAAGGGTCGTCGACGCGCTTAGAAATGCGTTTCCAAGATGAACCGAACGCCGGCGCGGCGCGACACACCCCCTTCTACTCTGCTCGCTCGTAAAGTTGCGCGCGAGGACGGCGGGGGCCGGATGCCGGTTCGCCGAAAATTCACCAACCCTTTTACCAGATAAAAGATATTGAAAAAGGTGGAAGAGTTTGGAGGAACTGCCGTCAGATCCGCGGAAAGTTGCCGCTTCCTTGCTTACGACGTCGCGTTTCTTTCGCGCGTTTTGTTTCCGCTTCCATTGTGCTTTGTGCCGAACTGGAGGAAAGTTTGTTCTCCACCACCCCCTCCCCCCCGGTTCGTTCGTTTTTCGTTCTTTTTAGGAATTCATGCGCGTCGGCCGCTTTGCGGCGTTACTTTTTGTACGTCTGTTCCCAGTCGCTCTTGTTCGACTGTTGGTTTTCCACCGTGTTTTTTCTTTTTTTTTTTATTAATTCCGGTCGGTCCCCCGCCGAGTCGATTTTTCCTTCTGCCGACCTGTTGAGTATTTGCGTACATGTTACGCGCGAAATTCTCCCCGGGTAAACGTTACGTCACCGTTCGTTTCGCGTTTCGTTCGATTTCAAATTCCTCCCCCTCGAACGGTATCGTTGGATGAACAAACGCATCTACAAACTTTTCGTCGTTTCGTTCTTCGTGTTTTACATTCTTCCTGACACGCGATGAAATTCGATCGAATGAAAAATTTCGAAATTAAGTAGAATTAAGCAGCTCATCGAGTGGTGTTAACCAAGAGTTAATGGTCGTCGAGTAAATTGGTGGAGATAATTCTTGGTCACCGAGTTTATTAAATATTCATAGTGACAGTGAGAAGTAGTGGTAGGGGCACTTGTAAAATTACTTTCATTTCGAATTCAATATCGAATCGTGAATAAGGTTCTCGTGAATTGCAAACACCTTTCATAAAATTAATTAAAATTTGCCGAAAAGTTGCTGTAAATTATGGTAAAAGCTATTTTCAACGAGTGATTTAGTCGAATGACTAAAAATTAAAAATTAAAAAAGACTTTTATAGCTAGACTCTGTCGTTCTGGACTATCAGTATTTAGAATTTAGAATTTTCCTTCAGGACGTTTGACAATCCAATCCAGCTCTATAGATAGAAACCACTCTGGATTATTAAGTTTGAATAGGAAAAATCCCTGGGCTTCGACAGCTAGCAAAATCTTCCCTTTTTTCTATTTATCGTTTCCTTTCTCCACTAATTTCCAAGGCTACAAATAATAACCCCACGAATTTGCAATAAATCGCGATTCTAAATGTTCAGTTCATAGGTCACTGTGTAATTTTTACGATTTTTAAGTTATTCATTAAAAAAATAAATATTATAAATGAATAAATATTTTTTTATTACTATTTCAAATACTTATTTATTTAAAAAAATATTTATTTTAAAAACAAATAAATATTATTTATTTAAAAAATAAACATTAAAAATAAATAAATATCATTTATTTAAAAAATCGTTGAAAAAATGACCACGAAAATTATCTGGATGTTATTTTTGAAAGTGTTCTCGCAGAACACGACTTTAGTCAATCGATCACGCGTATTACATTGTAACACGTGCACTAGGTTTCCAGTCGTTCGTTTTAGTTGCTCTAGTGAGTTATGATATTCTTACAGTTGCCAAACGAGTACACGTGTATACGTTACATGCAAGCAAGGCTTATGTACATTCCCCGACCATTCGGTTATGCTATAGTACAATTTCAACCCTATTCGCGTTCTCCCTACGACGTCTCGTAATTCACGAGCCAACCCCGAATCCGCCGTTCCGCTAACTTCCTCCTCTTTCTTGCCGTTTCGCGTGCATCTCGCGACGTCTCGCGGAGACAAAAATCGCTTAGAAATCGATCCTTCGTTCAAGCGTTCGTAGCTTTTCTTTCGTTTCATTTCGAACGACGATCTTTTTCGAAATTTTCATTGCACTACGCAAAAGTCTTGAGACGTTTGTGATATCGAATGAAAATGAAGGATTTTTCATCTTTCTTCTGTCACTTCCTACGAAGTGAATTAAAATTTACCGATCAATTGGAACAATTAATATTTTGTTTTGATCTTTTTTAATATATTCTCTCGACGTCGAGGATCTTTTTGAAGACTTTCTCAAATAATCTTTTAAACGAGCTTTTCTTATTCTTGTTCTTAGCATATTTTACAATACACAATGCACTTTTTCTTAAAAGTAAATTGAAATTTATTTAAAAAGCACCAATCAATTGGAACAATTATTTTGCTTTGATCCTTTTTTATATTCTCTCGACGTCGAGGATCTTTTTGACGATTTTCTCAAATAATCTTTTAAACGAGCTTTTCTTATTCTTGTTCTTGGCATATTTTACAATACACAATGCACTTTTTCTTAAAAGTAAATTGAAATTTATTTAAAAAAGTACCGATCAATTGGAACAATTAATATTTCGCTTTGATCTTTTTATATCTTTTTTCTCTCAATCGAGAGTTATTTTGATGACTTTCTCAAACTTTTGACGACTGTCTTGTACTATCGGTTCTCTTCTTCTTAGCATATTTTATTTTACAATAACTATTTCTTTACAATGTACTTACATTTCTGACTTTGTTTCTTTTCAAGACTCTTTACAACGTAAATGTAATTTATTAACATCGATCCTAATTTAAGTTGGGACTCTGTTTATCAGAGAATCGAATCGAGTTTCTGCGAATTAAGTGAAACTATGATTTAGTAACACTATGAATGTTCTATCTATAAATATTCCCTAAAAGTTTCATTAGTTGTCACTGTGAGAACTCCAAGTCTTTTGCATGGTATCACGTACGTATGTAAACGCGCCATGCAGATCGCCCATTCATAGCCTCTCTCTCTCTCTCATTTTATTCTCGTTACTTTTTTTTTATTCTCGAAATGGCTGAAAGACAAAGCTATACACAGCTCGTTTCCTTCTTCTTCCGTAATTGTTTCACATGCCGGTTGAAGCCAACAGGCTACGGTTTAAAAAAAAGCCCAAGCTTTATAGAATCGGGAGGAATCAGCTTTGTCCATAAAATGCAATAAGCATGACAATCATTTTGAGATTACCAGAGGCAGTACATTCAAATCGTCAACAAACACCGCCCACCCATAAAATTACCTTAAGAGCCGTTCCTTGTCAGATTTCAGCAGAAATAGAAGCGAATACAGTTGCCGGTGCTCCGTGCAACGATTCAGACAAATTCCTCTCGTTTTTCTCTGCTTGCCTCTTCTTTTTCCTTCTTTCTCTCTCTCTCTCTCTCTCTCTCTCTCTCTATGTCCGGGTCTCCTGTACCTGTCGTGACAAATACATTAAAGTTCCCACTGATACGAGATGAAATTCTGTTTAGTGGACGCGACAAAAAGGAAAAGAAGAAACAGAAATAAAGGAAAGAATTACGTGTACACACGTACATGTGTACATCAACGTACAACAGAGGTAAATATAAAGTGAAAACGCACAGCGGGAACGTACCAAAGATATCGGATGTGAAAGAGAAATTGAATTTCACTAAATATTTCCGTAATTCCAACATTGCAGTCTATTCGAATCTAGTACTGCTCGAAAAGTCTTGCATAACTTTCCGTTGAGAAAAAAAAAGAAACTGCACGACTTGTACCCTAGTACGATTCGTCTCACTGAAAGGCCCAGAAGCAACTGTTCTGACTAGGAAATGAAGACGACTTTTTTGCCATAAAATTTTATTGATACGCAAACATTTGAATCGATAGAAAACAAATTACAGGCGCGATCGCTCAGTAGAGTGGCCAGACAACGCCACTTCTACTCGAGGTCTACGCCACGCCCCCTCACGAATCACGTGACCCAAATCAACCAATCGCTAATTTTCGTTGCATTAGCGTTGCACCTGAAAAGGCCCGATTTTCTGAATTAAAATAAACTCATGAATTAAAATAAATTTAATTCATGAGTTTTCTATTCCACAAGTAGTATTATTCGAATAAAGACTTTGGTGACGAAAATGAATCAAATAAAAAAAAATCCAAAATCAAGTAATTAGAATAGAAAGCCTAAATTACTCTCAGTATCAAAGATTAATTTCAAAAGTTTCAAACAAGAGAAATTTCAAGTTAAAAAATTGCTGCCTGAAATATATCGCGGAGTTTACGGAAGGCTATGAACTTTTTCTTCTTCCAAGAAAAATCAAGAATTGGCAATCTCGAGACAGGGTAGTGTGGCGGACAGAAACTGCGGGAAAAGTTATTCTCGCCCCTAACGAAAAACTTTCCCCTACGTTCCTCCCCATGGCCACTTGAAAGTGATGCAGAACGCGCGACGTTGTTCAAGTATCAGACGCGGTTGCCGATCCTTAAACATTTCAAAATTAAAGTTTTATCCTCGGAGTATGTGGAAACTTCCGCCGAAATGATGAAGTGACTTTGGAACACCAAAACGTAACGCAACATTTATATTTTTACAGTATATTAATATTTCTATGACACAAAATTTTATGCTATAATATTCTTGCGGAGGAAAATAACAATTTTCATGACGCTTCTTTCTTTGAATTACAATCTTCAGAAAGCTGAATTTTGATGGCTGAAATTCTTTTATTGTACTTTTCCAAAGTATATATATATTATTTGCTCTGTTCATTTAGAACCTCACCCAAAAGTGATTGAAATTTCTATTATTTTACTCGTCTTAAAATACTTATTTTTAAAGCCGATAGTTACGTGAAACAGTGCAATGATATACATGCTAAACGTGCCATTTTACTTTCCAACATTTCATCATGTTGAACACGATGTTTGACAGCTACGTCGTCACTGATACTTTGAAACGATAATTTATTACATTCTTTTAATCGAAATCATTGCAAATGAATATTAAACAATTATAACAATTCCTTAAATCTGATAGCACAAAAACCACCAACTACTTACTATTACTAAGATCGACGAGCAACTCGCGAAAGTTTTCGTAACAAAACCAAAAAACAAGTAAATTCAAATTTCGCTGCGAATTATTCTCGTCTTCCGTGTTTTGTCAGATCACATTCGTATTACGTCGATTACGAAGGAATTAATCGAAAATGCTCGTTGCCTTTCTCTCCCGTAATGACAAATTGCTGGATCAACGCGCTTGTAAACATAATGTGCCACGATCGATGAAACTACCATAATCCGGAATATTCTCCGGTAATAATAATCCCGAAATTTAACAGAACAAATCCAGTGAATGGAAATAGGACGAGAGAAGAGAGAGAGAGAGAGAGAGAGAAGTGGACGGAAAGAGAAAATTTACGAGCCTGGGAACGATGGCTCAATATTTCGTTTATCCGTAATCGTTGCTGGATGGCCGGTTTTTATCGATTTCGTTTACCACCACGCAAAATGGCCGCGATATTTACGTTTTATAATTCACCGCTGTTCGTTCAACACGGCGAAACTGGCACGACAACCACCCACGATATTTCATATATATTTCCCGCTAATTCTTTGTTTCGCTTCATTCCGCGCGCCTTATTTTATCGTCCTTTCTTTTTGCAACAGTCGGAAACGTTCGACATCTTTTCACGGCGGCGACGCGATTAAACCGATTGCGAACCGCGCGTTCGACAACTCGAGCGCGCATAGTTTTTCTGTAATTCGTAGTGTTTGAAATCGGTGTGATACGCTCCTTTAATTTTGACAATTTTGCACGAATTTCTGAAACAAAAAGTGGAGTATGTAGATTGAAAATTGATTAAAAATCAGATATCCAGAGTACAAGTATTTACTTCCTTTCGAATATATACAGTTTGCCATAAGCTTTTGAAATTTTCTACTTCTTGCATCGGAAATACGATATTTTTGTATAATCAACGTTGATAATATACTTGTAGTTTCCAATAAAATCAAGAGTTTTATTTCACATCGCGCACGATACGTTCCTACGAACTTTCACTTTCACACGCAGCTACGTGTACGAATTAATCAGCCTCCAACTCTGAGAACTCCGCCCATTCACAGGGGAAGAATCAACCATCAATTAAACTGGCAATCGACGAACAACAGCCTCGCCCCGGAATCGAGGCCAACGCGAATATATTGAATAAGAGTCTCGGCTAATCCCAGGTTGAAAATAATCGTTCGTTATCAGCGTTAAGGTCAGCGGTATGTGGGTGGATGGCCGCTGATCAGGCTCTGCTACAGCGAGGACAGCGGACAAGGGAGAAGAGATGTGAGTGGGGAAAGAAATAGAGCGAGAAACGAAGGGACGAGAAAGAAGGAGACAGAATTGACCACGCGTGAAGGAAGAGAGAGAGAGAGAGAGAGAGAAGGATAGAGCTAGAGCAGAAGTGTGAGGATGGTCCTCCCGATAGGATTAACCCTCGTCCCCGTTAATCCTTTTATTGGGGTGGCAAATCCTGCGACAGGTCACGGAAAAGGGTGTCCGCTAGACCCGGATTCGCGGGCCGGATATCCAGCACGATAGAGACCGGAACACGAACCGAAGTATATCGAAATCGTTACCAGGCTCGATGGTCTAACGACTCCGATAACGGTCTAATAAAGGATCTACGTATGTCGAAAGGGTGGTGAAAATTTCGGACCTGACCGCCCGGCGACTATTTAGCTCGCTTCATTTGGCGATCGTCCGAGTAATTGCCGGGATTCGATTTTATTTTATGTTGGAAGACGTTCGACGTAGAGGTCAATAATGAATAGATCGGTAACGATTACATTGGAGTAGAGAGAGAGAGAGAGAGAGAAGTGGCGGTAAGCGGAACGCAAAAGTTTTTCATCACTGAAAGTGATTTTAGCGGGGATAACCCAGAAAATCGGGCTTCTTTAGGTGCAACGCTGATGCAACGAAAATTAGCGATTGGTTGATTTGGGTCACGTGATTCGCGAGGGGGCGTGGAGTAAACCTCGAGTAGGAGTGGCGTTATCTGGTACTATCGCGCCTGTAATTTGTTTCGTATCGATTCAAATGTTTGCATATCGATAAAATTTTACGGCAAAAAAGTATGGACCTTTCAGTGAGACGAATCGTACTGGGATACAAGTCGTGCAGTTTTTTCTTCTTCTTCTTACATTTCGCTTTACGAGACGACGATTTAATATTGCCAGGCTATCAAAATAGAAAAGTTTAATATTTGCAATATGCATATGTTTGCTGAAGAAAGCTCTTGTAGCTTTTAAAATCGACGATTTTAGATAACGAATGAATTCCAGTCGTCAGAAATTACATTGAACCGTTATACACGGAATTGGCGTCTGTGTAAAATTTTTCTATAAATATCTTAAATATTTTCCAACGTTCTGAAAACTGCTGTACGTACATAGACACAGGGAAGGGTGGTAGCCAGAACGAGCATGCATTAGCATGTATTGGAAGCGAAAACGAGAACGACGGGAAGGCCTGGAGCGCGATAAATAAGGACGGTTAGAGCCGTCTACTTGGGTCAATGGTCGACTTGGCTACTTGCGAACCACGCGTGCTCCCGCATGCACGAAGACGAAGGATAAGCTTGTTGGATCACGATCAAAAGGGGGAGCATTGATTTCCATTTAAATGCGGATCCGTGCTCCAAGTCAGAACGTGCCGCCTACCGATCAAACGACGGTATTTTAGACGGCCTTTGATGTTTGCCTACGCGGCTGATTAAGTTGAACCCTTGCACGGTTAGATTCTTCGAGACATGGTGAAATTGTGAAGACAGGAGATGGAAGATTGGCACAAGGTAGGAAGAGGTGTGAAAAGGAAAAAAAGAAAGAGGAAGATAGAGAGTCGGTGGAAAAGGGAGAAAATAATATTGAACAGAAAATACAGAGAAAAGAAGATTGACAAAAGGATGGAAGAGATAAGGATGGAAAAGGGAGATATTGAACGGAAAATAGAAACAAAGAAAAGACATTTTTTGCAAAGAAAAATTTTTATGTTTTGTGTTTAAAAGCAGAATTTGACTGACTGAAGATGTCAAATTTATTATTGTTATATTTGCTAGATTATTATATTACTATTATTATTATTATTATTTATATAAATTAGCTACATTAGCTATCGATCGAAAATTAGTTGTCGATCTTTGGAGAACTCTTGAAATACTACGAATATGCGATAACGATAGAATAAATAAAGATACGCTTAATATCGTCTTCTAAATTCTAAGATTTTACAATTCGTAGTTAACGCTGCAAGGTCGAATTTTCCAAAACGTCAACTTTTAGCATTTCAGACTCCAAAAGACAGTATTGAGAGTATCGTTTATTGTGATTAATTCTATCGTTATCGCAAGCATCGCGATGGCAGCGGTTATTTTGCATAATTTATTCGGATCTCGGTTATACGTTTTATTGACTGGTGGACTGTTCAGACACGAACGAGACTGAAACATCTCAAAATAAACATCCGCTCGATGAACGAACATTGGAGAAGACCAACCACGTAAAAAGAGAGCAACGACGCGTTGTTAATAATATATTAAACAACAAAGGAGAAAGAGAAAAAAAGGACATCAAAATTATTTAAAAAGATCGAGATTAAAATTCGAACGAGAATTCTTCTCAACATAAACTCAAATATTTCAAATAACAGAGGAACCTTAACGTGGTAAAAATACAAATCGTCGCGAAAATAAATTTTCGATTAATTCCACACAGTTGCTACAAATTGAAAATTATTACTTCCTGAATTACACTCGTATTATTTTATAATAAATATTTCTTAAGTAAGGTTGAATTTACTGCCGGAGTATGTCACGCATAAAATTATTCCTATACTTTCTTTTTCATTTGATTTCATATAATTGAAATAAAATTTAAAATAACTTTGTTACAAAGTTAAAGAAAAAAGAAACGTCCGTGTCGGACGATTTGTATACGATTACGTTTCCACGTACAATCAATTTTACGCGGCGGATCTCGCGGGAGAGGCGAACTCATAGATCCAATCGTTTCGCCGTGTGTCGAAAGAAACCAAACCCCTGTCACCCTCGGCGAGAGCAAGAACGAAGGAAAGAAAGAAGGGAAAGAAGAAGTATAGGGTGAGGAAAAATCACGAGACATTGGTGGCGAGAAAGGACTAATGGTGCTAGGATAGAAAAGGTCTCGGGGAGGGGGGAGAGGGAAACCGAGCGTGGTTCGGCCTAACAAATAGAACGGCGAAGAAACGAGCGGTTTTATCGTAACCGATAAGATCTCCGAATACGTCGGACCGAGTCGTTTGTCTCGAGCAAATGACGACACGTACGAAACCACGGTTTTCCCCATTCTCGCCGTAATTGATCTTCTTCCGCAATTTTCGCGGCACGCGTCCGATCGGTGCGCGATCGAGGACCTTTATTCGTATATTTTACAAATTAAAAATCACTGGATCGTTCAATTCAAATCTCTTAAAATACAGAAAGAAGTTATAAATTGGTCGTTTCAACTGCTTTTGTATTTCTAGCGTCAACTTGTGAATGTTGGACCCTGTTCAATGCGAATTTAATATTTCACTCTGACAGGGTAATAATTAACAATTATTGCAGACCACAAATTTTTAAACAACGTTTCGTTAAATCATCGTCAGAACTTTTCACATTCGCGATAAATTTTCTGTCGAAAGTCCCACGTCACAAAAGCAATTCAATCATATTCATCACGAATTGAAATTCATGGTTGTATCGTTAAAAAGGTATATTCGTAAAATAGAATATTACGCTTTTGCAGACATCGACGGAGAATTAATTCCTCTCGTGTGCGTGTTTCTCTTTTTTTTTCATATAACGAGCTTATGATCCGTTAATTTGAACGTAAACATGATCTACGATATCGTGATATTGCTACACGCTCCCGTAATTAATCTAACTTTTTCAAACTCCGGAACAACGTCCCCGGTGCTCGAGTAACAAACATTTGAAGTTGGAGCACCTGTTTACCAGCGTTGACGCCGGATTTTCCTGAAACTTTTCTGCTCGAGTATATGCTCGAGGCTTTCTCCCTCTCTAAACCCCCCCCCCGCCCTCCCACCTCTCTCTCTTTTTTTAATGCTTGTAACACGAAATTCGAGTCGATAAATCAAACCACTTGATGGTTGATTAAATCGGTGAAAATGTCGTTTCACAAGACCGTGTCGAAACGTTGTTTACGTTTCACAAGTGAAACGTCAAATATTGAAAATGCATTTAACGTTTCGAATTATTTCACGCAACCGCGAAGCCGTAACGGCAATTATCAACAAAACTTTTTAGTCGAAAACTCAGTCTCTCGCTTTTGCCCCGCTTTGATTTTCATCTTCAGTTGCGCTGATTTTCTCAAGTCTACTTCTCCTTTATTTCCGCAGCTTTTAATACGCTTTTAATACACTGTGAAATTTTCGTCGAAACTGAAGCAATTACGAAATCACCGTTGCTATCTCAACGAAATAGTATGAAAAGGGAGAAAGAGAAATGTTCAAAGACGCACTTCGGAGAATGAAGAATGTTCGCATTCTTCTTGAAAAGAATCTCGAAAGTGAACATCGATATCTGTAGAAACGGTGGAACCTAATGGGAGACGATGACAATGGGATTAGATCTATATGGGCAATGGGCGTTTTAATAAAGTGACTCGACGTTACGTCTGGGATAGTTATAGGAATTACGTGGCCGCAACAGGGCCACGCTTGGTGTCTGTTAATGGCGTCGCCGACATTTCAATTACACGATAACGCAACGAAAGCTCTTGTCATTTAGTTGCCCTCGCTGGCGAACGTTGCGGAAGCTCGTGCAACGATCGTCATTGTGGTCTTTAAAAAGCTAAAGCTGTTTTAAGGCACACCTACTGAGAAGAGATAGAGAGAGAGAGAACGAAATGAAAAAAAACTGCACGACTTGTACGATTCGTCTTACTGAAAGGCTCAGAAAGCAACTGTTCTGACTAGAAAATGAAGACGACCTTTTTGCCATAAAATTTTACTGATATGCAAACATTTGAATCGATAGAAATTACAGGCGTGATCACTCAGTACCAGACAACGCCACGCCCCCTCGCGAATCACGTGACCCAAATCAACCAATCGCTAATTTTCGTTGCATCAGCGTTGCACCTGAAGCGGCAGGCAGCGTTGCGGCCCGATTTTCTGGGTTACCCCCGCTAAAATCACTTCCAGTGATGAAAACGTTTGTAAACTTAATTATACACGGGGAATATTCATGAAACGTAACCAAGCCAAGCAGAAAACGCAGCGGGTTGTTTCAAATTTTAATAAGCGTGCACGCGAAATAAATGTCGATAAATGTGCATCGAGATTTTCGTCCCTTCGAAAAGAAACTCGCCCAGAAAAAAAATTCCCCTCGGATCGTTTAATGGAAAGTTTCGTCGGCTTGTTTTGTAGGTTACTGTGCTATCGGATATCGGAGAGAAGAAGAAGTTCCGCGATGACCCAGATAAATTAATTGGTTAGTTCGTCTTAACTGTAGAACAGTCGAATATTTGGAATTTTTAGGCCCGACAGAGTTCTCGTTTGTTGCAAATAACAACGTCTGGTTATCGATTAACAAATATATCACAAGTTTAATTATTAAAATTGGAACTACTGATCACTAAAGCGTAAGATTCCGAGCAGAGAGATTAAAGCAAAAAGTTTACAGAAAAGTTTCGCGATATAATAAATTACACAAGCTTTTATTTATAGATTTTACATCTAAAAATATACTGTTTCATAAATGTAAATTTTCAAATTTCTAACGAAAATTATAAATTATAAATTGGTCATTTTGACTACTTTGATAGTTCTAGCATTGGTCAAAGAAATGAGAATTAAATTCGACGAACGTTTTGTTTTTAGAGGACTTTTCAGAAAATAATTTTTTTATTACAACATCAATGCAAAGACATTGCAACAGCCAGTTGCCATTTTTACGAAATTACAAAAACACAATTCTGCCTTTTATCTTTTTCCGTGTGTACAATGCGTACATAAATGGCACAAATTACTTGGAGTTAATAAACTATTTACCTCGTTGATGGAAGATAAAATTGTATTACTGCATGGAGAACGTAATATGTAAAGCAAACAATAATCTATTTAAAAGCTAAAAATGATTTAAAGTCCATTTGATTCCATCGATATTTTATATTTCACAGTATGAATAACGCATTTTATGTTTCGCAGTATAAATTCGAACGTATATCACGAAGTGAATGCTACGTGTATTTTATACAATGCGAATGCGTTGTTAAATCATTATGAATTAATTTGTAAAAATGGAAATTCATATACTTGAAGATTTTACGTAAGATTTGTGATGCGTGATTATTCTCGAATTGTTTTTTTTATTTTTCTCTGTTGCTGCAGTCATGCATCATACGGCCAACGCAACGTAAAATGTATCAATTAATACAAAAAAAAAAAAAAAAAATAAACAAATAAATTTATCGTCGGCATATCGTTTTTAATGAAAAAACCTGGTTTCAATATATTCGCGTTGCGAGTCTCGTTATTTGCGCGTGTACGCTCTTACAGTACAATTTTGGACAAAAAATTATTGAAACATCCAGAAATTAAAAAAAGGAAAAAAAATCACTTGAAAATAATTGCGACATTTAAATGTAAGAGCAATGAGTAAAACAACGTGAAAAAGACATATGCAAACATGCGTTTGAATAATCAAAACGGAAACTGAAATTAAAAAACGATCCGTAGAAACAATGCTCCGATATTATCAATTGCAATAATTTATTAAAAAATATTGGCACGGATATCTTTCGCGTCTGTTTTAAAGAGAAAAACCGTATTGACTCTGCAAGTATAAATTAACCAAAAAAGTGATTCGGGTAGTAAAAAGCCCAGTAAATTGAGAATTACCGTGAAAGGATATTTTCTTTTAATTGGTCATTGGAAATATCGATGAGACCATTCTCTCGACGATATCGACAATCGAGCAAATATGGGACGAAAAAGAAAAAATTTATAGAGACAACATTTGCTCTATGGACAATGCAAATCTCTTCGAAATACAAAAACCAATACCAAGCAACTAAATAATGAAATACCGTATGAAAACAAAGTATGTCACTACCCCAAAAATGTACAAAGCGCGCAATCTACGTAGTTATACCGAAATAACAGGTCATGAAGTATTTCGACAGAGACGCAACCTCACGCAAACGTTCTTGTAATTCCTGCGTTGCGTATCGTAGCTTCTCGACTTTTAGCATTTCAAAGAAGGGGAAAAGAAAGAAAGAAAAGCAGGAGGAGAAAGAGGAGGGAGAGGAAGAATTCTAACAGACGTCTCGAAGAGACGAAGATTCTCGATCTAAGTCTCGGTTCTCGATCTAAGGTGGCTCGTTGGAGAACACATCTTCTCGCGGGCTGCAGGTGCTCGGTTTCGTCGTTTTGCCATCGGAAAGCTGTCAGACACAGCCAGTTTCTTATCGTGCCGGTGATCTTCCATAAAACAAGTCGGAAAAGGGCGGATGTTCGCCGCCGGTTTTCTCCCCTATTGCCAGCTTCCGTTGGCAATCGAATAGCTCGTTTTTCCCCCCGTCTCTCCTCTCTTTCTGTCTCTCCCAATGGTTTCGCGGTTTGTTAAAAATGATCGCGATACCAGACAAATACGCGCGCAGCAGCGAGGATGAAAACTTCTCGCGTCGTCCGCCGGTTTTTTCCCGTTGTGCTAACTTTTCCGATCAAAGTGCAGATAGAGCGCATCGAGGAAAAAGGAGGATCCCCGCGGCGCGATCCTCCCCCGGCGGGAGGCCAGAGTGGAGATTCAAAAGGGAGCGATGTTCCCTCGCGAAATTCCGCGACACGCCTCGTTGCTCCACTCTCTCAAGTTTAATCGTGCAACTTGTTACGCCAGTGTTGCGCGCGATTTTTGTTGCTTCTCAAAATATTTGACGACGTTCTCGTTCCGTCGAGCTTCAACTTTGGAGTTCTCGAAGGCTCGCGGATTTGAAATTGTCGAGGGCGGATTCACTCTGCTCGTATCCCTTGGGGCTCGATGTGAGAACCATCCACTGATGCGAGAAATGAATAACCATACTGGATCTTGTCTTGATTTTGTTGCGCGCTAAGCCTGATGGCTTAAGTACTACTCCTGTGATTTATTTATTGTTAACTTAACTATTTGATTCTACTGTAGAAAAGTTGCTTTTACTAACTTTAATCTCAATTCTCATCTTGTTTTCAACGTTCAACTGTTTTTTTATTGCGCTATTTACGTACGAGCGAGATCGCGTTGCGCGGTAATATAAAAGTCTGTTTCTTCTTTATGAAATGAAATATCAGCGTTCCACGCTGTTCTTTGTTAATTATCTCGAGCATCGGCAAATTTAATTTCACTAAGGAAATTATTTCGTATCGGATATTTTAATGGAAATTTTATTGTATCATTTACACGTTAAGCGAGATGGTTGTTTCATTCGCTCAGTCGATGGTTGAAAAATCTGTGCCTTCTTTATGAAATCATCAGTGTAATTAAATCTCGCGTTGTTCCTGTTAATTATCTAGAACATCGGCAAATTCGGTCCAACCACGCAAATCATTTCGGATCGATAACTTTCTTGAGAATCGAACAATTTTGTCTTTCGAATTTACCCAAAAAAAGAAAAAATATATATAATTCCAAAATTCTCTGTGATTCGTACGATACTAAATCATACAAGTCACAAACTTCCAATTTTTTTCCAAGACAGTATTTCATATCGCATTTACGTGGCACGAAGTTTCGTCCGTCCATCATCAATCACCAGCGTGTTGCCAAGTAGAAACAGACAGTGCGGGGACCCTTTCTCTCTCTTCTTCTTATCGTTTCTTTCTTTGCCCGGTATCGACCCAAAAAAAAAGTCCGGGAGACCATGACGATGAATTCCCTTGAATCATGACGGTGTGATACGATTCCGCTCGCGTCCCAGCGCGCTCGGTCAAGCGACGAAGATGAAAGGGTTGGACGTGGAAGTCTCACCTTGTGGAAACTCTCAAAAGAGGATCGACCAAAAAGGGAAGAAGGAAGAAAGAAAAAAGAGACGTAGAGTCCGCCATCCAGGGGAAACTGGACGATCCTCGGGAAATTCCATGGCGTTATTACTCGTCTCTCGCGCCACATACAGCGGGGAAAGAATAATGGCCGTTTCCTGCGCCGACTTTCCAGCCCCTGCGCGAAATGAAAAATTCGGGGGACACGTCGCCGATTCGGGCATGCGCCCAAGCAACGAAACACCGACTGCCTTGGCATCTCGATTTTTTCTCGCGCAATATTGTCCGACTGAAGATAAATATCGCGACGCAACACCCCCCAGAACGGAGCCTTAATCCGTGTTTGCCGAAGAAGTTGGCGGTCGCGCGTTTTTCTTGATTTAACCATCGGGCCACGCCGCGAGTTTACCCGGCCCGATGAAGTTAAGATCGAGAAGGGGAATATCTCACGGAGAAGTGGTCTCTCAGGATTGTGGCGAGAGTTTGCCCCGCGATTACCGCTCGCGATATTAAGAGATGTTGGGTAATTTACGAATTTCGAAGTTTGCTGAAATCGTTTCTTCTTTTTGTTTTGTTTTTCTCTTTTTCTTTGAGAGTTGTGCATTCACAGGTAGAAATGGTGGTTTAATTAATTGGGATGGTTGGGAATAAAAGTTTGGTTAAGGGAATGTTATCTTATCGACCGTAGAAATTTTAGTTTACCTTTTTAGTTTAACTGTAGAGATCGAGGAAGGATTTTCAAGTACTTGAACTACAGCGGCTGTCAGAATTGTTGGAAAGATTTTGTGCAATTATCATGGTGAACTCTTTGAATGCAGATTTCGAAAGATTCTACAAGGTATTTTAATTTTTCAATATTCTCGCATTAATCACAGTGATCAGAGGATTAGACAACTTGACGAGTTCTTTTTCTCTAAAAAGCCTTCCTTGATATAATGATAAATTATCTCAAACAACTTTTCACAGGTTTCTAGAGTCTTTAATATTTAATGTGACTATTAACTATACTATATTCCAGTGAGTGAGATAGACAAAAAAATTTCTTGAATACACAAATTTCAAATTTTCCCCCTTTTATTCACAAATTTCCCACGTTTACTCGTTAATTATTCCTTTACCGTCCAGTTAACAACAGTATCTGCTCGAGCATTTCGTCATCCGATCAAAAGTAATAACAACAGCGTGAAAATTTTCAACCTACCGAACGGCACGTTAATCCCCTTTCGCATTTGATAAAAATTAATAAAAACAGAACGTTGCGAATTTTCCAACCGACCGAGCGCACGTTTAATCTCCTTTTGTTATTTGGTGAAAATTAATAATAAAAACGTTACGAATATTGGATCAATCGAACGTACCTACGCCATACGAGTACGCGTCTCTATCGAGTATTCGCCGAAAGAGGAAAAAAGAAATCGCACTCCATCTCCGTTATTAACGGCTCTCGAGAGACTCGTCTCGAAGCTGCGCATTTCTCTTGGAAATCTCTGCTCTTCGTAGCCTCCCCGGAAGCGCGTGCACGGCTTCCGCCACGGCGGCGGAATTTTGAAAACGCTGAACACGCCTGCGCGATCACGCCGCGCTGATATTCACTTTGGCCCTCGTACATGGACTCCGTTCATCGGGTGAATTCTGGAAATCTCTCGCGGCCGAGCCACCGCCACTGGTAACTTGCTCCGAGCGGAGCAGAGATAATCGGCAAATCGGAGAAACTTTGTCTATTGTGCGCGGCGGTAAGTTCGCGGCGAGGAAGGGATCCCAGGAAACGAGGGAGCCCTGATAATTCTGATAAGAACGGCAGGTGTACAGGCGCGTGTGTGCGCGCCCACACACACACACGTAGACGATAGAGACGGCTGTTAAAGGACAAGTAGGAGCACGCGTGATAGGACGAGTTAGCAACTTAAATGGCCCGTGAACCGTAGTTGGAATTACTTGTTGTCTAGTTGCTAAATATAATACGAGAGGACAATTCCAGATACGCGTCTACATGTGACGCGATAAATTACGGTTTCGAGTGTCTTTGGAGACGCGTTTGCAACCAGCCTCGCGTTTCTAGCAGAAAATGCAAAGCTCTTTGAAAAAAAGGAACATCCTTGGAGTCTTGGTGGAAATTGTATCGTGTTTGGTTGCGTGTGAGAGTATTATCACTGAAAGTGATTTTAGCGGGAGTAACCTAGAAAATCGGGCCTCTTCAGGTGCAACGCTGATGCAACGAAAATTAGCGATTGGTTGATTTGGGTCACGTGATTCGCGAGGGGGCGTGGCGTAGACCTCGTGTAGGAGTGGCGTTGTCTGGTACTTTTACTTTCCTGGGAGTTTTAAGATTATTATTATTACTAAAAATGTCATTATTAACATTACTAAATTCGCTTATTTCTTTCTTAAAGTACTTACTTCGGAAATATCGATTATCACGTTACTGATATATTATATTACATAGAAATCACCGTTCTTTTGACCATTAAATAATATCAGTATCAAAAAGTCGACAAAACGACTATTTATCATTTTCTTTTTTTCTGTTGTAATCTTTAAACTCGAGACGACAATACCTGTAAAAGTTTCTCAATTGACATCTCTGTTATCCTAATTTAATTTATTGTTAACCTACTATTAAGACGCAGAATGTTTCAAAAATCAAATCTTCATCATCTTCATCATCAAGTTTAACTTTTTCTTTAAAGTGGAAACCCACGTTCCCTTTTCATTTCCATCCTCAAACATTTACACGGTCTTAATTTCCATATGGAATGAAATGTCGGAAATTTATCGGTGGAGAAATATCACAGTTTGTAAAACACAGCGGTGGAAATTCATTGGGTTCGCGATTCCATCGGAAAGCGCCGCCGAGTGTGTAACTTCTAACGTTTCATTAACCCATTTCCGTATACATGTCGCGTGCGCGATCAAGCTCGTTAGCATAGTCTCGTCAAGTGGGAATCGTGTCTTTTTTTCCCCTCCCCTCCTTTTTTTTCGTCGTCGAGTAGCTCCGCGAGAATCGTCGGACTTTCTTCGTTCCCGACCACTCGAGATCTCGCAGAGGGAGTTTGGTTACATTACGAGTCGGGGTGCTTGAAACTTTTCGAGTGAAAAATAATTCCTGCAATATTCGAGTCTTCCAGGAGAATTTTCTCGACGACGAGTAGCGAACCGTTCCTGTTGACGGCCCCGGCGAGTTACGTGCCGACTTCTGGAGAACTTTTTCCAGCGCGGGGGGAATACGATGCGGGAATAGGGGACAGGACGGGGAAGAAAGGCATCTTGAAATAATTAATAAGTACGCTCGACGCCTCTATGACACGTGTGACTTCTTTGTTGGCGGCTGAGCCGTGGCTCCCACCAAACGTAAAGAAAACTCTAGCTAAACCTCACATACGCGCCTATAAAATATTTATAATTGGGGTCGGTGATTCGAATGCGAGAAGCAGATTTGGAATTTCTTTTTATCTTAGAGTGAAGAATATCTAACACGTTAAAACAATATAATATATAGTACTTTATCGCAAGTACTTTAATTTCTTCGAACTTTATAAAATTATCAATTCTGCGTGGAACGTAAAAATTGGAGTTTTCTTTCAAAACCTTGATCCTAAATGGGTTAGTAAAATGATTTTTAATTTAGAACAGATTTTTATTGTTTTTCGTTGTCTTGTAATCCTTTAATTACGAGAAATGAAAAGATTCAACGTTCAGTGATAACGAAAAATTTATCATTTCGTCTAAAAAAAAAAAAAATGAGAAAAAGATACTTCATTTCTCTAGAAGTTATCCTCCAAAATTTGTTGCAATTAAAATAATTGTTAATTTAGAAAAAGGAATAAATACAAGAACTTAAAAAAGAAACTTTATATTTATATCTCGTTTAACTATAAAGAATTATACGTACTAAATATTTAATTTTGATGCTAAATGTGGAAGAGAAAGCAGAAGATGTATTAATTTCCCAATTACTTTCTTTGTGGTCCGTAAAAAATGCTGAATAACAAGATCCTCGACGCGGAACTCTCTGTTCATTAAAATTCATACTTTATACTAAAATATTGTAGTATCGTAGCTTTACGGCAGGGAGGTTTCTTTTTACAGCAAAAGTACGAGTCGAGGGGGAAAAGGAACAGGGTCTATCGGGAACGCTCTTAGCAACGTAGAAAACCATTGCATTTATTACACGTGGGTCGAATTATGGGGTATATAAAACAGCGCGAATGAATGATAATAGGTGGGAAAAGTAAAAGGGAGTCTTTCCTAAATATAAGGGAGGGTTGCCAGACTTTAATACGTGACACATCAATTTCCTATCTTGCTAAATATTTTTCAGCCAATAATAATAAATATTTTATATATTTTATTCGTAACGTTTAATTTCGCAAATTTTTGAAATCTTGACATTCTTAGAAATGCAATCCACTGATAATAAATCTTCTATTATTTGCCATTACATTTATGTTTCGTAATATCGTTAATCTTTACAAGAACAACAAACCCTTTCGAATAAATTGTTAAAAAAAAAAGATTTTTGACGTAAAATCTATAAAAAGTGATAGAAAGAATTTCTAATGCTACAAAGAACGCTGTAAATATCTTACAAAAATCACTCAAATCTCTGAAAACTCACTATTGTAAATCTCTAAAATTTCAATGAAAAATTGAAACTTTTAAATTTTTTTATTGTTTTAATTTCATTACTAACTTCTATAAAAAAAGAAAAAAAACAAGAATGTGTCAAATATAAGATAAAATGAATCACCTGAAATTTTAGTAATCAAACACAAGTTGCCACAGTCTGTAGTTCAAAGATTCTCCGAGGAGAAGAACGCGAATCGGTCATGGAAAGTTAACGTTTATAGATGACACAGGGGATATTCTCGTTCGTCGACGTCAATTTGTTAGACGAAAGACGCGTTACAGCCTGGAGCGAAGGGTGCGCATCCTGCGGTTAGCGTCGTGGGTGAGGGTGTCATCTGCACGGACGCAACACCTCCGTGTGTGCATAAGATGGAAACTTCGCCGGCGTCATTAGTCTGTCCGAGGCCGGCGAGCAAGCGTAATCTATATAATAATAGACGTTAACTTGTTCGAACCAATACGAGGAGTCGATAATACCGTGGCCATCTGCTGCCTACTTTATCGCGAAACCCTTCTGCGTGCTTGTCGCAACTTCGGCATATGTATTTCCGAAGGGAGGAACAGGTTCTCCTGTTATGGTTGTTCGTATAGTCGACGAGTTGTATATGTAGTCGTATAGTCGACTAATCAACTCTGTCGAAGGTTATTGTTACGGTTTTAAAAAATTTGTACATGTGTATTGTCAGAATTTGTAAGAAACGAAGTTGGACGCATTAGGGTGGAGAAAGTTACGTCTCCAAAGTCACGAATTGGTTTCAAAAAAATTAGACATTTATCATGAAAATGTGAATACTGATAAAAAGAAGAAAGAAAAAGAAAGATAAATCTCATGTTAAATATAATAATTTTGGCAAAGTATAACAACTAGAATTATCTGCATCGTCATAAATATAATGTAATATAATCAACATAAAATATATTTTTATACATATACATTCATAATTTGCAGATGATTCGTTTAATAAATACTTTACAAGTATTCAGTCCTGTCTTTCAAAAGTTCTTCAATATTCAAGCTGGCAAACTTCGCAATCAAATTTTAAGAGACTGAAAGTTTCGTCAAACTTGTGAAAAATATTGCATCGATTTTGTTCTACGGGCATTCCAAACAACGTTTTAATTTGATTTCGCGAAGCTCGTTTCATTTTCTTACCGTTAGAGCCGGAATTGCCTCTTGCAATCACGGAAAATTGAAAGTTTCAACAGAGTCGAGTCGATGGAGGGAATTGCAGAGCAAATCAAAGGAGGACACCGGATCTTAATTTCCGCGTTCGATTTCACGGATCGGACGCGATATTTCCTAAAATACCCACGTCTCGGAAGCTACTTGTACTCGCTGAGACTTCGACGTACGCGGGAGCAAACGATCCGGAAGCGGAACTGGCGGAAATACACACACACACACATACATCGAACGAATTCGAGTCGAGACTAAATACGGCTTGTAAACGTTTCCGATTATTCGGGACGGTTGATCGAACGGCGCGAGATCGCGGAGCGTGATCGATACATCTGCGGCGAACGGGTCGACACTCGATAAAAAGGACAGGGAAGTTTTCGAACGGTGGAAACGCGAGAGGGGGAGAGAGATATGATATCGAGTAGAGCAACGATTCAAACGTTTGGAGCCTCGCCAGTTTGAGTACGTGAACACGCCTCGATGAAAGGGTGAGAGCACGAGAGAGAAAGGCGACAAAAGAAACACCTTGCGCGAGAGAAAGGAAAATACTTGTCACCGTTTAGTCGGTGAAAATTTATATATTTGTATCGACAAGCGTCTGATGAAGCTCGCGAATTTAACTCTCTCGTGCGAAAGCTCGAACAGCGTATGTTCGAGTTTCATTTTTTCGTATTTTAGGCTGTCGAAAAAATTCGGGATTTACGAGGTATTTATTGAGTAATCCGAAAAACTCCGATCATGAAACATTATTTGAGCAAATATTTGATTTTTTTCTTTATTTTAATATAGATGGAAATTCAAAGAAGAACAATGAAATTTAAAAGTGAAACGAAAAGGTAACACGATACGAATTGTACGCGGAAGATTAACACGTTTAACGCGGCGGACTATAAATATTCATGTGTACGTACGTTCTTCTTTCTATCGGAGTTTAAAATTTAAAGTTCGCAAGTTAATTGATATGTAAATTGAAAAATCTAATTTCGCGTTTCGCGTTATAGATATAAATAGAAAAGTCGGGAATTCAAACTGTGGCCTATTTAACAAGAGTTGTGGAATTAAGGCTATAAACAGAGAGAATTCATGGGATATATATATTCTCGAGTGAAATTTCAGAGTATTAAGAGACGAGAAAAAACACGGTTCGATTGGGACAGGCGCGAAAGTTCAGTGACCAGTGTTTTCAAAGAAGAAACTCGCTCGCCTCCAATTACCGCGTTCGAGAACCCGTTTTCGCGTCTGCATAATTCATGAGCTCCGGAAGCGGGCCACCGTATAAATCCCAAAATTCCGATAGCTCGTTTTCCCGCAACGTTATTCGAATTCTATGGGAAGAAAAAAACGTAACGATAGAAATTCCAGCTCGCTTAATAAAAAAGGAGGGAAATAAGAGAAAGTAGGAAAAGATTAGAATTTCGTCTGTCAATGAGTAACAGATGCAAATAAATAAATTTAGGTAACAGTAATTCTTTCATTTAGAATCTCCTATCGTGTTCTATTTGCGTAGACTATACTATATTTATATTTAGAAAGATTGAGATAAAAACTGCACGACTTGTACTCCAGTACGATTCGTCTCACTGAAAGAACTGAACCCAGAAACAACTGTTCTGACTAGAAAGTGAAGACGACATTTTTGCCATAAAATTTTATCGATATGCAAACATTTGAATCGATACAAAACAAATCACAGGCAACGCCACGCCTACTCGAGGCCCACGCCACGCCCCCTTACGAATCACGTGACTCAAATCAACCAATCGCTAATTTTCGTTGCATTAGCGTTGCACCTGAGGCCCGATTTTCTAGGTTACCCCCGCTAAAATTTTCAGTGATAAAAAAATAATTAGTAGTATCAAGAGATTAAAATTACAAGGAGTAACAAAGGCTTGGTTAATTTTTAACTTCGTGACTGCATTAGTTTCTAATTAAGCCACGTCTTACTTACTGCTATAATTATAGTTATGCCGCAGTTATTCAGTCAGATTCTTGCGAGTAGACCGTAGATTCTTGTTTCAAATTTTACGACTGTTTCTTAGAAAGTAAATTTCCTTTACACCCACTAAATTACATTACGCGTATCCTGTATGTCCTTGCACAATTAAATTCCCCATGAATGCCTAAGCATCCGCAATCTACTCGCGTACAATACAGGCACACATTTCAGTTTTCAAAATTCATCGAACACAACAAAGTTCCACAAATAGGCTAAAACTAAAATACACCAAGAAACATAAGAAAAAAAAAGAACAAAATAAGAGGAAATTAATTCCCAGATCAAACAGAATTCTAAAACACTCCCGGCGACACTGTCTCAATTCTGTACTCCCCCGTACGCAAAGTAATTTCTTTTTCATCCTTTTTTTTCTTCTAGCCGTGCAATTAGTCCGACGAGGGGTTAGGGGGATCGCGGCGGGGCAAAGGTCCCTTATTAACCATTTCGTTGTTATCGTTATTGTAGCCGCGCCACAATTTCGGCAGAATTACACGGAGCCTACTTTATTTTAATTATTCTTTTATACGAGCCGCTACGCGGTACCATTCGCGGTCGCGACCGTAGAAAAAGCAAAAGGGACGCGCACCACCACCAGCGGGTGTAGACGAAAGAGGGGAGGGGCTGGGGCACGAGAGGTGGTGGAGGAACGACGAGCAGGGTGAGAGTCTACGAGAGAAAGGAAGAAAAACTGGCCGGCGGCGCGGCGACGCCTTTTATTTTCGTTGTTGCGCGGGCAGCGCCGCGTGTACGCGACCGTTTCCAGCAGAATTCAGGGATCCGCGCGCCGCTGTGGCCGGCATTTATTGCGGCCACCCCCAAGGGTGCATTTATATTCATAAGCATAATGGGGCATCGTGACGTATACGGTCGCGGCACGCTCCAACTCCGTCCCTTCGCTCTTTCATCATTATTAATTCCACGGGGCCCCGTTGCCTCCCTCGAATTCGCCTCTGCCTTCGCATTCTCCGCCTTCGACCCTCCGCAGCCACCGTCTACCGCCTTCGAACACACTGTGTGTTCGACCGTCTGGCTCCGACTTTGGCTCTGCCACGACGGGGGTGGGAATCTTACGAAATGAAAATTGGTAGTTATATCGACGACGTTGATTGAACTCGCTGCAGCGAATTATATATATATATATATATATTTTTCTTTCTCTTTGCGACAGATTGAAATTTACTGGAACTGGTTTGAAAATGTCACATTGCGTTTGCGCAATTTTTGGGTGAATTTCAACGACGGTAACGACGCTCTCCGATGTTTTTTCAACGTTCTTTTTTACTTTGTTTTATTGGACTCGCCGTTTAGTAATAAACATTATTATTCTTCGGTAACATTGGTCATCGTGGCAGGCAATATGTTAAAAAAGTAAAAGTCTTGAAATCCGTAAGATGTAGTCCTCGAATCAGTAATCAGTCAAGTATTTTTCACTTAAAACAGTTCGGATGATGATCGAGCGTAAATTTTTAAATGAAATACTCTAATATAAAAGTGCAATATACAAATTCTATATAAATTCTACGTAAGAGAACAAATATAAAATATGATATTAGAGTAAATTTTAAAACTCTCTGCAAGAATGGAAAAAAAGTGAAACGAGCATTCCAACGCAGTTCTCCTCCGCAGTTAAACGGTCGTTTTAAAACACTGAGCGACATTAAGATTCCCATGGCGATTGCAAGCTTTTTGCCCCTCTCTATTTACGACTTCACGACCAACGTCTCTCGATCCATCCCTGCGGCTGCTTCTCGATCTGTGTGCGCCTCGCCGCGCCGCCACTTCACCGCCGCCCCCTTTAAGCTTCGCTCGCCGATCTATCCTATGCTCGGTTCGTCGTCAGCTGGCAGACTTTGCGTTTATTAGCTTTACAGCTCCCTGGCTCCTGTTGGCTGTCGCGTAACGATGCCGGCGGAGAGTCGTTCGCCCCGGAGGAGAGCGTTCTAATCGATATGCGATGCCGTGTGTTGCATGCAAACCGCGGCACCGTTGCGTCAAGTACGCGAGAGGGATGCACTATCAAGCCCACTCGGCAAATGGCCGACCTATTATCGACTTTGCGTATGTACCGAGTCTCTTTTTCTCAACCAAAAAAGAAAAGGGAAAAAAGAACACTATCTCCTCCGAGAAAAAGAGGCTGCTGGAATTCCGGGCACGTTTTTCTCTTGGTACCCTGGTCTCGCAAAAACACGGGACGAGACTTGGTAAGGGGTCGCAACTGGATCGTAGATTCGAATTCTCCGTTTGCGTTACGTTGCTCTCTTCAAGTCAGCCCGGCGTTAATTATTGTCGGCCGTGGATATTCGCGGATTAATCTGCTGGACAATTTTTCCTGGACGTTACACCGCACTTAATTTGGAGGAGGGGGGTGGAGGGGGGGATTTATTTTATTAAAGGTGCAAGGATGAAAAATTAAAAATGAAACGGACCGACGAGATTCGGGCACGGGAGAGATTAAAATTAAAAAAGATCGCGAATTACAAATGAAAAATTAAAAATGGAAGATTGAAATCACGCTCTGCGCGCTCCAAAATATTTTCTCTCTCTTCTTTTTTTTTTTGGTTTTTCGCCACCCAGCGTGGCGAGATTTGGATGTTAATGGGTTGTTGCATACGCGTGATTCGACACGCGAACGCCCGTTGAGAGTGTGTTGCTCGCGAGCGAAGAAGAGCTCGCTCTGACAGCGAAGCGTCCGATGGAATTCTCTTCTCTTTGTTCGCGATCCGATAATGAAAAACAGAGTTATTGGACTTCTGGCTATGCTTTGACACCTTTGAATGAATATTACACGTTTGGCGACTGACGGAGGCAACGAGGAACGCGGCTGCGAATGAAATTACGCGTGAAATACCGACGCGGCTAGCTGAATTTGGTCGCGTGATTTTCCCGAAATTCGCTCCGTTTAGTCGAAAACAGTCTGAGCGAGAGAGAAAGAGAGAGAATGATCATTTTTTTCACTATAATTGATGACACGTTTCGATAAAAATTAATAATGCTGCGATTTCGCTTAATTAAAATTATCGTTGCAGTGTACTCTACAGATTATCTGGGAAATGATTATCTCGTACAAGTTGTTGCTAAAATTTTACGAAATCGTGAGAAATTATTCATAGCGACTGACTGAAATTGCACGTCGTATAAATTCAGTCAATAAGGAATTATTCACGATAATTGACGTCAAAAGTTAATAGTAAATGTTGCGACTTCGTTCGATTAAAATTATTGTTGCAAGTGCGTTATTATCTCGGAAGTGATTGTTTAAATTGTTACTAAAATTTTACGTCACGCGAAATTATGAGAGATTGTTCACGATAACCGACGACACGTTTCAGTACAAATTAATAGTTTGATGATTGCCATTGCAACATATTCTGTAATACGTACCTTGGAAATGATTGTTACGTCTTACAAAACCGCGGAAAGTTATGCAGAATAATATGCATCATTTTCATTCTAAGAAATCAGTTAAAGAGAATTGTAGATTATTTCGAGGAATAATTAATCACGTTTTTTAACCGTCCACGTTTCTTGTAATTGCAGAAAAATAGAAGATTATATTACCTTTAAGAATTTATATAATAATGAAAGCTAAGAAATAGAAATTTACATTCATTTTCAACTGCGAGAATAATTCCAATTCACTTCAATCCCCGAATATACGTAGTAATGATTAAAAAGATGATTAAAAGTAATTCGTAATTACCGTTTTCAATTCATATTATGTTCGATCATTTCTAAATCTTTGCTACACTACAATTTCTTTCACTGAAATAAAAAAAGCTTCAGCCTTTAAAAGTACGTGATAAGAATTTAGAGATAAAAATTCACAACTCCAAAATTTATAATCATCACCACCAATTCGTACTAATTTTCAAACCCCCTTTCGAAGAAACTAAGAAATTTCTTTTTGTTTCTCTGCCTCGTCGCGAGAGATCGCATTTTTTATCGAAAGCAGAATCAGAAACACGAGCAACCATTAATTACGTTTCCTTCGACCCGTCGTAAAATGAATAACCCATGGACGAAGAAAATTTCAACGAATCGCGCGTGCTTGTCTGTTGCAGTCTGCAGTCAATTTAGCAGAGGGGTGTTCTCCATGCTGGGCGCCGTGAGTCCGGATTCGTTCGACACCCTCCATTCTTACAGCAACACGTTTCAGATGCCTTTCGTGACGCCCTGGTTTCCCGAGAAGGTAAATAGCGCGATCTACCCAGCCTGGCTAAATAAAAACTTATAATACCGCCGAAGGGGAAAAAAACTCGCCGATATTTATTCTTATCTTGCCAACCCCCTATACATATGTGTGTGTGTGTGTGTGTGCACGTGTGTGTGTGTATCTGCTTATTTTCACTTATCGGCCTTCGACGTTTTATTTTTATCGCCTTTGCCGGGGCTCACCTGCGCCGATAAAAAAGTTAACGCGAGCTTACGTTCAGCAAGTTTTATTAGCGGGAAATGTCTTTCTTACGGCGTATATATATATATATATATATATATATTATATACAATTTGATCGGGGGATTTCGATGAAAATGGAGCCGCGCTTTTAGCGAGCGAACCGTGGAGATAAGTGAAATTGACGGATTAATTTCTCCGATTTAAATTTCTCTGAATTAAAATCGGGATTAATCGTTCGCTCGGGTGATTACTTTTTAATTTGTTAAATTGCTTTGATTAAATTTTTTTAATTGTTTCGTATGAATGATAATCCCCGGGGGATATTTCCAGTTTCTGGAGGAGATGGGAGCGAATTGCTTTTTAATCCGTTTAATTGCTTTGGTTATATTTTTTTTACTTATTTAGCGCGAGGAATAATTCTCTACTTTGGAGTATCTAATTTCTACGATTCGAGGCACTGTATATATATATATTTCTAGCTGGGAGTATTTTTCCAAATCACTTAAAATCACGCTTTCACGCTTGAAGAGACGATTCTTCAATTTCATCGCAGACTAAAATTCGTCGAAAACGAGGAAACGTTCTGCTGCGAGAGAGAGAGAGAGAGAGAGAATTATGAGTAGTGTCACGTAATATAAACACGTAATATAACCGTAGTGTCAAAGAACGCGAATAACACGCCTAACTTTAAAACACCAACAATTTAATTCAACTGAAACCCCAACTTAAACACCTTTTCTCCTTGCTTTTTCAAGCAATCTCGTTAAACTCCTTAACTGCCGCACGTACATACGCGAGTACATACTCGCGTTGACGTGCGCTAAATTCCTAGAAATTCCCGCGAGTTTATCCTCGTAGCGATCATCGAGCCACCCACCCAGTCAAACCAGTTTCACTTTCATTTTTTTCCCTCTCTCTTTCCTCCTCGAATACGCAAACGTCACGAGGATTTATCTGCGCAGGTATTCCCCGTATTAATTTATCCGGCAAAAGTAGACTCTATACTTTCTGGTCGCTGAATCGGGCGGGTCTATGATCCTATATCGGATGACACGATGAAAGGTTGATACAGTATTTCCGTTATCCGTGAAAATTTGATATCGTGGAAATAAAATGTAGAATGTAATTGGGCTGCCTGTGTAAATACAATGGATCGAAAACGTATTGGCACATCTAATTTTTAGGTTAGGTTTTATCTTTATGAAGGTAAATGACATACCAGCAAAATCTGTTTCTGTAAATAGTTCACTGCGTAGAGAAATAATGAGTAGAAATTTCCAATAATGAGTTGTATAATGATAATATGAGAATTATAAAAATTCTAGAGTCAAAGAAGTGCTTAATTTTTATTCAATGGCGGCATGTTGTCAGAAAACTTACAAAATATTCCTTTATAAATATTGGAAACATTATTACGCGACAATATTAGAAAAGAACCATTAAAAATATTTTGTATTCTGTTATTCAATAACTTGTCGATCCTCGAATTTTTATATTACTCGTATCGTACAATTTTTTATTTTCACAAAAACACTGCAAAGAAATACTTTTCTGGCCCCAGTGTACCTTCGCACGGTGTGTTCGAAGCGATTCGAAATGTCACTAGGCGCAGATCCACAAAAAAAAAGGAGCAATAGAGCGATACGCGTTACCATGCGCGAGGAAATTCGCGTCGAGATCGATAGAGATTCATCGCGATGGTCGATAATTGCCGCAGCTCGTGGACGGAGATTGTTCAATCGGCATACACCCTCGTTCGCAATCGGCACACGCGCACCTCCCCATGGATACAATTTACCCATAAGTACATAAATATGTATGGGGTGTGTACAAACATATTACGATTTGAATTTCGGAATGAATTGGACCGGTCGAAAATTTATTTGCCGAATCGCGCGACCGACGGTGTATTTATCGGGTGGTGGCTGTGGTAGCGCCACTGATATCGCGCGACCATATTGGATGAATGGCGGCCCCGTATATTCCGATGCCAGGACGTAAGTGTGCCGTTTTTATCTGGCCGTGTGTTTCGATATGTACGTACGTACGTGTACGCTGTAAGTACGCACGAGTACGCAGTAACGAACGTCCATGTCGTTTAAATGCTAATCGCGTGGTAATGCTAATTCGAAAGCCTCGCTTTTTTCCCGCTCCTCTTCCTCCTTCGTTCTGCCCATCCTTTCTCCCAGTTTCTCGACGCTACCCTCGACCGGTCAATTACGGTTCGCGAGAGAGGAACGATTTATTTGATAAGGACAGATCTCTTTCAATTTCCACTGATCCTTTTCGTCCACAGTGGCTCGCGAAAGTATTTCAGCAAATACCACATTTGAGAATTTTACCCAGTTATTGCATGATTACGTCGATGAAATTTGAAATCAATCTGAAGATGCGTACGTGTTTCTGCAGGATTCATACTTTTACATGTTTTGGAGGAATAAAAAAGGATAATTTATTGGAAATCAATTTCCAATGGAAATTTGAGAGATTTACACAGAATGACGGATTTTTAAAAGTTTGAATTTCACGATTTCTCGTGAAATATATTTTTATTGTATTTATTGTAAATTTCTTTCACGTTAATTTCTCTAGATAGAAGTTTTACAATAGTTCGAATAGTCAAGTATACAACGCTTATCAGAAACGATTCCATCGAACATTCAAAGACTTTTACAATTTTCTTGTACTCAACATTTTGCATTTGTACATTTGCATTTTTACATCTACAAACTCCAGGTCATTTCCACACGTTTTTCAGATTTGTTTCAGAATATTTGCCGACATTATCCAGATATTATTATGATGCTGAATTATATAATCGAAATATTTCGTACTCTACGACTTTCGCGAGCAACTGTACGATGCAATTTTCTGTTGGTGTACGATAAATCAGCGACGTTTCTTCCTATTATATTTCCTTCTTCTTTTTCTGTCTCTTCGCAAGGATTTGAGGATTATTCTGTTACGGTGGATATTGGATGACCGAAAGTTGCTTTTGTGCTTATCTCGGGAAACTTTAATGGCTGACTATGGTCACTTTTAGAAGGGAGAAATCTCAAAATGCAACTCTGACCTTTTTACGAGACATGGTAGTGCTTGAAAAATTGATGCTAATGGTATACGATTTCTAATGGTAGATGGTACAATAATTTACGAAATATTTCCCCATAGTATTATCGATTTTGAAGCTGTGCTGTTGATCGAAAAGAAAATTTATGAAATTTATTATGTCAGTGTTAGAGCTTCTTTCTGTCCACCGTGGAAAGACTGGCAAAATATATTATAATATATTACAGTGATATATTGTAATTGATTTTTAAAAATCATTATACACGAAGATTTGCTGTTTATTCTCAAATCATTTAATTTTTTCAATTGAAAAAAATTCCTTTAAACTTCCAACATTAATGGAAATAGTAACATCTGAATAAATAAATATACTACCAATATGCAATTTCATGGAATGTTAATTAATTCTATGAACCAATATATAATTTAATGGCCTAACAACACTCCCTTTTTTGTAAATTTCTAAGTACTTTTTTACACGTAACACAATGACCATTGTACCAATTATAATGTACGCACTACTAGAATATTGCGAATGTTTATGCAATTTTTTATTATTAAATATCGTAATAAAACACTTTACTCTTTTAATGTGCATTTTCTAGATACATATTACGCTGAGCATTTAATTTCCTAAAAATGCATGAACATTCACAGTCTAGTTACAAGGCATTCGTATACTTGTTGCATAATGGTAACACTGAAGAATCTATCATTCTTCTTGAACACAAAGGGGACCCCGAACGATCGGAGCGTGATTCGCTTAAGTCAGTATTTCAAAAGGGGTGGGAAAGAAGCTTGAGAAACGGCGTAACGTCGCGTGAGCGGGAAAAGCTTCACCTAGAAAAAATATTTTCAGTTTTACATTTACACCGGTGTAGACTTCGTTTACTCCGATCCTCCACCCAAATCGAACGAAATGTGAAAGCCGAAAGCGCATAAACACACGTGTGTCCACGCTACGCTGTTCCAGGTTCTGACACCGTCCTCCGGTCTCCTGGATTTCGCTATAAGTATGCGCCCGGATTATCATCGCGCTATCATCGACACGGTGCGGTATTACGGCTGGAAGAAAATCATCTACCTCTACGACTCCCACGACGGTAAGTCGCCGATCTTCTCTCATGCATTTCTCATTTTACAACGCGCGCCGATAGGCCGCGCGCGGATCCTCCTGCTCCTCCTCCTCTCGTTGTACACCGAGACAGTGTTCCTATTTTTATTGCGCTCGCTAAGGATCCGCTCTTGGTCCCCAGTGGCCATTGGCTCGGTACACCGGGAAATCGACGACCGGGAAAATCGTCGTCGTCGGTTCAACGTTTGAATCGTAATCGCGGAATGGTAATGGACACGCCGGCGGAACAAGAGAGTTTCTTGACTCGTCTGCTTTTATCGCGGGGGAGGATTGAGGTTAGCCGTCGTGCGCATTTGCTTCGGGTTGGGAAGTCTCGCTCTTGTAACTGCGGATTTTCATCTGTTTTTCGCGGAATGTTTGAGCTTTGTACTACAAATTTATACTCTTGAAACGTTATTTTTTTATGTGCTGAATGTGTTATAAAAAACACTATTCTTTGAGTGTTATGTGTGTATATATATGTATATATATGTTGCATTCTAAATCATTTTACACTTTAAATCTTCTTATAAATTTATAATAGATGAAAACATACAAAACACTGCTTTCACTTCGCAGGTGAAACACTTTGCATTTCCCAATATTTGGAACTAGATTCGCGAAAAAAATGAAATTGCACGAATACCCGCGATCCAGAGATCAATCGTGTTAATCACGTCACTTGCGATTTGGTCATGTTTTTGAATTTAATTATATCGAGAGTCAAATTAATAATAAGAATTGAAAAGATAAACGAGAGAACATCGAAACTGTTAGATTAATAACCATATAAATTTGCAATTTATATTATAATGAGATTTATAATTTATATTATTAAAATATGTGAGTATAATTTATGGAAAATGTGCAAAAAAACGGAGAGAATGTATACGGGTAATATGTTAAAAGGCACGATTATGATTCGATGATCTTTTGCTCTCTGTTACACTTGGAATTTATAATTGCAAAGACAAAATTACGTGGAAACGTATAATAATAAAGTAATGAAACATGGATTTTATGCATTTATGCATTTATGCATTCACTGAAGGTTTAAATGTACAGGAATGTTCAGAGTGTGTGCAACGTACAAAAATACGCTCGTACTTGATAAAACAAATTGCTTGCCATAATATCATGCAAAAATTACATTTTCATTATTAAATTGCGTTATATCTTTTGTTATTATACATTAAATTGTATCTTCATATATTATCATACATTAAATTATATTTTCTGAACACACTCCAAACTTTCGAATCTTGAAAGAAGATGAAGAGGAAACACTCAAATATGGAAGTTCGAGTACTTCCGAATTTAAATATTCCGGGGAATGTCCAAACGAGGCTTGAATTAAAATATTTCAATTGAAGATTTCTTGAAGTTTTTGAAGCATCGCAGGACAGCAAGAAAGTTGTCAGAGGTTGAATCGTTTGAAAGTGCTGAATTGATTTCTTTTGAAGCTCGTGCCCTATTTTATTCAAAGTTTTATGCTAAAATCAATTTCTTTTTTTTTCACGTTTCATCAAATACTGTTGAAGATACGTTCAGAGTATCTCATGTAGATCGAAGAGACCTTGAAAATTAAAATTGATTCGCGACAAAGGCAGGAATTTGACTTTACCAGCGACATAATCGCTATTATAGGTTTCTTCGTCTTTTATTTACAACGCGAAACAATGTCGCTGATAACACGTTTATTAGCGCCGTAAATATTGAATGACCATGGCCGATCCTTAGCGCGTGCACGGAAGGGAAATCCATTTGCATGCTCGATTGCGAGCACCGTGTTAATTTTAATTTCATAGCGACACGGTCTAGTAGTTCGTGAAAATGGGATTTTTTTTTTTTATCTCCGCCGTGATTCAGTATGCAAACGAAAATGTGGGCGACATTGAGTCGGGACAAGCCAGAAACCATGACGGTGTAATAATCTGTGGCATTTTTCGCGGTTTACGTGATCCGGCATTCTCGCAAGGTGCACGCCTGTACAAGCGTCGAACCGATATAAAAATTCATCGACGGCATTGAGCTCGAATTAGTTTGATATTCAAAGTGAAAACTTTTAATGGAAAAATCCTTGGACCACGCTATTCTCGTCAAGGATATCCATCCTTCCAACGATCACGCGCGTAACTAATAATTACTACCCACGATTGTCACGTAGGATCTTGTCAACTGCTGAAATGGATGAATGAATAAGAATATTTTTTTTTAATTTCTTTTTAATCTCTCTCGTTTCGAATCTCTGCCTCGGTTGGTTATAACCTGCAAATAGACGAGAAATATTCAAAGTTTATTACTTAGTAGCTGAAAAAAATTTTTATTCACATTTAATTTTTATCACTGAAAGTGATTTTAGCGGGGGTAACCCAGAAAATCGGGCCTCTTCAGGTGCAACGCTGATGCAACGAAAATTAGCGATTGGTTGATTTGGGTCACGTGATTCGCGAGGGGACGTGACGTAGACCTCGAGTAGGAATGGCGTTGTCTGGTACTGAGCGATCGTGCCTGTAATTTGTTTTCTATCGATTCAAATGTTTGCATCCTTGTTTCTGGAAGTATGAAATTGCACGGACATGTGCAGGAATTTGTAAAAATTTACAGAGACAGCACTTAGAAAAGTTATTTCTTTAAAGTGGAAAAAGTTCTTCATAACCTGTCAGATTTATTACGTGTGTCACGACGTATAAGTACAATAAACGATATTTGTACTTTCGCAAATTCTTATTTGCATTCATTGCTATTATATAATACGATTAATTTTACGATTGTCTAGTTTTATTCACTTCTTTACTACATCCGTTCTCTGGTATAAAAATAATAGAGATACGAATACACTATTTCACGTGATAAACGAGTTTTATTTATATCACTATCAATATCAAGGTACGGATATGTATTACATCACTTCATAAATAACGTCGCGTCTACGTACATAACTCCAGAATACTGAAAAATGAAGTTTATCGCGTCTATCGATGAATAACGTCTCATTTATTAATCTCCCTATATTTCAACTCTTCAATAATTTCTAAACTTCTCTACGCAAACATTATTAAGATTTTAACGCAAAATATTCTTATTTCTTCAGACGAATAAAAATTATTTATATATGGCTTAATTTACCATTGTCAATTATTATAATTATTGTTAAAATTATCTATTGTTGCAAAATTCCTTTTATAATACATTACTATTTATCATTTCTACGATTTTTACTATTTTCATTATTTTTAACCCCCCTCTGATCGCTACTTGTCGCGTGATTTCACCCATAAAGTTCAAACTACAAATTTTACGTTTTTATTCCAATGCCGCTTTACATTCTCCCTGGACGAGGAACCATAAAGCTACCACGCGAGACGCGCAGAACGTGCAAACGTTCGACAAGGAGTATCTAAAATCCCGTATTCGCGAGCGATCGCGGTTTTTCCCAGATTCAAATAGGCATATCTGATCGTCTGATCAGAAAAAACGGCTGGATAAACGACTTTGGAATGAAAGACCTTTGGTATTTAACAATCAGGCCGTCGCAGTATTTAACACGCAGGCGTTTCAAATACAGAGCGCTCCAAATTTGAACGTCAAATCTTCGAGAGCGTATAAGCTGACTGACAAACTAAGAAAAAAGAAAGTTCTTTGCAATTTTCTCTAAAATGGATCTTTAAAACACTTTCTTCCTTGGTTTATCGACGTTGAAGTTTTGGGACTTAATTTAATTTTGAGACACCCTGTATAAGCTGTTTTACCTTCAGTTTCAATTGCAATTGAGATTTTCTACAATGTCCTACAATTTCCTAGATGAAAAATCATCGACATTTCGTACAATCGTTTTAAAATCATTGGCCTCGTTTCGAAGCCTGAAATCTCTATTTTGCCAGCCTTGAGTTCTTTTCCTTCCAAAGATATTTCTACATCATGCAGAAAGTGGAAAATGAAGGACACTTTTGTCGTCGAAAATTCAAGAAAATCACGGAAAAATTTCTCTCGTTACTCTCGTAATCCTCGAGATTAAGTTCCCCTTTTACGTTCAACTCTTTGAAATTTGTTGCACAATTTCTCGTCTCCGTTTCATCGAACCTCGAACATCGGAGTTGAACGACAGAAATTCAAGAAACCGAAAAAAATGCTCAAAGTCCGTTAAAACGGCGGCAAAAAAATCGCACAACGAGTTTTCAAAGACTGCAAAGAGGGAATTTCATGGCGAGTCTGGTCGCGAGAAAGATCCTTTAATGTTTCGCAGAGGCATCAGAATTTTTACAATTTTTCGAGAAACGGAAATATCCCTGCTCTTTCGCTCGCTGCGCGACGCAAAAAACGTCTTTGAAAAGCAACGAACTGGGCGAGGCCGTCAAAGTGGAGTCTTTACACTTGAAAACGAGGTCAATTGGATTGTCGTGCGACTTTTTTCCTCTAAATCGCAACAGTTTGGAAAAACGTACGACGCACAATTTTTTTCTCCCTCTTTTTGCTCGTCTCCGTTGTGACAAACTATGTCTGCGCCACTCGGCATTACCGACTTCATTCAAGCGAAAGTTGCTAACGCGCGCTTTTGATTCAAACATTCGCATACGCTCGCAAACATTCGCACACGCGTCCCGCGAGGAAATAACTTTGCCTTGGAAGGTCAGTCCGGCTAACGTACGTACGTAGGAGAAATATAATACATTCAAGGAGAACGTTTTACTCTTTCCTCTTACTTTTGCTACTCGCGTGAACCGTCTATCGCGGCGCGATTTCGCCCGACCGTACAACTCGGGCGATTACGCGTGTTTACAACGTTGCACGTCGAAAGTTCGGCGACATTCGCGACACTTGCGTCACTGTTGCGCGCAGTTGTGCGTGTGACGCTCAAAGGTTCGCAAAATTTCCCAGCACCGACGGCGAATAAATATTCTAATTATTGCGTACACGTTGACGTTCATTGCTGCGGGAGTTTGACAGCGTTTGAGATATTTCAAGCGTTGAAATTGTACAACGAAATACAATACTCGCGTTCATAATTTGCGAGCGTTAATGTATTATTGCGAATTTGTCTTCGTTGCGTCGCGTGGATTAAAAAGGGAAAGAAAGGAAAAAATATTGCGCTCCTGCTTGGATTGGCAATAACGATAAGAATGGAGCGCGGAAGGAGTGTCACGCCGTAATTTCCTTGTGATTTATCACGTGAAAATTATTGTACTTCTATTTCTCTTTCATTCAGCGACGATACGCTCGTTCAAATGCTAATGATACCGCTCTCAGTCGCAACGAGATAATCGGTCCTCCGCGTCTTCTCGCTCGGATGTTCCTCCTGACGAGTTCTCAACTTCATTATCCTCGCGATCGATGGCAATCGCGCGTAATCAGAAAAATCGTTCTTCAAATCTTGCGCAAGCGAGAACATTACGTCGCCTCTTCAGCGTTATTACCTCGTTCATTGTCGAATGACGGAGCGCGTCCAATCAACATCTCGGTTTAATCTGTCAACATCCGTTCGATCATCATTCTTGCAATCGTTGCCCACTCGTGGCATTTAAACGCATCGAATCGACGCACACGATCACGCACGTCGAATCACACCGTAGACGAGTAACGTATCAGAAAATCTCCGTCATGTCCCTTTAATAGCTCAGCTGTGCGAATCGTCAGTCCTTCTGCGCTCGGTTTTAATTTGAATGAACGCAAATTTTGGAGAGAAGGAAAAAATTTACGACACTTTACGCGTGACTTGCTGTGTAAATTCTCTAGTAAGACGTCGTGGTGTGTAAGTCATTATGCGCGAATTACCACATTAACGTAATTATCACGAGCGCGAGCGTAACACGATTACACACGATTACATATGATTGATCATTCACACGCACGCGTGAAATTCGCAGATTCTTCTCCCTTCCGAGGAAGAAATCGCAATCTCGGAACGTCTCCGGCTCTGCCGCAGTTAACGATCGAAACTCCTTTCGAACACGGGTGAGGGGGAGGGGGGGGGGGGGGTTGAGAGAATTTAATTACTTAACGAAGGCTGGTGGAACGGTCGTTCGACTGAAACGATTAATCACCGACTGTCCCGTGGCCGGTTACCATGCCTTGCCGGTTTCCGTTTTGTTATGACTCGGTCACGCGCCCGTCCCGCTTGCACGGCTATTTAGGATTCCGAGCAATTGCTCTTCTTCGACGGACGAACGATAAGAACGGTCATCCCGCGAACCCCATCGGGGGTTTAATTACCGAATGCAAATGTAAATATACTTTAGGGACCCGTCGCAGCCACCCTTTACACGCGAACTGCGCTGCTATCTGTCCTGTGTTTCTTCTCTCTGTCTTCCTCCGCCCGCGTCTGTACGTCTGTCTCTCTCCGTTGCTATCGCGATCGTCCTTTGCAGCTTGCCCTTCGCCCTCGATTTCAGGCTGCATAACGTCGTACGACGCGATCTTGCCCGATTAGTGCTCGAAAACGTTAACGGGAAGGGGTAGCGGCAGGAAATTGCACGCGTGAATTGTGAGGCTTTAGCCTAGATTTATTGCTCTCGTTCCTTTTTCTTTTTTTTTCTTTTTTTTTTGGTCTCCTTTTTGCCTGTCTAAAGCTACAGGACGATAGCTTTAGACGTATTGCAAATTGGAGAGGGACGAGACAGAAATAAAGAGAAATATATTCGGGTCGGTGATAAGATTTTTGAAAACGGTAGAGTGATTTTTAAACGTTCGCGGGGGTTTTGATTGAAGCTCGACTGATTGAAGCGCGATTTGATTTCGAACGGTTTGAGGAAAGGAGAAGGGATTTTTAGCATTCTGATCCGCTAATGAAGAAACAACATCCGATTTAATTGCGTTTGCTCGTAATGTGTACTTTGTGCTTTAATTAGACCAAATTATGTGTTTTGCAATCCAAATTGTTGCCTAAAATATAATATTGCGTGCACAGTGTAATCATTGAAAATGGATACATTCGTACATCTCGTAATTCCATAATTGGTCGCGTTACTGGATCGAAATATAAAAATGCCGTTTAATTATGAACAGCTTGCGGATCGGGAGGCAAGTAATTGAATACGAACTGTTTGAAATAAAATATCGAATATTACTCGTATCGATGCGACAACGTATTTGACGCGATATCGTTGAAATTTGAGTTTCAAATGGTGAACGATTTTATTAGCATAGATTATTGCGGAATATTCTCATTTCACGTTTTTTTAATTCAACCGACGGTTAATTGCTAATACGCACGTTTGTATCTACGGGTATTTGATGCAGCGATCGACAAATCCATCCAAGTGTTTAACGTATATAATAATCTTACCCAGGATTCGACTGCTCGATCAAACAAATTTGCACGTGTCAATTATCTCTCTTACTCCGCGCAAACTTGTGACTCTTATCTTTATCTTTATCAATAACGCGACTCCAACAAGTCGAACAACTATTTAAAATACATGCGCGTTAATCGATCAATAGCGCGAAATCTATCTAAAACGAGTCGTCAACAAATTTCAAACAATTTCAAGCCAGTGCAAAGTAGAAATTTAAAGAAACAAAATTCTCGTCGTGGAATTCCTAATTGGTTTGAATAAATTTCTGGCGATTAAAATCTTCTCCCCCAGAATCTCCAATTAGCCCTTGAAGAATTCCTCTATGAATAAAGTCTTTCTTTACGCCGGAGAGATACACGGGGAGGAAATTTTTAATAAATAAAATTCCCATCCGGCTCAAACGCAACTTTTCTCGACTTGGGCAGAATTCTCGACTGATTCGGCCCAAGACGAAATTATTAATTTACGACGGAACGTATCCAATTTGCATAGATTTCCTCGTTCCTATCGCTATTTATAAATCTGTCCTGGGATTTCACAGGATCTCTCAAATATATTTTTGTTTCATCAATATGACATCGTGATTTTATAGCCTTTTCTCTTTCTTTTATATATATTATAGGTATGTGGGTTGTATATAGGTATAGCTGCTTTATATATATAATATATAAAATATAATAATATAAATACAAATATAAGTATTCTATATATATATATTATAGGTATGTGGGTGGTATATAGGTACAGCTATTTTATATATATTATATATAAAATATAATAATATAAATAAATATTTATAATATAATAATATAAATAAAAATATAAATATTTCGTATATAATAATATAAATAAAAATATATTTTTGTTTCATCAATATGACATCGTGATTTTATAGCCTTTTCATACAAATATTTTGTATATATATTATATATATATTATTTTATATATATATTATAGCTATGTGGGTGGTATATAGGTATAGCTATTTTATATATATAATAAGTATCTGTTTGTGTTAACACTAGAACTACCGACGATCAAAGCATAAAATTTCCACCAGAGACATCGAAGACAAACAAATAGAGAAACTTTATGATACAACGAAGTATACAATCTTCTATTCGTACATTTTACGAAAAATGATTTAAATCTTTAAAAGTACACTTCGCGTCTACAAAACGTCCAACAAAAATTATAATAAATTGATCATTTCGATCACTTTGGTAGTCTAGTGTTGACGAGTAACTTGGCATCGTCGGATTTTTCGAACGTTTCTTCGTCCCCATAATTTAAAGCGCCGTGTTTGAAATACCATCGCTAGAAGCGGTTTGCACTTCTCCAATTAATTCATACGCGTTCCCTGCGAATGACGTCAAAATAGCGTTACGCCACTTATACGCCACAGGAATGCAAACAACCTTGCCAATTGGCATTATCCGCGGCGAGCGCAAACAGTTTAAAAAGTTTAGTTAAAACGCAATTCCGAACTTTCCAGCGAAACATCGCGAGAGATCTCCCGCTTCTTCCCTCCGCTCGAGCAACATGTGCCACGAAAACGAAACACGTTTCTATCGTGGTCGAGATCCTTCAAGATTCAAGGCCACCGAGTTAGCTCAGCTTCACTTTTTCTTTTCCCTTTGGCCCCGGCGCGGAAAAAGAAACGTGTTTGGCAAAGGCCAGAAAGAGAGAGAGAGAGAGAAAGAGAGAGAGAAAGGCAAAGACAAAGAAAGAAAGGGAGGCAGCGTTCCACGTGAAAATCGTTGAAGATTGTTGATAGAGCCCGCGCGAGACGCGAAACAATATCCCCGAGTATTTTTATTTTACTCGCGACGAGCACGCGTGTGATTGTTTGAACTGTGTCCGTCGGACTGATTATTTCGAAAGGATCGTCAAGTGATCGGCATCGATACCGATCTTCGTCGTTCTCTCGTACGGAGAGAGATGGTGTGCATTTTCGTCGAGCTGAGTGACGAGTGTTGGTTACGCCGATCTCGCGTAAAAGTTTGAACTCTCGCTGTCCCTCTATTACGTCGTTTCCACGTAATTGCGCGCCAAGTTCGCGTGAATATGTATGTATTTTTTAGTCGCCGGCGGAAGTGGGTCGCGTTAAATAACAGCGGCGAATAAATGTTGATGGCTCGGTCATAATGGGAATATTAATTCAATTAAAATAACAGCGGGACTGGCTTGTTGTTTGACTCTTGCATTGTTTGAAATGCGTAATAGAAGTGCGTACGGGAACGGGGGAGGGGGGAAATCAATCAACGGAGGCAGAGGAGGGGAGAGCCGTGTAACAACGGCTCCCATATTCGACGGTCGTATTTCCCATATTGTACAATGGCGAAATTGCACGCAGTGTTCGGATGTTTAATAACTTTTGCTCGAATGGAATCATTTGTTTAACGCCGATGCCGCGGGGTTTTCCAATGAAAACGCGCGACACTTTTCGCTTTAACTGGATCAATCGGACACATCATGATACGCCGTGCGAGATTCGAACAGGTTTGATATTTCAACAGAGTTTCTTTTCTCTTTTTTTTCTTTTTTTTTTGGAGCGAAATGAATTGTCATATTATATATAAGGAAATAAACCCAATGGAGGGATAGTGAGTTTCAAAAATTCTGGATTTCTGGCTTGATAATTTTTATATCTTTATAATGTTTATTGATACGAGATATTCGACTGCGTACTCGTTCAACAAATTCTTTACAATTTTCGAACTGTAATTGTCTCTAATGATTCTCCAAGGATTCTACAACGATTCCGCGATATTTCACTGATAGTTCTTGATAATTGCGTTGCAACTTCTCAAAGATTCATTCACGATTTCCCAGATTCATTGATAGTCAGAGTCTTGACAATTTTATCAATGAGGTCTCTGCTACTGTACGATAGTTATTCAACGACTGTCTGTATTCTACATCGTGCAGGATCTTTCTCAATCTCAAACACTCGACACGTGTATTCTTAAAATTAGTTGTATCATTCTCTCTGCTTTGCTCATTGTCATTCCCCAGGCGTCCGTCACTCGCGATTCACTGCGTCCGCAGATCACTCTGCGACTACAAACTTCCTGGTATCGAGTTGCCAGACACGAAATACCAATAACAATACTATCATACCATTGATTTAAAATTTTAAGTGTTTCGATCGACATTTAATAAGATTCAATCAGAGCAGTCAATAATTTTGTTTTTTAATTAAAATTTGAATTTGATCAAAGTAATTAATAACGTTGATTCTTGTGCCATTAACGATTTCGAAATCTCAGCTTCGAGCGTTACGTGAGCTAACCGCGGTCGCTCGAAAATAGGGAAAAAATTCCCCGAGAGTTACGATCAGAATGCGTAAACGAATCGGAGAGGAATTCCCCGCTGATCTCGAGTGATCGGTTTTTATTTCTCCGTTTCTGCGCGATCGACCGGTTGCCGCATTAGTCGCAATTAAACTCGTGGAGGGAGGAACATCAGCCGAGCCGAGTCCTCGAAGCTGACTGCAGAGACCGAGTCCTCGCGTGGAAAACGACTTTTTTCGCTTAAATCGAAGAAGGAGAGTCCTTGCGAAAACCGCGAACCTGACCCCGTTTTTCCACGGCTGCTGCTTCTTTTTCTTCCTCTCGATCTTTCCTCGATCCTTGATCTCCGCTCTCGGCGTGATTGCGACTCACGATCAGAATCCTCACCGACTGCCGCTAGAACTGCCGACACGAAAGTACAAAATTTATATCGGGGAAATCGAAATGCAAATGTATATATATATTCGCGATACGATAACGCAAGCTTTCATTTATAGATTTTAGGAAAAATTACTCGAATGATTCCCTAATCACTCGTTTCAGTCAATTTTATATTGTTAAATTCTAATTTCTAATATTAGGAAATTCGACGAAAAGGAAGAATCCAAAGACACTTCGCTTGATATTTCTTCTCTACGTAGATTTTATGATCTTGTGAAATATTGAAGAAACCGAAGGTAACATCGTGATAAATATTTTTATAGTTCTTGATGGATCAATTCAGTACCGATGACTAAACTATGGAACGAGTCAAAAACTACTTTCTACTGAAACAAATCCGTAATTTTTTTATTATATAATATACTTCTTTCAATTTTTTTTTTTTTTACAGATTAAAGTTGACTTAACTGTTTAAACTTAAATTTAGTTTAAAAGTAACAAAATTAGCTTTTTTTTACATTTTGATGTTTTATTAAAAAAGAAAAAAAATAGGTGGGAAGGAAGCTTTTGGTCCACTCTGGTAATATAAAAAAATAATATAAAATATTATAAAAATATAAATCGTACAAAATATAAATAATAATATATAAAATATAAAATAATATAAAATATAAATAGTATAAAATATAAATAATAATATAAATAGTACAAAATATAAATAATAATATATAAAATATAAATAGTACAAAATATAAATAATAATACAAAAACACATCGGTTTTTTCAAACTTCGAAGACAATAGTTGACAAAAGGAGTATCGGGCGAATCCTCTTGCGAAATTGCTTCTTATTCAAAGTTCGATAGTAAAAAGTGGGCTCGAAAGAGTTACCGCTTCCGATCTCGGCGTGCAGGTCGGAAAGTTTGAATTCGCTTCCGGTCGCGGAGAGGAGAAGAGCCGAAGAATAATTAGCGGCGTTGGAGCGTGTCACCGCGCTTTATAAAAGCGCGCGGCACGGGAGTGGGACTCGAAGGAAGTCCAGCCGAGGAGTTTTGCTTGTTTACGTACCGCTGGCGAGTTCAGTTTCTTCCTTCCTCGTCTTCGAGAATGAGATTGACGCTGGCTCGCGTCGACGCTGGCGTTCGATTGCTTCCTGAGATTCGCGCGCGCGAATGTGTCGATCGGGAGACATCGTCGACTCGCAGTTGAAAGTAAAATAGGTGCAAGATCGAGTGGAACGAGTGGAGAAGAAAATTCACTTTTATCTACGTTCGTTGTTAGTAGCCGCCGAGTTTTTTTTCACAGAAAAATTGTGCGCAGCGGTCGAAACACTCGAAATCTCCGAGTGAAAGGGACGTATCACTTTGGAAAGAAAGGGTATACCAGAGAGGAAGAAACTTTGATTGGAACCGTCGTACTTTCTAAAACAAAATGCCCCGAGTGACGACTGCGGACTTAGCCACGTTTTAACACGGTAACACAGCGCGAAGTTCCGACGTGATATTAATACAGGGTGGGCCAAAAGTTTTTCCCACCTGCACATTTTTTTTTTTTTAATAAGACATCGAAATATAAAAAAAAACTAGTTTTATTAATTTACATAATGAATTATATAATTTATAATATTAAAATAATATTAATAATAATACAAATATACAGGGTGGGCTAAAAGTTTTTTCCCACCTGCATATTTTTTTTTTTTTTTAATAAGACATCGAAATATTAGAAAAAACTAGTTTTATTAATTTACATAATGAATTGTATAACGTATAATGTTAAAATAATATTAATAATAATACAAAAATTACACATCTGTTTTAGTAGGAAGTGATTTTTGGTCCACCTTATGTTAATAATGATAAACTTGTAAAAAGTAGGATCTTGAGTTTAGACTGTAGGCAATAATAACCTATCTATGTATTGTTGGTCAGAATGGTTCGATTATCGGTGACTCGCTGTAAATTGTTTTAGAATACTTCAATTTACAGCGTAAATTCTACGTACTTTCTGCAAGACAAAAATTACAATTAAGGCACGATAACATTGCACGTAAAAGCTCAGATCAATTAGTAAATTACACTATATACACGATAACATAAACTACAAATTACAATTAGTTCATCTAACTCGAATCTGACATAAATTGTCGCGATCTGAACTTGAGACTAATTCGAGAATAATCGACAATTCGAGTAAAATTTCCATAGCAGACAGTTTACAAATGCACGAACGAGCTTTTAAATAATTAGCGATTCGATTCGGTCAAGCACGTGGTACTGCTTTGGTGCTATAATACGTACAATATACTGGACTACAATATAGTCTGTCCCCGTTTATGTAATAGCAGGATACGATTCGTAATTAAACGTCTCTTTCGTGAAACTATTTATTGCGACACAATGTGTGCAGAATGCGTTATAAAGTGAGGGTATGGTCAGTATAACACAGAAAGGGTATAGCCAGCGCACGGACATAATTGAAAAATGTCGAAAGGAATATCTGTTCTATCTTGACCTTGTATCTTAATGATACCCATTGCGAGTATAAACCTATCTCGCTGATCTCTCTCAGATATTCGTCTATATCTAACGGCTCGATCTCGCTAACCATTTACAATCACTTTCGTCATCTTACATGAATTATAATCCCTCCGATAATTGAATAATAGATAGAACTGCAATTACAGCGCGTTCGAGTTTGAAAATTATCCAAATGTATGATTTCATGCTTGACTGGAACAAAACGTCTTTCTTGCACAACATACTTAGCCTTGCGATGGAATTTTAATAAATACCTGCAATTCCCGAAATTCTTTTTCCAGTTCGAGTATTTTTTGAAAGAACGAAGATTTATTGTTGTCAATCGACATCAAACGTCACGAACGATGTATGGAATTCAATAAATTTCAAATTTCGGAGCATCGAGCTTCTGTCGAGTGGAATTTCTATAAAAATTTGAAGGACTTTCATTGGCAAAGATCGACGGTGTTTCTACGATCGTAAATGTTCGATTATTGGAACGCGTGCTTTCGTATTGCGTAAGAGACGGATAATACCTGCTACCGCGTGATTCGTTTCATCAGAAACAGGTAGAGATCGCTGTTTTAATAAAAAGTGTCCTTCTGTTCTACGCTGGCAAAGTTAACGAACATTGCAAAATTTGCGATAAAATTACAACTTTCAATATGCGGGTTCTGGCGCGTCATAGTCATAAAGATTGACATTTCTTTTTTTTTTTTTACAACGGCCTTGAAATTCTCTCTGCGATTCCTTTTCCATTTTATTCGACCTTAGGATGCTTATTTTATTTTATTGAAAGTTGGAATTAGATGATGGAAATGACGTAATTGGTACCGCGAATCTCAGTTACGTTTAATCAATTGCGATTTCACGATTACCCGTGAAACAACTCGACTCCCATCTTTTGTCGTTAATTCTTCGTTCACTACTTTTCAGTCCGTCTTCTCTTCGTCGATTGAAAAAAATATATTCTCTCAACGAAGCATGCAATTCTATCGTTGAGCCTTGCAACGAAGATCTAAAATTTATTTGGCATGCCTTAAGTGTTGGTACGTGCGTCTTTTTTTTTATCTTTTGCATTAAAAAGCAGCTTTTGAAAAGGAGCATTTCTTATTTAAAATTGTTACTCTGTTTTAAATTATTCTGTTTCCACTTTAAAATTTCCTCCGTTGCGGAAAGAACGTCAGTTTCCTCGTTTCCTTTTTTAACTTTTCGTTAAATATTAATATTACACATTTATATACTCGACTGTACATTTAAATTCGTTAAAAATAAATTTCTTCCGACGTAGTTAGAGACAGACATAATTGGACAAAATTAGAGGATAGAGCTCTTCGTTGCACATTTATTTATGAATTTGTTTCGAAATATTTGATAAATTTAATATTATGTAAAATATCGTCGACACTTGCAACAATTACATTTTATTTAATCAAGTGCAATTACATGCTGGTGTCGCTAAAAATCGAGACGCGAGGCACCTTCGAGGCAATAAAGGAATCGCCGTAAAATATTTGGGCAGATCACGTGCACGTTTTCCAAAACTGGAACAGCCTCTTGTACGCGACGAGCTTCGCGAGAATCCGTATAATGAATGAATAACGAAGCCAATTTAAGGCTCGCATAACCCATCAAATTTTCTTGTATATCCGTATCACGTTCAACGGCCACGAAAAGTTTGCTTCCATAATAAGATACACGTAGATTCTGCGTGGAAACAAGTTACTCGGAACGTTGGGAAAATGGAACATGACGTTTGAAATAAATCGTCGGAGAAATTCCTTATCGTGCTTTCCAGTAATTACATGGGAATTTACATAGGATAATAGTGAATTTTTCTGTTTATACTCTCGGCCCGTGGTTCGTCCGAGTGCTTGCTAACGCTCGAAGAAAACGTTCGTTAATACTCGCGGTTTGTATTAGAGAAACGAAACTAAAAGTAATTTGGAACGTAGCGAAGAATAGAAGCTCTTGTTCGCACATTTTTTTTTTTTTAACTATTCTTGTGAACCTGTGAAATTTCTGTGATGTTAAATTAATTCTGAAATCACTTTGGAAACGAATACAATTTAGTTCAATACAGGCTTTTATTTTCTTCGCTTTCTAAAACACGTAAAGTAGTATGATGAATAGTATAGACAGCTGATTTTTATTCATTTCATTCATTTATGAGAGACACGAAGTTGCAAAATATATACAAGACATCAGAAATACAATATTCATTGTTTTATATATATAGTACATGCAATAAAATTATATATAAGATATAATAATATAATTCTGATATAATAATATAATATCAAAAATATCAAATTGAACAGATAGAACAGTTGCAGCCTGAATAATAGACTCTCGAACGCTTCATTCATCGCACATCCACATAAACGTACATACGTCTCATTCGCAAAACAGCTGGTCGAAATAGTTGGAGCTCGGCTGATTTATAGCGTCAAATTTCCAGCGTTTATCGGCGAAGAAAAACGAAAGGAAAACCAGGCTTGAAAGAGAGAGAGAGAGAGACAAAGAAAGGAGGGGGAGGGGGAACTCGGCGAATGGAAATTACGCGGGACTGACGGCGAAAACACGAGGTGTATCCGAGGTTCGGGGTGTAACTTCGTTTCCGGTTCGCGCGGATTTATTAATCGGGAGTCGGCGCGGCTCCTCTGCCGCGCGAAGGATGCCAGATAACTCCGGATAATAATTCACGCACTCGTCCGCGTTGGATTTTCTTTCGTAAGCTAAATATTCACCGTTGGAAAAACAGCGTCGTAAATTACGTAGGAGCCACCGCGCTCCTACGGGTGGAAAATACAATCTTTCGCGATTGCATTTTTCCAGCGTGCGCGGCGCAACGGAGATTCCTGACGGCGGAGAGAAGGAAAGAAAGCAAGAAAAAGCCGAGGCAGGTACAGGCTAGTTTAGAAAACGTGAACGACAACGCGATTCGTTTGCGTTTGCGCAAATCGGTTTTAAAAGCGTCAAAAATTGATTTGCAACACTGTTCGAAGAAAGACTCGACTTGCAAATTTTACATTTCCCTTGCTTTTAATGAGAAATTATTCACGTATCGTGCGTGATGTTGTTTGAACAAATGTTTTAACAAAATGTGAATTAATGTGGATGTTGTTTGTTTCAAAACTGGAAAGATTAAATAATACTTTGTACACCAAAGAATTTCTATAGAATACAGCATGTTTCTAGATTTCAACCGTCAAACTTTGTCAATACGTTTGGAAGAGTTTGAATATGCTATTTTGTAATTTCTATGAATCAGTGGCAATCACTGTGAAAGAATAATTTGAAATAAATGATGATCGTCAAAGAATTTTATTACACTTCCTTTCATACTTCAAAGAAAACGAAGACGAAGCGTATGTAATATTTTCAAGATTCGCTCAAAATGACCCTACGAATATGTTTGACAAAGTTTGACGAGATCTAGAACGCTTTGTATTGTACATTAATAATTATATCGTACAACAGTACACGTGCAACTTAAAACTTCTCTCTCGAAAAGACATCTGTAAAACGCATTAACAGTTGTCTTATAAAGTATACGTGCAGTTTAAAAATTTTATCTCCAACATGAATAAAATACTGAATATTAAACGTGAAAAGTATCTTGAAATCTGTATATACGAGAATAGACGTACGTACGTATTACGTGCATGCAATCGTGTTTCTGTTCCGTCCGTGCTTCTGGAAGAACTGGTCTCTGGGGGTTAAAAGTAGACGAGGAAAATCTGTTGCGTGTAAATAATTGCCACGGAAAAGGAAGACAGAACGGCGGAAACGTTTCATTAACTTTCACAAGACGAAACGTTCCATTGTGGAAAGATCACATTTATACTGTACGAGAAACGAAGAGCTATATTACGCGGAGAATTTGTGTACAATTATAATTTGCGATAATATTCTGCATCATATTGTCCGTGACGAGGGATATACTTTAAATTTTGATATATTCTATATTTTATATTTTAAATTTCGATTGGTAGTTTACTCTTTAGTTCGATCACTATTAATCGTTCAAAATGAGATTCAAAACTTATAAAGTGAATATATATTTATTTCTAACACCAGAACTACCAAAATGGTAAAAATGATCAATTTATAGTTTTTACTCTATTAAATACTTTGTTGAAATTTTATGCTTCAGTTCTCGGTAGTTTTAGCGACAACCATGTTTCTAATATCTTGTTGAATTCCTTTATTACATCGACAAACGTATGTCGTTGACGATGTACATACCAATTAGAATGTAAATCTCCTCGATTATAGAACCAGTTGATTTTTCAATTTCAAGAAAAATTCAATCGTGCGTACACGTTCAACGAAAAGAGAAAATGATTGCAGATCAATCATGCCAATGGAATATTTACCGATGATTGCACGTGCGTGTGAATAACTTAAAAATACACGTATGTCAACATTTGTGAAATCGATTTCGCATTGCTTAATTATCTGAAAGATATTGATAACAATCTCACCGAAGCAACAGACACGATAAATATACAAATAATAAATTCTGACACTCTGAAAACTTGACTACAGTTTGTGTAACGACAGAAGCTAGACTGAACAAGATTTCTGGAAAACACCATCCAGACAACCTACTTAGGCTCGCGTTGCCACTAGTTTGTCGTTATGCAATTATGAAAGATGAATTATCCGTGTTACGAGTCGCTGTAATCGTAAAAATTATACGCTTATTATCATAATTAGAGATTTTTTCCCTCCTCCAGCCATCCAGCGAGCAAAAAACGCGTTGCAAATCCAATTAAATCTCGATACACCACGACCGGTTTGCATATTTCCTTGGAAATATCGTCAGGAATTAAACGGGAACAAAACTTTGAGTTAACGATCTCGAGCTGACAAGACTTCTTCAAGTTTTTTCTTCAAACAAATATTGTAATTGGACTGCAGAAAATGCGGGCCGCAGACTGTGTTTGTGCAATCTTCTTATGCAATTTTTACGAGTGTAACTAAAGAACAGAATCTAGACAGAAATTTATTATATATTATAACAAATATCTGCATTCCATACATTTTTACATATTGAATACGTTTTCTAGGATGACAGAACCTCAAATTTCTCGAAAATGTATAAACACCCGCGATCCAACTATAGCTACATGTTTATACAAATATATCACATTATATCGTACAAATTTTACATTTGATAAGATGATACGTTGTTTCGCATAAATTCGAGGAAATTAGAACGAGCAAGCGAAGAAAGAGAAGTTGAAACGCAAAAACGAGAAAAGACATCAACGCGAAGGGGAAAATAGAGAAATTTATGGGGGAGTAAAAAGGCATTTCGTTTGATGAACGAGCGGAGTATTATTTTTCCGGTCACGGTGAAGAGTGCAGGTGATCCCATCGCCATGGAAATTTACCGATAACTGAACGACGCTCGGGCGCTATTGCCATATTATCGCAATTACGATTTAATTGCGCGACAATGATAATGAACGGAATTCACGTGTATTATTAATAATAACAGGTGGAATAAACAACGACCAGGTTGTGCCATCGACCGAGAAATGACAAATGGACAGGATCAAGATCTAGGTTGCACTTGGAGAGAGAAAACTTACGAGCAAAATCGTAGAACACAGCTTTCTTGTGAAATGAGACCTCCCTTGTTCGAAACGAATATTGAGACTAATTTACAATGTTATTATTTAAATATAACGAGAATGATAATGACGATGATGATGACAATGCGATCATAATCTGATATATGAAATAAATGTTATGATAAAAATATAAATTAATTTGATAGGCACTCTACGAATGAATTGTAATTATTAACTGATTTTGACGAGCAGGTGACGAATAAAAAATTAATTAGTGCGGAGCTGACAATTATTTTTGGATCGTATGGATGTCGAAGATAGCTGGAGGAAAATGTAATATTTTGGTGAGAAATGAGACATGCGTGACAGGAGACATATATACGTATCATCTTTGTCAAAATTATTTGACATAAAATATGTACGTTGATAGGAGCTTGAGATAATGCACATAATAACTAATGACACGGCTGGATGTTGGTTCGATAATAAATAACAGTTCACGATGGCTTCCTTTCTAGTAAAGTAAAGTAATTTTGCATTATAATTTTACGATCGCGGTTCATTATGGAACTATTGGCTTTCATACTATGTGCTATGAAACATATGTGTTTTGTACAATTTAAATACAAGACACGAACCAAACAATACAAAGTGACGGAAAATAAATGTTATATAAATTTCCTAGAAACGTGCAAAAATCAGTAGTCTGTTGATACGACTTTTACAAAACTTCTCTTCATTATTTCGTGGCTTTTGTCTCGCGTCTTGTATTCAAACAGATCATCTAGATGATGTAGAAAGTACGTAGCGACGAGGATTCGCGTTGTACGTAAGCGAACGTGTTAAGGAACTCGGCTCATTTAGCTTTCATCCCTTGATAACGCGTGGCACCGTGACGTCTGTCATAAAGCCCGAGCCCGCCGACGTAACAGAGTTTCAAAACGCGCGCCGCGTCCGCGAGTAAGTGAACTTTACGGGAATTTCGCCGTCCGACTGTGGCCGGACTGTCGGGCGAAATTAAAAAATTACGCGATGAAAGCTGCTTGCGACGTGACGGCGCAATGTTTTATCACCCCGTCCCACGCACACGCAAAGTTTTTTATTAATGTACTTGCGCGCAACGCAAGTGCATTACGCGCAACTGTGATCTTTTCGACGATGATAATCGCCGCTCCGCGCCAGTCTATGAAAATAATTTCGTCTAAAGTCGCGTTGCACGCGATGATCGTGTTATATTGCAAGAACGTTAACTCGAGAGAGAGAGAGAGAAGCTTATCTCCGTCCGTGTGCTTTCGTCGCGCAACCGTTTTCGGGGGAGAATTTAAATAACGCAGTTGCGCCAAGTTACGCCAAGTCGCGAACGCGTAACAAAATGATTTGAAAGTTACGTCGACGCGACGAGCACAAATCCTGTGATGGATGTCAACGCGTTAAATATTGTGAAACATTACATTCTCCGTTCGTGATGCTGAATACTAGCAGAGATAATCGGACGTCCCGTGGATAATTATTGACAGATTTCAATCACTTTTATGTAGCTTTTGGTTTAGCTAAATATATTGTAATATAATAAGATGTGTAATATTATGTTGAAAGATAATATAACACTTTGAGTACAACATTATAGTATTTCAAAAAGACTTTGATACTTCAATGTCAAAATATTTTATTTCAGTATTTTAGTACTTTATTTTAATATTTTAATATTTTACTTTAATATTTTATTATTTAATATTTTAACATTAATATTTTATTATTTAATATTAAAATTTCGACACAAAGTATGAAACAACATTCAAACTTGTCTCTTATTATGAAATCACACGGAATCTTCAAAAATTTCCCTAACTTTTCAAAAAAAAAAAGGAAAAAAACAAAGAAATATAAAAATATCTTCTCGTCGAGACATTTCTATTCGTGATTGAATTCACCGGGAGCGGAAGTAGCGCGGCGAGAGTACGTTAAATGAAAAATAAAACGGGACGATAAGCTGGGGATGGCCGCGGAACAGCGGTGATAAATTCGAGTCGGTGAGGGATTTAGGGTGGGAACCACGTCTCCTGCGTCCTAATGACACGTCGGCCATAAAGCGTCGACTCGTAACAAGGGATCGAAGGTTACAAAGCGAAAGCAACTAGCTGGGAAGCACGCGGGGTGGGACAAGCGTGCAAAGCCGTTTCCATGCTCGCAAGCGCGGCCTTATTGCAGCACGGGATACGTATCACGGGATCCTGTTAGTATCTTAGTTGGCTTTATTTCCGTTATCTCTGCGCCAAGCTAAACCGGAATCGTCGTTCCGACACGTACTACCTGTTTACGACTACCCTCGCTGCTTTCCTCGGAGAATCAAGATATTATATTTTCGCGCGCGGCACAACTTGACCCGCAGCTGATCAATCGCTTGGGGATGATTTTGAATCGAGGATTCGTGAAGAGACTGTAGGGAAGAAAGATATATTCCTTTCAATAACAAGTGGAAAACAATATTTTAAAGCAGAGTTTAAATTATAAATGTATAATATGGAAAAGAAATTTTAATTCAAGTTCTCAAATCGCATTTCTTCAACTGTAATATTTAACCTTTGAGAGTTCACAGTGTGTCTAGTTGGTAAATTCGAATCGTCGACTATCTGAATCCCGAAGATTAAATTCGAGTTTTGAGACGTCTGAAGACACTGAACTTTGTTATCTACCTGATGACAAAGTACTATGCTACCGATTACTAAGCGCAGATTTGAGAAATTCTGTGGAACTCGGGAGAATTTTTATTAAACAAACTTGAAAATCGAGTAAATCTCTTCCGTGCATTTCGCAGTACTCTTACCTCGCGAACCAATGAAACAAACGACGACTCGCACGCGAGTACCCGCTCCGACAACGCGCTCGGTTCTCAACAGCCCGAGGACAGACTGGCCATCATGGATCTTGGAATATTGCGGCAGATGTTTATCGGGATCGTTTGTAAGTAATCGAAACGACACGAGAAACGTAAATCACCGACCCGAAGGGAGTTTCGTCGGCCAGGAGGAGAGAGGAGATTTTCAAATTGATCGTCGTTGTGCAGGCAACCTTCTGATCATCGACAGCGGCTTGAACGAGGGATGGAGCACTCTTATTATACCGAAATTCGAGCAGGACGATCCTTTGAGAGTGTCCAGCGACGAAATGGTATGGATAGTGAATTTCTTGTACGTCGGTGTCGGTCTCGGCTCGGTGGTGCCGTTTCTTTTGATGGACAGGATCGGTCGTAAGAGAACCCTGCTGGTCGCCACGATACCAAAGATCGTCAGCTGGATCTTGATCGGCTTGGCAAATACCGTTCCGCAGCTTTACGTTGGCAGAATACTGGCCGGCGTTGGATGTGGAATTACGTACGCTGTGATGCCCATGTACTTGGGCGAGGTTACCAGCAAAACCACTCGCGGCCCGTTAGGTAGTATTCTGATTTTTATTTTCTTCCATCCTTCATTCCTAACACTAGAATTATCTATTTATTTTAATTTATTTAATTTTTATTTCTTTCCATCGTTCATTTGCAACATTAGAATTAGTTATTTATTTTAATTTATTTCTTTTAGTTTATTCATAATATTAGAATTGCAGATGACGTGGTGAAATTTTTTTATCTCGTAGCCTACAGTTTTATTCAAACTTGCATAAATCAAGAGTCTTTCGTTTGTTTTTGGTATTTATTCCTTGTTAGTTCCATTTAGACTGTCGATCGTACGCGGTATCGGGTTTTTCCACGTTGTTTATTGATAGTATCACATTGCCACGGGCGATACGGTCGAATATTCAACGTTCAATTTTATTCGAAATTACGTCAATCGTCAAATTGAATTGTGCGCAATCACTGTTACATTTGTGACGTAAAATGGAAATCGATCCAAGATCAATTTGACTAGTTATAACGAGACAAACCTGCCGTCGCGCTGTGTTTGACTAGTTTCAAACTTGAAATTAACAACGATGAACATTCTTTAAATTTGACCATTGAACATTTGCAACAACCTGATACTTTCTCATTATTCGTCGCTTATTTCTATTTCTATTTCGTTCGATTCATTTCCGATTCTTTTCATTCGATCTAAATACGAATTCACGAACATCTTTTTGGCCGATACTAAAAACTCTGCTTCGTCGCAACTTTAATATATTAATACTACTAAACACAAAGCTCTAATATTATGTACATGAAATAAGTAATCATACTATCTCTTATTAACGATTTATCGCGATTGTTGATCGATAGTGCCGACAGTGAAAAATAAAAAAAAAAAAAGAAACTTTACAGAAACCATACAAGCGTCCAATTATTCAAGGAATCGTTCAAAGGAATTTTCACACTCTTCCCTACGGCTAAAATAACAATTATCAAACGATAACTCGACAACGTAACCGCGATTAATCTCCAGATCCCCCGACACTCTTCAAAAAGAGACTTACAAAGAAGAAAAGAAAAGAAAAGGAAATAAACTCTCGTCTGTCGACGATCCTCCGAGATAAGCAGACAAAGTTGTGACGCAGGTACGCTGATGGCGGTGCTCCTGAACGCGGGCATGATGCTGGCGTACGCGATCGGCTTCTGGGCGTCCCGTTTCACCATGTCGATGATCTGCGTGGCGATACCGTCGTTGTTCCTCGTGACGTTCGTCTGGCTGCCGGAGAGCTCGGTGTTCCTCACGAAGAAAAACAAGCTGACGTCCGCGGAGAGGACGTTGAAGTGGGCGTTGGGGAAGGACGACGTGGTGGAGGAATTGGAGGAGATCAAACGGATCGTCGCTACGGAGGACTGCAACGCAGTCGATCGACCGGCGAAGAGATCGTTGAGGGCGATGTTCGCCAGGCGTGCGAATCGCCGTGCATTTCGCATCGGCGCGATCGTCATGAGCGCGTTGACTCTGACAGGCGCGATACCGTTGCTCGCTTATCAGTCGTTCATATTCGAGGAGGCCGGTTTCGCGGTCTCGACGGACATTAGCGTCCTGATCACGGGGCTGGCGATCGTGATCGCTGGCAGCGCGTGCGTGACGCTGGTGAGGATCACCGGCAAGAGATTGCTGCTGTTGATCTCGGCGCCGGTCTGTGTGCTGTCGCTGGCGACGATGGCGATCTTCTTCGAGCTTCAGTCGAGCGGCCACGACGTCTCCAAGCTGCGATGGATACCGAGCGTGTTCCTGGTGATTTATATCCTCGGATACGGGCTCGCGCTCAACCCGATCCCGTTGGCCTACATGGGCGAGATCTTTCACGTCGACGTGAAGGTGACCGCCGCGATACTCTCCTCGCTCTATTACGCCGTCTCCACCATTGCCATGGTAAAATTCTATCAGGTAGGTCTTTAAGAGATGATCTCGCCCCGAGGCGCCCGATAGGATTTCGGCTCTCCATCGAGCGACGGAGAGTAGTTCCTCTTTTATCGAGTTTCGTTTGAATTTTCAGAATTTTCTCTTCGGGCAAAGAGAGTGGAAATATTCTTCTTACTTTACTTTACTTTATTCTATTTCGCAACCATCGGAATTAAATTCCGTTGCCAAGTATCGTTAAACTAAATTAAAAAATATTGTTCGTTTTTATTCGGCGAGCGAAAGTTATTATTATTGTTTTTTTTTTTTTTTTTTTTAACTTTGCTTGGTTTTATTTCGATTTATAACACGTGCCAGAAAATGTCCTCTGATATGACAGGTTTGCAGGGGAGGGAATAATTGTCTCGCCTTATTCGTAGGTGCTTCAAGAATCGTACGGAACGCACACGCCGATATGGGTATTCACTGTGATTACTTTCGTCGTATGGTTGTTAATTTATCGATACGTGCCGGAGACCGAAGGGAAGACCTTGGAGGAAATACAAGTAGAATTGTGAGTGAGGAGCTTCCGATTTCTGTTGACTCGATTCAGCGTTGTGAACTGTTTAATAAAAAATGTACGACTTCTATGTATGGAAATAATGTGTACGTTTCTTTTTCCTTATTTATATAGCGTTATTTGTGACGTCAATGTGTACGTGTATGGCGCGCAGAATGGAACTTTGAGTCGCTCCGCAATGTGAAAATTCCTAGTATGGAATTTAGTCGAGCTTTGAATATTTAAAGGAAATTATCAGTTCATCCGGAGATGTTCTAACTTTAATCAGAGTTCCAACGGTGTTTGATGTACAATAATCTCTCGCCTTGCGAATTAACAATGACGGCGTATTGTTGGATTTGAAAGCTGGTTTCCTGCTGACAAAATCTCCAACTGTTCGACCGAGTAATGAAATTTATTCGTGTAAATAAGAAATGTGCACTAGAACTGAAAAAAGAAAAGACAGAACCTAGGATAATTTTATACTTTATTCTTTCTCTTAATTTAGAAAAATGAGATGAATATTCATTCAAGTATCATTTAACGCTCCTGCGATACCAAAGTTGTCAAATATCTTGTAATCTTCTGTCTGTAATCTTCCTCTTAATTTACAAAAATCGATCGAATCTTTCCAGCACTCGTTTACACTTTAAAAACTTAGTTACGATACTGAAACATCGACTCAGCGCTTGGAAATCTCAAACTACAACTGCATCACGAATTCAACCCTTAAATGAAAAACGCTGCATCCAATAATCCAAAACTCCAAACAATTAAAGAGAATGAAAACTTGAAGAAACCAAACCCAAGTTAAAATTAAAAATTCAACTCGAAAGCTGAAACAGATGAGACAAATTAAATATAGATCTTACTCGCCAGAAAATGTCGAAACGGCGCGAAAGATTAAATGTATTGCAGTGTAATATTTCAAATTACATTCATTGCTAAAAAGAAGAGTACACGAAACTCGCGTTGGCGGTCAACGTGTTAATATCACGGCCACAAAAGTGTCAAAAAAAGAAACGCGTATGTAGAATGCAAACGCGATTTACGTGGAAAGAAGAGAGAGATAGAGAGTGGCGGAGGAAGAAGAAGAAGGGCGGGAAAAAAGAAGAACCGGTGAAGAAGGTGCGGGTGGGGGAGGGGGTCGGTGATCAATACCGACGTGCTCTTGATTCCTTCGGAATCAGGCAGGACGGAGAGGGCAAACTGTAATTTCGACAAATTACACTCGAAACTGCGTCAGAGGTTGGGTGGGAGGGGGTGGTTGGAAGAGGACCGTGGGACTCGTTTGATCGCGAAGTTCGCTGTCTGCAAAGAGAATCGTTAAGCAGCGATATCGCTGGCGTCGAGTCTCTCCCTCTCCTCTCTTTCTCTCTCTTCCTCTAAACTATTTGAGTTTCCGTTTAAAAAACGCGCGTGCCGCGTAACCGAACTCCGTTGGAAACGCGACGCTGCAAGCTTTCTCGTTTCGTGTTTATTTAGAGCGGGCTGCCGAGGATTTGTTTGCGCTCGCCGCGTCATACGAAATTTTCCCGGGCCAGTGTACACACTTTACCTCCACCTCCACCTCCGCCCCCACTCGCCCCTCCCTCGCGCCGATCTAGCAAGCTCTGATGATCCTTTCGCCCTTTTTTTTTCCTCCCCCTCACTCTCTTTCCTCCACTTCTGTTGTTTCCCTTCTTGCGTTTTGTGTGTTTCTCTGTTTTCTTCCTTGTTGCTTTCGTTTCCGGTTCTGTCCGTTGGTTTACAATTAGCAGGGTTTGGACAATTCGAGCGCGTCGTCGAAGTATCGCTGGAATTGTTTTGGAATTGGCTGCAGTTTAGAAACTTAGTTTCTCTATTTTTTTTTTTTTTTTTTTCAAGTTGTTGCACTCGTGAATTTCAGTCGAGACTGAAAGAATTTGCGGGTTACAACGGCACGACGTTCCTCCATTTCTACTTTTTTCTTCTTTTGGGTAAAATTCGTTCGAAAACTCGCTTTTGAATTCTATCCTTCAACATTTGATAATTACCTTATTAATTGTTTCTCGATGTAATTTATTTGAGAAGAAGAAAAAGAATCGAGCTGAAAGGAAGAGGAGATTCAACTCGACTCGAAGAGTTGGTTGGATTATTGCAGCCACTGGAACGTGACGATTATTTGAAACAGAATGAAATCGAAACAGAGCGCGGAATAAGGGAAAGAAGGGAAACGGAGGAGGGAAAACAAGGCAGTATTCTGTTCGATCAAAATTTTTTATTTCGCCGCGTTTACGCGAGACTTGGTGCACGATGCTTAAACAGAGTACAAACAATATGGTTCACAGGTGTAAATAAAATCGTTCCGCTTCTCACTTGCTCGGCGAAACTGAAATTACACATTACTCTTCCGGTGAAAATGACTGGCGCTTTTGTTTATTTTCCTCGCTCTGCGTCGTAATTGAGCGGACATTTTCACGGGAAATCCTCATCTTTTTAATTACTTCGATATTCTTCGATATTCATTTTCAAAAGAAAGAAAAAAAAATATTCACTTTCAGACATTTAAAAAAAACTGCACGACTTGTAGTCGTAGTACGATTCGTCTCACTGAAAGGCCCAGAAGCAACTGTTTTGACTAGGAAATGAAGACGACTTTTTTGCCATAAAATTTTATCGATATGCAAACATTTGAATCGATAGAAAACAAATTACAGGCGCGATCGCTCAGTGCCGGACAGTGCCACTCCTACTCGAAGTCTACACCACGCCCCCTCACGAATCACGTGACCCAAATCAACCAATCGCTAATTTTCGTTGCACTAGCGTTGCACCTGAAGAGACTCCCGCCAAAATCACTTTCAGTGATAATAAAAATTTAGACACACGATGCTAATTTCTTAATGTAACAGTTTCATGGAATAATAGTGGTCGTTTAACAAGTAAAAGCTGTATTTATTTATTTTTCATTGGCACGATAGTTTAAATTTTATAGAAAATTTAAACTGTCAATAAGCTATATTCTTTTACAATATAGTTTACCGTTTCTTCGCCCATTATTCGCTAATCGTTCAAGTATCTAACAGAAAGAAACACAAATACACAATTTAAATTTTCGTAACAGTACTCTCGTTGTCTTTCTTTCTTCTTTCTCAATCATGTAACAAGGGACGTTTGATCCAGACTATATAAAAAAGCGACTTTATTAAAATTTCGAGTGAAATTCCACTCCTTTCTGCCGCAAAAATCCCGCTTTTACTTTACGCTTTACGGCGTTCCTGGAATTGGCCGGCTGGTTCTCCAAAATTCCATCACACCACACAATATTCCTCGCAATCAAAGTCCAACGTTTCCCTCGAATCATCGTTTTTTCTCTGTCTAACGCTTCAACAAAGAACCGCCTCCCGGTATTTTATAAACCTTCGACGCAAATGGCCGTTCGCAGCTTTGACAGTGGCAATCTCGGTAATCGGAATACACGTATATATTCAAATATACCGCGCGATGGAAGACAAATAACTGTTAGAAACGGAAAATTCGTCGTAGAGCTCTAAATAACAACTCGGTCGAAATTTTGTGCGAAATCTCGACTCTTAAATAAACAGCACTGCGCTCTCGAAATACTCTGTTTGAGCTTAGATAAATCGACAATGGTAATTACAAAGAATATGGAACTTTTACTGCTTTCTATCAATTATTATGCAAAAAAATCTACGTATATACATTCGTATTAATCGCAATTCAAATAAAAAAATGTTCTAATCTAATAAAACACATACTGTAATCGCACACTGTGATACTTATTACGTAGACATAATCGGTATGACGTACAAAAAACAGCAAATGCGAATGTACAAACGTTTCAAGCAGAAAAAAGTATAACGTGTGTGCGTTTGGCAGTCATTCATCATGTTAATTGACGAGTCACTCTCTCGTCATTAATCCATCACGCGAGAATTCGGTTACTCGCGAGATATTAATACATAAATCACAGGTGCGCGGGTTGTCAAATCGCGTGCGGAAAAAAAACTGATACCGCAAGATCGACGTACTTTTACTAACTCAACTAACCATCCATTTCTTAAAACGCTGTCAATTTCTCAGCGTGTCCAGCCGCGACAAACTATCAAATCGCCTGATGCCGGAGAAATGCAAGCGTTCACGGTGCTTGGCCCAGCCAGTGGCTCAGTTCACTCCGTGAAACTTCCCGTGTTCCAACCGGATACGAAATCCATCCCTCTGTATATTATGCACGTGCGTGATCTACGCACGCGTGTCTGTCTTAGGTATCCCCGGACACTTACGCGGTAGACGTGGCGGTTACGCGGCGTGTGTTAATGCGTTCCTGCGCTCGCGAATTGGCCTCACACGTGTCCCGAATACGTGTGACGGCGACGGCGTACGTGGTTGTGCGCGCGCTGGCGCACAGGATCAAGATTGATAGGGTACAAATCGCAACACGTACGGAGCATCCACTTAGCAGTGCATTATCCCGATGAGAATGTGTACAGGCCTGGATCTCTTACCTAATGCAACGGTTGCAATCCTGATAATAGCAGCCACTTGTCCGCGGAGGAGCAGGCTTGAAACGAGACTAATCGGCAATTTCGACCGTTCCGCGAGAACAATCCTCTCGTCGAAGCGAAAGAAACGTCGAGAAACACGGAGAAACTCCGTTCCATCCGTTAAATGTTGCAACGAGCGTTGCATATTGATATTCGTTTTACATATTCTTACCTGTTACGTAATTCCTCGCAGTCTTTTGGAAACGTTGGAAAATCTGCTGTGTGCGCTGGTGATGTAACGAGTGGACGTTGGTCGTAACGTACTATTTCTATGATGTGAAAAATGCATTAATAAGTAAAATATGTCAACGATATGTTATAAAGTGGAATAATAAGTAGAATATGTCAACGACATAATACGAAGGGTAATAACAAGTGTCGATAATAGAATATAAAATGCATCGATGAGTAGATTACGTCAATAATACAATAATACGTAGGATACGCCAATAATGTAAAATAGAGTGCAATGATAAGTAGAATACGTCAACGGTATAATATAAAGTGGCGCAATAAGTGAAATATGTCAATAATACAAACAGAAAATGCATTGATAAGTAGAACATATCAATGATATAATGTAAAGTGCAACAATGCATAGAATATGTCAACGATACAAAATAGAGTGTAATAATAAAATAGAATATGTTAACGATATTATACGAAGTAAAATATGTCGATAATAGGACATAAAGTGTAACAATGCGTACATAATGTAGAATGGAATAATAAGTAGAATATATCAACGACAACAACATAAAGTGGAGTAATAACGATACGTCAAAAATACGATAAAAAAAAGTGCATTGATGAGTCAACAACGTAATGTAAAGTGGAATAAGTAGAGCATATAATATAAAATGAAGTAATAAGTAGAACAAGTCAATGATTACGATGCTTTGAGAGAAAACTTAAAGAGTGATCGTGCCACGACGAACAACACTTACGAAAAGAAGGAATAAGATTTTGTTGACGCAACTTTGAGCAAATATACTCACATTCTCAATCAATTTGGTATAAATTCGAAACATGGCTTAGACAGTAGAAGAAGAAATCCGCGAACTGTTCTGTTAATTTCTTCAAACTTAAGAATTTGATGCTTTGTGATTGAGTACTTAACAAAACAGAAAAAAATGAAAGAAGGTAAATTTGCATTTATTCCTTTCGCCACTTTTAAATGAAAAATAAACCAATTGGCAGCAAACGAACAGTTTCTCTTACAAAATTGAACGTCAATCGTTCATCCGTGCAACAAAATTGAGAATCGCGTTGTATGCAGAGTTGATCAATGCATTCATATTCTATCAGCTGTTTGCTTCGCAAGACAAACAATTCTCTACAAAATTTCGCGCAAAGCAGGTGGAAACAGGTTGTAAGGTAATCGTGCTGTAAATGAAGATAAACATTCCCACGAAATCCCCGAGTATTTCTGTTTTTTCTGCCGCTCTTGTAAATATCGCTCGAGTGGCAGAACAAAAGAAATAAGAGAGAAAGAGAGAGAGAGAAAATAATGCAATTCGAGAGATCCAAAAAAGGATATGTTAGCGCTAGAAATCTGCAGTGTACGGCTTCGGAATCGATTGCCGGTGACTGCACGCGTTTTCGCGTGTCCGATGGGAAAAACGTATTTTCCCCATGTTTATTAAAAAGGGATGATGAAAAAAAATACCGGAGAACAAAAGCGTTCGAGAATTTATTTCGTCTGATAAGAGGAACCCTGTTCACAAAGCCGGTATGTTGTCAAAGGCTGGCGAATTCGCGAATATCGGGGATGCATTTTGCCCGACGTTGAAATAATTATGATTAAATAATTCCTTCTGAAAAGCACTCGTTAATTAATCTGCCAGGATTATTCGGCGAATTATATCGGAATTCTTCTCGACTGAAAAACACCGGGAAACGATTCGGTGAAAAATTGCAATACGTCTCGGGTTCGTTTATTGCGAACGGCGATGTTTAATTTCTCGCGAGTAATTTGTTTAAAATATTCGTGTTCAACGACACGGGAATCGAGCGAGCCTAAATCTAACCTAAACCTATAGTGAAACACACTATATGGCAACTATAAATTTCACACACGTAAAGTGTCATCATACGTATATAATTATTAATATCGGAGCGATGTTCGAGCTCGCAAGAAATGAAATAACGACAACGTTAACCATATCTTATAAATATCGTCAAAATATTAACATAAACCTATAGTATAATCTATAGTAATAGATAACTTGTAGTGTAATCTATTCACAAAACCGTAAAGAGATCTTCTTTTTAAGAATTTGTTTACTCGCAACCGAGAAAAAGTAAGTCAAAGATGCAACGAAATCAAAAGCTCCAAGATTTCGACGCCGCATTTTGACGTTGATCGTCTCGCGTAATTTATTCTAGACGATTAATCTTACCCTTAATGCACGAAGAAAATGATCGTCCAAAGTGGCACTGAGGTTCAGAGGCTGGCAAATAATTCATCGACGAATTCCACTTCTTGAGTCGCCCCGACGTGTAAACAGATCGCGCGGCCCCATCCATTTCCGCGTGTCGAGCGTAAGCCGGTAATTGCGGTTGATTCATCACTACGATCGTTCTTCATTATCGCCGATATTGTCCTGAAAGAGTTCGAATCGTCTACATCCGCGCGCACTCGATCGCGAATTTGTCAGCCGCGCGTCGAAAGAAAAATGCATCGATTCGAAACAGCGGGAACTGTATTCGCAGGAGGATACGTCGTCGCGTTTAAGCGGTCAACTGTTCGGTGATTCATTGTTTCCACGAGCTACGCTTTTGATTTGCTTCGACCGATAGATACCGCAATACTTTGAATATTTTACGCATCTTGTAGCATCACTGCGCTCTGAATTTTTCACGCGAGTTTCCGCATATTTTTACAAACTCCTGAAATGTATCCTCTGTCAATCTAGCGATTGTTGTTCCCAAGATATTTTATCCAATCGGAGCTCTAAATTTTAAGCTCCCGTTGTCTCTTTAATATTTAATTTACTTTAATATTACTATAATAATTATATATAATATTATAATATAGTATATAATAATTTACCATAATATTTACTTTAATATTTAATCTACTGCGTTAAATTTAAAAGGTGGATAAGCATATATTTTGTGGAATTGAAATTAACATTCAAGCATGTGTATCGATATCGTGATCAGAAAAACCGAAATAAAATTAAATGTACTGTGTTCCTGTTTGATTTGTGTAAAACAATATTTTAATTGGTTCGTTAAATAACCAGCAGGGTGAAACATTTTGCGATTCGTGGCTCGATATTGCTTTTTTCCCGACTCGTCTCGCCAGATCCTTTTCAATTAACATTCCTCTGTAGCGAACAATTGACCAACGTTTGACGAAAATATTACCGCACGTTTATTTAAAGCGTGTGCGTTAAAATACACAGTAATGATAAAATACCTATTTGCATACAATGCTGGAAACGCAATTTCTATCATCACGGATATTTTTGCTCGTCCATTGTGCCGCATTTTGCAAAGAGTTCCAATTTATTCATACCTACAGAAACGACCGTATCTCACGTAACTCTCTTCCTTTCTCAAAATAACGATGGAAAGCTTTTGAACGCATCACGTGTAAATTTCGATTGACGACTCGTGACTATTTTTTTCATGATACGAAACGTATATACGTTTTGCAATATTGGATACGAGCGTATCGCAAATAAAAAATAACAAACACAATTGTCAATTGAAATTCATGAAATTGTCATATATACGTGCGCAATATAAAGAGAAAAATTTATTTGGAACTAAATCAGTTAAGTACGAAGTTAATGAAATTATTTTAATTCTGCTATTAACTTGGATTCAACTGTCCAAAAACTTGGAATCTTGGTTCATAACGAATTCGATTGCTGTTCTGAAATTTCATTGAATTATTGAAAGTCGTTGGACTCGAGTCGCAAACTTTAAATTACTTTCAATTGTCGAATCAAAACGCCACCAGCGTTGAAATGCCTGTCACCTTTGTACACGCTGCTCAGCCAATCAAAGATTTAAATCCAGATTCATCGTAAATTCAATTACCGACAAATTATTCCGAGATTCACAGGCGCAAATCTATTTATAAGCGTTCGACTCTGTTAACCGGCAAAACATTCGACATGATCGCTCTTTCTTCTCTCTTTTCTTATTTTTTTTTTTCTTTTTTTTTTTGTCGTTTATATCAAGCTGTCCAGTGAAACAGCGATCATTTTACGCGCGGCTCGATAAATCTCGCGGAAATAAAAACGACGGGAAGCCCGTCGTGCGACAAAGCGCTACACGCGACAAAGGGAAACACGTTGATGGCGAATTATCCACTGCGGAAGATCAAACGAAATCTTGCAACGTCGTCTCACGCTCTTCTGCCCTGTCATCTCTGCGACGACAGAGAGAGAGAGAGGCGTCCCTGTCCCTTTCAGCATCGCGAACCAGGTTCAGAAAGTTCGGACGTGGAATCGATCAGATTCAGCTTTGTCTGTGACGATGGCTCAAGGGTGTCCGTGTCGTTGCCAGGAGAAAGCCAAGGGCAACGGATATGTTTCTGGAATGGCGAACACGCGTCCGAGGAATGGAACGAAAGAGACTTTGAAATCACAGTCCAAGGAAAAACGAACTTTACATGTTAGATCTAGACGGAGGACGTTCGTGCTCCGATGCACGTAAAATCATATCTTCGTACAGGAGCTTCGGCTGAAGCGATCCGAGTTTAACTGAAAAATAAAATTTAGTATCTTAGCGCACAGTTCTTCGTTGTATTGGAGGCAGTGCAAAATTTAGAAAAAAAAAGGAAAAAAATGCGAATCAATATTCTATTAAATGATTCAATTAATTTAACTCGCCAAGTGTTCAAAACTCTTCCCTCTCCCTCGGTTTTAAATATTTGACAAATAATTCCTGATGATCAACTAGCGTCAAATAATTGATGAATAATTTGAACGAATAATTCCAAATCAATTATTGTTTCATATCGCATTGTTCATTTCATTTCATTCATTATAGTGTATTATTCATTATATATATTTTATAGTTACGTTTATAATTATTACAAATTATTATATTACATATAATATATTAATACTATACTAAATAAATATACCAATGCAAGTACTGTTATAGGTAATTATTACAATAAATTATTTATGCATTGTAATAGAGAATAAAAAGAATCTGTTACATATATTAATTAACAATTGTTTTACTGCAATTAGCAGGTAACAATTTTTTTTATTTTTTTTTTTTTGTATTTTCTACAAAAATACGTTCACTGTATATTGAATAATAAATATATAATAACATATTAAATATATTATATATTTATTATTACACATTATATATCACATTATATATTTTTTTTTATTTTCTACAAAACACGTTCATTGATTCAATTTTACTCCTCATTGTATATTGAATAATAAATAACATATTTATATATATATATTATATATTACATTATATATATTTCTTTTATTTTCTACAATTCTGCTCCTCACTGTATATTGAATAATAAATATATAACAACATATATTATTCAACATACTACAGTCACTTCAATGTAACAATAAGAAACAAACAAAGGGCAATCCCAAACTGAAGAAACGGAAAACCCAAGACCCCATGAATTGCGAAAATCCCATGGTTGGAACATTGAATTGATTCTAAGGTAGCGCCTTAACTTCCAGCCACGGCTATGAAATAAAATTGTTACGACCTACGTAGGGCTCGTAAAATAAGTATAATCGGACCTGTATGACCATCGGTCGGATCAATAAGAAAATAACACGGAAGGTATGTCGTTTGGTGGAACAAACTTTCCTCGTCTCGGTGTCCCTGTAATCGTTTATTGCCGGCAACGTTGGCAAAAAGCTCGGTGATCCGTTGCGCTCGTGAAAGGAAACGACGCCTGGATAAAAGTAACGAAGACAGACAATGAAAAAGAGCGAGAGAGAGAGAGAGAGAGAGAAGCTGTGCGAGGTTAGGAACCGCGTGTAGGTACGCGTGCGGAACAAGCGGGAAAAGAACGTGCACGAGGTCGACGCGAATAAGGAAAAGTTCTATCGGCGGGGAGAGGGAAATGGATTGCAGCAATTACGTCGCGGTATCGAATTTCACTTGTCGGACCGTTGCGGCCGTGCATGTCTACGCTCAATGAAATTACCGAGAGCGATTCTTGCCCCGGGAAATGGGAAAAAATTGAATATTTCCTCGCCAGCTTTTCGAGAAGGAGGAGGAGGAGAAGGGTGGTTGATTACGTGGATTTCAGAACGCGACTTCCTCGCGGAACGTGACTTTCGAATGGGGAGAAGAAGATGTTCGAGATAATTTAAAAAAAAAAGAAAGTGAGAGAGAGCGAGGAAATATATATCAGATGTCGGGCTGTAATAGGATTGCATCACTGTAAAAGATAGGGAGCAAGGGTTTCACGAGGAAATTGCAGTAATCTTTGTCCGCCGTGTCGAGCTGTGATTTCACGATCCTCGAGCGAAGTATGGTTAACACTTTCGTTCATGGTGAGAATTTGGTAGGAAGTTCGCGATAAGGCGAACATTACTCGTCTCGGAGATAGGGGAAACGTCGCTCCCCTCTTTCTTTCAGGGTTAGACTGCGTTGAATGTACAATAAACGTGGTTATAAACTGTAATAACGTAAACTGAACGAAAAAAAATTACGATGCAGAATATTCTTTTCTTTCCTCTTCTTTACGATCGCTCAAATTTTCATTTAAAATTTCTCTCGTTGTTTCCAACTCGTCGATAAAGTCGACGATCATCTTCTTTACAATACACGTCGAAACCGAATCATTCTCACGCTCCAAAAATTGTACGTTTCCTTAAAGTTTAAAAAATTTACATTGTAATTTAACTTCGCGTCGTTCAACAGACGTTTTCATTATTCAGTGATAAACGTCGATTCTTATCGTCGCGTGAAGATCGTAAAGACGAAGTGGAAAGTGACGTCGATAGTCGGACGTTCGAAATTCCACTTCCGAGAGGACCCGAGTCACAAAGAGCGATTGACATTAAAAGGGTTAATCGTAAGGGTGGAAATCATAGAATCTGACGTATTGATTATAGCGGAGGTTATAAGCCGGCGTGGAATAGCACAGGGTCAGGCGAGTCGACATTGACGGGACGTCAAACTCTCGATTAAGTTCGAAGTCGCGAAGACTTGATCCGAACGACCCTGGAGACATAAGTAATACCGACTATCCCCGTGTAGCCGAGGCCAGACATCAACTACTTCGGGGACGTAAGTATTAACATCGACGGGACTCAATGACGACGGCCCAGGAGAACTGGATACCATTATCGACAACGTGCAATCGGATTCAATATTCATGATCTTTCGACGATGTTCCGCAAATCTGACGATTTTACAATTGGAAAACCGAGGATGCTTCAACCTACGACGGATTTGCAAAGTAGAAGAAGCTTTCTCTTTGTCAGAGCTGGAATTACGCAAATAAATTTATACCACGTTACGTATAAATTTAGAATATTTGTCTGAAATGTTAAAAATGACGAATTTGCAAAGTAGAAGGGATCAAAAGTGCTCTTTGTCAGAGCTAGAATTACCAAATTCACAAATAAATTTATACCACATTACATATAAATTTGTACATTCGACCAGTTATAAATTTAGAATATTTGTCAGAAATGTTAAAAATGATTTGCAAAGTAGAAAGAGTCAAAAGTGCTTTTTGTCAGAGCCAGAATTACCAAATTCACAAATAAATTTATACCATATTACATATAAATTTGTACATTCGACCGTAAATTAAATAAATTCAGAATGTTTGTATAATGTATTTTATGTTTTTTTTAAATTTACATGATCTTATAAATAAATTTGTGTCTCTGGTGACACAAATTTTATGCTTTAGTCGTCGGTAGTTCCAATATTAACGTGAATTTAATGAAGCGATTGAACTTGATTAAGTATTTACATTGAATAATATTTTTTAGGACTATTGATCAATTAATTTTATTATCAATTTATCAATTATTAATTTTTGTACCAGTAGTATATTCGATTGATCGGTCTTAGATTCCTTATTTTTGACAAAACATTGATCCTCGCGAGAAAGGCGAGGAAACGTTCGATATTTAACATCTATCAAATTATTTATTCTGCTCTAACAACGAGACAACATAGAGCTCAAAAGCTTTTCTGTGAAAATCATTCTGTGAAAAGAAGGACAAAAAAGTGACGGTGAAAATGAAAGAACCTGTACAGAAGTACAGGTATTATCGCCAAATTCTTAAATTTCTTAAATTGTTGTAAAACAGTGTTCTGAAGTCACTCGTGTCAAATTTTGTGTCGTGCGAATCTTCGACACGGAGTTGCAGGACTCGAGTGTCACGCGGAATGAGATTCGCTAATTAAGGTCCAGTCACGCGGCGTTTCAGGACAGACAGGGTCATTGGTAGCGAGCTTTACAAATGAGAAGCGGCTTGTATCGGATTTCGCGGCTTTAATTGGCACCGAGCTTCGGCGCTCAATTATTTACGCGAGGTCGTTGCGAATATTATTATTTATCTTGGAGCTGGCCGCATCGTCGCTGACCTATTCTACTTGAACTTCCTCGCGATAGATATTCCTAATCCGTGCGCTGAAAATTTTCAATCAGGAGTTGCAAGACCGGACAGAATCGCCGATAATTAAAATTCATAATTTATATCGAAGAGAAAAAAAGATCACGATTAAAAATAATTAAAAAGTTAGAAAAGTTAGAAAAGTTGAAAGGCAAGAAGGAAACGCAAGCGAAAAATCGTTCAGAGTTACGAAGAAAAAACTGTTTGAAAATTATAATTATTCGTCGAAAGTGTACGAAAAAGAATGTCGGAATCTTGCATAAAACAGAAACAACGTTGTCAATTTTGCAACGAATTTCCCACGAGGATTGTGAAAGTCAACAGTTTCAACGTTAAAATATTAAAAATCGGAATTGTTCGTGAAAATATCGGGAAATATTTTTTTGTTGGTTTTGGAAAAACCCATTCGATTCGACGCTCTTTCTTCTCTCAGGAATCGTATCGATTAGGTGGCAGGAATCAAAGTCCTTTCAGGCTTAGATATCCTCGATAAAACAATGTTGAATCTATCGAGATCAGATTTACTTATCTTCTTGAGCAAGGGTAATCGTCTGTCAGAGAATGCGAAGCCGGTAAAAGTCTCCGGAAAGCCATTGGGGAACGGGGAAAGAAACGAGAAAAGAAACCTTCAAGATGAAAGGAGAGCGAGAGCTACGATGGTATTAAGATAATCTATGAGCGTTGAAACGTTTCGATTGATCTTCTTCGATGTGTCTATACATTGTCAGATATTTTCTCGTCTCGCGTTCGAACGTAGAAATATTTGCAGAGTAATGACCGAAGACACGTTTGTGTAAAAATATCCGATTCCCCAGCTAAACAACGACATTATATTAAATTCGTGAAATGATTGATGTGTTTGAAACAATAGTAGGAGTAATTTTATTGATGCTGCAAACAGTTTGATTTTATATTTTAATACAGAATGTAGGATGATTTTGATGACAATTTGACTCTTGGATAACAAAGAACGTATTCTTCTTTGACATGCGAGGAAGAAAATTCAGAAATTAAACAAATGCAAAAACTTTTGAGACAAAGAACGAAAAGAAAGAGAGAGGTTAGAGACTTACCTTTTGAAGTTGTAACGTGCAACACGTTTCCATGCGGAAAATTCAATAAAATTCGAAAATTCTTTCGTCGTCGTTCAATTACGAATGAAAATTTCCTCAATTTTCTCAACGACGAAAAGATAATTCCTTTTTAACGAATTAAAAGATACGCTTTGCGCAAAGGGAGAGGGAAAAAAAAGAAGAAATTAATTCATTTCGCTTCGCTGAACTTTTCACAGATGATAGAGGAAACGCTTCCCTGTCTTTCTTCCTTTCATCGGACAAAAATCATGAAATTGAGAAAAGAGAAGGAACGAAACGAAGTCAGTTCGTAGGTTCATCCTCCAATTACGAGGAAATTCGCAATTGCTCGTGGTGATGAAGAGATGAAAATTCCTGCGAGGAGAAGAGAAAAGAAACGCAACGTGATATTATTATTCGGGAAATTATTGCGACTCTTACAATTCGGTTGAGACGCCGATGTGTTAACGTTCCGAAACACGAGACAAAGGAAATGAAATTGCCAATAATTCAAAAAAAAAAGAAGAAAAAAGAAGCAGCGCGCGCCACGGAACGGCGCTCGCAATTAGCAAAGTTGATTCCCGCTAGCCGGTGAATCTTTTATCGGCAAGTAATCGTTATCGTTGAAGCACTTAAAATTGTTTGCAAAATATCGTTGGGAAAATTGAAGCGCCGCGCCTAGCCCCGTCGACTAGCCTGCGCGCGGGCTACGCGCCGCGCACCATCACAAATAAATAATACAACGTATTTCACTCTGACACGAGACAAATTGTTTCGGGACGAAAATTCATTGAGTGCATAAAAATTGACAGAAGGCGGGTGAACGCGTGAATAAATATGAAATACCAAAACAAAAAAAAAAAAAAAAAAAAGAAAAAAATGAAAAAAGGCAGAGGAAAAATGAATAAAAATAGAGTGAAGAAGGGAAAGAGGGGAAGAAAAAGGGAGACGATATTTTCGACGCGTAACACGAACGCCTCGACGAGAAATTGCTGGTGAACGGAGCGTCGATACGCGACTGAAAGATTGTAAATTAAATTTTTAGCTATTTCACGTTTCTACCGTTAATACGTGCAACGACAACAATGTCAGGTTGCAATTTATTCGGCTATTCGATCAAAAAAAAAGAAGAAAAAAGGAGAAATAAATAAATAAATAAAAGAAGAGAGAGAAAAAAATTGCAACTAATTTTATTGAAAAAAATTCCGTATAAAATGTAGTTGCAATTTTTCACCGACGTGCCGTTTGATAGATTTTATTAAACGACTTTCTTTTTTTCAGAAAACGATTTCGTTTACTTTATTTCGATAAAACGTATTTACGCCGTTCGATAATACGTTTCGAGAATAAGGGAAACGTCGGGGATTTTTGACGTTAAATCGAATTAAATGACGACAAATAAGATTCCAAAAGTCTGATTAATGAGACGAGTAATGAATTACTGAACAATACCTCGAAAAACATGTTATTTCTAGATTTTTAAGCAAAAACTTTCAATCGAAATAAGAATCATTCGAATAGATACATCTTGCTGTGCTATCATACGCTTATTGATTTTAATATCTGATATTTTCACTCTTTCCAAACGCATTGACCAAGTTTAAATATATTCATACAGAAAAATGGCACGAGAGAACTGAAATGTTAATACTTTCAGAAAATTCTCATCAACGAAAGGAAGAAAATAATACACGAAGCAACGCAGCTGTCGTACGTTCTTGTATTTCAAAGGAATTAAAACAGGAAACCTCGTCGAGAAGGAACATTTATCACGCATGATCAAACTACATAGCTAATAAATTGACCAAATAATTGATGAAATTATCCGAGGAAAAAATACTGAAATGCTTGTATGTATCCGCAATCACGAACAAATGACAAAGAAATAATTAATAAGTGCTGCAACTAACCACCAATTTAATTACTTCGCGATATTAGATTCGGCATTAGCGAAATTAGGGTATATATTTCGCGAAAATGGTAAATTCCTACCATTATTTAGCAGTCACGTGTTCTCCATAGAAGACTGATTATTCTGCGTGGATGTTGGAGCACAAAATTAATAATCCAAACAATTTAATAATGGCCAGTGTGGAACGAACGCGGTATTCCCCTGAGGTACGATCGATTGGTATCTGTCGAGCCGTGTATCCGCTCGTCCGTGTTTTAAATAGCCGCGTGCTGTTTCGCGATTGTTGAAAAATTTCTCCGAATTCTGTTACGATTTTTCGCAGGGAAATATAAAGCTCAGTTTGAGCGGTTGGCGATCAAAGCCGAACCTAACTTCCACTCTCACCAATTTCCCACGGAGTCGGTTTAATTTTGAATTTCATACACGGCAACGTGTACGAACGAACAATCGCGAATTCGATATCGTAGATTCTCGTAGTTAATATAACATTTTTTTTATTTCCTCCTTTTCTTTCGCGTTCGTGAAAATTTCGCAGGTGGAATAGCAGCTGTCGGTTTATCGACAGGCGTGTGTAAGGCTTGTTAACGCGCCGGAAATATGTACGTAGTATCGATAACTGGATTGACATATAAAAATTCCAACGGACGGGAGAAATATGCAACGAAAAAAAGATTTAAAAAAATGTACGCTCGAGAGTTTAGCGAAATAAAATATTCCTTTCTAAAATTAAAAAAAAAAAAAAAAAAAAAAAGATTTTAAACGTCGTTCTGTTAAAAAAATTGAGCTGTATGGGAAAACTTTTTTTTTTTTTTTTTTTTTTTTTAAGAGAACCTTCATTTTTGTATTTGTGACGGAAGATTAAATACATTAAAATACTAAAAGGTGCTTAATGTCACGGAGATAGAATTTTACGTTAACGCGGGACAAACGTAATAAAATATTACGGGAGTGAAGTTCGAACGGTCTCGTGAATTTTTCAAACTTACGCGAGAAATTAATGAAGCGGGGATACTTTGGTTACGAAGCTAGCGTAGTGATAAATTATTTCGATATCGTGTTAGTTTAATGAAATGATGCGTCGCGCGAGCGTTGAAAACCAGTACAAATGATCAGACGTCGACTGAATTGCGAACTGACGAAAGACACGAGAGTCAAAAGAGCGCATAATTTTTTATTTCACAATTTCCTATATACGCATTCAGAGAAATCTGTTTAATCATTCATCACGATGGTAAAAATGTCAAGTCGAAATTTCAATCGTACGAGCGTGGAATCTGAACGATGCTCCTCGTTTCAGATTAAATTTACCAAAGCATCTCTGCTTTATTATTTATTATTGTTAAGGCCAAAGGTACGTAACACTTGTTGTAATCTAGCAAATCAAGAATTTCTCAACCATTTGATCACTTAGAAAGCTCCAAACTAGGCGCCCCACAAGTCACTCTCGCATGAACGGCGATGGGAAATTTTGGAAACCTTCCTCTGTACTTCCTGATTGATCCCTCGCTCTACAATTCCTCCTTTGGAAAGGGTAATCCAAAACTCGGTGCCAAAAAGGCTTTGAGGAAATCATTATAAATTAATAAAATTTAGATACTTTTTACAAGTTAATTCACAAGTAGTAATCTTTAACATTTTTGATTCAAACGAGAATCGAGTCGAAATTGTCAGAATTAGTACGCAATAAAATCAAGGCAAGATCAATCGATACGAAACAAATTACAGGTGCGATCACTCAGTACCAGACAACGCCACTCCTACTCGAGGTCTACGCCACGCCCCCTCGCGAATCACGTGACCCAAATCAACCAATCGCTAATTTTCGTTGCATCACCGTTGCACCTGAAGAGACCCGACTTTCTGGATTACCTCCGCTAAAATCACTTTCAGTGATAAAAAACCAACAAGCAAAAGTATCAACCTTTCTCCGAGGTCTAGCACTCGCTCGTGTACTTGCTCGTGGAAATTCTCCTCGAACGCCGGTAAAAGGGCACTTGGTCATCGTTGATTAATGCAAAGTGGAAAGAGGTACAAGGAGGACAAAGAGAGGGGGAAAGAAGCCAACAGCGATTCCGTATGCCGACGCAGCAAGCGGCTAATGAAAATTCGATCATCCGACAATAAAGTAAACGGGTGAGCGTGCATTGGGGCAGGAATCGGGCTACGTGTACTTCTCTCTCTCTCTCTCACTCTCTTACTCTTCCCGGAGGTTCGATCGATATCACCTCCATGGCAGAGAGTCCGCAAATCGGCAGAGACGACAAATACCGGTAAGAGAAACAAGAATTTCAATTTGCGTCGTGTACGTGGCGAGCATGTCCGAGCGCGGCGAAAAATTCCTGGCCTCGGACAAATCCCCCAGAATTCGTAGCCCGGGCTCGGGCTTCAACACGTCGACTTCCGGCGTGTCGAGCCGCGCGTCTTGTCGTCGGAAATACGCCAGCTATTCCGTCGCGTTCCATTTTCCGCGACACCTAGCCACCCAGCTGTTTTCGTTAAGTTCCCCGGGCAACGATCACGACGCGAGGGAGGAGGATGGAGAAGGGACACGTTGCCTCGCCGACGAATTTCACGAATTCGAGCTATGAACGAGTCCCACTCGTTCCTCCTTGTTCCCGTTGCACGTTGCACGTTGTTGCCCCTATTCGTTCAGGCGATACGCTCGGTCACGTCGCGATTTTCGCGCGCAAATTGAACGTGCAACGCGAACGGAACAAGCGAGAATTACCTCGGTGCCTGACAACGTCGTGGATTGATACCGGGACAGTTTACGTCATGTCTGGGCCAAGTCTGGCACGAGTCTAACGACGTCTGCCACGTACACGGGGCTTCGTTCGGCTCCGGTTCTGGCTCTAACCGTGTAAAATGTTTAATCCGCCGGCTAATGGATGATCCAACCTGACGGATAATCTTTGGGTTCGCGTCGCGCTTCGTCTTGGCCTGATTTTCGATTTGATTTACTCTAGACCCGCCGTTTGGCGCAACGACGAGTGCGAATGTAACCTGATTCGTATATATTGTGGATATTTTTAAAGCGTTGCTTTGAAAATAACTTGGTCAGAATGGCTCTGACGGGATTATTTCTGGAAGGGCGATTGTTAAGTAGAAATGGACAAGATGTGGTCAGACGATGTTTGATCTAAGCAAATTTATATAAAATGGAAGGTTTGAAGGTTTAAGCATTTAATTGAAGATAGTACTCTGTTCAAGCTATTTGTTCTTCTTGAAAATTAAATATCAAACGTGCGTTAATAGATCGCATAATGTGCTCAAAGAGTTTACGTGTAAACCGAAGAATACAAGCTTTCACAGTACACGTCGATAGAAATAATAAATATTTAATCAACAGAAATGATAAAGTTAATTAGTATCAGACGTAATGTTACATCTCCTCGTTGTAGAGATGCTCAACGAGTTTAATTTACTTTCTGATAAATGTTATAGTTGAACTGCAACGCAAGTGGGAAACGTATTTACATGTCAGACAATATGAAACGGAATAATATTATTTTAAACGTATGTATATTTGATACGTATATTTGCATTTAAACATACACTTCTGCAAACGTATATATATGTGTGTGTGTGTGTGTATTTAGAAACGAACATAACAGTTGTTTGTGCGAATATCGTAGCAAATTAAAAAGAAAATACGCGTTCTTGCGAAAAATTAAAATGAAATTTTATGCTTTGTTATAATATTTTTCTGGTCTTTTATCGTGATAAAAATATCATCCTTCACGTTTCTTTAATCAACGTATTTCCAGGTTGATTTATTTACTATTTCACAAATATGTCCTCGCCATTTGTTTCGACATTAAATTCGTTTTAATTTCTACATTGATCAAACTATTTTTTTCTGCCCTCTTTAACACTCTTTCCAACAAAATCTCGATCGAATTGTTATCGTTACGTACGATTCTAGTGTCAAATTATCGTTCCACTTAATTTTTTAAATTAAAAGTAACATATACAGGCAGCTCGATCGCAATTCCGCTATGTCCTCGCCCTCATCCTGCCGGATAAAATGTAATTTAAAATACTTTTATATTTCAGAAATTGAAGCTGGGCTACATGGGCTCGCTGTTATTATTGTTTCAAGCTTTTCACTAATGAGAAAGATTAAAAACACGACCTAATAAAGGCGATTCTTTTATTACATAGAAAGCGGGATTTCCTATTCATTTTATTTATGAAATAAAATAATACAGACGCGCACGTATTTGACCAAGCGCGCTTGTTTCGTCCGGGGATTTAAAAACCACCCGATTTTTTTTTCTGAGGTACACATTGATTATTATATCATAAGAGATAACGACAACGAACGAAATACTTTTTTGCACGCTCCGAACGAAACCATTACGATTTGCAAATGTCGAAATTCAAAGTGGATATATCGAATTTAATTGGACGTGAAAGAGGTATTTTTATCATATTCGTGAATTTTAACTATGCTGTCGGAACGTTTCGAATTAAATTTTTCTGAACGATCCACTGAACTCTGATTTAATTAACATATGTACATATATTCACGAATACTTACAATTAGCAATAATTGCCACAGAAAATTTGTACGTCCGTGTCGCATGTGTTACCCAAAACAATTTAATGAGACTGTCGTGTGCATGAGAGAGACTCTTGTAACCTCGAACAAATCTAAAAATATTTGCAAACGTACGAAAGAAACTTAGATTATCGTCGTTAACATGTGAAATATATACTTGCACCAAGTATGTATTTTCAGACTAATTTCAAACTTTGACCCTTTATTGCAGAGACAAATTTCGTCTAAAATTCGACTCAAAATTTCACTAATGCAAATTAAAAATTCGTATAACGGGTCATTTTATACGTATTAGGAAAATGTCTAACAAAGAAATAATCTAAATCAGAAGAAAGGATTGTTAGAAATATTGATTGATAGAGAGGGATGATAGTCTCGCATTAGCGTAAAATCCCATTAAAAAACAAAAATCCCGTTCAATTCTCGGAATTAGTGAAATTTAAGCACAGTTGATGAAATTTTCAAGCTCGATTTTGTCAGAAACAAAGGTTGATCTTTCCGCAAATATAAAATGTCAAATCCACAAAGATCACAGACAGTGCTATTGTTGCCTAATATTAAATGTTCACACACACGCAGATTAATCCACAGAATATTAATATCCCAGAAAATTTCACCCCCCCCCCTCTCGCGGTTTCTAAAATCAGCGAAACGAAATTGAACCTCGTAAATAAAGAGCCGGCTGAAATTTGGAAAACACTCGGCCGGATCGACGAGACGCGCATAATTTACGAGCGGGGCCGCGGTTTGCATCTAGAGGTGTTCGACCCCCTCGATCGAGCCACATCTTGCTGGCACTGGCCGCGCACGGGAGATGTTTATGTCCATTTGAATTCCAATTAATGGCACGTCGAGGACACTTTGGAACGCGTGACATATCGCGGTGCATTGTTCCGCCGCCGGCGTCGCCAAGCAGAAATGCTGCTTCGACTCTGGGTCGGTTCGAGGGGTTCCTATGGGATCGATCGGCAAAGAGACAGAGAAAGAGAGAGAGAGAAAGAGAGGAGAGAGAGAGAGATAGAAAACGTGAGGAGAAACGCGGGATTCCCTTTTCACGAGGTCACAGCGATTTTTTCCTTTTTTCCTATTTTTCTCTTTTTTCCCTTTTTTTTTTTCACTTCCCATTATTTCGCGTTCCCATGAAAGCACGGAGGCTTTCGTCAAAGCGGCGCGATGCAATATTTTATAGATACGCGGACCGTCGAGGTCCAATATTCGGCTAACAACTAGCCGGCAACTTTTTTAATTACGATATTTGATGCTCGTTCCGGATTCGCTGTGTTACTGAATATCGATGATATTCGGAAACTTATTACGCGGAACTCGAAATCGGCTGAATGGTGGCCATGGCGTTTGAGTTAGGGGATAGTTGACGAAAAATTGATGCGTGACACTAGTTGTAGGAACGTTTCAAGGGAAGAAAATGGTAAATTATGCTTCTCATTCTTTTTTTTTTGGCAGGCAAGTAACTTTCAAATTGAATTAATCTAACAGTATCGAAATTGTATCTTTGTTCGATTTTTCGTAACGTTGAACTACTGAGAGGTATGAAAATAGTATTGTAGAAATTGAACTTTGTTCGTTCAAAGTAGAATAATATGATTGTAACTATTTATCTCGATCAAATATTAGACAATTGATAATTTATCTGACATTTTCGACGAGATAGAACAGTGAATAATAATAATAAGTATCTTCAAACGGTTACTATATACAGATACACAATTTACTATATATTCATAAAACATTCTTTTTCAATTGCGAGATATTTCAATCCTATGTACGCCAGCCTGAAAATTCACCAGAATTTTGTTCACTTAAAACAAAATAAAATGATTGTAATTATTTATCCCAATTAAAAATTGACAATTTACCTACTATTTTTTACGAGATACAACAGTATTAAATATTTTCAAATTGCTATAGATGTGCAACTATTTATAAAACCCCGAAAAATTCAGCGTTAACTATAAACCTCGTCAAAAGTCGACCAGAATTTCGCTCGCTCAAAATAGAATGAGATAATTGTAGCCACTCGTCTCGATTAAAAATTAACTAATTGCCAATTGTTCCGAGTAATTCGCCTGCTATTTTTGACAGGACAGCGACAAATATATCAAATTCCGCGTTAACTAACTTAACTAACTTAACTTTCGCCAGAAAGCGGCGAAATTCACGCCACGTTTGCCATTCGTGGCATATCCGGTGACAAGAGCGTAGCGTAGGGTAAAAGTATGGGTTGGCATGAAAAATTTCCAGGCACGGATACACCCTGTTTCTGGTGCGATGGCCGCGTGCTTGCATCAGCCTTGCCTCGCCGCGGGCGATATTAAAAGGATATTAATGTCGGCTAATTAATTCAGCTTTTTTCCGGCGTCGATTCGCGCCGCGGCGCTCTCCTCACGCTCGTGAATCGACGCGAGACGCGCTCGCCACGATCACGTGCGTGAAACACGTACACGTGCACGCTAAAGAAAAAGAGAAAGAGAGAGACAAAGCGCGTTTGCGCGAAAAATGCGAGAGAAATTAACGGCGCGACACCGTTGGCGCGTTCCTCCTCCTCGGGAAATTCGACGAGGCGGAGAACGGTTGCGTGTGGACGGGCGAGAGAACCCGCGCTGAAGCACACTTGGTCCCCGAGCGCGAGCACCGACTCTTTCGATCGTGGTCACCACGGTAATCGAGCGGAAACGCAAAGAGCCGTCGAGAGAAATTGTCGTCCGGTCGACTTTCCACGAGCATTTCGTTCGAAGAAATTTTATCACAGCATTTCCCCCACTCTCCTGCCCCTTCCATCGTGAAGCATTCCCTTTTGGCACGGACTCGCCGTTCAGATTTGCATTTAGACTCGCGCTCGGCGAGGCATCGTCGCCCGATTCGATCGATTCGTCATCGCCGGTCGAATTACACGTAAACGCGCGTGGAATAATGAGAGAGCTGGCACGATCGAAAGAAAAGAAATTTCTATCTCTTTTCCTATCATTTTTTTCGGCAGGGAAATTCGAGCTGCGTAAAATGCAACAGCTGGATTTAATATTACCGGACGAACGGTGGTAAAATGTTTGTGGAGGGTACGTGGAACGTTGTGAATTTTGAATCTGAGAAGTCAAGAGAGTGATTGAACAAATTACTGCCAGACTACGGATTTTTATGCATTTATGGAAAGTTTAAAGATGCAACGTGAAGAAAGTCTATGAAATATTCAGAGTACAGTGCTTTTTGTAACAATTTTCTACCCAGATTCTACTTTTCTCGATTGTACACGTATCCCCAAAAATATGATCCGCTAGTTATCGTTGCATTATTATTATCACTGAAAGTGATTTTAGCGGGAGTAATCCAGAAAATTGGGCCTCTTCAAGTGCAACGCTGATGCAACGAAAATTAGCGATTGGTTGATTTGGGTCACGTGGTTCGCGAGGGGGCGTGGCGTAGACCTCGAGTAGGAGTGGCGTTGTCTGATACTGAGCGATCGCGCCTGTAATTTGTTTTCTATCGATTCAAATGTTTGCATATCGATAAAATTTTATGGCAAAAAAGTCATCTTTTTGACATACTGTGATGACAACAAAAAAAAAAGAAACTTTAGAAATCCAAATGAATGATCAAACAGCGACCAAAATTTACAACAGAAAAAAAGTGTTGCAAGAGAAAACAAGGTCCGTTAACTCGGAGAATGTGAAACTGACGGGAGAGAGAACAGTGGTTCAAGCAAGCCCCGTATTTCGTAGAATGAGAACGTAATAACTCCGTCGCGTAACAATTAATTGACTATCTAGTAATAATTAGCTATTTCATTCGCTCGTATAACCAGAACTGAAAGTCTATTGAAACATCCATTCTCAGTAGACAACAACGCGATGCAAATTCCACTCGGAACCCAAGCGTTTGATATTAAATTACACGCTGTTATCCGCAATACGTCTGAATCCTGAACGTCTAGATGTTCGGAGACAAATTTTCTCGCCTACGACCTCTGCAATTAAAAACGCGAGCGGATTAAAAACGAGAACGCGTTAAGTTCGCCGCTCTTATTTTTCGACAACGATCGGGTTTGGCTTTTAATTAGGCCGAGTGTTTTTACCAGATGTTTTCCGCGCGTCATTTGGCATGCATTTTACATAATGATGACACTGGGCGCGACCGAAATCGACGATGCAGCTGCGGTTTCGTTTGTTTTTCGGGCAATCAGTCGGATGCTCTGTAATCGATCTTATTAAAGAATCATTAATGGGAATCATTTGTCGACGAGAGAACGACGAACGATCGATGAGTGCTATCTGCAATAATGATAGATTTTATAGAATATTTTGAGAGGGATACGACTAATGAGCGGGTTGAAACACAAGAGGAGCTATATAGGTGCATGAACTCGTGTTCGAATGCTCGAATATTCGCAGTGAATGTGTCGTACGAAACATTTGGACATTTTACTAGCGTTGCAACGAGAATTAATTTTCGTGATTCTCGCGATGGTAAAGCTTGGAAGAAATCTGAAAAAATAATAGTCAATTATCTTGTACAGTATATAATTGCATTTATGACTATATTAATAGACTTTGATATCGATAAATGAGATCGTGTTTAAAATGGCTATTCTTCGCTAAACGTATATATATTTGTTCTAAATATTTTGAAATATTTCGATATACATTTTCACAGATTCGCTTCAAATTTGAACATGACTTCGCTGTCGTGAATCAAACGCATAATGTACACACGGAGAAATTTTCCGCACTATTTACAGAAGCGTAAATGATGAAATTCCATCTGTATACTTTTAATTTTACCTACATTTCTCTACATATATGTTTATATTTATTTCAAACCGTTTATTTTCGTCGAAGTATCAATGAAACGTCACAATATTTTACAGAATACGCAATATTTACCGAAAACTGCATGACAGAACGTACAAACTAGAAATAATAATTCGTACTCCCTTGCAACTCTCTGATACTCGTCACATTTCGAAATCGAGCAAGCAATTTTCGAGCAACGACATTCGACGCTGAAAGTTACAACCGGATGTCAAGTTCGCGGATCGACGACGAGGATGAATTTTACGTGGCGACACGGGCAGCGACTGTGTGGCACTGTCGCAGCAAGCAGGAGGCACACGAGGCAAACAGAGAGGGGCACGCAACAACGTAATGGTCACGTGCGAACGAATTGAAACAGTGGATCGACTTGGATATCTGCGCCAACCATTTTCAGTGCTCACGGGTAAACGGAGGGGCGAGGGTTAAAGCCGCGTTAAGCCTGAGTTAAACGCTGTCATAGCGCGACTGGTATTGTCCGCCGCTTAGTGTCGCTCATGAGGGTAAATAGAATATTCGCGTTATATGCCGACCAGGGGGCAGGGAGCGGGGGAGTCGTTTGCTCTGAGAAATTAATTTCACCTCCGTCGTCGTTCGGCCAACCACTGAGTCATCAAGCTACAAGTAATCGGAATTCGATCGATCGGGTTATTGACTTCTTTCGTGACGATCGGTTTTCATTCCACGCGTTTCCATTAAACGTATCGTCGTTTGTTTCGTTGTCATTTATCTTGCGATTTAAACTCTACAGTTTTAGTGAGATTTCATAAATAATTTAATAAATTATAGTAACAAATTGTGTGCATACGTGAATAAATTTTGGAAATTTTTTAAATGTGAGTTAAGAAATGTTGCTATGATTATTTAAATAAACTCATTGTCGAAAAATTTAGTACGGGCGTAGTTAATACGCAATAGAGAGACTCGCAGTAGAAACGTTCCATATAAGTCAGACAAACTTGCCAATTCGTATCCATTTATTTTAAAAATATTTCAATACCGCATTCAATAATTCAAACATTATATTGATCGACTATACTAAAATCTTCTCTACGATAAATATATTTTTGCAGCATATTCTTACCAGCGCGTTCTTTATAATTTCAAGATAATAAAGGCGTCGTCGTCGTCGTTCTTTGGAATTTGAAATTTGCGAATGCAGCCTCACACGCATTCGTTATAAATGTCGTTGAAAATGTATGAGCGTTGCATATTAATAAGCACAGTGACAAAAGCGTTAGAACTTCGTTATTTCGCGTCATGAATCGTCCGGCATATTCCCCTCTCCCTCTTCCTAACTTTTCCGCGAGTCTCAACTTGGGAAAAATATTTCCCGCAAAAACTCTGCCGCGGGCATAAATTTGGCATTTAGAGAAGATTACGCAAATATACGAAAGTCCCGCGTTAAATTTCACGGAGTTTAAAATTGACGACCTCTCGCGGGAAAATACAAAGAAAAAAAGAAAAAAAAAAACAAAACGCGAGATACGATTCTTTCCGTCTGGTCTCCAATTACAGTAGTGTCCACTCAAGCATTCGCAGTCGGGACCAAGAGCGGTCCTTAAATGAATTAAATAAAATAATATGGCGGCCTTTCAATCTTTTTAGGGAAATTTGTTATTTAATTTGATAATCCACGATGAAATGTGCTTAAATTTTATTTGTGTCGTTATTTAGATTTATAAATAAAAATTTAATAAAAAAACTGCACGACTTGTACCCCAGTACGATTCGTCTCACTGAAAGGCCCAGAAGCAACTGTTCTGACTAGGAAATGAAGACGACCTTTGTGCCATAAAATTTTATTGATATTGATAGAAAACAAATTACAAGCGCGATCGTACCAGACAACGCCACTCCTACTTGAGGTCTAGCCCACGCCCCCTTACGAATCACGTAACCCAAATCAACCCATCGCTAATTTTCGTTGCATTAGTGTTGCACCTGAGGAGGCCTGATTTTCTGGGTTACCCCCGCTAAAATCATTTTCAGTGATAGTAATATTTTAAATCAAATGTAGATTATTGTACTTATTGTATAAGAATAAGTGAATTATAAAGAATTTAGTTTTTAGGCAATTAATTTTAAAATTGATTAGAAAGAGGATTTAATAGCTAATTAATTAAATTATTTGAATTGAATAAAACTATTTTAATTGAAAAAGATAGCAACTATTTTGCGAATTGTGTCGAAGTACGGTAGTACTCAGTTAAACGTCTGTCTCCATTAATTCTTGGAATTAGGACTATCACCGCTCAAAACAAGCGATACGTATAATACCAATATTGGTGTCTATCAGTGAAAAACTGTGGACCCTTAACTGGGTGCAAGTGTCACGTTTCACGCGGTCTTCGATAGGTCACACGGTAAAGCAACATAAAGTGAGAGTCCCAAGAGTTTCAATTCTAAGAATTGATGCTCCAGCAACGGACGCTTAAGTGAACACTACTGTACTTATCGCCACGTTCAAGCTACGTGCATTCTACTCGAACGATTTCACTGGTAGATTGCCCGTCGAACCGATCACCGATCGCAGACAATATTCGGTGACGCTTGCCACCCGAATCCGGCGTTCCGTATTTCCTGTCGATCTTGGATCCCGATTCAGAGATTAACGGCGATCGCCCCGCCGCGTCGGATTATTCACCGCAAAGCTCGAATCGTGCGGACATCGATATTTTTCTCTTTCCTTTTTTTTTTTTTTTGTTTTTTATACATCCCAGGAGAGATCGTCCGCAACCCGATAGCCGCGCTAGTTCTGATTACAGCTCGCCGGGTTCCAAGCCAGCCCTAATTACTATCCGGCCAGTAATTCGAACCATCCATTCACCTAACACCCATTGTCCGCGCGTTAAAGCGGATGCGAAAACTGATTACAGATATACCAAGCCAAACGAGCCTGGAGGAGAGTTCTTGCTCGATCGACCGGCGAATTTTAGGCCCTGGTTCCGAATGGTAGATCGGTATCGTTTTCAAACGGTGAAAACGACCGGCCAAACCGGAAATAACCGACTGACTGGGTCGGGATAAATGCTGTCCCGATTATCATCGTCATACACGATGTCACTTCTCGCTCGTGCGCGCCGGCGATCGAATATCTGGGTTTAAGGTACCGCGAGAATTGATAGATAGTGTTTCAGGACGATGCAACGCGATGGTACGGACACCGGTCGACAGCTATTTTTTTCTTTACTTTTTTTTATCACTGAAAGTGATTTTAGCGGGGTAACCCAGAAAATCGGGCCTCTTCGGATGCAACGCAATAATGCAACGAAAATTAGCGATTGGTTGATTTGGGTCACGTGATTCGTGAGGGGGCGTGGGGTAGACCTCGAGTAGGCGTGGCGTTGCCTGTAATTTGTTTTCTATCGATTCAAGTGTTTGCGTATCAATAAAATTTTATGGCAAAAAAGTTGTCTTCGTTTCCTAGTCAGAACAATTGCTTCTGGGCATTTCAGTGAGACGAATCGTACTGGGGTACAAGTCGTGCAGTTTTTTTTTGGAATAATTTTCTTTCGAGGTTTCACGAATTTTCGAGCGAGGGAGAAAGAACATTGCAGCTCCTTTCGTTCAATGCGTAATTTTCAAAAGTCGAGCGTAAATCGTCATCCGTTGAATCGTCGAATGCATTGAAAGCTCTTTGTACGTGATTTTTCAACTGAAAAATTTCAACTTGAAATTCGCTACGCTACTGAACGTATATTATTCCTCGTGTATTATTTCAATTGCACAGCACATAAAATACATGAAACTGGAAATTTCAAAGAGAGATTTTGCCATTTGTCTTGGATTATTTATAAAAAACTGTACCACTTTTAAACTTCGTATCGACCTAACGAACTATGTGAAAGAAATTTCTAACATGTTACAATGATGTTACAAATACTTTGTTAGTTTTCTATTTAAAAGTCGTATTTAAACATTCACCATGCAGCAAAAAGTTTGTTTAACCAGAGAGAGAGAGAGAGAGAGCTCAATTTATCCTCAAAGAATGAAGCGTTCTCGCGCGAACGTCTCGCACGAGGAACATAATCGATCTTGGCAACCGGTTGCCACGCGATAAAGACAAGCGGCGGCAGCAGGTGTCGCGTGACGTTCATCTGAACACCATGAAACAACAGGCACGCGCGGACAACCGGGCTTATTACGCGCTTTAAAGCCAACAACTTGCTCGCGTAAAAACACGTTCAGCTTTTGTCGCCTGGCTTATATCACCGAGACTGTTTAATCAACGCTCCGACTCCCAAAGTCGGAGAAACGTCAACCGTGCAGCGACTAAGCCTTGAGTTTACGATTAACTTTCCTCGCGCGAAACGTTTTATCCCTTGAATGTTATTCGAATTATATTGTCTCCCGCCTTCGCGAAATTTGGAGAATCGTAGATCCTAGATTTTGGAATAATCTATCTATCGTGGAAAAGAAACCCACGCGGTTTATAATAAATTGTTTATTAATATTTGAGTGTTGTAACTGAGGAAAACTGAATAAGTCCGAATACGGTGATGACAAAGAGATACATACTCGATACTCTCTCACTGAAAATTTTACCATCAAACTTCTGTCTTTATATAAACTCACACTCGTACGCACACAAACGATCGTACGTTCGTTTATGTCACATTTTAAGATTAGGTTTAGATTAGGTCCCAAGTCTGGTTTTTTCCGCTCTTAAGCCACGTTATATAATTTTTGTCAGTATCATTGGCACTCTCTCGCGAAGGTCAGAGATTCGGAAAAACTACGAGTTTCAAATTTCTAGAAATTAAGAATTTCCGCGTACTGAGAATCTCCAGATTTTCATTGAAAATCTACAGAAGAATGAAAAGAATCTCACAGTGAAAGAATTGGTACTTCCAATCTTTCCATCGTTCTTTTTTCCTACGAAGGAACAAACTTTCTAATAATAAAAGTGTTCACGCAGATCCAGTGATAAACGAAAGGAAAGAAACAAAAAAAAAAAAGAAGAAGAAAGGGACGAGCGGTGGAAAAACTTGGGGTGAAAAAAGAAGAAGGGATGAAATAAAGGAACATTGTACAGAAGAAAATCTTCAACATTAAAGTCATCGTTGGGGATTAATTAACGAACTCCTTTCTTCCCATATCTGAGAAGAGACCAGAGTGCCTCTGATTCCTCCGAAGCACGAAGTTCAACCCGGCCAATAAAGTCTTGACAATCCGCGGGAAAGGAAAACTTCCCTCCGAAAGTTTCTTCCGTCACAAACCTCTTTTCCACTTAGCGATGACGTTTTTACGATTTTTTCGCGAAGTCAACGCGACGACGGATACGACCTGGTTGTCCCGGTTGGAAATAGGACGCGAGAAATATGCGCGGGGAATATGAAAAAAAAAGAAAAAAGAAAAAAAGGAAAAGGGAATATTATCTTTAGAGAGTCGACACGACACGAAAGATTAGATTTATACGTCCGCCGTGGTTGGCTTCGTTGTAAAACGTATTTCCATTACGTAACTCGCGTATTTCTCGTTGAAAAGCAGAGTTAAAAAGCAGTTCTCAAGGATGACCTTTCTAATCTCGCGTCATCGCTGGGGGAGGGGTAAAAAAACACGCGAAAGCTTTTCCGCTTTTACGTCGCCATTGGTTCTCGTTTGGAACGCGAGTAATAATTACTCGTCAGTTCAGTTTCCCGGTCACCCGTCTGAGCTGAGGGAACTGTTACCTCGGCGCATTCGTTTGTGTTTTTCTCTTTTTATAAATTATAAAAATTGAACGTACAGATTTTGACGAGTTAAAAGATGATAACCGATTGGTTAAAAAAAGAAATTAAATATCGAAAACTGTAATGGAAGTGATATAACATGGGTGCAGGTCAAACAGAATCTCTCATTAATTTCGTGAAATGAATTTCGTATGAAATTGCATTTCCAGTGTTTTATTATTTAATTGTTTCTAGCGCGATGGAAAGATTATCCAGTCAGATCAAATTATGAGTAAAAATGGAAATACGTACGTATATGTTAATCTGATTAAGAAAAAAAATGAGCAATTCGATAATATTGGAGTGGCAGTAGTAACGGTGTATGTTTGGTCAGACAAAGTCAATATCCCCTGATATCACGGAAATATGAGGTTTCGAGATAGTTTACACGCAAATAAATGCAGAAACGAATACATAGAGACAGAGTACGTGTATCTTGCAACGCGATAATTACAAGAGCACGAGATAATTTTCCTCCCGTTTTAAAGTTACGCTCCAATTTCATTGTTTTCAAGATATATCAAAAATTAGTCTAATTAGTACGTTACAAATTGTTGTAAATTGCCAGACTCTTCCTCAATGCTATTCGTTTCAGCGCCAAATTTTCACTCAACAGCCAAACTTTTCTCAAAATCCAAACTGAATATCACCCCCGGAGCCCTAATCAACGATTCAGGTCTCGCCAGCTTTCTCTCCAAAACAATGCCGCGCCCGGGAAAAGAAACGAATCCCGGACCAATTTGCATTCCCGGCCAGACCCAAAACTCGGTCCCCTTCTCCTCAAAGAACGAACCGCAATCCGCTTTAAAACCCGCGCTTCCAACGCGGGATTCAACGTTGCCCAGAAGACGAAAACAAAAAGAAAGACGTTCAATCTGCCGCGCAAAATTTCCTTCCCGAAACTCTTCCCGCCCAGAGAGAGAGAGAGAGAGAGACTCTGTTGTTTCTCGCGTCTCTCCATTCTCGTCGTGGATGCGACAACGAAGGCAAGGCGTGCTGAGACAAAGGTCCTCGACGAGAGACACAAAAATCCTCGAGACGCTGCCTCAAGTCTCGTCTAATATTCTCCTCGTTCTTAAGACTGGTTACCCGAACTCCCGTAAGGCCGGGATTACGAACAGAAGGAAGGCATTCGACGATTGCCTCGGGCACGATTACCAGGACCGGCGAGCGGCGCTAATCAGTCCTTCGCCCTTGTGTTATTACGGCTGATCCGGGATCCTGCGAGTCGTTTTCGGGCAAGAGATGGAGAGGAGGGGAAGAGGGGAATCTCGTCGCGCGACACAGGCTTAATTTCGAACCGGCGAATTATCTTACTGGCTTAATAGTTAATCGGGGCCACGGTATTAACCCATTGAACGGCGCGGTCGTTAGCCTGGTATGTCGATTATCGACACCGTTACTAATGCTGTTATTGGCCTCTTACCTCGCCGAGCGTCCTCCGCGGGGACAAGTTCTCGCCGCGGTCACGGCACCCTGTTTCGATTCAGTCCGCGACCAAAGGCGTTGACAATGTAATCAATAATCGCGCTGTTGCTGACCGACATCGAGAGCACCGAGTGTTAAGCTGGGCTGAGGAAGGATCCGCTGGAGAGTGGAGCTCTGAAAGATTTGGGGGGAGAATTTGCGTTTAGATCGACGAAGATTTTAATGGAGACACGATACTTTGAACGGAGGAAGATATTTTATTTTAAAGGTGTGTAAAGGTTGTAGGTGGCAAAGGAAGAGGGAAATTTTCTACTTTCAGAGTTTAGTATATCTTTGAAGCTAAATACGCTTTTGGCGTAATTTAAAAGATTCGTATTATTTAACAAATTATCGTCAAAATTTAAAAAATCAATTTCAAATACTGAGAAGTATAAAAAATACATCTAGTGTAATAATTTTAGCATTTTTAGAAATGGAAAATGCAATGAGAAAAAAGAACCAAGATCGTCGGGAGGAAACTCTATAAGCAGAATATCGCGTATTCGAGTATGACGATGAGTAAAAAATTGGATGGAAAATAAAGAGAGAATTTCGAAAACGTTATAACACTTTTATCCGTATGTTGGTTAATTTTATTAACATTCGTGAGAAGCTCATTTGTCATCTCAAGAATTTTAACAAAATCTTGAAGACACGGTGCCTCGAAAGTTTCGTAGGTCGAGGTATTCTAAAGAGTGTGAAGGTTCAGTCGATATCATAAGTCGGGGATTACAGAGAGCTATTTCGAGGTATTCCAGCTGCAATTGTCCAGGAGCCAAGGAATTTCAGAGACTCGGTGGCTTCGCGAAATCTGAAGATTCGGCTGATCAATGGATCCTCCTTCTAATAAAGCTGACGATACTTTTTGAGACGTGTGAATATTCGAAGAGTAGAATTCCTTATGACATCGTCCCTTTGATCTATCCAATGTTTCAGACTTTTAGAAATATTTATATCGTACAGAGGTCTGCGTCTATATAGTCAAATAGATAGAAGATATTCAGAAAGATATACTAGATATTCAGAAAGAGAAGGAATAAAGGACACAAGCATCGAGATCGAGTCTTCAGCGCAAGAGATAATTTGAATATGTTGCAACGAGATAAAAATTTTAAAAAATATCACGAACTATAACTGTAGAAACGTTGATTCACGTGATTAAAATAAAAAAAAAAAGAAGAACACTGAAACTCTTCGAAATTATTTTCCACAAATGCTTCGCATCCATCTACCTTTCGATCCATTAAAAAACTACCGTTCCGTTAATTAAAATTTCATTTCCATTTTCTATCCATCAATTTATATCGTCGAATTCCATTCTCTTTCTTCAAACTGAAAAAGAGAATTTCGACATCTCTCTCGTTGCTATTTCTAACGCTCCGATTTGTTAAATCAAAAAAAAAAAGCAAAAAAAGAAAAAAGATCGAAGCATTTGTAAAATTGCATTGTCACGAGCAATTTAATCGAAAACGAAATCTTTAAAAAGGGAACCATTAACTTACTCTCGGTGGTAATAGGTAGAAAAGTTTCTGGAAACAATTTGAAATTCCGACTGACGGTCTCGCGTCGATTGTTCGTGAAAGTTGATGTAATTTCAGAAGACACCCGGCAAGGGAGATTAAAACTCAGCGGGACTTTCCCACCCGTTTAATAAATTCGGCACGCGAGAGAGGCAAATAGAATATCGATCTTCGGCGACGCGTGCGAACGTGGTGTCGAAGTTTTCCACCGGCGGACTATTAACGAGCGGGCAGAAATAGCAGCCGGAAACCAATATAGAGCGGGAAGTTTACGATAGCCGGCTACCGAACCGGCGAATTCGTCGATCACGATTCGACTCTCTCTCTCTCTGTCTCTCTCTTTCTGTTTCTCTGTCTCTCTTCCTCGCCAATAAAACAGCTCGCCCCCGCGAGCGTTATGATCATCGTTCCACTCGACACGCGTTATTCCGCCGGCGCATCTAACTCAAACCGCAGTTTCTGTATCTGTTCGCTTTTATTGTTACAGCCAACCACGTGGCTTCCGCGACTCCGACCTATTATTCAATCGATAATTCAATTTCCCCTCGCAACCGGTGCTTTTTATATCGCTTTGGAAAACCGCTGATCTATGTACGATACACAGCGTTCGAACCAGTTCACTGGCGAACTTGTGAGAATGTTCGGACAATTCGCAGAATTCTAATTTTTAATCCGCTTGTGTTTTGTCATCGTGTTTGTTAATGACGTGCAATTGTCATCTCTCGAGTTCGTAAAAGATGCAACGAAATGGCTGATTTTTAACAAAGACACGAAGTCTGTGAAACGTTAAATTTCCCTGTACAGTAATATAAAATAATAGTAATGCAAAAGTCAGTAATATAAAATAGTGTGTTTATTCATTTTTATAACGTAATTTCGATGCGTTCCATTTCTGTCTCATTTTCTGTACCTGATCTAATAAAAAAAATCACCATTTGTGCTCTAACTAACCAATTTTAATGACAAAATATTTCATTGATAATTTTTTTTAATTTCACTTTAGAGACAAGCTTTGTGCCAGAGTATTACATGAATAAATTATTGATACCAAAATTGCCAAAAGCGAAATCATCAAAAATGATCAATTTTTCACAGAACAGTGCACGTTTAGAGATCTGAATGATTGCAAAATATACAAATGAAAGCTTCGCGAAATTTTTTCCTATTCCTTTCTCATCTTAATCTCCACTAGTTCTAGCGCCAATTAATATTACACAAACAGAATATCATATAAAAAAAAAAAAAAAACCAAAAATATCCTTCTGGAACGCAAAATGAAAAACAGAGATTTCAAAAAAGGAAACGAGATTCGACGCTGGTGTGCTAAAACTTGGGATACATATCTTGATTTTCGAAATCAAACTGCAGGGCGCGCAATACGCTTCGGAGCTGCGGCGCCGAGGGCGAGCGGAAGAAAAAGGGAAAAAGGAAGAATGGGAGAGAAAGAGAAAAGTCAACGTCGATATAAGATCGTTTCGCGCGGGAAATGTTATTTCGCGAGGACGTCTCCGCAAGGAAATTCAGCTTGACGCAAACTTTTTAGAGGAGAATTTCTCTTGAACGTAAAACCGTCGCGCGCGGAGGGTTCGCCGTTCGCGAGGAAATTTCACTCGACGCGAGTCTTCGCGGGCAAATTTCGCCGTCCGTAAATCCGCGCGAGGAAATTTCGTTGCTGGCGGGGTCCATCACCGAGGAGTAAAATTCCAGTTAATAGCGTTCCCTTGATAGAAAGTGTCGTTTAGCGTTGTTGTTTAAAAGGAAATTTCGCGTAACTTCCGAGCTTTAGCGAGGAAATTCTATTTGTCGTTCGCGCTTTTCGTTAGAACGCCTCCCACGCGAAATTCCACTTTACGCGAAACGAATATTCCGTTTAACGATCGCGTTATTTATCTCGTAATTCTTTTTCTCCGAATACTTTTACCGAATTGATTCCTGCACAACTCCTAGTTGCTGGCGATCCGTCATAGAGGGAAATTTTACGCAACGGTGTTTCTTGATGGAAAATGTCACTCAACACGTGTTGTTGCTTAAAGGGAAGTTTTACTAGGAAGAAATTCTAGTTCTCGTAGAAAGATCGCGTGTCGTTACATATTTTCTCGAATGGCCTGTTTGATATCATTTTACTCGTCTTTGATAACAGAGTTTCATTATCTGCCTTCAGAAAGTTCTATTCTCAGATGATTTTTATTTGAATAGTATTGCACGAACATACTAATGAAGGTTACACATATATATATTATTATACTGATTATGAGTTGATTTTATTTGTGTATTATTGATGATATATTTTTAGATAAATAATTACGAATCTTGCTCAAAATAAATTTTGACTGCACTACTATCTGTCATTTAATTTTATACAATTATACGGAACAAATATAAAATCACTTTTGGTGGAGGAAATCTTACTCAAATCGCGCAATCTACCTGGACAAAGCCACACTGGGAATCACACGACGTTACACGCAAGAAATTCCACGTTCCTTATTGCCAGTAGAACAGTTCGACAAGAATAAGCAAACTTCATAAACTTACCAAGAAAGAATCCCGCTCTAACGCTATCCCTGACAACAAATCCACCGATTGTTCATCAAAATTTCCACTTAACTCCACTCTTCACCGGAAACTCCGTTCGACGACCGTATTTTGCTCCAAAATTTACCCGGCTTGAACCACCCCACTCTCGTTGCGAGAGAAATTTCTTAGTTCGCGGGTAAACAATTCCTCTCTCTCTCTCCTTCTTCGTCGTTCCCGTTCCATCGGGGGAGAGAGAACGGAGAGAAGTTTCACTTTGCGGAGGCGCAACGTGGAAGATTTTCAGGGTGGCGGCTCGTTGTCTCCCTTAACGAGACGTCCTCTTCCCTTCAACGCCAAGGCGATGAGGCTCGCCGCAGATAGAATCAGACGGCAGCCGATGGCAAAGGGGGGGCCATCTTGCCTGGTCTCTCCCGAGGTCGTCGTCGCTATTTCGACGTTAGTTTCCGGCAGTCGCGATGGCATTTCCGTCTCGAAGTACACGCCACGAGAAACCGCAGCCCTGCCGTATGAGGCGGCAGACAGGATTGTTCGCATACCACATGCCGTGTGCGTTCATCCCTCGAGCCATCCACGTGGATCGTTCATCCACGTTGATCGTTGATTCTCACGGCCGTGAACGCCCTACGTTCGTACAAGTTAAGCCCCGGCCGACGATCGTGTACCACGACTATCGACGATTGAAACGACCGGGGGAACAGAGAGAGAGAAAAAAAAAACTGCACGACTTGTAGCCCAGTACGATTCGTCTCACTGAAAGGCCCAGAAGCAACTGTTCTGAGTAGGAAACAAAGACGACCTTTTGGCCATAAAATTTTATCGATGTTGAATCGCAAACATTTGAATCGATAGAAAACAAATTACAGGCGCGATCAGACAACGCCACTCCTACTCGAGGTCTACGCCACGCCCCCTCGCGAATCACGTGACCCAAGTCAACCAATCGCTAATTTTCGTTGCATTAGCGTTGCACCTGAAGGGGCCCGATTTTCTGGATTACCCCCGCTAAAATCACTTTCAGTAATTTAAAAAAAAGATGACGCAGAATGGGGAGAATATTAAATTTTCGTCGATTTGTACCGAATTTCTGCCAAAAGACAACGTTATTAAATATAAAACATCGCTATTCGAAAATAGTTCGAATCAATTGAACATGTTCCTCGTCTATGGCCTCGTCTTTGTTAATTCACATAGTAACTTGAATTTATCATGTAGCAAAAGTGAAATTTCAACATTGAAATTTTTTAATTACGATCCTTTTATCCAAATGTGGAGTACATTTTCTGAAGTTCGATTCACGAGGTATTTGAAAAATTACAAAATTTTCATAATTTGGTCGGTTAATGCGATGCATAATATCATACCGAAGCCGAGTTTAATTACCCAATTATGTAATTAAAACGTTGTTACATTATACCTCAAGCAAAAGCCATTAAATATCAAAATATTTATGCTGTAATTACCTGTCATTAATTGACCAAGAATTTTGCACAGAATTTAATAGAAGTTCACCGGGAATAGAAGAGGACCAAATGAACTGATTACAAATATTGGAGGACTCGGCCAATCTCAAGCATTATCGTTAGCTTCTAAAATTAACTGAAGTGCCTGGAGCAGCATTTACGATCGAGTAATTGTCAACGAAATAACGCAGCAATTCGATACGACGGAATAAAATACATTTTTTAATAACGACGTGCAGAGAATACCTTTTTCTTTATCGCGATATTTATCCGTGTACGTTCGAGAACAAGGCACGGGAACTGAATTACCACGTTCGAGCATCTGATTATTCAATTATCGATCAACGACAATCTCGGCGGCAGTGTACAAATCCTTGGAGATACTTGGCGAGTAGTCAGTTCGCACCTGACGAGATACGATAAAGCCGATTGTGCCATTTCGAGGTTCATTAATTCCAGTGTTTTCGTCGTTCGATCCTCTCGTTTCGTTTATTTTCTTATTAAACGAATATTTACTTGTCATCGATTGCGCCTGCGTTCTTCGTTAAATCTACACTTGTCTCTGACACTTTTACAAATATCAAAAGGGAAATCGATCGACAGCAACGAGCGACAATTAACCTGTCACGAGCAATTCGAACATCATTAAATCATATCAAATACCGAAATGAATTCGAACTGAAATTTATACTCGCTTGGCCACGTGAAGCAAGCAACGACAATACGCGAGGATACACGCTTTCGTCATTTCCAAACTTCTCAGAGAACAAATTTCCAAATTTACACGCTTTCGTCATTTCTAAACTTCTCGGAGAACAAATTTCCAAATTTACACGCTTTCGTAATTTCCAAATTTTTCAGAGAACAAATTTCCAAATTTACACGCTTTCGTAATTTCCAAATTTTTCAGAGAACAAATTTTCAAATTTACACGCTTTCGTCATTTCCAAATTTCTCAGAGAACAAATTTCCAAATTTACACGCTTTCGTAATTTCCAAAATTCTCAGAGAACAAATTTTTAAATTGCAAGCAATTTTCTTTCAATTTTCAATCTTTCTTTTTTGGAAGTGTAAGAAGTATGGAGGGAAGTAGAATAAAATAAAACGTGTGAAAGAAAGAATCAAAGTAGAGAAAAAGCGTAGAAATAGAAATTACAGAGTGGAAAGAGGGAGAATGCGAGGGAAATACGAACTGGTGAACGTGAAAAGAAAGGAAGGAAACAGTTTGAAGAAATTGGAATCAGTTTGAAGGAATCCGGCTTGTATTTTCAAACCGGAGACATGGCGGGATTCCAAAGGTCGTTTCGAAATGAAATTCTACAGACGGTCTGTTTCTGCGACTAATTTATCTATCGCAACGACCGTTGTTGCTCCGGCCTGGGCTCGATCGCTTGACAAACGCGTGCTTTTAGCGTAATTTCCCCGAGAACAGGCTGCTGATAAATACTGATAAACAAGCAATGGAATTGCTGGGAATTTCTGCGAAATATCCAACTTGTCAGCTAAAACTGTAAAGACTGCCGAGAAACGACGCAACACTTTGCTAAACGACATTACGGAGTGTTTTAAAAAATATCGCGCGTTTTAAAACTTTGCTTTTATCGAGGAAAATTGAACAAATAAATGAGAAATACACGAGCACGATCGCTTTGAAAGAAAAGAATCTTTCGATCAACAACAGGAGGAGTCTTCCGATTCAATTAAAAGATTTAATCGCGATGCTTCGCCAACGTACATATTTTATAGTTATTTCGACAGACAATTCAGAGACGAACTACACTAACCGTAGAAAATATTTTCAGGAGCACTCTGTTTTCAGAAAAATCCTGACACAACTTTGATTTCCTTTCGTAGAACAAACACAGGTCTGGAAGATTTTCTCTGAAAAAGTAAAAACTCCTCCAAGGCGAGATACCACGGTGTATCCATGATTCAGAAAAATATTACACAGTTTATATACTTCAGCGTGTGTCCCAATTTTTTTAACTATATCTCAGAATCCATATATTTTGTTTTATTTCATTCTTCGGATAAATTTCGCGAACATTTTTAAAACTATTAAAAAATATTAACTTTCGAAATCTCCTCTGACATTTTGACCTCGAGCACGTGGAATTTTCACTCTTACGATATTATTAATTTGTTGTCGGCGAACCAATTAATTGGCCGAAATCGAACGAAAGCCGTGGAATCGGTCACGTGCCGACGCATAGACACCATTGGCTTAGTTGCACGTGTCGCTAAAGCCCGTGAACAGTCAGAATTGACGTCACGCGGGTTTCTGCGACCGGTGGTCAACGTCCAACGCTGACAACGCGCCGTTAATTAGCCAGCCTTATAATCATTACAACGATCGATCCGCGCTTCAGAGCGTATTGAACCGCAAAAGGTGATCGTAAACCCCCCCGCCGTCGTTTTCGCGTAATTAATTTCAACAAATTCCGTACGCTGCTACCATCATCATTACCACGGATGGAAGCAACAATTTGCAACGGCGTCGTTGCTGTGATATTTCAATTTCTCCGTCCGTAAATTAAATATAGTATTTATCCACGTTCAACTAGTCGACAATTAGAAAATTGTCATTTGACGAGGTAACGTCTGTTCAAAAGATCTAATCTACTTAAAAAGAAAAAGTACGGTTCCAAATCACGAAATATATACAGTAATCAACTGTTTTTTAATCAGATCTCTTTGGATTAAAAAAAAAGTATAAAATCAAAGCCTCGCGTCGCAAATTTAATATCAAATTCTCTTAAAAATTAACAGGATCAAAAAAGCTCGATTACCAATCTCAGTGAGCAAAATTTTTTTACAAACAGCTCTGACGATGCAAACGAAAGTCGCGTAAAACCAACACCGCCCCTATCCGCCTTAATCACCGATCTATGAAACGATCCATCACGTTAGCCAACGTGAGCGCGAGCGCGGCCAGATCTCTGTCCGCGATCCGCGCGAAAATAAAATGGCCTCGCGGCCAACCGATTCGAAACGCGATCATAAGGGATTAACCGTCGAGTGGCAGCTGCTTAATTGCTCGTGAAATGACAGCAGCCGCGGAAAACCGAGGCCAACGCAACGAGCGTGAGCCGCGCGCCGTGCATCGAATAAAAGTTCGCCGGAAACGGCAAACTGATTAACCCCCGTAGCGCGAGCACGCTCGCGTTGTTCCGCAAATGAACGTCGACGCTTCAAAGGCGGCCACCCTGCGATCAGCCTGGGGTTGGTTGAGGTTGCTGGCTGGTTCGCGCGACTAAAGGGTGAACTCTCGCGTATGCGAGACGCGACGTTGGTAATAACGCTCGCGTAATTAGTGGAAGGAAGGGATTCTACGTTCCTTGTCGGAGCGAAGATTGTTTGCAAAGGTTGATGAATCGATGTACGAACTTCGTTTATGTCAAACGAATTTTCACCGGTTTGATTAAATTAGCAATCCATTCAATCCGTCTGTTTGAACGTGAATTTCTGTTAGTTGGAGTAAGAGAAGTTGTTATTAATGGGAGGGGGAGTGGGGGGATCAATGGGACTCTAAGGGAGGAAAAGAGAGATTGTTAATAACGGAGAAGTTTCGAACGACAACTTTAGCGAGATACTTAAGTTTTCCAGCTTAGTTAATTTTGAGAATTTATAATTTTAACTCTATTCTATTTTAATCTCATTTTCCTAAAAATTATTCCGAATGAGAATGTTCAAAATGACCAATAACTCTGAGAGATGAAACTCAAGGTGAGTGAAATCAAGGTCTGTGAGTCTTTTGATATCAACCAGTACTGTTATTTGCGAGATTAATATACGATCTCGGTGTGTTCCTACCATACTAATGTCATATCGCGCTCTTTCCGCGTTCAGGAAACCAGCTGCGTTTCTGTCAGACCGCACTCGAAGCACCCGCACTCCATTCGACGTTCCACCGCTAAATTTATTTTTCCTTTTCTTGAAAGTCCGAGTTTGAAATCGAAAAACGAGCAAGATTTGATCTCGCGCAAAGGTAGAATATCTCGATGGTTGGGCTAGAACTAGAGACAGGCTGGTTGGTTAAATAGATAGGGGAAATTTCATAGCGTTTTTTGTATGAATATGGAATCATCCAATTAAAGCTATTTGCGAGTTGGCCGTTATGAATTTTATTAAAGTGAATCGAATTTAATTGTCGATCAAACGGCAAGATCAACGTGAATTAATTCTCTTGCGTTTTCCTCATTTCGTGTCCAATAATGCCTTTGTCCTATGAAGATTATCCCCGTAATTTTTAAAACTACTCTGATGGATGGAATGTCAAACACGTCTGTCTATATTTGATGGATATATCATATCGTTTTAAGCAATGCATCGAAGAGTTGATTAACCTTTAGAGAAATTTTTTAACAATAATTTGAAAAAGAATGGAAAAGCATCACGAATCATTTAGTAAGAAAAACATTCTGTTGAGTATTGAATTAATTCTGTTTGGCTAAAATTAATGTACAAGTAGTACATTAAGTTTTCGTGCATTTAAGAAAAATTGAAAGATGCAAAACGGAACGCATGTAGATACAAAAAATCGTTGTAGTGTGTTTTAATAATATTGTATTTAATAATAGTAAACCGTATTATGTGTAAATATAAATCAAGTATTAAAGTTACTCATTATACGAGGAGATGAAAATAATAAAAATTCATAAACCTATTAATTTCCAATATCGAGATCGTTCTAATATCACTTCCCTTCTTTTTAAAAAAGAAAAGAAGACACCAGAAAAGTTCGATAAGTTACAAAACACCCAGTGCTCCGTTCAAGTTGCCAAACTACCAACTACCATAACTTGCTATAATTTACATCACAACTGATCGAATCAAAACATCGTGGACATCATGCTCGTCCTGAACTTTCGAGCTCTATTTCCTCCTTCCTAAAAAAGAGAAAAGCAGAAAATTTTGCGCGTCGCTCGTAGAAGGATCCAACATTCAAATTCGAGTTCTCAAATTTGTTTTTCCGAAACAGCCACCGGTTATATTCGTAATATATACCGATGAACAATTACAATTGCGAACGAGGACGGCCAAGAGAGCCACGCGAATTTCAACCTTGCGGGCCATTGTCGGGAGCAAGAAACAGGACAGGAAGAGGCGACTATGGGCGGGCCGATGTTCACGAAACGCCGCGGCACGGCACGGTGCGCGCTCGTTGAAATGCGCCGCTCTTTTATAACGCGCCAGCGGGCTTACACCGCGCGCGCCGCTCGTTAACGCGGCCATCAGTTTCACGCATCGCGCTGCAAAAAAGCACGACGACAATGCGAAACGTGGCCGACTCCCCGCTGTTGACTTTTCCGGCCACCCCCTCCCCCTCCACAACGCCACTCCACCGATCTACCAGCCTACCGGTCGTCCGCCCTTTTATTTCTGATTTTTCAATTTCTACCCCTTTCGCATTACGCTCTCGCCCGTATCCGCGGTTACGAATCACTCGATTCTTTCATCGGCGACGATTGTTCCCACTTTCCCGAAAGCGATCCCGGTCGGCAAACAAGCAAGAGCCGTTTAATATCTGCTTCCGCGAAATAGAGCGCACGAGCGCCGATAGATAGACTTTTGATCGCGCTCGTGGATGACTTTTTATCACTGAAAGTGATTTTAGCGGGGGTAACCCAGAAAATCGGGCCTCTTCAGGTGCAACGCTGATGCAACGAAAATTAGCGATTGGTTGATTTGGGTCACGTGATTCGCGAGAGGGCGTGGCGTTGTCTGGTACTGAGCGATCGCGCCTGTAATTTGTTTCGTATCGATTCAAATGTTTGCGTATCAATAAAATTTTTGTACTAATACAAATTCTTTTCGCAAGAAACCCAAGACCTAATCCCGCTGCATCGCTGAAAATTATCCAGATTATAGACAAAGGTTCTCCGACGCGTGTGAAATCGCAGATGATTATAAGAACGAGGGATGAAATTTCCAGGTGAACGCGTTAAACGAATCCGCGTCATCTGATTACCAAATTAGAGGTGGTTCCGCTACAATCACCGTGAAACATTTCGGCCTGGACGGCCACCGTAGACCAAACAGAGTGTCTGCCGATGAATCACGGCCGACGTGACGCGCAATCGTGCGCGGATAATTTTCGGAAAACGCGAACGGTATAGTGCGCAACGACGAACCGTGGAGAATTTTCGCGTCGCCGCCGCCGCAAACTAACTAACTGAATCTCTTGGTTGTTGTTGCAGGTCTGCTCAGGCTGCAACAGATCTATCAAGGCTTGAAGCCGGGCAACGAGTCGTTTCAGGTGGAAACGGTGAAGAGAATACAAAACATGTCCGAGGCGATCGATTTCCTGCGCAGCTTGGAAGAACTGAACAGGTGAGCTTGAGAGTATTTCACTTTGCAACAATTAGTCTAGTTGAGGATTTTTCAAAGTGCACGACAACGTGATGTGAAACGGACGAAACATCCAAAGTACAGCGCTTTCTCTGATACTTCGTGCTGTAAAGTAATTTTCTACGTCAATTGCACTTTCCAAAAATGTAAATTAAATAAAATTCGAATTAAATAAATTGAATTAATTAATTGAACAAGATCCGCAGTTTCAACGTAAAAATGAAATCCAAATAAAAATTTCTTTTGACTATCAAACAGGTATTATCAATATTCAATATTCTATATTAGATAATTCTGCATTATTGTATATCTTTAAATTTCTTACAACCATGTAAAAATTCGCAGTCCAGAGATAATATTGTTCGAAGGTTGGATAGATTTCGGGGGTGCACCGAATACGCGACGAATAATATTTTGATCAATCGTTGGACTTCGTTAAGCTTTATTTTTAACGGATGAATGCTGGCAATCGTGCAACTTGAAAATTAATATTTACGTCGAAATAACAATGCCGAGCGAAACAATAAAAATTATTAGGATGAATAAACGATTTATTCGCGGAGCTGATTCATCTCCGTAACAGGTTATTTCGCGATTTTGTTTCGTTTTGACCATCGGCCATCAGGAGCGACGGAAGATTCAATTGCAGTTAAAAATAAAATTAGAGACCGTAAAAGGAGAGACGCGTGAATCTGCGTGTAATAAAACTCGCGTAATTCAATTCTCCCTGAGATCATCCGCCGAGTTTACAAATTTTATCGAAAACGAAGGACGCACGATCACTGAAAATATTCTGCAAACGTAACGCTAGCTCCTGATTGTTTATAGGACAGAGCAAAGAACGAAGGACCAATTCGTTTCAGTTGCCATCATTTTACCTGTCGAACTTGCAAAGTCTGTCAAAAAGAAAAATTTGACAAACGACGACGATACAATGGAATATTCTACGAAATGCAGGATAAAGAACAGAAGAACGAGTACGATTCATCTCACTGAAAGGCCCAGAAGCAACTGTTCCGACTAGGAAACGAAGACGACCTTTTTGTCATAAAATTTTATTGATATGCAAACATTTGAGTCGATAGAAAACAAATTACAGGCGCGATCGCTCAGTACCAGACAACGCCACTCCCACTCGTGGTCTACGCCACGCCCCCTCGCGAATCACGCGACCCAAATCAACCAATCGCTAATTTTCGTTGCATTAGCGTTGCACCTGAAAAGGCCCGATTTTCTGGATTACCGCTAAAATCGAGAACTTCGATAATCATTTTACATATCAAATCAAATTTACATTATTTTATCGACAATTTCCTTCGACAAAGGATACTGCGAACATTCTGTCAATCTGTATGGAACAGCTCGTGGACTTGCCGCGAAATAAAGCAAACAATGAAAAATTCTCCGCGGAGTGGTCGGGGGGCATATTAGTGTAGCTTTATTTTTCGAACAGTGGAATCCAGCCGCGTTCGGACAGGCTGACGGATCGCTCGCTTTTGTGCGAGCGCGAGCGGTCACCGCGTATCTCGGCCGCAATTTACCACTGGCCACGCATTTGCACGAGCCAGGTAATCAACAACTAGCCTGACAATGAGCCCGAATCGAATGAACGTTTCCCGTTACCGAAAACAAAACGTAACTATCGCGAATCGTCGGCGGGCAAACGGCTCGTTGCGCAAGCGACTTTATCGTTGGAGAAACGACGCGGCTGGAATTATGTAAATTCATTACCGGGTCCCGCGGGGTTGTTAGGACCTCTTCCGTACTGGGAGAAGTCGTGAAATATTTCACGAAATGGGTACGACAACGAGCGTTCCTTGTTTAATTGTCGCACCGACTTGAACGTGATACCGCCCGTGCAAAAAGGGAACGCGAAGAATATCCTGGGAACGAATGTACCGTTCGGAAATTGAAAAGTTTTCGTGATGCAATACAATATAATAATACTTATACTATTATACAATTATCTATAATAATATTAATGTTTATTAATACTTGTAAAAATATTTGAATATTTAAAGTTTAAATTGATATATATTAAAATATTCTAAATTCAAAGATATTTCTACCGTAAAACGCGTCAAAATGCTGGAACTTTGAAATTCCTTGCAGAAAAGGAAGAAGACTACTCGCAAGTCTGATATCGTTCATTTCTTGAAAATTTCAAAGATCGCTCAAATTTCTGTCAATGTTACGCCAACGATAAGAAACTCGTTTCAGATGTTACAACGATATTACACGACACATGTAATAAACGATGCAAATACTTTGCAGATGGAGTAATAAATACGTGGTACTTGATTGTCCCACGGACATGGCGAAGGATATCGTGGTGAGCCACGTGAGGGATGTTGCACTGGGGAAAAGGACGTATCACTATTTGTTGAGTGGATTGGTGAGTGTTTACATTATGATTAGACAATTCTCTCCATTTATGTAATAATCAAAATACACTTCGTTTTTATATTATAAAATATAATTTATAATTTGAAAGGAAATTATATTTCTTTCACCTGTAGATCTCTAGAGAACTAATTAAAACATCCCAAACATCCCGAATATAATATAATTCATGTTCCTTTAATCTAAAATTGAATTGCATTCCCAAAATTTGCGTTTCTTCTTCATTCAAACAAAGTTGCAACAAAGCTACTTATCTCACAAGCAAGTATTATCCAGATAATAAAAAGATATTGTTCTTAAAAAACAATTGAGGATAATCAAATAAAAAGAAAATTAACTGATCTCGATAAAAGAAAAATGAGAAATTTCAGTTCAATAGCCAGAGGTACTGAACTTTTAATTAAAACTGCATGACTTTAAAACAACATTAATGAATACCGTTTCCATAATGTATTCATGGTCGCCAGTCGAGCAGATTTTTCATCTTGACTGATCGAGTGATCTCAGATAACAGAGTTTTGTCACGCAAATCACCGAAGTTATTAAAGTCACGACTAGTCTCGACTTAGCTTCGTGTCTTTCATACGGTACGTTGCAATTCAGTTGTTTTCGTAAAATCAGATAATGGATGACCGATGGGAGAGCGAGGTGATCGAGTACGGCGCCATCAACATCACCGGATTTCGAATCGTGGATGCTACACGACCCTATGTCAAAGATTTCCTGGCTGGTTGGCATCGTCTCGATCCGGCCACGTCTCAAGGAGCTGGCCGCGAATCCATTTCTGTACGTATGCCACACCTGTCTTTTCCTTAGCCACTATCTGTTCGAATCTCACCCTTGCAACACCGAAATTAACGAGTGAAACCAGACATTAGAATAAATGATACAAATCAGAATGCTAGATATTATATTAAAATAGATGACGTTTATAGAGCAGCAGATAGAAGAAAGTACAGGATAATTCATAATCTTACTTAAAGTGGAATACCGAATAAATGGTTGTTATTGATCTAGTATATTAATCGTAGTATACTAGTTATTTTATCTAACATAAAAATTATACAACTTGTTACTATAAGCGTTCAATGTTTCTCAACCAGTAACAACTGATGTGTCCATGCTCTCATTCTCAATATGAAAAGTTACAGATTTCTTTTATATCTACCAAAATTGTATTCTTATATTCTTATACTGCGCCAATTCTCAACCAACAGATAATCTCATTTCTCATAGTAAAATGATCCTTTCTTTGAAATTTATCAAGTATTATCCCTGTTCCCTGGTATCTCCAATAACAATGAACCCCAGTAGTATGTCTGGTACCTGTCAAGCTGTAATCGTCTTTCCGAGAGGGAGATGCCTATTCGAGTTCCATATGGGTTGTCGAGCACCATCGAGTACTCCAATTTTCTACCCTAAGCGAGCCAGTCTACTAGCCGGTTTCCGACTTGTTTTCGGATACTTAGCACGGTCAAGTGGACACGATTGCACGCGAAAGGGGAAAGAAAATCAAACCCGATCCGTAACTCGAGTAACCTGGCTCGCTGTTAGACAAAGGGACCATCGTCTGCAAACGAATCGACATGGACGAAAAGTAACGATCCGCGTTGTTTCTTTTCTGTCGGTGAATCGTACGAAATTGAAGAGTTGTCGGACGTAATTGAAAAGGGAGGATTTTTGAATTACTGACAGTGAGATATGGAAAGAGAATGAACGTGATATCTTTGATTCATTTACTATATATTGTAAAAATGACCACACCTTGGACTGTTCATTTTTACACCTTTGAATTCTCCATGAATGCATAAAAATTCACAGTCGTCAAATTAACATTATAATAGTTTATAATTTTGTTTTCTGGTTTCTCGGTTCAATTTTTGACTTTTGTAACATTTAATACGAGTGCAAGAAACGAAAATAGTACAAGTATAGTTCTATAAGTGCGTCAAAGTGATCCGTGATCTAAAAGAACAAAGAGATTTAATGAGAATGAATGTTTGTTGAGAAATATTTAATTAAAAACTGTCAAAAAATCGACCGATATTACGACAACCATGATATTCGACGTTCAAGAGCGTGAAAAATTATTTAACCCGAGAACCGCTTTGAAACACTTTTCGGAATAAATTTTTCGGCTGACTGCCCCTGCAGTGAATCGCGAATATCGCGTAAATAAATACAAATCGTGACTTGTCGTACCTTTTCGCGGGTGAAGGCAATTTCAGAAAAATTATACCAACGTCGCGCGAGCGGAAAAGGACTGACGCGAAGAAATCGGGCGCTTGTGAAAAAAGAAGAATTTACGCTGGAGAGCATATTTTGAAATATTACAACAATATTGTGCAACGCTGCGCGTCGCGTAAAAAATTTTCCGACGATCTAAAATTCACCGTAACGGGCAACGATAGCTATAAATCACTTTTGCCTTTCCAGCACTGTCGCAGGATGTTACCGAGTCCATTGAAATCATGCAATAGTATTTGCACAACGTTATCAAACGTTTTCAGCACTTTCAACAATGTTATACAATATCGAAAATCGATAGACACTATCCGAGGAAAATTTCATGATATTAAAGCGTATTCTCTCGTATTGTGTGCGTGTGTGTGTGTGTGTTTTTCCTTTATAACAATGTCGTTAAGTGCTCTGTCGACTCGTGACAACAAAATACACGGATATTAGAGTGCGCTAGAGTTATTTAACTCGGAATTTTAGGTAAAATATACTTGACGATGTTCACGTATTTTGCAAATATTCCGAAAGCAATAAGCCTAATTATTTGACAAGCTTGTATCAACAAGCCCAAGGCTACATTTGATACCAAATTTTTCTGCTAAATTTAAATATTTAAATATTTTACAGAGTGCAATTCAAATTTCAAAGAATTTCCTACAACGCGCACGGTGTGTCCCTGAAAATGTCCTACGGCGCCATAGAATTCTAAGATTTTTCCAAAAATCTTAAAATGTTCACGAGTCGTCACTGACCGGTCGCAAAATTGCACGATCCAACGCACCGATTATCTCCCGATCGATGCAATTTCCGCGCGCGGTTCTCCAACTTTGGCCACGTGCCCGACATGCTCGCGTCCGGGTCCGCGTACGTCCCGCGACGACTATAAACGGATCCTGCCGGCTGTCGGAGTCAGCGCAACCGCACCACCGTCCGGAAACGATCGCGAAGAAACTTCCCTTCGTTCGCGTCGGTAGCCGCGTCCGCGCGATCATTTCAATTATTACGGCAATTAACGGGGAATTCCGATTGCCAAATCGAGTCCCGCACGTTTGCTTGTCCCTTGGAACAATGACGGACGACCTCGTCGGCCGAGGATCGATCGGATGTTTTCGAACCGACAAGCTTTTGCGCTTGATAAAACAGGGTTTTCAACGGGGGAACTCGACTGGTAGAACTACGAATTGTTAATTAGTCGAATACGGAAAATGGAAATAACGACGGGATCGAGGTAATTTTTAGTGCGTTTTCTAGACTGGGGTATCGAATCGCAGAAACTACGAACGAATACAAATCTATACAATTATTATACACATTATTATATACAGTCCTCTACAGACGTTATTCACAATTCAAGTAAAGAGAACTGAATTTTTTTTAACGTAATTCTTATGTGTAATTACATATTTTTGAAGTTTGATGAAGTTTGAAAGGATTGTATCGAGAAAAAAAAGAACTGGAATAAGCAGTGTTTCGAATATTGACTTTTCTATGATATCTATGAGCGTTCAGTTCGTAACAGACAATCTTACAATCAATAATAAAATAATTGGTCTACTTATTAGAGGTTCAGAGAGGATAACGTATTGCAATATATGCCAAACAATATACAACAGAAAGCGTATGCCATGTAAGATGAATATGAATTCTGTATTCGTTACATGTTCCTCGTTCAATAGTTTCGAGCACTCGGAGGGTTGAGAAAACCTCGACTCACAAAAAAGAGAATTTCATATTGCTTTTAATACCAAAATGATAAACTCCTGGTACATTGATGTTGTATGCATATCAGGCTACATTATGTGAGAAAACCCTCTTTACATTCACGATACTTACTTCTCGTGTCGATTTAAAAGCAGCTTCATGTATAATTCATGCCGCTACTTATAGTGGCTATATTTCCGACAGAAAAAGAAAACAGCGTTAAAGGCCATTATAATTACCATGATTTCTCTCTCGCTCCAATTTGCGTTACAACCAGGCAAAACAACTTTTCTCAATCACGTAATACCCGCGCAAATACCGTACATCTAACTGTTATATTAATTTTACAAAATATCTCCGCCGTAAATTATGGTAAATTAATAACGTGGAGGTTGCAAACACGAATTTCATTCTCTGAAAAGAAATTGGCCCATCCTACGTTGGCTCATCCCCCGTCGAGTTACCTTTTTCTCGTCCCGAAACAAAAATCATCGCGATCAATGGCGAAGCTCGAACACTCATTTTACAATTTTCTTCGCATTAGGCGCAAGCCGCGCTGATGTACGACGCCGTATTCGTTCTCGTCGAGGCGTTCAACAAGTTTCTGAGAAAAAAGCCGGACAGAAGCAACGTGAGGCGGACGGGCATTTCTGGCAGCAGTCAGATCACCAACGGCACCAAGGCGCTGGATTGCAACAGCAGCCCCGGCTGGGTAACGCCGTTTGAGTTTGGTGACAAAATTTCAAGGCTACTCAGAAAAGTAAGTACCCAATCCTACCTTGATCGTTTCGAGGTATCGTTTTCAAGATAAATTTCGATTTCATACTCTTCGTACTTGATTAAGTCAGTATCATCATCGAGTCGTATCATTATTGAATTTAAAATCACTGAGATTATTATCCCACAATCAGTTTATTTCTACTGTTGTGTAATAACTTTCTTTTACTTTTTTAAATTTCACTGTTCCATTATCTACTTAAGTTTCAAAAAGTTGCCATTTAATGTATTATGACCTTAATGAATTATTCACACAGTTTCTGACAACGAAACACGTTCAAAAGTTCGTTCCTTAACTTGAATTTATAAAGATGCGCGGTCATTAAATCGTCGCAAGAGTATTTAAAAATTCGTAAGATCGAAATAAAAAAAACTGCACGACTTGTACGCCAGTACGATTCATCTCACTGAAAGGTCCAGAAGCAAATGTTCTGACTATGAAATGAAGACGACTTTTTTCCCATAAAATTTTATCGATGTGCAAACATTGGAATCGATACAAAACAAGTTACAAGCAACGCCACTCCCACTCGAGGTCTAGCCCACGCCCTCTCGCGAATCACGTGACCCAAATCAACCAATCGCTAATTTTCGTTGCATTACCGTTGCACCTAAAATCACTTTCAGTGATAAAAGAAACACGAATTACTAACAGATTTGACGTATACAAAAATTAATCAAACTACTGAATACCTTTTCCAAGATATAATATAAACTGTAACACAGTGAAACTTTGCTCAAAATAAATCCAATACGGAATTGTTAGGTATAATTTTTCTTCGCGAGGTTCCAGAAAATTTGTAGAGTTCCTGCCATACGAACCACAAACTCATTCATGTTTCACGAATTCTTGAACAACATCCTTGGGACGATTATTTATTCACTGCTCATAAATCCTAATGGATTAGTACACATTCTCGAGGAACGCGGTATCCACGTTAAAGATACAAAACGTGTCTCTAGGCCACGCAGATCTGTCAAAACGATTCACTCGGAAATTCTCGAGTCGTTGATAGAGACGCAAAAATACTCGATAAGGTTCATCTGAAATACCCGTGGCAACCGAAATTGCGAAGGATCCTTACCGAGATCTCTCTGCTATTGACAGTAATTGGCGGTTATTCCGATTCTAACGGCATTCCTACGTCGACGTCAGATCGTCTCTTCCTCCGTTCAATGCACGAACGTGTACAGCCACACCGGAAGTGACGTCCCCATATCTCTTCGATTCTCCTGCTTTTCGTTAATTCGTCACCGTGAAACTTCCCTTGGGCAAAATGAATTTGCTTCTTTGAAACTGATGATCATTGATCAAGAACTTGTCTAGAATAGATGCATCATTTCACGGATAGGAAAAACTTGTGCAGATTAGTCGAATTTGTACGTATATAAGCCAATTCGAACTTGAAATCAACGAAGAGCGAGTACTTGAAATGGTAAAGTTAATTCACTTTGGCAAATCGATATACATTTCAAAGAATTTCAATTCCACGCGAAGCACGATATTTTAAATTAAGAGTACACTTTGCTTCCAAGTAATTTTCGTAAATTTTCAAGCATTCAAAGAACGGAGACATTTTCATTTTAGTGGAGCAATAAAAATTTTCGGAATTTTACTATATGCTTTTAAACGAACACCATCCTGAATTCGAGAACATAACGTGAAAGTGGGTCGTGGTATATTGACATCTTGGTTAAAATCATACATTTGCTAAAAATACCACCCGATCCTCAAAGCATTAAATACAACATATGTACGTCCATGTTCAAAACCACGTATAACCCACAGGAAAAAAAAAGAAAAAAAATAAAACGTTACCTCGAAAAACAAACAAAAAAAAGCTGGATGCTTTTTCAGAGAACGCAATCTTCGCAAACACTCGCCGCTTCGTATTTAAAAACGAACAAAACAAATACATTTTTAAATTGATCGCTGACGCGTCGATCCGCATTTAAACTTTCAGGTGGAGATCGAGGGACTGACGGGGGAGATTCGCTTTAACGATGACGGTCGCAGGCACAATTACACCCTCCACGTCGTCGAGATGACGGTCAACAGCGCCATGGTCAAAGTAAATATTTTTTTCGACCGACGAACACGAGCCGCGTGTACCGTCGCTTTTCGCGTACCTCCTCCACCTGCCCCCTTTTCCCGGACCCCTGGCAAGTTTTTGACAAGGGCAAAATGTAATCGAAACAGTTTCGAAATTTTCCAATGTGAAAAAGCGAAAGGAGAGAGGGAAAAACACACAAATAAACACGAAAATCGTTGCGTGAAAAAAAGATACAACGTGAATCCCTTTTAATTTCACGTCGTTCAACCATGTTGTTTGCTCTTTGACGCAATCCACGGTTCGATGACATTTGCGCGACGATATCGAACATCGATGAACTATCGACCATGTACGAGCACGAGCATCTCGACTGTGCATGAACCTCACAGAGACGGCAACGGTGGCCGAAGAGCTATTAACCATTCGCGATTTACCTTTCAAGGTGGCTGAATGGACGGACGAGGCTGGATTCCAAGCGATCGCAGCGAAATACATTCGACTCCGACCGCACGCCGAAATCGAGAAGAACAAGACCTACATTGTCACTACCATTGTGGTAAGAAACTGCTCGTACAGCGTGTGTATTAAGCATTCGAAATGAATTTTGCTTAGGAGTTAATCAGACAGAGAAGACAGAGATTAAACAAAAAAAAATAGCACTTGTTTGATTTATACGAGACGAAAAATTAGCTGACAAAATGTATAAAATGTTAATATATGTATTGACAATTTCATCAACTGAATGGAATTTTATTAAAAGTGCATTTCTTATTACCTTATTAGTTGTGAAATTATTGTTAAATCTGTGGTTAGATCCTCTTTAAGAGCGAGAGTGTCTTTACATGACTCAAATGGAGATTGATTGAATAAATGGTAATTTGTATCGATTGAACTGTCTCACTTATTTCTGTCATTTTATAATGACAGGAGGAGCCGTATATCATGAAGAAGAAGTCAGACACCGGAGAGATATTAACTGGCAATGATAGCTACGAGGGTTATTGCAAAGATCTGGCTGATCTCATAGCTAAGAAACTGGGAATAACGTGTAAGTGTCTTTAATATACAATTTGTACAATAAATAATAGGTTCATGGTACATATTTTTAGTACTTTGGTACTGTATTTCTGTAATTCCTGAGATACTCAACAGAAATTCTTTGCAAGGCAATTAATCTAAAACTAAATTAGCCTGCAAGAATGCTTTTTTATTTCTTCTGACCACTCCCAATTATTGTACAATTACAGAATACTTCATCAAATAACGTATCACATTGATTAAGCATCTTTAACGTGCCAATTTTCACGAACAAAACTGATGAAACCAGAAAGAAAGAGACGTTCCACGAACCACCCCGCCCTTAAAAGTTCAAGAACCTTCTTTCCAGACTAAAACCAAACAGTCCCAAAAATCCCCACTATTTTCACCATCTGTAAAATGCTGGATAAACTTAACATTAACGTATTAATTTGCCCTCTTTTTTCTTTTAGACGAATTACGAATAGTAAAGGACGGCAAGTACGGAATGGAAAATTCGGACGTTCCCGGTGGCTGGGACGGTATGGTCGGCGAGCTGATTCGCAAAGTAAGTTGCAGAGAAGTCAACGAACACGTAGTTGATCGCGGTCCGGATACGCTTCCGGTGACAAAAATCCCGGCAAGCTGGCGCATTCGGGCGGATCAAACGATTTAATGTAACTACATACGTACAAAGATTGTACTATTGATCGCGAGGTCCGACTCGGAACGAAGCTCGTCCGACGAGCTGTTTTATCTTTGGGCAGAAGGTACGAGGCTCGTCCACCAGATGCCTCGAGCTTGCAAGCTCTCCGCGCCTTTGTCTATTCCGAAACTACATCTGGTGGGCGATGTGCGAAAGAACGAGAAGGGAACACGAGAGCTTTTGACGAGTGTTGAAATTAAAATTCATGTACGAATGAATTGTACGAATTTGTTTTCTATCATATTGTTTCAATAATTGCTCAATAGTAATGAATGCGTTATTGCTACTGTGATATTTATTACAAACAATGTTAGTAATGTTATTCGTTGTTATTATTCGTTCCATTGACGAGTGTGATGTATTTTCAGGAAGCAGACATTGCCATCGCCCCGATGACGATCACGTCTGAACGTGAACGAGTGATCGATTTCAGTAAACCGTTCATGTCGCTGGGAATCAGTATCATGATCAAGAAGCCCATCAAACAGAAACCCGGTGTGTTCAGCTTTCTGAACCCGCTGAGCAAAGAGATTTGGGTGTGCGTGGTCTTCTCGTACATCGGTGTATCCATCGTACTTTTTACCGTGTCCAGGTAAATGGTGATTTTTCCGCAGCTACTCGCGGTACGCGGTTAAGTAAATACAGTCGGTACATGGTCAGACACGAGGCAGAAAGTACGTACCCCCGTGAAATTGCATTTAATATCTCTCGAATTCAATTTAAACGCAACATTTTCATTAACAGAAGAGATACGATTTCATTACTCTCGCGATGCAGTAACAAAATTTTTTACAACTAAATTTTTGTTAAAAATTTCGACAGTTTTCTACTTGCCCTCGTACTGGGCATTGCAATTCTACCTAAAACAGTTTGCATAGTATTCAATGTAAAAATGCTGGCTGCAACTACATTCTCGAAGAAATTTTTTAATTAAATAAATAAATTAAATTCTGAGGGAAAGCTTCTACGACGATAAAATAGCAAAGACTACAAATCTGAATTTTCGTTTTACACTTTGATACACTCTGATACACACACTCTCTCTCTCTCTCTGCAATGTAAATCAGGGAGAACGGAAGTCAGTCCTTAGTGCTGGAGAGAGAGCGATAATTTATTGTCACAGAAATTTCCGTGACCGTGATTGATCGGTACACTCAATGCCACCCACAAACCACACGACACTACCTTCCCCCTTAGCCTTTTCCTCTCGATGGCTAATTACACAACAGCCAACCTTGTTTACCTCCTTACCAAGCATCGCGCGATTACGTGCAGAGTCACGACAATTACGCGTGCATTTATCGCGATCCAATGCCAACGCCAGCGCTATAAATCGCCGCTGCTTTTATTCCAGTTCCACACGCACGCTGTTGTATCTCGTGTGTCTCAATCTCGCGTGACCGCATCAAATACGACTTCGACCGATCGCGACCGATCACGAGAATTTGATCGCAATCTCGACGAAGGGCCGATAAACAGTCGGATTTTTCAATCGCGAAATAATTCGACAGTTTGTTTCTCTCTCTAACTAATCTCTAGTCTCGACGAACCAGGAAAGAAAAATATGGCCAGCAAGTCTTTCGATTTCTTCCCGACGATAAAAACAATTTTAATCTGCTTCGATAAAGTTTTTAACTCCCTGCTGGTATTGCTGGGTTATCGCGTGAAATTATCAGGACCGAAATAACTTAACTCAGGTCACATAGTTTTGAGAGTACGTATTTAATTTTGTATTTCACTTGATAGGGATTATTCAGTGTTCTTTGCTGTATGAAATAAAGATTCTGAAGCTAGGTAACACGATGTTAGTTATGGCACTGATTCAACGATAGGGACATCCATGACCCAATATTTTCAATTCACGACTAATCCAAAATCTATTTCCCCACCAAAGAAGCTTAAAAACCTCAAGATCGAAGAAGTTTAAAAGAAATAAAAGAGATTCAAGCGAAATGCAATTAAGAAAGTCTCAAAAATACAAAAAAAAAAATGCCTCACAGAGTATTAAATCACATTAAGACACAAGGGAATAAACGAGTTCAAAGTTGAAATAGTCATCGAAGAAATCTTAAAATCTCGAGACAAAGAAACCGAAATTAAAAAAAAGAATAAGTGCGTGTTCACTTAAAATTCCATTCGTATTCCACAGATTCTCGCCGTACGAGTGGAGGGTACTGACCCTGAGCAGCGGCGGGGATCCCACGATGACCACGAGGAACGACCCCACGCTGCAACATCCGCACGGATCGCAGGGATCGCCGCACATTCCGACGTCGAGCATGGCGAACGACTTCAGCATCATCAACAGCCTCTGGTTCGCTCTGGCAGCGTTCATGCAGCAGGGCTGCGACATATCGCCCAGGTAATCGTTCGTTTGCCCCCCGCCAAAATCCCTCTCTCGATCCTCCTCGTGATAACGTGGCTCGCTATCTCCAGCGTAGACTGAAGTAAGCTTTGTAAAAATTAATTACCACGAATCTCGCACGAGATTATCAGGCATTCTTTTTTACACCGTGTTCGAGTTCACTCGTCGGTCAGGCGCCACGTTATCACGTGAGACCTCGGGCTATCGCGTAACTCGTCCAGCGAGAAAGCGAATTGTACATCTTTTAACGGCGTCGCGATAGCGCACCTGGACGAAAGGTCTGAAAAGTGTTTGGCCTGGTCGTTTAGCGGAACAACGACGCGATACGAAGTAGTAACGGTAGCGTGCCGCGAGCAGAAAGATAGCTGGCTTCTTTCGCGTGTAATTATAGCTACTCTCGCTTTGCGGCCTGTTTCCGTTTCCGCGGAACAAGCAAATTGGGTGAAGTACGTAAAGTACCAAGCGACGCGCGCTGAAAAATGGCTGCCTTTTACCCCTGAACGGGTCAACGGGCGCGTTGTCTGATAATGGGATGAATTGGATAAGGGGTCCAAAGGTTCGTCGCGTTGCACCCGCTCAAAGGTAAACGTTTCTGCCTTCGCTTTGATTCCGCGCGTAATTAACGAGGTCATTCGACAGATATTATCATAAACGCTCGCCTCGTACGTTCAATTTTCATTTTCAAGCGGATCTGACTTTTCCAATTATTGGCAATCAGACTGTATTGTATTGATTGAAACCGGAACAAAAGATTTTTATTTAATCATCGAAATATATATAATAACAGATTTTTGATCTAGAAAAATTCGATCTAAAAAATCAAATCAATGAGAAGCACCTAATTTATGTACTGAATATTAACACATTGCGATAGAAATCTTTTGAAACGACATTTTTACATTTAAACATTTTTCACCAAAGAAATGTATTTGCAATAATAATAATTTTTCCACCATCCTGACCACAATTTTCCAAAATCATTCGTTTACGGAGGCGCGCCGCTTTCTTGGTACCAGAGAATTGGCGTAATGCGCAGCAACGAGCGCGTTAACAAGAGAAAACGGATGTTTCACGGGTAACGATCCGATAGAGGCTTAGGTTTAAGGTTGTCCTTCAACGCACGATCACCATCGCCGCCCGGCAGCAAATAGTTGAGCGATGATAACCTTTAAGAGGGTGATTTACCGTGGTCTAGGGGGGAGGAGCTAAGGTACACGGTAATTACTGTTGCAAATTCCTTCGTTTAAATTACAACTGCGTGCCGCGGTAAACGGCGATTATAAACGCGGCGTGGGGCCGAATTATCAGAATGTAATCGGATTACGTTTCGCAGAGTCTCGTGCCGGGGCGTAATTTAGAACGGCTCTCTGGCAATCAGCGCCGCGATTAGGCCTATTCGAGGCCGGCTCATTTGAATGAGCGTGCCGTTTCGTAGCCGCGGCTCGAAAATTCCATTAGCGACACGCTCCACCGAGAGAGAGATCGTACGTACGTACCTACAGTGTCTCCTCCTTTCTTCTCCGCTTTTATATCCTTCCTCCCACGCGCATCGAGTATCGATCTAATTTTATGCGGAAGCACAAGCGTCCACGCTGTTTTAGACGTGTCACAAATGGTATGGTGTGAAAATATGGTATTAAGGAACTAAGGATTCCTGTTCTCAATAAGAAGGCGCACGTGTCTTTTTGTACATATTGCACGTGTTTTTAATATATTAGGAAATCCCTGAATTTTAAACATAAACGAATCTCACTTTGACGAAAGATTTTAAACATAGCCAAATTCAAACATACTTGATACATCCCTTTGATGGGGAAATTTTAAAATATGCCTATTCTGTTCTTTTCGACTCGTTTTTACTCCCAATTGATCGACTATGAATCGCTGAACGCTGGATCGAAAGATAATCATATTTCTTTCTCTATCAATTCCCTATAATATAATACATGTGTTTCACTTCGTTTTGTTCATTTCGTCCCGAAACCGCGGAACGCGGCATATTTTACGAAGAACGCGACACGAGCCTCTCGCGTCCGTTAATTCGGTCCTAAATCCCAGTTCCCACCGTAGCAGAAAATATATCGTCGCCGAGTTGCGAAAACAAACACGGCTGGATATTACAAAGGACGAAACTGTTCGCGAGCCGGACGTCCCGTAAATCTTTTCGGGCGGGCGATCGCGACGTTCTCGCGGATGGTTTCGGCCACTTTGGAACTGGGTCTCGATTAATTTCCATTCCGTCGTATCCACCGACGCCGGGCGATCGTGCGGTAGCCTCCTTGATTAATGGTTTAAATATTCGCGCGGCGCCGATATGAATTGTAAATTTCGCTTTCTGCTACTTTCTGTCCCCTGCAACCTCTCTCTCTTTCTCGTTTCGCTTCTTCCTCAGCGATCCTTCTTCGTTATTAAATATCGTCACATCCGCCGTGGCGCGGAAACGTAACTCGATCGTGAAGTAACCTTCCTCGAGGGGGAAGAAGAAAGTTACGTCTTTGAGATCTTGTTCTTTTGCTTCGGCGAGCAGGGTTCTTTCGCCGAGAAAGTTAATGAGAGAGAAGGTGCGAAACGTTTATTACGGGGAAATTGTAGAAAGTGCAGGTTTCCTGGCATTTGAAGTACGTACAGGCGAGAGTACAGAGCTCGAGCGAGGGAACGACGGTTATTAAGGTGTTATTATTATGCGTGATTCGTTGTAATATATTCGAGGTAATGATAGACCCGAGGTTGTTTAGTAGGTTCTTTAGAAGGTATCTCCGAGATGGATGGTTATTGAGATGTGCGATAAAGCTACGACTTGATGATTATTTTTTACATTTACCGAGATGGCTCGCGGATAAATACTGATCACATGGTTTCTAACAATATCTAAGTAAGTTGCAACTTTCTAAAGAACTGCAAAGTTATAGAGTTTGAGTAAAATAACTATCGTTATAATTATGTTATTAAGCTTTCTAATATTCTACGAAGATATTTGTTACAAGATATACAACTTGTGAGAAAGCTTTGTGGTTTGAAATCTTCTAGAGTCGGTTTGCAAAATATGACTTACTACTGTGAAAGAAAACATTTTATGTTCCCGCTAATTTTGAACAGGCAAGTCTGTAGTTTCCTAGGACTAATTCGCAAGTAATTACTCATTAATGTTCATCGCATTTAACAGGTCGATATCAGGACGAATAGTCGGCAGTGTCTGGTGGTTCTTCACCCTGATTCTAATCTCCTCCTACACCGCTAACTTGGCCGCGTTTCTAACCGTCGAAAGGATGGTCGCGCCGATTAACTCGCCGGAAGACCTGGCCTCGCAAACGGAAGTCCAATACGGTACACTGTCTCACGGATCTACTTGGGACTTTTTTCGAGTAAGTTCGTCTGAAATTACTTTCTTTGACACGATATTAGGTTGTAACGATCGTGAATGATTTCACGGATAGGAGAATCCTGAAGGATTCGTTCGTAGCAGGTAAGAGTTGGTAGAAAAGTTCATTCTCGATTTTGACACTCAGTATATGTAACTGATATTTACAACGAAATAAATCTCATGGCTCTTAACTGAGTGCTTTTGTGATAATCAGCTGCAACATTACTATAATAAATATATAAAATAAAATAAAATTATGATGATAAATTAAAATAGTAATAAAAAAAGAGATCGAAATGATCTAGAAAAATAATTAATTTCATACGTTATAGCCTGATATATTAAAATATATTAAAATTGAAAGACGGAAATAGAATATTCTTCTTTCTCCCTTAGAAATCGCAGATCAACCTCTACAGCAAAATGTGGGAGTTCATGAACGCACGGAAGCACGTATTTGTGAAAACATATGACGAGGGCATACGGAGGGTCAGGACAAGCAAAGGGAAATATGCCCTCTTGATCGAAAGTCCAAAGAACGAGTACATAAACGAGAGGGAACCCTGCGACACGATGAAAGTCGGTAGAAACCTTGATGCCAAAGGTTTTGGAGTAGCGACGCCATTGGGATCCCCCCTCAAGTAAACTTTGTTACTTTGTTACACTTGCTTGCTTTTAACGCGTCGAGGGCCGAGCAATAATTTATCACGGTATCGCAAACACTTCAGTTTCCTAAAATTCTACTTTTTAAAATCCCCCGCATTAAAATGCAGAATTTGACAATGTAAATTGTACGCGAAGTGCTGCTTCGATGGACCGATCCATCTTTCATGACTTTTTAATCAACGACGCGTATATCGTACGTATCAAGTGTAAACTTGATTCAAAGTGCCGTGAAATTGATACGCGTTCGTCGCAGTGAAAAAAGATTCAAGTGCACTTCTGCACAAATACCGTAGAAATATTTAATATGCGCGGAGCTATGTTGCCTCCGGGTACTCCACATTTTCCATTTAAATCGCTGGTGCTTTCAGCGTATACGAAACGAGCGATAGCCATCACTGACGGTACACGCTCGAGTATATGTTGCACGAAAAAAAACCACTCGATATAGTTGAAAATATTAGAAACGTTCCCATTTTAATGAAACGATATGAAACAATAGAGGGAGTGTTGTTATGGTAATTTTCCCAACATCGCCGATGGCCTGTTGGAATAGCAATCGTTGTAAAAAAGAAATTTTTCTAAAAATTACTTTGTTCCAAACTTTTTTCAAATTTGAGAGCGTTGCAATCATAGCGCGTTGTTAACCCTCCAACCTTCAATCGTCATCTGCGATTAGGGGGTTGAAAGGAATGGAGAGCCAGAAAATTCCACGCGTCGCGCGAAGAATCGACAAAAGGTCCGCCTCGTCGCGAACGAGCGAAATAACTTTCAAAGCAACGTGCTCGACGCGGCAAACGCCGAGAAGTCTTTCGAGTCTTCGGTAATTCTCGACAAAGCCACTCGCGGCGCGTTCGAGCAAGCGTAACGTACGAATTGAATGGTAAGACTGGTTCGACCTATTTCTTCCATACGAAGGCGTAATTAACGAGGGTTTTTCTTCTTTTTTTTTTTAGCGATCAGGAAGAGACGAAGAGAGCACCACCTGTCCTCGCCCCTTAATCCGCTTGCCTTCGCGACTCTTTGAAATTCCCGTCGCTCCCGGGTTTGCGAAACACGCCACGTCGTTCCACGCAATTAGCATTAAAAAAAAAGGAAGAAACTCGTACACCCATTTTTCCATATCATTACCGCTTAAGGGATGAGTCGACCCACTCTCCCGTCTCGACTAACCAATTCAATCTCTCGTCTCTCTGCCCGTAATCCCCGCGCGAGACAATTTGTAATTCAACGGATGCACGAGCATCGATTTCATTACATTTGTTTCGCGACATAATCCGGCTTTCTCCCTCTGATATTTTCCTCTGATATTGTCTTCTTCTCTTCTCGTTCCTCAGTCGTTGAACTACTTTCCGCGGATTTTATTTGAAAGGTTGTTGGATGTCATTTTGTCTGATTTTGTGAGACCTCTTCTCCTTTCTTTACGCAGTGTGTCTTATAAATTTGACACTTGTTCCACTATTTGCACAGGATATTTATTTCAAGCATTGTTTATTTGGAAAAACAAGAGATAGACAGGCATAGTGTACTGTTGTTACTTGGTTGAAATAAAGATACTTCTCGTGAAAAAGAATTTCATATTATAATTTCGCGTCAGAATTCTCCTCCATCATTTTCTCAGATAATATCGTCGCAGCGAACGTTCGCATGGACGACAGGCGATAGAGTTAGTTTAGGACATTGATTATGAATAAAGAGCGATTCCTAATCGCAGATTTGGCTGCGCGTGACAAGAATGTGCGTCGAACGTGTGTGACGTTGCATCGCCGATGTCTTTAACCGTTTCAGCGCATACTGTGGTGAAATGTGCCGCGATGTATGGTGACAAATGAACGAACGAAGCGCTATCGCGCTGCATGGCACAATCGAACATGGATTTTTAAAAACCCCTGGCACTAAAACCAGTTAAGAATAATTGCGGAAATTCAGACGATCAAAATAATCGATTGAATTTTCATGGAATGTAGTTTTACTTGTACTTTGACGTCTGCAGTCTAAGAATTCGTAGAATATCGAGTATTTGTTTAATTTTGCGCAACTCCATCTTTTCCCAATGCTATCGTTTGTCTAATGTTCGACACGTTGCAGAGATCCCATAAACCTGGCGGTGCTGTCGTTGAAGGAAAACGGGGAATTGACGAAACTGGTGAACCGATGGTGGTACGACAGAACGGAATGCAGGCACGGTGACAAACAGGATGCTTCTAGAAACGAGCTATCCCTGAGCAACGTGGCGGGGATATTCTACATCCTCATCGGTGGCCTGCTTTTAGCACTGGCCGTCGCGCTGCTAGAATTCTGTTACAAATCACACACGGAAGCTACCAGAGCGAAGGTAACGAACTGGTACCATTGCCAAATAGGATTTCCTAACTTACGTACTACGCTTCCGTTCGTAGGTTTTCAATCGCAAATGAAAAAAAAAAGTACCGTTAGAATCTTCAAAAGTATAGTACAAAATATCTTTTCTGTTAACAAACAATTTTCTGTTAACGTCGTTTTCTAATTATCTTTTCAATTTTCGACGTTTAAGGTCTCTAGATCGGATCGTCAAATATTTTACAAATATTACAATTCCGCACTCCTCGTATCTTTACACTTTGAAATTTCCCGGTCGAGCAATATTATCAAACGTTCCGTGACTTAATAACCGAACGACAATGTCGAAAAATTCGTCAGAGAGATTCTTCCGAGCAACGATCGTTTTCCAAATGATCGTGAAAGAAAACAAAAGCGGAGAAGGAAGATTCTATTTATCAGAACCTGCAACTTTTCAGATCCCATTGTCGGACGCAATGAAGGCGAAAGCCCGACTGACGATCGGTGGCGGTCGAGATTTCGACAATGGCCGGGTAAGTAGCCTGACGAACCAACACCTCTAGATCCTTGTTATCGATCGCACGCGTATCACGCGGTTAGACTAACAACAGCTCGTAGAATCGTGTTTGAACAAGCAGGGAAACGGACTGAAAACGTTCCGCCAATGTTTCATCGTATTCGTCACTTCGTAAAGCTCGAAATACCTGTTCGCGTTTACATACTCCACGCGTGCCTCACCTTATATAATAAATAAAGCTATATGTGTCTTTTTTTTTTTTCTTCTATCCAGGAACGTTTTCGTCCCTTTTTTTCCCCCCGTGTTTCGAACCGACGATCTCGATGTATCGTGTAACATACGCTCGCAACGTGGTCTCATCGGGCTGCATTATGCATTTCCGTGCGATACAAGAACCTATACGTACATATGTATACATAGAAGCATACGATAGAATACGTTTGGCATGCAGTTAGCAGCGTGTATACGTTCGACGTGTATATTCTGATCGAAAGACGATCGACCAAAGTGTCGAGAATCTCGAACGGGTACCGTGGTTCTCCATGACACGATCGACCTAAGGGCGATAATCGATCGTTGTCTATATATATATATATATATATATAGATACGAAATTATATATAAATAAATATTATATATATATATTAATATATAATACATATTACATAATAATATTATTATATAATATTTATTTATATATATACATATAATTAAATAGATATACGTACATGCGTGCGATGTGCGGCTGGCTGGATGTGTTGCGCTCTTTTCTCTACTTCTCTATATATCTCCTCATCTTTCTCTTTATCTATCTATCTCTCTGTTTCCCCTCTCTTTCTCTCTTTCTCTTTCTCTCTCTTTCTTTCTTTCTTTCTTTCTTTCTTTCTACTTCTATCTTTCTCTTTCTCTCTGTCTCTATCTCTTTGTACTCGATGGATGCAGGAGACGTAATTTTTGCTCGTTTTGCGCGTTTCGTTCTACTTTTGTTTTTGTCTCTAGTGGTACGGACTGCAGAGTTAGACGGAGGATGCATGCGCCTTTCCCGGGACCATATGTGAGTACTATCTAGCCCTTAATTTTAAGTCCTCCTCCCCCCCCTCATTGTACGTTTTGCGTCTCTCGTTTGGTATACCTATTTTCTGTCTTTCTCTCTTTCTCTTTTTCTCTTTCTCTCTCTCTCTCTCACTCTCTCTCTTTCCTAATTTCCCTTTCTGCTTCTCTTGTACGTCACTTTAGGGTAGCGTTCGCCAAAGTCTCTCATTCGTTTCATTCTCTTTCACGTTCTCGATCACCGAATCATCAGTAGCGTAACTGTTTCCTTGGAGCTTCGTTAGACCAGTCGATTTCTGAAAAATTTACATTTTCAACTTTCGTTCACTCGTTTGAAAACTTTCACGGCTCGCAACTTTCTCTTGCGTATCAGCCATTTTGCGTCATTCGTTTCGACTATGGTTTCACACATGTGGTAGATCATGTTTTTTACAATTATACAGTCTTCTCCTCATCGATGCACGATATCAAACACGACAAATTCATCAAATTGTCGGAGTTGGACTGTGTTTGAACGGCATACGATCTTGATACGTGCATCTTTGCGATTCAAGTACGCAGAAGGCGTCCTTCTACCTCCTGGCTCTCGTTCCACCGCTCTTCCTCCAGCTTTCAACAGCTTTGAAATGACTGTGGAAAAACGCTGGCTTCTGATCGCGAACTGAGCATGGCTTGTAGCAACATTTTTTTTTTCTTTTCTTCTTTTTTTCTTTTTTTGTTAGAGAATCGTGCGAATGAGATCGTGGCTTGGTCGAATCGCATGCGGCTTTGCTTGTACACTGGACTGCGTTTACACTGCTACTCGTGTAGAACAGTATGTTAACCTGTATATTAACCTTCACGTGGTATCGTTGCATTACGTACGCCCGTAATAATTTATCGAAATAAATTGACTTATCGAATATATCGACGTAACGATATTACGCTGCGATATAATAATATTGAAATATTGATTTACTTGAAGTTACCGAAAATTGATTGTTACTCGCCTGTAGTAACAAGGTTATTTATCGATGAAATTTTCAACAATTAATTTCACTTTGCATTTTACAGTCCTTCCGGCAGAGATTAATAAGGAATCAAATTCCAAAGCTGAGCCTCTGTAACTTCGTGTGAGTTACGTGTGCACATTTCGAACTACGGTTACAAAAATGCCAAATAATTTATTTACAACAGATTTTAAATTGGAACAAACAACTACAATGGGTAAACGAAATATACTCTGGTTACAGAGGGTCGAGTGATGTAAAATTTAAATTATTACGGCTGCTAATGCCCAATGATACCATTCAAGGGTAGAGTTTAATGACAGATGTTCTAAACTGTCGACACGGTCGTTGACGATCGAATCATTAATATCAAATCACATCGATCTTTCCAACGATCGATACTCCACGCGCGTTGCGTCAAACTTGACGAATTCGAGACTAACTGCGTTGAACAAAGCCCGTTGTTGGGAACGTTGTATCGTTCCACAAACCTACATCCGAAGAATTTTTGGCTCTTCGGGAGATTTTTTTTTTCCAGACGATATGTGTCAAGCGCGGTTCCACTTCTTTTCTTCTCTTCTTTTTTTTTTTTTTCTTTTTTTTTTTTCGTTTCTAAAGAGCTTTAAACGCGCGCAAATGGGATTTTCAGTAACAGTGTAAACAGACCTTTGAACGGAACTACGCGTCGAATGACGACTCGCTTCCATCGTGTCGTTTCTCTCGCGCCAGACCGCCGATAGAATTCCTTCTCTTTCGCTTCTCCACTCTTCCGGAGCAAGTACGTTTCACAAAAGGCAGAACGGTAGAACGACGACCGAGGAAAATTTTATGCACCGTTCGCGAAACACACTTTTTTTCCTTTTTCTCTCTTTCTCTCTCTCTCTCTTTCTTTCTTTTTCTTTTTTTTTTTTACGAACAGAAACAGCCGTTTGTAACATCACGATTCACGGCACGATTACTTTCCACCACTCTTTCGCGTAATACACGCGACCACGTGATTCCCACGCAAGCCTGGATGGTAATTATCCGCACACTGTAGACGTTTACACGGAGGCGAGACGCGTTCAATGATAACACACAGAGAAAAAAAGTAACAAAGTGCGTAACAAACGTGTACAGATGATTATTGTGGGAAATGTTGGAGAGGTTTTCAACAGGTAAAATGATTCCGTTGTTGGAACGGAGTAATTCGAGGAAGATGAGTATTAAATATCTTTCTAAAAATCTTGCTAAAAATCTTTTTTAGTACCTAAGTAAGAAAAAATTACATGATTTAATCGTATTGTTTATTTATACACAGCAATGTAAGAACTGCGAGATTATGCAAATCATCAATTCATTCAAGTGTTGAAAATTTAAAAGAACGATTCGTGTATAATGTTAACGGTGAACAATTCTCCTATTTCTTATTTCTGTAAAGAAATAAATATTCAAAAATACGCTTAGAAGATAATTGAAACGAAGCAAATTCAATGGGTTTGATTTAGAAACGAGGTTCAACGTGAGTTGAATTTGATATTTTCGGGTACGTAAAATGAAATCTGAGATGATGAAATTGCAATTGTTCTTTCAACAAACAGCACTTCAGATGCCAACATTCGAGTATACCATAGTTGTCTAAAATTTCATTTTCACGGAACGAAATGAACAGAAAAAATCCTAGTTTACAATTTTTATCGCGAAGATGCATAGTCTTTCTTTCAAAGCATTAAAACATAACTTAACAATAATCGAACATTCACGATACACGAAAGATATAAATTATTAAAACCCCTGTTTACAAGATAGATAAAATGTCAAGTTGCCAAATGATTCTTTTTGGACACGTAGAGTACAATCTCCACTCCCGTCTTAGTAAATGTTTCACACCTCTGATGAATTTCAAAAATTATTCGAATCCATCACTCTCCGTTCAAACCGCCCGCCAAAAAAAATTAAGACAGATTATCAAATCCTCTCAAACACGTAGCCTGATCCCAGTAGATAATTCACGTCCTCGACGAATTTACAAACGTTCATTTGAAAATTAATCATTTCGTAGCTCTCGACCCAAATCGATCCGAATAATCAACTCACATACCCATAAGCAGCATACCAACACGTCGGTAGTTCACACTCTCGTCACGAAGAGCACCGTCCACGCGACACGAAAAGAGAAACGCCACCCCTTTCCAATTCGCACGCGGCGAAAAAAAAGAACAGCGTCCACCTAACGCGCGAACCATTTGGATTTGCAGTACTACGCTCCGGCAAACGCGATTGGCAATACCGAGGGCGACCAGGTACACAGCAATACGCATACCCAGGTGTAAACTACCTGGACGAGAGTCCAGGCGAGTCGCCCGCCATCTCCCTGCCCACGCCTCCACCGCCGCCGCTGATGGCGGCCCTGCCTCCGCCGCCGCCGCCGCCGCAGCCGCCGCCCAGAAGACCGCCACGAAGAAGCGTCACCTTCGCGGAATCGCCGCCCAAGAGCCCGAAGAAGTCGAGGTTCTCGCCGTTCGTGCGCAGGCCGAGCATCACGATGCTCGACATCGCGGTGCCGTGGACACCGGCTTCGCCGCGCGTCTGGAGCGGTCGTCCCGGCGACTACAAACCCGAGTACATCACGTAAAGAAAGGGGAAAAAAAAGGGGGGGGGGGTAAAATATGAAAAGAAAACGAACGAGAACAAGAAACCACAAAGCACGAAAGCTCCTGTCCCGAACCGGCTGGTCGATCGGTTCGAAACACGGTTCGATCGGCCGGCACTGTCTGACAAAAAAGATCCAAAAAAGATCCACCAAAGAGTCCAATGCAATCCCGAGCAACGCGTTTGCCGTTAGTCGAATCTCCGCGACGCTCGATTTCTCGGCGCCACCACCCTCGGTCGTCCTCGAGCTCCGCGTTCGCGAGACGCTCTCGACGGGGAATTCGAACGTTCGAGGACCGCTCGTCCCCGGTCTCGTTGACCGCGTTTCCAAGTTCCTCGAATCGTACTGCCAGACGCGTGATTTTTCGAGCACCCGCGGACGTGTGTCGAGTGTCCTTTCTACCGTCGTCTCGCGGGAGCGGATGCCGAGGGGAACGCAGAGGAGCCGTGTGTGTCACCGCCGATCGACGAAGATTTCTCGCTCGTCCGGCGTTCGTTTCTCGCTCGATGGAACGAACGACGGAATGGTCTTCGCCGCATCTTGCGTATCTTCGTGCGTGTCGGTCGTGTTTGTACATTGTATATATTACGTATTGTAATCGAATGGAACGAGGCGAGTCGAAGGTGTAGAAGAGAAGCTACGGAGAGGAGGACAACACGGCGCCGACCGGCAACCGGCGACGAGAACAGGTCGCGAAATTCGATAGTAGAATCCGATGGTCCTGGGGTGGGTGCATGTGCAACCAGCAACTCGAACTAACACACTCAACTGCCATTTTCCGTGAGAGAAATATCCTGTTGATACAAGCGAAACGCGAGCACGTATATGTTACGAGTGTACCTCGCGAGGGAGGATTTCGCGGGTCGATCGGAGAAAGAGACGAGAAAGATAACTTGGAAGGAGGAAGACGAGGAAACGCGGAAGAAAGAGAATTTTGACATCCTGAAAAGAGAGTGACGCGAGAACAAAAAGAAAAATAAGAACGGAAGAAAGAAGATCCGAGGGAGAAGCTTAAAAAGAGCCGCCGTGGAAGAAGGGAATATACCGATCGACCGCGAACGTGACACTATTATTATTATTATCATTATTCTGATTACTATTTAACAGCGACGGTTAAGTTTTTATTACGGATTACGGTTCGTTGTACACCATGGTGCAAACTATTTTGTGAATCTCGCGAGAATGGATGCTCACGTTGCGTAAAGAGGTAACAAATAGAGAGGAAGGGAAGAGATGAGAAACAAGGAGGCGAGCGACAGAGAGACAGCACACTGGAGCCGCGATACGTTTTTTAACTGACGAGAGAATGGTGTATAATCACATCGATGCGTGAGTACTGCGTGTGTGATAAATAATATATATATATATATATATATAAATATAAATATAAATATAAATATACATACGTATAGGCGTTTGTTGAAAGCGAACGTGCGAACGTGCGAGCGAGAATGCGTGGACGGAAGCGTGCGTGTGGAACATAGGATTAAACGATAATCGTGTAAACGCATTATTAAGTACCTATCACTGCCAGTTCGCGCCGATCCGAGCCGAGAGAGAGAGAGAGAGAGAGAGAGAGGAGGACGAAGGAGAATTCTTTCCTTTTGTCGACGGACAGGCGCACCATTTTTACACGCGGGCCATTGCAGGCCACGTTCCCGCGCCGCGCAAAACGAACGAGGTTCCCCTGCGTCGTCGGATCGCCGCGATCTGGCTCGAAGAACGACGTTTACGGCCAAGGTTTTTCGTGCCAAAAGACGATATCTCTCCCGATAACGATAACGTTCGGTGCTGCGCTGTCACGAAGGAGAAGAAGCTCGCCGGGTAGCTCACCGACTGACGATAAAACAAAAATTGACGAATAATGTTACATCGTTGCACGACGAGAGAGAAGGCGACGATATTTCGGTGAAGATGTTTCGATCGGTTGAACATGATTTCCTTTTTTTCTTTTTTTTTTCTTTTTTTTTTTTTTTCTTTTTGCGACAGCATATTCACAGAGAGTCAATTTTCCATCGATGAGGGCACGCGACTGTACGCGCGTCCATCTTCCTTTCCCTTCGAATCGGACAAATGGCTTTCGTAATTGGGAATTTTTAGGCAATTTGCCATGCGAAATAGCGTGCTCCGAACGGTTCCCTTTTGTGGATCAGCGTTTTTTATACTGATGCGATCAATTCCACGATTCTAAAGGTGTATCAAGGCCGGGAAAATCAAAAGCGCACATGTACATATTTTTTTAAAACGTGACACAGATACCCTTTTAAAATTATGGATGCCCCTCCCTCCGAAGCGGAGGTTAAACGAAATCAAAAAAAAAAAAAAAAAAAAAAAAAAAAAAAAAAAAAAAAACACTGCCGTCTGAAATGCCTTTCGAACAATTCGACAGGAATTGCAAAAAAGCGGAAATCAAAAGCACGGAAATGTTGTAGCGTCTGTATTAAAATATTTGCGACAGACGTTACAGAGTGTTGTTAAATCCACATACGTTTCAATTGAAATCAAAATCTAAGAAGAAATCAAATGCGAAACAAGCGTCGATTGTTATTCTCGAGCGTCACCGTAGCACCGAACTGAACAGGGGGAGAGAAATCGCGGAGCCAAATTGCATGTTGCGACGTATAAAACTATTTTTCTGGAACGCACTCTAGCTATCCCCCTCCCCAGCCACCGCCCTCCTCCTCCAGCAACTCCGATTCACATTTATTTGCCGGAACAGACTGCCATGAACCGACGATTATCGAGAAACGAAAGAAAAAGAAACCGTTCGTCAATTGTTCGCGCACCTTGGTACTTTGTACATTATTTCCTTTCTCGACATTCTTGCCTCCTCCCCTCTCCCTCACCCCTCCCGTCGATCCGCGAAGAAACTAACGAACGATAGAACGAAACGAGAATCGAACCGACGAAAAAAGAAAAAAAAAGAAAAGAAAAAAACGAGAAACGAGAGCAGAGTTTTATACGTGGCAGCGAGACGAGATCGATCTACCCTATCATATCGCCAGATTTTCTTATTACGACTAATTGTTATCTATCAGCGGTTCAAATAACGATAGATAAATCACGTATATCGTGTTTATAAGCCGTTAAACGTAACAATGGTAAGACACACACACACACGATGAACACGGTGGTGCATTTAAACGGAGCATCAGAACGATCCGGAAGAGAAATACTCGAGAGTGATCTTGATCGAAGGCCGCACGTTCTCGCCGCTTCACCCGCGAAGCGCGATCCATTTGACCCGTTGTACACTTTATGCGCGTACGCGCACACCACGAAGAGAAGAAAGTTGCGAACGATTCGAATTCGAGAAAGTCCGCGATGGATACAGCGCGTCGAAGACGGATGAGAAATTACTGTTTCGCCGCGGAAACGCTCTTTTTTTTCCAATCCAATTGTTGAACTTGCGACAGATACGTAGACGTCGACGCGAGAGAGAGAGAGAGAGAAACTTGTTCTCTCAGCTGGAAATGTTCGGAAAGTCGATCGGAGCCCGTCCCGAGGTGAGGACGCTAAAGATGGAACGAACTCGAATCGCGAGAATAACTCATTCTTGAAAGTAGCGCGACGCCGAATTCGACGAACGCGACGGTATTTTTGTTTCCTCCGTCGTTGTGCTCGTCGACGTTTTCATGATCACGTTGATGTTCGTCGTCACTTTTTCTATATCCCCCGACAGATGCGAAAGCGAAACGAAAATCGAAAAAGAAGAAAAAGAAAAAAAAATGAACAGTGTAACAGCCCCCGTATACCGTCCTGGCGCGTCATTACGAGAAAACTCACCCGTTTTCTTCCCTGTACATCCCTTTTTTTTTTTTTTTTGTACACGAAATTACCAAAAAAGGAAAAAGAAGAAGAGGAAGAAGAAGAAGATGAAGCTCGAAATACGTTGAGGATATTCTACGGTGGATACTCGTAAATACTTTCATCATTTTTTTCCAATCTTTGGGAGGAATTTTTAATTTTCCAAGTAACGAAGTGAAAGTGAGTAGACCTAAAAAAAATTTGATGATAGAGTAATGGAAGAGTAATTTGAACGGAGAGAAAAAGTAAAGAGCAGAATTAATTTTGAAACTGTTTCAGTAGAATAGGTCAATATATGATCAGTGTTCATCTTTCCTCTGCTGCTTATCCTTTTATACATTATACTTGTACATTTAACTACTTACACAGAATTAATAAAGAAGAAAATCGAAAATATTTCGAATAAATTCGACTGATCAATCGTCAATCAAAGAAAGAAAGTAGTTGACACGAGGAAATTAATGAACGGTATTTATGAAAATCCAGTAGAATATCCCCGCTGTCCGATCACGACGATGCACCACGAGCTGTAAAAGAAGGAAGCGCGCAGAGAGACAAAAAAAGAGAGAACGAAAACTCGAAACTCGCTCGAAAAAGCGTAATTACGTAAAAATGTGAAACGAGAAGATCACGTGTGCGACGAGAATCAAACGAATAATCCAAAAAGAAAAAAAAAAAGAAAAAAGAAGAAGAAGAAGAAACAAAGAAAAACAAGCAAAAAGAACGAGGCAGGGGAAAAAATGAAAATGAAAGAGGAATAAAAGAAGTAAAATAGCGTCTTCCAGTTTGCGCTTTCACCGATCGCTGCATAAGAATTACGCTTGTACCTTCGATTCGAGTATCCTTCGTCATCTCCCGTACCATTCCGTGGCATGATACGATCGATTCCCTTGTAAACCGTTGTATACCAATCAAATTTGTCACAATACAGGATCGTTTATTTAAATGTAACCTGCCAGCGTGATTCGATTCCGACCACCCCCCAAAACCCGATCGCGTCACAGGTAAGTGAATACGTCTGATTAATTGGTAATTTATATTTCAATTTGCACGCGAAATTGTTCTCGGCTTGCTTCCAACCGGGAATTACGAAATTCTAAAAATACGCGGAAATAATCGAAACGGAGAGAGGAAATTCGAAAAAGAAAAAAAAAACGAGAGCGAACCGACTGGAAACTGTAAATATACCACTGTACGTAGTAATTGAAAAGTTCAGGAAATAACTGTTTGCGGAAGATGGAAAATTTGCAAGGATTCTCGGAATTGAATCTAGAAAAACCAAATATCCGAGATACGTACTGATCATCGACAAAACGCGACGGCATTTTAATTTTTTAAACTTTTAGCTGACGAATCGCGTTAATTTAATCAAGTAATCAATGAAATCTAATTTGACCGATGAAAAGAAAATGTCCTGATCTAAAATAGAAATATCTCTCACGTTTTGATTCTTCTCTTAATGCGTACGAATTCGCATAAACATCCGCAGTGTAGTAACGCAGTGATTGCGCGCAACGGGGGAGTGAATTTTTTACGCGGTACGGTCAACGAGGGTGAAAGCTCGCGAATGGGTTAAATATTCGCTTATTGTAAATTGTCCGACCGCAGTGCGGAAGCGCGCGTAATGATTTATGCAGAGAGTTGTCAGAAATCCTTCCGTATCTCTGCGATTTCGCGATCTAAAGATAGATGCGTTGTTCGAGCGTTGGACGTCGTACGAACCGCGAAATTTCCATGGGCGAAACGTGGATGGAAAGTTGGTGGCCTCGCGGACGACGACGACGACGGACACGACGAGAAGTACCGAACGTAAAAAGCAACGGCCGAGTGGAACAACCGGCTACACCGGACAAATTAACATACAATGAATAATAAAGCGATAGAAAATCTACTTTTATGGTAAGTACAAAGTAAAAACCGTTTTACCGAACGACAAAGAAATATCCGCCGCACCTCCTCGCTGGACTATAAGTACGAAAATTGAGGCAAATTGCTGTTTAAGATGCACGACGCAAAAAGAAGAAGGGGGGGAAAACTGCACGACTTGTAGCCCAGTACGATTCGTGTCACTGAAAGGCCCAGAAGCAACCGTTCTTCTGACTAGGAAATGAAGACGACCTTTTTGCCATAAAATTTTATCGATATGCAAACGTCTGAATCGATACAAAACAAATTACAGGCAACGCCACTCCTACTCGAGGCCTACGCCACGCCCCCTTACGAATCACGTGACCCAAATCAACCAATCGCTAATTTTCGTTGCATCAGCGTTGCACCTGACGAGGCCCGATTTTCTGTGTTACCCCCGCTAAAACCACTTTCAGCGATAAAAGAAAAGAGAAAGGCCTTTCAGGGGAGGGAAAATATTTACGTGGCGATGCTGTCTTCTTCGGAAATTCCACGGGTTACATTTCTCGAAAGACGTTTCCTCGTAATTTTGCAATCGGGTGTTTCTTTCGTTCTTTCTTGTCTCGCTGTCCGCAGGTTAGGAAGATTCCTCTCGTGTATTAAATAACAGAATGCTCCTTTAAAGTTGGATCTATTGCGATTCAGGCAACGTACTGGGCGGTATTCAGCGAAGAGTGGCGTAAAACGGGAACTTTAAAAATTGTATCTTAAGGCGGAATGCGTAAGCAGGATCGCGAGGCAGACGCGAGGAAACAAGGGCAAGTATATAAATATTTTTACGACGCCGGTGTAAGTGTTACGCTTAACCCCTTAACTCCGTAATTACCTTTAAAGGGGAAACGTCGATACGTGATACGCCGTTCGCGCGAGCTTTCTTCTAAAAATAATCAAATTCCGCAACGTCTTATATTCTTAGTCTCCCTCTCTCTTTCTCTCTCTTTCTTTCTTTGTCAGAGAACGCTCTGTCGTCTCACAATTAAATACTCGACGTTTGTCTTTTAATAATCTGTCCGAAGAATAACAGACGTTTGCTGCTTCATCCGTGTGAAATAAATTCGCACAGGTAATGATGTTTCGAAATAACAAGAGTATTTCTGAAACGACAACGATCGACGATGGGATCGGCGTAACTCGCTCGTAAATCGTCGATTACTCAAAGATCTCTGGGTACCAGCACCGCGCCGTGATCGAAGCGAAGCAAACAGCCGGCGCATCTCTCGATCATCCGCCATCGTGCTCAATCCCGCGAACGTGCCACATTAATTTAGCTAATGCAGACTGATACGACCGATACAGTCAAAGGCTGTAACCGTCCCGCTGTGTACCGAGCGTCGCCAAAGAGCTATCTGCGTCAAAGTCTGGCAGAAGCAGCGTTAGAACAGAAACACGAAACGCTCCCTCTCTCTCTCTCGTTCTCTCTCGTTCTCTCTTTAGCATCGAAACATCGAAGAGAGAAGTTTCGACGTGGAACGCGTGACACGTAGGTCAGATACGAAATAACGAAGAGACAGACGGAGAAAGAGAGAAAGAGAGAATTTCGCGAGAGAAGTTTGGAAATGGAGATCACGCGAGAGGTAAGGGGGAAGGGGGGCACGTGCGGTGTACTAATTTCACCTATCAGCCGGTGGAACGTGGGGGATGACCATCGCGGGACTCGAGCTCGTAAAGGTTCTTCCCCGCGTGTGTCGTCTGTTCCCCGGCGCATTTGCATTCGAATTATTTCAGCCAAATGGCCGGTGATCGATGGATCCCGCGGCCCCTACCTCCCTCCCACCCTCTCTCCTGCCCTCTGCCGCTCGTCGCTCCACGACGAGTATCCACGACGTGCCGAGCTGAATTCGAACGACTCTGCCTCATTCACATGCTAACGACGAAGCGGCACGACGACGATCGATCGCGGGCCAATCACGGGACGAGACGCGCCGCTCCAGATGTATTATATATACACCGGCTATGATGAGCTTGTCGATAAACATTAATCATGATAATTTAAACGAACTTCCTACGGAAGCCGGGAGAACGCGTATCGATCGCGGGCTCGTCTACCTGCTGGAAACTGCCGCCGGCCGAGAGAGACCAACCGAGCTGCCAGGGGCTTGAATTTAAATCGGTGGAATTTTTACGGGCGCCCGCCGGTGCCGCCCGCTGGAATTCGTTGGAAGTGGGTTCCAAAACCCACGAGTTTATCGCGCTCGGTATCCGACCAAGTGGTCCGACCTAGGTGTCCACCGTCCGAACGACCGCCGATGGATTTCAAGCTTGCGTTGCCCAGGCTGAAAATTTGTGGAAATCGTCGCGACTCCACCGCGACTGTTTTTGACAATTTGAAAGTGCGAATTATATTTATACACTTTTAAATTTATACTTTATACATTACGTACAATTATTATTATTATAGTTTGTATATTGAGTTTAAAAGTACGAATAAAGAAGTAGAATTCAGTACTCGAACGTGGAATTTTCATCGAACTGGTAGATTTAGAACAAATAAGTAGTAGTGTGTTGCAAATCTGCAACGGTGAGCATTTAACCGTGAAGAAGGAAATTGTTTCATTTGCCAGATATATTACAAGTGCCACGAGTACCATGCTTTGAATGTTTAATGCAGCCTGTGCAGTCTCGTACCTTTAAATTACTCGAAACAAAGTGGAAAAGATAATTTGTTAAATGGAACGCAAGTCGAGTTGTGCGCCAATAGGTTTATGGAAACGTATTATTCTATATAAAAATAAAATTTAGAATAAAATTTGCTACACACACACACACACACAACAAAACAGATCTTCAAAAGATGAGATTTAAGTAGAAAATTGCTTCGCCTCCTAGAGAGCTACGGCGTCCCGCATAGTTTCGAATGTTTGATTCATTCTGCGCGTTCTTGCAGTTTCGAAATTTTCCAGAAGTTCGATTATTGTGTTTAATTTACGGCTGGACTGCAGACATTTGCACGAACACGAGTGCAAAAAGTGAGTCTGAACTGGAGAATTGCTCCGTCAATTAAATACTCCAGCTGTATTTTCGATGTTTCGTATTCTTCGCATTCCTGCTGCTCGAAGCTTCGTGGAAATGCGCAAGTTTCGTCCGCATCGGGACAACTGTTTTACCGAACGTAAATTTTGCACGATCAAAGAATTGAGAGACTCGAGGAGAAAACTGCTTCGTCTAATAATTTTGATATTTAATATTACACTGCACTTGTACTTTTGTTGCATTCAACAGTTACATCTGCGCTTTTAAATTCGCCACAGACAGTCGCGATTGCAACGTCTCCACTATGTAGATTTTAGGATCGTTGTGGAAATAACAACAAGTCCGACGAGAAGAAAATGGAGGAAGGCTAGGGATGCTTGCTTCTGCGAATGGAACATAACAGGAGAGCCTTTTTGTTATCCCGCTCGAGCGTACGAAGCAACGATAATCCTATCGTTTCCTCTTAAAACACGGTCCCTCGTATATTTCTCGTATATTTCATCGGGTCAGAGATTGTTATTTCTATTCCGTTCTATTCGAAGAGTTCTCCTGCCCATTCTATTTCAAGGACTTGTATTCTCGTTCCATTCTACCTCCATTTTGCTATTCCAAAATACAACTCTCGTCTCGGATTCTCCTGAATGACAGGAGCATCGAGACCAGAAGAGGGGATGCGTTATTTACGCGAGAATGTTTATATCGGACGAGTCCAGACAAAGTGACGGAGATCGAAATCGATCAATCGTTGCGGCAAGGAATTCAATCGAAAAGGGGCAAGGACGTTTTCGCAGCGAATTTCGAAGATCCGTCTGACGCGCGACCATTTAGAAACTAGAACTATCGCGCCGGTTTACCGGATGGTCCGGCCGCGGGAGATGAATCGTTCCTCGTCTTATTTACATCCCGATAGAGGCCGCGTCGTAAAACCCAGCAGGCACCATAAACTCGAGTGTCCCGCTCCCAGGCCGCGAGCTGAAAGTAATACCTGGCCAAAGGATCAACGAGGAGGAGTTGACCGCGGCGCGCGGCGAGAGATTCCGGCGAAGGCCTAGAACGAGGAAGAGGATGCGGGCGACGAGAGAGCGACCCCGGGTCCTCTCTTTCGTTGCGTCCGTTGATCGGGCGTCGTTCGAGCCGCCGCCTCTCGCGGTCGACGCCGGCGCACACCGCTTGTTTATATCGTTCCCTCGTCAGAGGGAAACACGCTGCCGCGGGTAGATAAAACGAACACGGAGATGGTACGAGCGAGAGAAGGGCAAGAAAGATAGATAGAGAGAGAGAACGAGGAGCGACGAAGCGAAAGGAGAGACTGTGACGTGATCAGAAACCACACGGGGGAACAAAGGGGGGGAGAGTGAGTGTGCGATACGAGGCGCGACGAGGACGCGAGAACGGTGGCTTGATCGAGTGCGAGGAGGAAAGGTAACACGGACGAAGAGTCGAGAATTCTACGCGGAGAATAGTAGATTTTCAGGCAGGAGGGGGTGGGAGAAAGGGGGAGGGGAGGGGGGGGTCAGGCGAAAGAGAAACGGAGAGGAGATGCCGCTGGTGGGGAACGGAATGGATGCTAAATATAGACAGGGTTGCCAGGTTGCAGAAACAGCCGCCGCCCCTTTGAGTACTGGGACGGGTTAGTTCAGCCCGAAGGGGTAACGTGGAGAATCGTGGGTCGCGGAGGGCGGTGGAGGGTGCAGAAGGGCGGCAAGGTCGCGTCATTGATCGAGGGTGGAAGGGGTGGCGGTATGACGCTCCTAGTGACGTCATAGCTCGCTACAACCCCCTCGAACTACCCGCAGGCGCCCTCTCTTTCACCAGCAGCTCTCTCCGCGCCAGGCCCGTTTGTTGCCTCGCCCTGATACACCTTATTCTCCTGTCCTCCACCTCCTCCTCCTCCTCCTCCTCCTCCACACCCTATTCACTCGCTCGCTCGCGTTCTCTCTATCGGCTGGCCTATGCCCACCCGTCCATCCAGCCACCCCCTGCGCCACCACATCATCTTCGCTTTGCTTTGCTTTGCTCTGCTCTGCTCTGCTCTGCTCTGTTTTGCCCCGCTTCGCTTTGACTCGCGCTGTTTTTCGTACGCTTTACTCAACGCGCTGCGTCCACGCGTTCTTCGACGCGTTGCTCCCTTTTCTCGTCTTTTTGTCTCGACGCCCTGACTAGATTTGCAGTCTACCACCACCTCGCGGTGATACCGAAGGATATTTCGGCCGAGTATATACGGAGCATCTCGAAGCGAGCGGAGGGTGCCTCCGTGGGAATCACACCGCGGCGGTTCGCCCTCCCCTCCTACCCGCGAGATCGATTAATCTCCATTACAAACTGTTCCAACTGCGTGCCACAGTTTTGTCGTCGATTCTAATTAGCTCTCATTAACGGCCTATCTTTCTCGCCCTGTCTCGCGAAAAGGGAATCGTGATGGAGCGATTCGAAGAATCCGACGATCCGAGGGGGTAACAAGAAGACACTTCTCGGACACTCCTCGGGAACCTCGGTCGTACAGTGACACGGAGAAAAAGGAAGAGAAAGCAAAAACCATGGGACAAGGACGAGCACTCTCGAGAGCCAGAGACCGATGTGTTTCTGTGGAGAGGAAAAAATATTCTCCTCGGTACCATCGACAGCGGCGATGGCACGGTGAACGCGGGGGAAACGTTGCGATAAAAAAAAGCCATGCTCGAGTAAACTGGCGGTGAAACGGCAAGATACAAGGGAGGAGAGAGAGAGAGAGAGAAGGAAAGGGAATCGCAGATGAATTCCTGTCACGGGAGGAAAAAACAGAAAGGGACGGTGATAGTGGATAGCGTTTGGGGGCCAAATAAAAAGTACGGGGAGCGTGTTAGCTTGTGATCCGACAAGCCGTGCGTGTTCTGCAGCTTTTCGGTCGACAGTTCGGATCCCAGCAGACCCGCGCCAGCTCTCCCGTTCCTAGGCATGACGGGTATAAATTATGCCGTTGGCCTATTTACATGGCTGCCATCCTGGCCAACTCGACCCGGTCGCTCTTCATAGCAGAGATACCTACTTACGTACGTACGTACGTACGTACGTACGTGGTGTGGCCCTCCGCATTCGGGCTCGTTCGATCGTCGCGAGGGGAGCCAACCGATTCACGGCCAGCCGAAAAAACTGCGCGATTCGTACCCCAGTACGACTCGTCTCACTGAAAGGCTCAGAAACAACTGTTCTGACTAGGAAATGAAGACGACTTTTTGCCATAAAATTTTATCGATATGCAAACGTTTGAATCGATACAAAACAAATTACAGGCAATGCCACTCCTACTCGAGGTCTACGCCACGCCCTCTCACGAATCACGCGATCCAAATCAACCAATCGCTAATTTTCGTTGCATCAGCGTTGCACCTGAACAGACCCGATTTTCTGGGTTACCCCCGCTAAAATCACTTTCAGTGATAAAAACGCTGGAAAACGGTGCGACGTGTTTTAAAACCAAGAGAATGTGGTCACACTGCGGTTCTTTGACAACCGTCCCTTTGCGCGCGTGTGCAACGTAGAACTTTTTATTTCAACCAAGAAGAGCGACGATTTCGTTCGAAGGCGATGGCGTGGTCTTGCACGATTTTTCAAAATTATCTTTTTACATTGCGTGCTGTTTCATATCGTTGAAATAAATGTAGATACATTGTTAAAAGTGACAGAGTCGAAAAGAGATTTTCTTGATATTTATAAATTATATATATATATATATATTTTTTGAAGTAAAATGTTTTTGATTTTGCAAATATGAAAATGGATATTTACACAGATCGAGGAACTGTAGAGGTCGGTACGGATTTATTTCTACGTTTGAAATGTCATTCTACCGAATTAATCAACGTGTTCAATTAAACGCGTACGAATAATTTTATACGGATAATGAATTAAATTGAAATAATAACAGGATTACCTTTGTTAAATACGGATAATAATTTGCACGTTGTATTTCTTCGACACCAATGTAGATCGTGTTTTACGCGATTATTTTTGTACGTTTCTACATTTTTTTTTTCTTTTTTTTTTTTGCAAAAACTGTGCTCTACAGTTTGCTCTCGATCGCACACTGCGCGAACGATAATTGTATTGCTTAAGGGCGTTCCGCTGGAAACGTTGGAATAATACGATTTTAATCGGAATCGCAAAAATCGCACAAACATCGCGCAAACGGTGCAAGCGAGGCATCAGAGTGAAATCTCACGTATTCGTTCCGATATAATAGATTATATGCAAACGAGCTTTTTCCCTCGTCCCGCACCGACATATACACAAACAAAAAACCGTGTAGATCATAAATTCTCTGGTCACAGGGGCGGGGGCGAGCAAAAAGATCTTATGAATTTCTAACAATAAATGACAGTGATATGTGCTTCGAGGTTTTGAGCGTCGGTAAACAGGAGGAAAAGCGCGAAAACAAAGTAGCCCCGAAAATCGATTCCCTTTGAACTCGAGCGGACGCGAACAGATTACTATACGCGCAAGTGAATCGCGGGGAGAAAGAACGAAATCTCGCCGTTACTTTCGTTTCGTCCACGTTTCGACGACCAAGATGTATTTGTAATTTTTTTAAAAATTAATTATCCGGCGATATAATTGTGAAAACGTGTGCTTTATAAATACGACGAACGTAAAAACAAGGAACTCGGTTCGCAATCGCGTCATCGTTGCCACGTTTCTTCTTTGACGAAGATCGATCCCGCCAAAAATCAACATTTTAACTAAAAAGGAAATTGGAAAGAGCTCGTTTGAGTAGGTAAGAGAGAGAGATATATATATAGCAAATTTTTCTTCCTCATTCCTCAGTCAGAATTACTCACGCCCGTTCCTCGGCGAAACTTCCTCGCTGTTAAGGCGTTTCCGAGCGAAAAAGCGAACGACGCTGAAAAACGGACGATTGCTCACTTGCTCACTCGCCACTACTTCTTCGTAATTCTAACGAAAAGAGGGAAGAACGAACGAAAGGAAAGCAGGCGGAGGGTGGAGCGAGAACAGGCGAAGAAAATACCTCGGCGAAAGGCGCGACGATTTTTTTACAAAATATTTGCTTTCAATTTCGCCGGGATCGAGACGCGGGGTGAAGATCGCGATCCTCCTCGAGCTTCCGTCTGAAGCTGACGGAGGCTGGACGATGAGAGAAACGAAAGAAGAGAGGCGAGAAAGAATGGCGAGAATGAAAAGGGGGACGAGGAGACTAGGATCGCGAGGGAAGAAAAGGCGGAGGCGGGATGTATCCGTGCATTCCGTTTTCCGTGTCTTTCTCTCCGCGCGCCAGCCGGACAAAAGTCCTTCCGGAATTCGCAGCCAGGTATTCTCCAATTAGAAACGGACCAATTAGAAACCGAGTGTCGAATGGAACGTTCGAACGGATAACCGCTCCCCTCGGGAACAGAGGGCGCGGATTGTATCGAGGACGTGTCAGGCGACCGATCTCGCGTTGCAATCGTTAATCTCTCGTCGAAGAGAGATCTCCGCGCTGGGGCGGTTCTTTCGCGGTTCTTTCGCAGTTGTGAGAGACAGTTGAAAGAAGGCAAAAAACAACGGGACAGCCATCGAGAGAGAGAGAGAGAGAGAGAGAGAGAGAGAGAGAGAGGCGATCGACTTTTCGTGCAGAGGCAAAATGATCCGTGAAACTGGGTTACGAGACACGTAGGATCGTATTTCCTGACGTGTCCCATTGTGAGGGGCAAAAACGGCGAAGAAAACGCCGCCACTTCAATCTTCCGCTCCCCTAACGATACTTTGAATCGTTCGCGCCCCGGCGTCTTCTTATTCGCGTGCTCCCGATCTTCCCGAGCTCGTTAAATATAGCCGACGATCGCCAAAACGAGGCGACCGTTTCTCCGACCCGCGTGAACAATGGCCGCGACGTGATTGATCGATCGACGAGGGGGCGAAAATTTTTCCAGCGAGCGGCGAACGCCGGACAGTGCCGGGGAAAATTCGAAATTTTTGGTTGTTCCGGTTTTGTTCGGAGTCGCGACAGGAAATTGAACATCGACGTGAAATATTCGCCCGGTTTTTACATATGGCGAGTGTCGTTCTTAAATTCAAATCGTTTCATTGTGGAGCACGACGAGGGGAAAAAAGAAGAAGGAGAAACAGACATGGCGGTACAGAAAATTAGAATCGAGTCAGCTGCTTTAATTACGAGCGGCGTAGCTCGAAAAATTACTACCGGTCTACTCTCTCTCTACTTTTCTCGGTATGCATAAAATTTCGCGTTTATTCGCAGAATTCACTGGGTTCGCCCGAGAGAGGAAAGCTCGGCGCCGAACTTACGCGCGATCTCTTATTTCGAACACTTGTTATTCGCACCCACGCGCTCGCGGATCGTTCACCTCCACAAGGAGAAATTGCTGCTGCGTTAAACCGGCGTGTTGGAAATTCACAGGCGAGCACAATTAACTAGTTAAGAATGCTCTCGCTAACTACTGCGGTTCGCCGACGCGATGAATAAATTTACCGTCTGAATATTTCCGTAGTTTCTACAAAAATCTACGCAGTCGCATCAAACGTCGCGTATCTTTGCAAATTATACCTTGAACTTACTCTGAAGAAATCGAATCTCGTCGCAACGCTTCCACACGCTGCGTTTAACATGCGCAATATATATTCGCAAATCTTCCGATACTTTCGCGAACGTGTTTGCCAATAAATTTGTAGACCGTTCTTTTCTTTTTTCAAACAACTCCTCGATCCCGTCGCCAAATTTTCATTGCCACGAAGGAAAGATCCATCCGTCGTGGATCAAATCTCAATCTGAGTCGCGCGAAAGCGAGGCCGGATCGATGAGACTTAAATCTTAAACAGTCGACGAAAGTACGTAAATTGATGAAGCGGGACGCTTAAAATTTGTCAGATAAACGTGTCTCCTCGGCGTTCGATCGGTCCGGAAGCCGATCGTGGATCGTTAGGGGCCCAGCCAGTTCCCAGATAGGGACGGAGATATGGCTGGCTTGATCACTGCCACTTGGCTCAATGAATTAATTACAGTTAATTGGCAATTACCACCTTGCGCCGCCTCGCGACCCTGATAGGTTGGCGCAGTGACGCGCTGCGGAGGAAAATATATTTTCTTCGTAATGCGATCCTGCGCCCCTGGCGTTCCGCGTTTTCTGGCCCCGAATTGATTTAATAAACGCTCAACGCCGTTTTGCCCCCCTTCCTCGCTCTTGTCACTCCTCTCCGCGCCACTCTCTCTCTCTCTCTCTCTTTTTCTCCCTCGATTTATCGGACTGACAAGTTCTTAATTCGACAACGAGTAAACGCCGTGCCGGAGTTATTTCTACAACGAGCTTTATTTATAATTACTCTTCATCGATAGGATCGCTTAATATAAAGTTCCGTCGACGAGGACGACGACGACGGGGGACTGATTGCCCCGAGAGGGAACGAGAATCGTGCGTGTGCGGGATGAATGGCGTAATTTATCACAGTTCCCTGTGGTGAGAGTGAAACGATAGCTTTTCTTATCTCTCTTATTTTCTCATCTCTGTATTTTTTTCTTTTTCTTCTTCTTTTTTTTGTTTTCGATCGCTGCTGTCTATCGTTTAACACCGACCAAGAACGACTTTGCAGAGAAGCCGATCGAAACGAATTTTTAATTAGAGCAATATCGTCCGAGGCATTGTGCGATTTTCGAGGCAGAATTTTCAATTTAGCCTACCGCCAGCACGCCGAGCGACTCCGTCGGTTTGAAAAGAAGCAGGCTGCCCGTCCTCAAAAATATTAATTTGATAATATTTCCTTAATTAAGTGGAACCAATTAACGTTCGTTTAGAGCATGGCTCTCCCTCGTTTCTCGCCAGACCCGGCAACATCAAGCACGAACCATTAAACACCGACATTTTCGCGAAAAGAGATGTCAAAGGAAAATAAATTTCGCGGCGGGTCGTGAAAACGACTTTCGCAACAGTCGCGTGACTGAAAGAGAGGAGAGAGATGACGCGGAAAATCAAGAGAAAACGTAAAATTGAAATGGAAAATTGAAAATAGAGATTGACAAAGTGATAAAAAAAATTATAAAACTGCAAGAAAATGTACTTCGCCAGCGAGAACGAATCGTTGAAAAACTGTTGTCGTGCCGTCGAAGAGTACGGAGAGTATAGAAATTTGGTGACCTATTGACCCAACGGGGATAATGCAGTAGGAAAAGAGAGACTGAATGCGTGTCAATCGAGCAACGCGCGTTATATTTATACACATCATCCATTATAATCATAATTCTGTTTATATGAACTCGCTGAAGGATAAATAATTTACGTAATTCGCGTTCGTATAATGGGAGTTTACGCAAAATTAATGGATATTCGACCGGCGAGAGTTCGCTTTATCGAACACTCGTTAAAATTTAGTCGAAATAAATGGAGTTGGTGCGAAACGAAATTTCACTGTGCTTTCTGCGTTATATTTTATATTACCAATTTGCTTCGGGTACATCCAGATATATACATCTTTCTCAAACTTTTTTTACCGCTCGACCGTTCTGCACAAAGTAGTCTCGCTTTGAATATTTCACAGCCCACCGCGCAGTATTATTTCCCCTTATCGCGAAACGAGCGCTAATAAGTACCGAAACTTCAACAAATCACGTCCTTTATTTTCTTCTCGCCAAGAAAAATCGAACGAGTCTTCCCCCAAAAGTGACTTGAACTAGTGGGAACACGCGAGCCGAGACCGAGATAAAACGATTTCATTCGGCCTGCAAAAAAGGTAGCAAGCAAGCAAGAGAGCGGGGGGTTCGAAAAATAGCGAGGCAGTCGTTAAGAAACACACCGGCGACGGGACACATTTTCAAAGGGCGGATGGTTTGTCACGTCATTAGGCCGCAGCCTAATTTACCCTCCACCCCTTGCTCGACCCCTCTGCGTTTCATTTCATTTTCCTTTCGTCGCCCGCTCGAGCGACCTGGACGCGAATCTAAATTAAATCCGCCGGTGAAAAGCACGCCCGTATACACAAGGATCCCGACACTCGAGGACACATGAATGAAGAGGAGGACCAGCGCGCGCGTTTTCACATTCAGCCGCGGCTGACGGTGTGTCCGTGTCCGTGTCCGTGTCCGTGTCCGTGTCCGTGTGCGTGTGCCAGGTTCTCGCGCGTGCGACACACCGTCGATTCAGCGACGCCAAGGAGGCATGAATAACCGGTATTATACTTACCAAGGTGACACCGTGGCCGTACGTTAACGCCTCGGTGGAATGAGTCGACGCGAGCCAGCCGCCGACGTTGAAACGCGGCGAAACGCGTGCATCAGCTGGTCGTCGCCGAAACTATTTTCGTTTCCGTTGACGAGCTTTCATCGGGACGCTGGTCGTTGGTTTCCATTGTTGTCGATGAATTTCGCACGGTTTTTGAAATCCGGTTGATGGTTTCTGACCGTGGGCTTCTGAAAGGAAGAAAAGAGACGTGTTTTGTGACGTTTCTCTCGTGTTGTTGTTCCACGATTGGGGGATTTTCGTCGACGCGAGAGAGAAAGAGAGGGAATGTAAAATTTTTCGTTACGAGGCTTTTGACAGAAGTTGAATTCTAACGTCTCGTTCGATTCTGTTCGATTCCACGGACAGACGTAAAATCGATCGTGCATTGAAAAGGACGATCATTAAAGAATCATGTTCATAGAAATTTCAACGGGAAGAGCGTAATTATGGTTTCGACAGAATGGAGAACATTTCTGAAGTAATCAAGTTTATAGTCTCTGACGCTTGACGAGTAATTTCCTTTCCAGTACTTTTTTTCTGACACCAAGAGGTCAATATCGGTCTACTGTCCATCAGGCGCTATTTTAAGTAGTATGAGTCTTGCGACATCAGACGGCTCAAATATTAAAAGAAAAGCGATAAAACGATTCAATTGATAACGAATAGCACGAGTGAACTAAGTGAATGATCAATTTAAATGATGCAATTTAAATTTTAAGTAGTACAAGTCAACCATATCAGACTATGCCACGTGCAATGTAGCTCGTTTCGATCTCTCTGCAAGATTAAAGACATTTTTCAAAATAATTTCTACAAAACGATAGTACTGCTATCTTCCCACCACTTTTCTTCCCTTTTTAAATACCACGCATCCACATTCTACTTACTTACAACTTGATTCTTTTCAATCTATAACAACTAAACTACCAATTTTTGGTACTTGGACTTGAAGGTTTAAAAATGCCCGTAATGGGATATAAAGAAATATGTAAATCATCAGTTTAGTATTCATTACAGTAATCTATTTAGATTCCATTTTCCCAATCGCAATCATAAAAACACAAAACCCCGATCGAGATCAGATCCGCGCAATCTAGAGCAGATTATCAACGCGATTAACGCAAGAACGACAAACACCTCGAGGAGAACCGAGGGTAATCGTTAATTAATAGAGACTAGTGATAGAACCTTAGAACCTGTTCGCCAACGGACGAACCGAACGAAGGAACAAACATACCGCCTGAGAAATTAATCAAACATTATACCCCATAAATTTCGCGGACCCTCCGTCGAGTATTAAACGGGATAAGGTACTGGTGTGTGCCGGTACGGTGTGGCTAAACTATCCAGGAGGTTATAACCGTGGTTAATTAATGTAGCCGGCGAAGTCGACACGCTCGGAACGAGCGTACGCAACCGATGTGCTCGCAATTAACGGAATTACGCCGCGGACCAGTGTCTGATACTCCATTAACAGAGTCGATCAATTGCAATGGCGGGCGAAGTCGGCTCGGCTCCGCCGGAAGCCACCTTATCCCACGTCAGAAGCTCGCGAGAGGGGCTAAGCGCCGGGATTATGGCGGCCGGCGCGATAATTAACCGTGAGGTTTCGCGGAACGAGACCAGCCGTGTATTAATTAATCGCAATTCGGGGCCCTGATTTTCGTTGCATCGGTACACCGATTCACGGGTATACGTGCGCCCGAAATTCCCGCGAATAAATCCCGAATGGTCGTTAGATATCCGTGGCAAATCGATTTCACGGTGGAGAGTCGTGCACCGTGCGAGGAATTTCGGAGATGATTGTGGCGCAACCGCGGCACCGACAGATCCGTACGATCCACTGAACGTTTCTTACGCGCGTTTTAATCGCGTTCAAGCTCTCGCGAACCGAATGATGCTCGATATCCGGCAAGTTACTTTCCAAAGCTGCAACGCGGAAGCATAATTTTCGAACGAAAGTATTCGCTGCGTTCTCGTAGTTTTCGCTCCAACAATTTCTTTACAACTCAACCGACATGTTTTGCACACGTCGTTTCCTCGTGCATGCAACTTTTACGTGTAATAAGAAAGTAAATAGTTTTTATTACGTTCGACAATTTTCCCCTAACGTCCATTCAAATCGGAGGTGTAGGGGGCACAACCCAAGCAGCATCATGAACATTCTCACGACGTGGACCCAGGATGCAGTATCGGCAGGGCCATGAGGTAATTGTCAGAAACCTCTCATGGGCCTGACCAAACACACTGCAAGAAAACAGACGCTTTCCGATCCCTTGATGAGAAAGGACATAGTGAGAGTCAGGGTACAGGACAGTCAGTTATCCTCAGTTTATTATTAGGTGTGTAGCGGCCTAGGATTCCTCAACTACGAGTTTTGAACACTGACTAGCACAAGCCGCAAGTAGCTGCGCGCCTAGCCTCGAGGTCCTACCGATCTTCGACGTTAAGCAAAGCAGAGTGCGGAACACCGCTAGGATGGGTGTTAGACCCAGCCTTAGCGGATAGTTGCAACAACAAGCGTCTGGGATAAGGAGTCGCTGCCATCAGCCCCACTGATGAGTCTAGGCATAGGATGACTCCGAGACGAAACGCATCAACCACTTTCTTCTCCCAACTACCTCAAATCCTTCCATCATGCAAATCCTTCCGAACCTTAAACCCTTCAGATGGTCCACGTCTTGTAAGTCCCCCCACGTGTGCAGCCTGATCGCGTGATAACTGGGTAGTAGAAACAATTATCGTTGAACATTGTCTTCGTAAACTCACGCATCTCTGTATATATATATATTTTATTAGTGTAAATAAAAGGCCTCGAAAACTGCTGTATCTTTAAAATAGTATACCAGTATCAGCGAAACATTGCTTGTTAAACCATTTTATAAGTGAAAAGTGAATTAAAAGTGCACTCTAATAAAAAAGAAGGATAAATCCTTAGTTTAAAAGTGCGGTACCTCTCGCGTCGCGTGTAAGATTCAAGATTCATCCAACTTAAACAACGCATCGTAGTGCATCGCAGTGCAAGTATAAAGGATCAATCCTAGCGAGAGTACACGGTACAACGATTTCTAGTTACCCGCGTAAAGTTCTCGGAAAGATGGATACGCGGTGTAAACACGCACCGTGTACACAACGTATAATGAAATTTAAGGGAGCTCTGTATGACGTGTAACGAGATTTTAGGGAGTGCAGCGCAACCAGAGTGCAGCCAGTGCATCAGCGAGTTATTATTACGTTAGATGAAGAGTTGACGTTGGTTACGCAAACTTGCATAATATTTCAGCTCGAAGTTTGTGTTGCGCCCTCTTGCAATCGTTCAATTTGCAATCGAGTAGAGGCGCCTTCGAAATTAATTAGAAATCCGACGAAAGTAAAGCGATATCGTAATGCAATATTCAAACGAAAACTGACTCCCTCGACTGCTCGATACGTTCGTCGAAACGCTGCAAAATCGCGCGCTAATTTCAAATAATTGCTTTCGCGTCGCGTGTAATTTCAGGATCTTTCGTTCGATTTCAGGAGCGTCGTTTGTTAATTTCTGTCGCGGAGACACGCGAGACGAGCGATAGGAACGAGAAATTTCAGTAATCCGGCGTAAATTACCAAGCCCGTGTACGTGCACGTCAGCGAGAGGAATATCCCGGTATCACGTACTTGACCACATGCTTCTTAATATTCTCGTTCGGTGACAGCTATTAGGCGAGTAAATAATCATGCGAGCTCTCACGTTTCCATTTCTCTCGTGCTGCGCGAAATTCTGTAGCGGAATGGCATCGTTCCAGCTCATTGCGTTGAGTTATACGTCGTTGGATCGAAGCGACCGCCGACGAATGCGTGTGTCTCTCCGTTGCAAAATTATAAATAACCGTGCGTAAATGAACGTGGGACCTCGGTTATTACAATTAACGAAACACGATATAAAATATCGTCCAACGCTCGTTCTATCGAAAGTTTTAGATAATTCTGAGAGATTAATATCCTTTGTTACAGCGCTTTTCAGTATCCGCTAATTCCTGAATTAATCAATTATTTATTTACATTTATTCCGAAAATATAGTTACTTCGGAAACATAAATTAATAAATTATTTATTTATATTTATATTTTTCGAAAATATAAATTAATAAACTTTATTTATATTTATTTCCACGATTATTACAATTAACGAAACATGATATAAAATATCGTCAAACGCTCGTTCTATCGAAAGTATAATTCTGAAAGATTAATATTCTTTGTCATCGCCTCATTGTTACAGCGCTTTTCAGTATCCGCTAATTCCTGAATTAATCAATTATTTATTCATATTTATTTCGAAAACATAAATTAATAAATTATTCATTTACATTTATTTCGAACCACGTAGGCTACAGGGAAAACCTTCCCTTGTTGTTTTTGCCCACCGCGACAAACAGACATTTGCGGTAATTTGACGAAAAGGAACGCGCACCGGCGAGGAGTAATTGGATAGTTGCCGAGGTAAGTCGCGTCGTCAGAAAGTTTAATTCAACACTCGTTCGCGATTACGGCGGACAGACGCAGTCGTTAAGCGGCAGAACCAAATGAGAAGGTTTCGCTTCTGTCATCGTCTCGAGGACTTTCGAGATTATCATCAGCCGGTTCCTCTGTCGGAGAGCCGTAACGAATCGGGAGGCATAAATCGGCTCTTAATGTTCTTTTCCATTCGGCAAACCGCGATCGCGTGTAGACGCAGCGACGACCGCCGCTTTCCACGCAAACCGCCCCTCGTCGAAGTTTTAATTAATTTCACGTCGGAAGACTTTTTCTGCTTTGGCTCGTCAGGAGGGGGGAGGATGGTGCACGCGCGATGACGGGTCAAGGCTCAGAGACGGCTTCCCTCGTTTTTAAAACCCGACGGGGGAAAGATCAAACTTTTTAGAAACGAGTCGAGTCAGGAACGCCTCGAACGTTCTTCTCCTTCAACTTCGGGACGATCGAGAACGCTGAAAGGCAAACGCAGACGAGCGAAAGATGACGGTGATTGATAAAATTTCTCTCGCGCTCGAGAACAAACAGTGGCATAATAATGAGCGCGATAACGCTCGCGTTGCGACGCATTCCTTAAACATGCACGCGTGTTTGAACGCACGCGAGCCGAATTAAAATAATCAGTCACGAAACACAGACGGAAATGTAAATGCACGTACGTACGTAGTCGAGTAATGCGAAAATTGACAATAACGCGATTGTGTTAACGCAAAATAATCTTCGAAAGCTGCCTCGACGGCGCTCGAGTCGCGTAGGTGGAACCTAAATTCGTTGATTTTTGCTAAAAGTTGAACTCTCTCTTCAGAGAGAGTCGGAGAACGTCGTATCGCTAAATTTGAATTAAATCACTCTGATCGTGAAATTCAAGCAACAGCGCGCTGAAATTTTACGAGTGGCGTTATTCTAAAATTGGATGTTCGTATCAGGATGCATTAACGTCGTGGGACTCAAACAAGAACGTACTGGAGTCGTGGGACTCTAGAGCGCAACATTGAAGTCGTAGACCAAGATAGCGACACAATGGAGACGAGAGACCTACGTGTACGATAACATACTGGAGTCACGGAACTTGGATGGCGCAGTGGATCCAGGATTGATTCTACGATCTTTCAGAAATATCGCGGCTGCTATATTGCGCTCAACAATCGGGAAAATTAGATTAGAACCCAAAATAGAACGTGTACGGTGATGAGCAAAACTGAACACACGCGTGGAATTTTATAATATTTAAAATATCTGTTGTAATATTTTATTGAATATTTGCATAGAAAAAAAAAGAAAAATTTGTAGGATGTTTCGGTTTTCTCCAAAAAAATTTTATCATTAGTATCCTGGCAGATACAAGCCGTTTTCGTGGAGTCAGTTTTGCTCCGCGATTAATTGAAACGAAAAATTATCGATACTCAAAAATTGTTATGACTTTGTGAGAAAAAGAATCATGTAGCAATCTACTTGGTCTCTATTTATAAATATAAAGCTTGAGAAAACTTCTACTTTTTCCTCAAGACACTTTAAAATCACGTAGCAAATGGAAAAGTGTTTCCTTTTTTAAAAAAGAATTTTTAATTTTGAAAAAGAACTTTTCATTAGACTTTCATTATTTAAAGGTTATTTCAGGTGTGCAAGTATATAAGTGAATCACCCTGTATATCACATCGAAATGTAAATCCATACAGATATTACAAAACGTTCGTTCATATTCGTTAATGTAAAAATGAACATTCACAGAGTGCAGAACACTCGCAACTTTCTACGTTCCAACTTCCAAGTATATATCTCCAGATTTTGTTTCGAACTTTATCAACGCAATGTCCCGATACCCTCATCGCACGGTTAATAAACTTTCTAAAAAGTTGCGCGCAACGCGGGTAGTGTACACGTACGTATATACGTCGTTAAGAGTTTTCCGCTGTAGCATTGACGTTTCTATCCCGCGAAGAGATTATGCTCGTTACTCGTGCTTACGTTACGCGCCGCCACACAGGGCATCTCGCGTAGTTGCGAGCCTCGCTACAGGGAACAGGATCTCGGAATCCTCGGAATCCGCGACGGTGATACACGAACCTGCGTAACACGTCGAACAAAACCATATCCCAAAGTTTGTCGATTGACTCTCGGGAAAGAGAACTCGCCCGGCAGCTATGGGATCGAAGCGAAGCAAAGCGAAGCGCCGTTGGCCCAGAACTCGGGACTGCCGAGGAAGCGAAGGGGGATGAAACGAGGAGGAAGGAAAACGCGGAGGAGGAAGCTTAAATCAATTCGGCGGAATACCGTCCCGGTAGGTATATTATGTACCTATTATCGGGAAAGCCAATCCACCGAATACCGAGGGTTTCGCGCACGGCACGGGGAAAACTCGATTTCCCCCCGATCGGGTACCAGTTAGTTAACTGCGTCGTCCCTTCTGTGTCTCGGTTCGAAAACCTGGCCGACCGGAGGATATCGTGAGCCGAGCCATCCGGTTTGCTTTCGTTCGCCAGACGATTTGATTGGATCGTTGATCCTGTTGCAATAAAAGTTACCCCTCCCATCCTCGAACTCCCGCCGAGGAGGTAAGAGGAGAGCAGACAGAGACGGGGGAGATTCTCCGATTCCCCGAGTCGGGTATTTAGAATTATTCCAGATATCGTCGTTGGAATATCGTCGTGTCCTTTTGCAACGGCGCCGCGTGACAGACAGAGGAGAAACGAAGCGGGCAGTTTCGGTAGCTTGTGATCGAAGCGTAGCATCGACAGCCGCGGGAATCGAATATTAGGTCGTCGGATAATTAATACGGCTTTTCGGAGACGTCGAGTCTGAAACGATGGAATTCAGTCGCGACAGCGGTAGAAAATCGTGAAATTTTGTAGAGAACAGAGATATTCACGTCGTACTGCAATACGGATGAATCATTGCTTCGTTACTGAATCATTCTTTATTTTCGCGTCGTTACTTGTATGCTTGATTTTTATCGACAGACGAAAAATTGAATTAATCGTAAGCGAAATTAAATGCGTCAAACAATCACTGCAGAAAACAATCACAGGCGTCTCGCAAGAAGAAAAAACTGCGCGACTCGTACCCCAGTACGATTCGTCTCACTGAAAGCCCAGAGGCAACTGTTCCGACTAGGAAACGAAGACGACTTTTTTGCCATAAAATTTTATTCTATTTAATTTATTACAGGCGCGAACGCTCAGTACCAGACAACGCCACTCCTACTCGAGGTCTAGCCCACGCCTCCTCCCGAGTCACGTGACCCAAATCAACCAATCGCTAATTTTCGTTGCATCAGCGTTGCACCTGAAGAGGCCCGATTTTCTGGGTTACCCCCGCTAAAATCACTTTCAGTGAAATAAACTCCGAGTACGCGTGGCGTTGGCAAGAAGCAGAGAGGAGTGAGGAAAATCTCATCTGCTTGGAAAAATCCTTGCGATTTCAAACATCGTCGCAGGAGATTCGATAACCGATTCAGGAGCTGGGACGAGGGAACGGCGAGCCATTGCACGATTGCCGTAAAAGTGAACGACGAGTTTGACATGGGCACGGCGCGGCGCAGTGATCCGAGATCGCGTCACAACGGAGAGAGATGGAAAAAGAGAGAGAGAGAGAGAGAGAGGGGAGGAAAGGGTAGGAAAAACAGACGGTCTCGTCGAAAAATCCCGGGGTGGCTCGTTGACGAGAGCGGCGGGAAATAGTCGCTGGTCGACGCCACGTTGCACCGGCTGAATAATAAATACCAGGAGCGGGCACGCTGCGACCCCGAGAGTGGTCACAGATGCGCTAGGCTTAGGATGCACTTTACTGCAGTGCAGTGCCGCCGCGTTCCACGGCCATGTACGCCGCGTCCTCCTATATAATGCAACGTATGTGCCGTAAACCCGCTCCTAAGTATCCTCCGCGGCGCTACCTTTTCCCCGTGACGAGGCCGTTTCGATTCGACTCGCGTCGTACATCTTTCCCGGGTATTTTCGCTGTTCTGTCTGAGGTTGGTAATCTCGCTTCTCTCCTCGTCGATTTTTCCTTTGCAAACGGCGGCTGCCGCTTGCTTCGCAGGTTGTTGTCGGTATTGACGCTTGAACTCTCCTCTTTCGCGGTGTGCCTTCAGCGTATCAGAGTTTTTCCACGACGTGCTCTCTCTCACAGTGTCTGGGAATTCCTCCGCGACGGTCTTCCTTCAGACAGTCTGTCAGAATTTTTCTACGACGCTTCGTCCGGAATTTCTTCGGAAAGGGTCTTATTGCATCAAAAATTTTGCCACCGTGTCCTTAACGCGTGTCGGAACTTCTCACAGACCCCCGCTGTTGCGAGATGTTGTCCCTAACGTTTCGTGTCTGATCAGATAAGAACCAGCGACGGAAAAGTACGTGTAGGTACTCCGTCTCGTCGTTGAGACGGAGCCACGGAAGAAAACCGAAGCCGACAGTTTCTTGTTCGTTCGAAAATTGAAATTCTTCGAGAGACCGTCAAAGTTTATTCGAGGGAGAGAGAAAACACAAAAAGGAACGAGAAAATTAAAGGAATTACGCGGCTTTTAAAAGTTGGAATTAATCTTAAACCGTCGAAGTTCAAGAACTAATAGTTTTCCAATTAAAAGAAGAAAAAAAAAAAAGGTCGTAATAACAAACGAGGGGATTTTCATTTCCCAGGGAGCGCGTTCCGATGGAAATAGTTTTGTTGTTGTTGAAAGTTCAGAGGTAGAAATATCGAAAGGATCGCGCCGGTCTAGAACGAGTTCTACCATCGCATAGATGAAGTTAGATCGATTCCGGTATAGTATCTCGGATAATCTGAAAAGTTCCACGGATTCGGAGAGTCTCTTAAACCGGGAAACTTATCCCGAGTCGACACGGGGAAAGTTCTTCGTTACTCCGCTGATTACCTGCTGATTAGACGGGAACTTGAGAATTTCATTCGCATTGCATGCAATTTGGTTGCGCCCATCGTCGTTTCTCTTATAACAGGAGGGCACACGCTACGCTGTTAGAGTCGTCGAGAAGCCAATTATAATTTTTCAAAGGAATCGCCGTTTCCGTCGATAGCCAATTTCGCCGATCTCCTTCTTCGTACAGTTTACCTCTGGCAAATCGATTAAGCCAATCATAATCCCCCACCATTCACACCGAGCACAGATTTCCCGTATAATTCTACTTGCACAGCAGAAAAGAGCGCAAACGATCGCGAGGAAAGTCGCAAAGTGTAATAGCTTTGCTGCGACACGTTCGCACAGGTGACACACCCGTTTCACGCCCACTTTCATTTCTTCTATAACAGCAATCTTCCAAACTGATAAACCGATGAACTGATAATCCGTCAGTAACCAACCAACATTTTGCGATATTGTAAGAGAAAATATACTAAATACCTCGTACATATTTATCTATATTTTGTTGGAATTTAAATGAAACAAGTAGGTGGCTTCCCGGATTATTTTATGGATTTTTAGTGACAATGTTTAAATGATCATTGAGTAACTTACTATCCATCAAAAACATTGTAAGATGATTTTGAATCAATAACAGTTATTTTTCTATGAGTTTCCTCCCAGGATCCTCATTCACTCGTTATTAATTAAGAAATGAAATAATCCAAAGATAAAGAGCTTCTGAGACGATGAAACGCTTCCATCTCAGAAATTACGCATACTAATTTATCATAATGTTATGATTACATTTACCATATCTAATTTATCCGACATTCCATTGCTATTACAAACAACAGTCATTACTATTACAAAAACCAAACTTTGTTTTATTTTATGACGAATAATAACTAATTATTGGTAAATATTCTTATACTTCTGAACAGAATATTTTTCAGAGTGATTTGTGGTCAAGTGACTGGAAGCTGATTCTACATATAAAAATATATCGAAAAGAAAGAATTTTTTCATTAAATCGAGTTTAAAAATTGATCGATTACACTTGAATTTGGCTAATTTCACATTGAACAGACGCGAATAATCGACAGGAAGATGTTCTACGCGCAGAAATAAGTGAAAAACGTAGAATAAAAAAACTGCACGACTTGTACCCCAGTACCAGACAAAGCCACTCCTACTCGAGGTCTACGCCACGCCCCCTCGCGAATCACGTGACCCAAATCAACCAATCGCTAATTTTCGTTGCATTAGCGTTGCACCTGAATCCTCAAGCTCGATTTTCTCGAAAACTTCGAAAAAAAGGCTTCCGTGAAACAATTCTTTCTTATTAACACATTTTCACACCTCCCGGTCGACCGCAAATTGCGGGACACTTTGCACATAATCAGCATTAATATTAATAAATTTCTGATACTTCGATCAGCACGATGTCAAGAAATAGTTTAAACGAATACGTGATGTATGGCGTGGAGTATGTCGGTACTGCTACGCGACGCGTTAGAGAATTTTAACTAACAATTAACTCCCTCTCGGGCGTCGCGGGCGTTTTCTTTTCAAGCAACGAAGAAAAGTCGAGTGCGAGGAAACGCGACGCGAAAGGAAAGAAAAAAGGAAAGAGAGAGAGAGAGAGAGTGGCATGCACAACACCATGAGGAAGGTGCGTCAAAGCGCACAGAGAAAAGGTGGCGCGCGCGCGAGGTTCAAGAGGACTCCTGGCGGCTTGAGGCGAGGAACACCAATGAAATAACGTAACCGAGTACGTGCGACGGATAGGAGTCAAATGGAAAATAAGAGTCACGCGATGCCACGTCGCACTGCACCACGCAGCCGGTTAGACGCGTGTGATTCTTCACGTGTACGTGTCAGTGTAGGTGTCCGTGTCCGCGACGTTATTTGTCCGCGTTGAAACCACCAGGGATAATAGGCGTTCGACGATTAGTCTCGCGACTGGAAAAATCTTTGCAAATCAGGGCGATCCCTCGCGCGATGAACCGACGATACCAGCGAGCTGGCGAGGTTACTTCTCTCTCTCTCTTACAATTCGCAAAGGCAAATGTAGATTTATTTGAAGCTCGGATCAGAATATTCAACGGGGGCTCGCAACTTTACAACTTCGTTTACTTTATTATCAAACTTGCAGCTGTTGCGTAAGGGAATTAGTAGCGTTGAGAACTCGTAGCTTCCGGCAAGAAAAATTTTATTAATATCGTTGCTTCGATTATGCTCCGGCGAAAATTTCCAACTTCCAGCGGCTCTTGAAATCTCGAGAATGAAATCAGCGGGTATTGTATTAATAACAGCGAAAAATTTCGCAGAGGAGAAATTGACTTTTTCGAATGTCAGACGGAGGAGAAGCTGCTTTTGAAATTCCGGTTTTTATTTCGAGCGAATATCTGACGTATGAAGAGTAATTTGGGTAATGACTCGCTTCGTAACAGCATCGAGTGTATTCGCTGTTTTAAATTCCCTATAATTCGCGGAACTGAAACGTTAATGCCAAATGAGCGAGGTACGAGTACTCCCGGGAGGTGAAAGAGATTGAATTTCATATTTATCTTTTGGATCGAATTTAAATATCTCCTTTTGAGTCTCGATCTGTACGCTTTTCGCTTGAAAAGACATTCAGCGACTTTAATGAAACTCTTGCAACTCGGCACGGGTTGAATTTGAGCTGCACTATCTCCTTCGTGAAATCGTTAATGTATCGATATCGTGCAAGAAGTCGTTTCTCCAATCTCGATTGAGTTTCAAAAAGAGATGTAATAACCAGAGGCAAATGTAATGTCTCTTGCGAAATTGTAACAAATCTTCAGCGAAAAACCAATTAACAACTATCAACAGCTAAAGTAATTGTATTGAAAATTCGAAAGATCAGAGTTTTTATTAATTGCAGCAATGTGATCTCTCTGTCACGAGCAATCCAGGATAGAATAACTTTGAAGCATCGCGCGACGCGAGCTCGCGATTGCACCGCGGCAGCGATAAAAACCCACGCGAAGCATCAATAGCACCTACGTTCTGCGCGATATTTTTTGCGTGAAATTACCTCCTAAACAACCTCTCGAAGTTTTATACACTCGCTCGAAAAAAAAAAAAAAAGAAACACGCCGTGTAATTCAGGTTTTTGACAGTGGGCGACCAAAGGGGAGAGGAAAAAAGAAAGAAAAAAAAGAAATACACGGTAGCTCTTTTATTCGCGAGCGATCCGAGTCTTCGCGGTAACAAAAGGTAGTTACATGGATGTTTGATATCACGTAGACCGAGCCTGAACGATGAACTCGGGCGTACCGGATAGTTTTTATTGCCGCCCCCGTGGCCCGACCGTGGCAATAAAGATAAATAAAATAAATTCAAGCGTGCGATTATTATTCGAGCTGGCCGCTCTTTTTTCCCCCCGTCGCGGTGAGAAATTGCTTGACCCCCTTTTCCCCGGCGGCGCACTTTTTCATTCTGGTATCGGGCTAAATCGTACAATTGCCTGAATATTAAATTAGAGAGAGAGAGAAAGAGAGAGAGAGAACGAAACCATCACGGAATGTTGCGATTTCGACAAACGATCAAATCCAACGTTTTGATTTTACGCGCGTGTAAATCAAAGTGCCGCTAAACTGTCGTAACGTCAGGATCATCGTCACCATCATCGACTAACGCGATGGCTGTCGAGTACACATGTATCGAGCGACACACGCGAAAACGATCCCGCTCTTTCTGTCGGACGGTGTCTGCCCCCCTCTTCCCGCCCCCCGAACGACGAAATACACGAGAGGACGGTAACACGCTAATACCTTGATTAAATCCCATTGAGGATATATTATAGAATGGCAACGTGTGCCGGGATTTCAGCGTGCAGAATTTAGCTGCCCGCCTGCCCTTTAGCAATACGCGGGGGTCCCCGCGTTGTTCGTGTGTACGTACACCAGCCGCAAGGTAATCCGGCGGCATTTTCGTGGAAGCTAACTTCGCGACAGGTAAGAAGCTTAAAACGCTCTCTCTGGCCCTCGGTGCTCGGAGCGTCGCGGCGACGCGAGCAACACGAACGAACGTTTTGACGAGTTTCGTGCACGGGATGGTATCACGCGATAAGCATCGTCGAATCGCTGTCGGCTACGAGCTAAAAGTAGATCCACCCGGGCCGTCTACGATATCGAACGACCAAGGGGGAAAGAAGCGAAAAAAAAAGAGGAAGAAGCGTTAAAGCGATCGGTCTAGACGAATTATTTCGCTTCTATCTATCGATCGATCGATCGATCAAGCGGGCGAGCAACTCGTTGCTGCGTTTTCCCCTATTTAATTATCGCTCGACCAGCGGCTTTCTCGGTTCTCTTCGTTCTCTTCGTTCTCGCGCGACTTACCTCCAGCAATGATCACTTGCCGATACTTTCCATTTAATGCTCGGAAATTACCGAGCTTCCATAATGCTCCCCCTTTCTCTCTCTCTCTTCGTCTACTCCATCGTTTAGAAAGATAATACACCTACCCGCATGCAGAGCGCGTTTCATGAATTTTCGATACATTAATTATACATGTGCCCTGCATCGGCCTATTAAGCGCCAGATTTCGACAATAAATTCCAGAAACTTCCTCCCCAGGCTTCTTTCGTCCGCGGCGGAGGCTCTCGACGATCGACCGGCTCAGTTCGGTTAGGTTAGCGATCGCCCGAAACGTTAGCGCCAAGATCGCTCGAGCAAACGAAGGTCGAATCGTCGAAGACGAAATGTAGACAAAACGGTGGGGAGAGGACACACACACACACACACACATACACACATATATACACAGAAGAGAAGCAGAAAAGGGGGCGAGAGGAACGCGAAGCGAAAGGTAGATGCGGGACAAGGGGGTGGGTTACCTTATCGGACGAGCCGCCGAGCCGTGAAATCGATAGCTCGATACTTTGCGCCGTCGCGCGCGGCCTCGTTCCGGCGTGAAATCCTTCTAACGAGTTTCCGCGTTTTCTGAAGCCACCCTGGCACTCGTATCAACCCCCCCTCCCCCTCCAACCCTCTTCCTCGCCGCCTCTTGTCCGCCCTCCGCGATCTATCACCAACCACTTTCGATACTTTTTTCCGAGCAATCCATTCCTTCGACGTTACGTTCCTTTTCGCAGCTTCTCTCGCCTTCTCGCCGCGGTGCTTCTCGCGCTTTGCACTGCTACTTCCGCGTTGAGCGACGCGCGCGACTTTCGCACCGATGCGGCGGTGGTAAATCTGAACGATAAGTCGAAACTCCAAGGTTATATCGGGGGTGAAGATTCACACTCTTGAGAGTGAAATGTTTATCGCGTCAGTAATAAACGAGACTTGTTTTCATTTTTTTTCATTTCTTTTTACTGTTACCGAGTGATTTTGAAAAATGTATTTAACAAATTTTTGGACGTCCAGAGTGGCGGTGGGTTCAAAGTTGATCGATGAGTTTTTTGAGTAGACTGTAAGAACGTCGATATTTCAGACGTTGCAGTGGAGAAATCAACGACTACGTATACGACGTCTTACTTATTGCGCGCTTACACTACTGGAGGAAGCGCTACGTGTATACGTCGCTACACAGAACGTCTCGGCAATCGTGGTACGAGTGAAGAGAGGGATGACTCCTCATATAAATCTAAGTTGAAAGAGTTTTCCGATATAAGATTCCATTTCTACGAGAAACAATTTTAAAAATCTGACAAGTACGTGCTGACGCTGTAAGTTTAGTTGACAGATTCGCGTTTCTGTTTACGATTCTATTTATAAATACGATGCGACGATGTCTCGCCGTCTTTCCACCGGTGTGTAAAAATAACGTTCTCCTTTGCTTCTAGCGGGAAATAATTTTACAAATAAAGAGATAAAGCGCGCCGCGTTAATATCATCTCGCTCGATTCCCACATCCGTCTCTGCGTTCACATATCACGTATTTTCGCTTGTTAAACACTCCCATTTCAACTTCATTTGTTAAATAGCCCGAAACGTCTGCGGTTGCGCGAAAATTACTTCGAAATATCCGAAATACTTTGCCCGTCATCTAGACGTTTACGCCAACAACTGTCTGTTAACGTGCGCGCAACTCGGCACGCCAAATGGAAGTAGCAAAGCCGAGCGTTTCTCCGGCGGACACGAGTTAAACTTTCAGGCTTGGTCGTACAGCCTCGTTAGCAAGCAGTTGCCCCCCGCTCGAAGCTAGATTTCTTAATTGAGCCTCGAGAAAAAGGTCGGAAATTGCCATCTGGTTTTCAATTTCCTGTTATCAGCCTCCTTCTTCTCCCGCCGAACTTTGTCCCCCACTTCGCTCGACCAACGGGGACGGAGGAATGAATTATACGCGATAATCGGGTGGAATCTCGATTGTCTAGGGAATTGCGAGTATCTATTTCCGATAGTCGCATCGTGAGGAGGACTTTGAAGTGGCGCGGCAAGAAGCACGCTACCTGTCGAGCGAGCACTTGTCGATAAGGAATCGCGATAAGACGGCCGATAAGCCGGCGCCAATTGCGACTGGACGTTTCGTGAATCCGCCAACCCCTTGCAGAGGCACGCATAAGTCCCGGATCGAGACCAGGTTTCCAGTGCTAACAATTTTACCAAATGAACTATCAATGGTCGTGTCTTTTTCGAAAAAACGACAGAATTTAGTACGAATCGTTACATTAGAAAAATTGTCACCCGTCTCTTAAATAAAAAGGAACTTGGAGATATTTAAACTTACCGAGGAATGTTGTATGTGGCATCTTACATCATTCTCTCTATTAAGTTTCGCATATTTTTAAAAACCAATTTGTTTCATTATAACGAAACGATAAAAAAAGAAACTAAAAACATACTCGCTGCTGAATTAAAAAAATGTTTTACCTTTTTGAAAATACTAACATTTAGAAACATCTATATTTCTAATACTTGATATATCTATTAATTTCACTAATATACAAAAGAAGTTATCACTTTGTGATAATATTATTAAAAAATTAGTAAAATATAACAATTACAAGATGCAGAATATATTTTGACATTACAATTGTAATTAGTCAGCATGGACAGAAACCTCGCTGAGATGATCGTTAGATTGTGCATCCTTATTTGAGCATAATCTGTAAGAAGAGCATGCGAGTACCTTAGAGTCTCTGAATACACTTGCGTGCGTCGCAATTCGATTACAACGAATTCAAAGCGATTCTAAATCCAAAAGAAATCCAAACCCGAGTCTAATCCAAATAAGTCGAGGAACCAATCTAAACCTAATTCAAAGAAGAAAATCGCGAGAAGAACGAATTGAGCCCCCGGGAATCGATAACTGAAATCCTGCAAATCTTGGTGGACTCTAATCAAGTCTTACAACCCGAAGGTAATTTCACGAGGATACGTTGATTCCAAGATGGAGTCGTCGGAACTCTGTTCCTCTAGGATCACCCTGTTTTCACCAAACGATCCTTAAGTTAGAGATCGTTCCAATAACTTAAATACTCTTAATTTGAAATATATAACTTAATTTGATTAAAAACTATAAATTGTTCTCTGATCGAACATTTCTGACATTTTCGATGGATTCAAAAATCCAGAAAACCTAATTTTAGGAACTCAATTTCTAACGTAAGTTACTCTAAACTCAACTTATTCTATAACTCTATAATATAATTATAACTTATTCTAAACTCAACTTATTCTATAGCTCTATAATATAATTACAACTTACTCTAAATTCAACTTATTCTATAACTCTATAATATAATTATAACTTACTCTAAATTCAACTTATTCTATAACTCTATAATATAATTATAATTTACTCTAAACTCACCTTATTCTATAACTCTATAATATAATTATAATTTACTCTAAACTCACCTTATTCTATAGCTCTATAATATAATTACAACTTACTCTAAATTCAACTTATTCTATAACTCTATAATATAATTATAACTTACTCTAAATTCAACTTATTCTATAACTCTATAATATAATTATAATTTACTCTAAACTTACCTTATTCTATAACTCTATAATATAATTATAACTTATTCTAAACTCAACTTATTCTATAGCTCTATAATATAATTATAACTTACTCTAAATTCAACTTATTCTATAACTCTATAATATAATTATAACTTATTCTAAACTCAACTTATTCTATAACTCTATAATATAATTATAACTTATTCTAAACTCCACTTATTCTATAACTTTATAATTATAACTTATTCTATAACTCTATAATATAATTATAACTTGTTCTAAACTCAACTTATTCTATAACTCTATAATATAATTACAACTTGTTCTAAACTCAACTTATTCTATAACTCTATAATATAATTATGACTTATTCTAAACTCAACTTATTCTATAACTCTATAATATAATTATAATTTGCTCTAAACTCATCTTATTCTATAACTCTATAATATAATTATAACTTATTCTAAACTCAAGATTGTTCTGACAGTTATCGAATGATCTACAAATTAGAAACCGTTGCAACTCTATACTAACAATTATTACACTATTCTAACTAATATTTTCAGACCGAAGTCATTTTAACTTTCTTCAGATTAAGATTATTCTTAATGGAGAGTAACCGAGTCTGAGAATATTCTCGCCAATATTCTCGAATCTCAAATGTTCCCAGCTGAAACTCTAAGTTCCGTGATAACGCTGACTTTATTAAACAAGTCCTAACTGAAGCTAATCGGAACCCACGATATTAGGATTATCACAGTCAACCCTGGTGCATCAAGTGCAATTCTTGATCATATACTTTAAATAATACACGCGCTCAAATAGCAGATTAAATGAAAATTTGATGCTGATGACTAGACTCGCTGCTAATGAAACTTGGTACTTGGTACAGTGGTGCCCGCTTAAATTCCAATAGAGTTTCGCCTAAATTCAAATGACCTAGCCTCACCCCGCTCCTAGCTACTCGGTATCCTCGAGCTTAGCGTAACTTAAACCTACCGACGAAGATAATGGATAAGAGAGTGAAGGAGGAATATTGCGTTTTCTTCGCTCCCTCTTGTTAGAATCATTTTTTACCCTCGTCGAAGAACTTGAGAATTTCTGTAGACCGAAATCGTCTCACATGGCTTGGCACGTCGAGTTTAATTGATTAGCAGAGAATTACATCTCTTTGACTGTACAGATTTATTCTCTTCTCGTCGTGGAACTCTGGATCAAGGAGTTTTTATTTCGCGAGAATGAGAGTACTTTCAATTTATTAGAATTTCAGCGAACGCCGTTGTAAATTCACACAAAGTCGTAGCGACGTGCGTGAAGAGTTGGAGAATTTAAATTTAGTCGCAAGTTTCAATTGTCACAAGCGTCATCCCTACAGTTTCGCAATCGATTAAGCTACAATTTTACTCTCTCTCTCTCCAACTTTAAACTCGCTGTAAATTAAATTACACTCGAGCGACATGCTTCCACAGCGTAGCATGACAATAAATTCCTTACAGTAACAAACCCAGTCGCTAAACTCACACCGCTATAATTCCTCGACCAGCAGTACGTATATAACGCACGTGTACAACCAATTGAATTTCGCTGCTAAACCGAAGGAACTGAAAGTGGCTGATATCAGATGTTACAAAGTCGCGAGAACCGCCGTTAAAGATGTTTAAATCAGGTATCTAGCATCGACGAGTCCAGGCAGCGGTGAAACGCAATACCAGGGAACTTGGAGTTTGTGAAACTTAAGAGGCGGGAGCCCGACCGGGAGCGAGATCGGTCGCGAGACCGATTTCCCGATAACTACCACTGTACGGTCGGCGGGTAATACCGAGCGACTGTGCAATTTGTAAGATAACCTCGGCAAACGTATCCCGTTACCACCGGGCCGAAAAGAAACAATCGCGAAACACAGCGCGCCGCGTAACACTTTCCACCGTGGTGGTGGTTAGTCCACCGGTACGATCGGGGAAAATTTCCACCCCTGAAATTCCGGGTGTGCGCGCCGCGCCTAACTTTAATCGTATTCGATGCCACGGCTCGAGGTCAATTCCGGTCGAGGGTAAACCGTGCAAATAACAGGAAGTTAGTTAGTGGCCGTGCGGCTTTCGAGCGGCCTCCGAGCGGTCGCACTACTAAACGCGGGGCATAAATACGTCCGGATGTATCCGATGCGAGTTAAAGTCCGGCGGATAGATCCACGAGATGCAACAGCAACGACAAACCAACCGGGCCCGGGCGCTCGTATCTGCACGTGTGGCGTGCGGCTGGTAACGGGTGATCCAATTATCGCGCACAATGGCGTTATAACGTCTGTATAATGGAAATTGCTCGAAATACGAGCGTCAGAACGAGTGATAAATGTGGTTTCAAGCGCGGGGTGTTACGATCTTCGATAGGTGGAACTTTAAACTCTAATTAAATTCCACTTTTGGTTTGATCACGTTTGCGAGAATGTAAAAATCTGCGGTCTGACTATGTATCTGACGAAGTTGACTACGATCTTGGAATGGATACTCGAGATCGATGTGAGTTTCCTGTTGAGAGCGTTGTGACGGAGATGTCCCATAACATTTATAGGTGAAACAGCACCGTAGAGCGTGATGTAACGCTTTCTACGTGCAGGGCCAAGCAACGATGCCACCATCTTAAAAACAATGGCTGCTCTTAGTTCCTCGGGGTTCCTATTATTTATAAAATACACTTTCGACTTCGGGAGAACTCGGCAAAGTGCACACGGTACGCGGCAACGCCGGGCAGATTTTCAAAATCATTTCCCTCCGAGACGAAACTTGGCGCGTAAAAACTTTACTTTGCATTTCCGGCAGAAACTTGTCTCCTCGCGAGGAATCACCTTGGTCAGATACCCTATATCCGCGCGTGCATGTGTACAGGTACGTACGTACGTACGTACGTACAGAGAAGATGGTCTACGGCGTTGGCGCGCCCTCGGCTCTTTCGTTCCTTTTTCTCGTCCCGGTTGTTATACCCGGCACGGTAGAAAGGAAACGAAGGAAGGAGAGGAAGACGAGAGCAGAGTGGAAGAAAGAAAGGAGAGAGAGAGAGAGCAGAAAGGGGAAGGAGAGAAAAGCAGAAAGTTGGCTGGATGCCAAGCCTGTTGAGCGCCACGCCCTGGGGAAAGAAAAGCAAACGAAAAGGGGGATGGGCTCTCGGAGGCTGGAAAATCATCGCTGCGATTCGAGCCAGGTGCCGATCGGCCGACCGTCCGACCGACCAACCAACCGACCGACCAACCAACCGACCGACCGACCGACCGACCGACCGACCGCTATACCTATAGCTACGTCGCTGCAGCAGCACTCCCGGCTCGGCCAGGCCTTGTCGTTGCCTGTTGCATTCTCTCTGCCGAATACTTCCGCTCTAGGCTCGTCCAGAGTCTTTCCTTAGCATGTAGATGTAACCGGATACTCGTCTTTCCCCCGATAAACCGCCAGTCCGCCGCTTTCCGCGTTTTCTCTGCCGCGGCTTTCGCGCGCTTGGCAAATTAGGATGTAACCCGGCGCCTGTGCCACCATTAAACGCCAGCCAGGATAGAATAAAGCCGCGTAAACACTATTTTCTCCCACTTCTTTTTCCTCTCTTTCTCTCTCTCCTTTTTTTGGACATACACGTATGCACACACGCGCGCGCATTATGTTGCATCATCGTCGTATAACGTATGAAAAGGGAGAAAGAGGCCAGACATTATTCGTTGGTTGAAGCGTAGAACGTTTTAACGCGTTAAGAACGTTATTATCGTAAAGTGTGCTTTTTTTAAGTGGGAGAATTCGGAAGGAAGCTTTGAGATCTCGCTTGGTCTACAGAGAAGAACACCTCAGAGAAGAATACCCTGCCGACGAATTTTCCAGTTTGGTTTCATTCGTGCTTTCGTTCGTCAAAACACGCGAGTGGGGAATGTGTCGCGAGGAAAGGAAGAAGAATCACGTTATCGTAAAAATAAAGGAGCTCTCCACTGCAACGGTCACACGCAAAGTGACCGAGTTGCAAATTTCAGGCATCAGGGTGAATTAGCGAGTCAATGGTGCATTCTAATTCCTCCATCCTTCTTAAGGTGACATTAATTCTTAAGCAGTCCCACGGCCGTAGTAAATACTGATGGTAGTTGCCGGCAATAAATACTGCATAAAACAAAAGTCCCCTAAGCTTCCCGCTAGGAGAAGGTACTCGTTTAATCTCTCTGTAACTGTTTAATACTTAAACGATCATCCCCGGACGTGCGCCGAGAATTAACCCAGAGAGAAAGCGCAACCAGAGTGAATTATTTTCAATTTTTATTTTCAATTTCAGCAACGACGTCGAAAGATGAATGCATCGATTAACGTTGCAATTTCCCTTGCAATTTGTTTCGATCAATTTACAATTACCAAATATCGTCTTCAACGTTAGAGTTGCAGTTCCTTTCCGTCGTTATTTCTACTTTCATTTTAGGAATTTTGGAAAAGTATCGGCAGAGATCACGTTTATTATTAACTTTCCAACTCGCGCAAATGCCAATCGTAAGTAAATATTATTTTAGCATTACTAGGATTTCGATATCCTCGTAAAGCGATGTTCCTATCACGTGACGAGTCTGCCCATTAACGAGTCAAGGTGTTTAGTTAAACGACGCATTTGTCCGAAAAATATTCACCGCTCCGAATATGTTGTAGCTGGTACAGCGAAATGTGTTATCTACTCATTTATCGGTTGTTTGCATAATGGATAATAGAACGACGACAAGGTCCGCACCTATACAGGTGGCCAGATAGCATCTCGGCTATGTCTGACTGCCACCGATTTTATCCGACCTCGTGTTCGCGGTAAACGATAAGACTTCCGGTCATTACAAGGATTTTGCTATTCAGGAAAACGCGAACACAACCCGAACTTCTCTTCCTCGGGCTGACAGGAACCACCGCCACCGCCGCTATTGTCCGCTCGGCCGAACCAACCCTCGTGCATGGTGGCCGTAATAACAATTTATCGCAAGAAATAATTACCCGCCGCCGTCGAGTGAAACAAATGAAACCGCGTGGATTAGGAAATCGCGAAAAGGAAACGTTGCATTGCGCGTCCCGCGAAATATCGCTCTCTCTGCCTCTCTCTCTTTTTTTTTCTTACACACCCCCGAGAATTTATTATGCGTTCGCGTTCCTTCAGCGTATTACTCATTTCGCGGCTTCGTAAGCATCGGCCAGTCGCAAGCCGGCGAGTATCGAGATTGAAAAACTTGAAAAACTCCGGAGTGGAGTGGAGAACGTTTTGCGAGTCGAAAGAAACGGTGCACGTGTGTAGATACAGACATTGAGAAATAGCGCGCGCACGTAGATACAGACAAATTTAAAAATACGCAGAATAACGCAGAATAACGCAGAATCTGCATAAATATCCGCGGTCCAAGAGTTTCTTTCCTGACTGCAAAGAACGACGCAGAGGTACGAGAGAAGGAAATTTTTTTATTTAAAGCAAAATAGCCATTTTCGTTTCGATAAATAATTTTTTTTACATTTCTGACGATCTCCCTTTCGCTGAATTTTCTTAATTATTTTACACAGTAGAATAACGATACAACAGATATTACGTGGTTTAAATTGTATCAAAAATTTTTGAAAATAAAATTCTCTTCTTTCTTTCTTTTTTTTACATTTTCTCCTGTCATTCTCAAAAAAGAGAAGAACGGTGGAACTTTTAGACAGAACGAGTAGCAATGTGTAATATGAATAATCGGAATAAGGGAGCACAAAAATGGAACAAAGACGGAATAAATATAGAAAGTATTTGACGTGCAACGTAAAAATACGTTATCCCCGCAGAAATTTTCACGGCACGGTACAGGCAGGTGATAAATTCAATCGCGACCGTTCTCTCGATGCTAGACACTCGACGTTGAATTATTTCCGCGATTTCAATAAAGCGTTTTAATTAGTGATTCACGATTATTCCGGTGCCTTCGCGGAGTTAAATTGGACAATCTTATTTATGAGGAACACGGATTCCTGGAGAACCAGGCACGCCGGTGAACCGTGTCGCGTGATATTGCGAAGCCAAGTTTGGCACCATGAAACGAGGAATAGCGATTGGACATGAACAATCCAGCGGTGAACTGGGACCCGAGCCCAAAACGACACGCGCGTTTTTCAAACTCACCGAAAACCCAGAAATTCGAACGGGGAAGAGATCTAGAAAACGTCCACGCGATCTACGTTTCAATCTGACCAAACTTTCATTTGGAAGATCGTTGCTAGACCGTGGATCTTTATGGAAGTCTATGGGAAATTTGAAAGTAGCAAAATCCGCAGACTACATCCCCAGTGTGACGGTGAGTTCAACTTTTGTTTATCTTGTTAGAAATTTTAAATTTGGTCCAATTAAAAATCCAAGAGCTAATAATATAAAACTCGAAAATATGTAACATTCAAGTTATAATCAAAAGCTGTAGGCATTGATACGTAGAAAAAAGGATAAAATTCGAAAATTTCAACGAAACCGACGAGGAACGCTAATTGTCGGTCTTTGTGCTAATTGAAATCCGACGATATTCGTCTCGATGAAAATTTATCACGAGGATTCTGCCGGCCGTGGAACTTTTATCTTCGTAGCGCTGTAATTAAAGGAAGGCCAGGAAGAGAAAGATGGATGAAAGGAAAGGAAACGAAGGCAAATGCCTTTTTATCAGTAATTTAACAATGGTCTCGTCAATAAGAAGTGTAGAGATCAGGATGATAGGGACCAAGTCGAGAGAATATACAATACCGCTCGTGATTGTCCGAACAACACGAATGATCGATGAATATTTGTTGAATAATTTAAACTCGAGACACGTGGCACTTGTAATCGATAATATAAAAAGAATGCTCGTTCTCTCAATAAGGAATTATCGTTCGGGGCCTGGCAAACGAGGTAAAACGAATAAATGACAATGATTAATTATTTTGAGCGGTATTACCGGCAAGAAAAGCTTTGCTGCGCACGTAAGATTCACATCTTGGATACATTATACGAAGGAGTAAAAATTAATTTAGAGTCAATAGAGCGAAATACTTGGCAAGCTTAAGAAAAGAGTGCTGTATAAACAATTAACTTTGGTAATCGTGCTACAAACCCGACCGCAGCCACGAGTGTAGAAAAACTCCCCAACAAACCGAAAATACACCCTGTCGAATCCCAGCCTACGACAAACCCCAAACTACACCGCCACTCGAGCCGAAAAAAATCCCATGCAAATACCAACGACCCTCGCCTCTGAGTAATTACCGAAACTCACTCCCCAAAGGGGAAGCACAATGAAACAGGATCGGTATCAATGACGTCACAAAGAATTGAAACGCCCACACAGACGACAACGCAGCGATGCTTGCGTCTCGATCTTTCGTTTTGCCAATAAAATAAAATTAAAAATTTCGTCGACAATCGACTAACACAGTCCTTCTCTGTTCTTCTCAGATAAGCGTCTCTCCCAGGCAAACCAAAAAAATGGAAAAGAAACGAATCGTAAAACTGCTACTTGTGATTCCACGTCTAAAAATCTCTACACACACATATATATATATATATATATATATATATATTTAAACGCCTAGACGTGCGTTCCAAAGGATGCATAAGCAAAGTGGGGGCGGTGGACCAGGGAAAGGACTGTCGCGTGCAGGGAATTCCGTTCGGTTCTCAATGGTCGAGGTACGTGTCGTTTCGGGCCGAGGCGGCCCGCAGAGCGCAGCGAGCGAAGCCGAGCCGAGCCGAGCCGAGGTAGGGACGCGCGAGGTGGCGAGCAACGCTGGCGTGTACGACGACGAGGAGAGAGAGCGCGCCTCGTTCTGGCGCGCAACGTTGGCCAAGATCAATAGACGGGCCACGAGCCATCATCCCAGGCGACAGAGAACCCGCTGGTTTTGATCTCTCGCGCAAGCGCCCCCCGTCCACGTCGTGCCTCTGCCGCTCCGCTAATAACCGCCACGCTGCCACCGGCTATAATGATAACGTCATCAGAGAAATCCGACCGCGGCCAGAAACTCGACGTAGGCTCGGTGTGTCGGTACACGCCGTGCTCTCCTCCTCCGCGTCCGTGGATTCGCCGAGGATTCGCGCCGGAGGAACGTTCGCCGGAACGCGGGCGGTCGTCGGTTTAGCCGGGACGGGAGGGCTGGATCGTAGATCTCTCGGGCTCTCGGGCTCTCGGGTTTAACGGGGCAAGGAGAGGGCGGCTGGCTAAATCCGGAGGGTTTACTGATACGTTCGATCGGTCGCGTTAATTTGATTTATTTTTAATTGGGACGGGCGTGTGTACACCACCGTGTGCGCCGGATGGTGTTCGGTGATTTAAGGGGCACGGATTGGAGTAGGGGCAGATCGCGGCAAGAAATATACGAGAGACGTTGCTCTCCCGCTGAGGGAGGGGTAGTTTCTTTTTCTTTTTCTTTTTGGTCGGAGAAAACGAGGATGGAAGGGACGATTATTGAGAATTATTGAGAAACGCAAAAGTATAGTGCGCGCGCGTACGGGGTATTTTTCTTTCTTTTGTTTCTTTCTTTTTTTCTTGTTTTTTTTCTTCTTTTTATTCGGTTATACGTTTTTCATTCTTGCAGCATCGAGCTTTCACGGTGCGAACGCACTGTCGAATAATACGAAATTCAATATACCTGGTAAATGCCGTTATAAATACAATCGCGTGCCAATACTTTCGGTTGCCATTGTACACTCTCTCGTTCTCCCCCTTTCTTTTCTTATTGAGTACTTTATTGAATTCTCGGCGCGAGCTCGATCTCGTCTATATTGAAAATGGCGGCTTTCGCGTGAATATTTGAAGACAACAGGAACGGATATTGTAAAAGACGATGGCGAACAATTGAAATTTAAAAAGGTCTCGAAACACATTACGCGAAATCTCATGAATCGTTAAATCTTATCAGGAAATTCTTCTGGAAAACCCGCGGTCTAAAAACGCCGAGGAAACTCTCTCGACGTTCCCTCGTAATACTTTCGTCCAATATAAAAATGTTTGTCTGTCGCGTCTATCTTTGCAGGGAGAGAAGTACGGATCACGGCCCAATTTCTCAGATTCCAACGAGTGAAAAGAAGTAAATGAGATATTCCAGACGCGAATTGATTCTCGCGAGTGAGAATTCCAAGATTTTATAGATTTTAAAGCGTCGTGCTCGTGATCGAAACAAGCTGAGCTGTTAGAGCCATTAGAGGGGATGAAAATAGCGCACGAGTCTGACCGCTGACCCATACTACTTACGATGAATTCTCTCCCTCTCTCTCTCTCTCTCTCTATTCTCGATACCTTAAGGCCAGAGCTAGAGGTAACCGTTCTTAATATACGGCAAATTATTTTCGCTCTGTCATCAGCCTCATGACAATTTCATACGTGCCATGAAAGTTTAATTTATGCCGTTGGCCAATGCGAGAATATACGAGTATTATCGCGACGTTTCAACGAGCGTAACGCGTCGTTAATATTAACACGAAACAGAGATAAATATCGAACGCTGCTTAACGCGCTTTAAAATGTTTTTCCTTTCAACGTTATAACGCGCACTCTTTACACGTGGGTGTAAAAAGATAAGTCCGATCGTAATGTTGCGAGTTATTCCAGATCGCTCTCTCTCTCTCTCTTTCTCTCTTTTTGCATGTATAAACAACAGAACTAAAGAACAAATATACGGCAATCGGCAGATAAGTAGAATTATTCTGTTTTTGAGAATCTTCAAACTGTGCTTGCATAAGTTTCCTTAAACTATAATAAGAAATGTAGAAGAAAAATTAAGCAATTTTAAACCTATTTGCAGTTTGTAATAAATAATTTATTTTTTTTAATATTTAAGTAATTAGGTAAACTGAGCAAGTCCGAATACGACGATGACAAAGGGATATTAGGAAAGTTCTATCTATACGTACACGCCATCACTGTCCGATATGAAGATTCTGTGTGAGGAATCTCATTTTTAAAACTTCTATTCACACTCACACTCACACACATACAATCGATCGTATTTTATGTCTCAAGATTAGAGCGACTAGACAAACAGTCCCAAGTCTGTTGTTTTTGCATCGGGCAATATCAGTATCAATCGTATTGCACCAAAATGAATCATACCTAAATGCAACTGAATAATCGATTAGAAGAAAAAAAGGAAAGACAGATAGCTGAAACGAAAGGTTATCGAGACGAAACGCCGAGAAACAAACTCGACGCGCTCGTAATTCGTAGAATTACGGGCGTTTGCTCGTGACGCGTGGAAATCTCAGCTCGACAACTCAGATACCAACGAGATATGTCCAACAGAGGAGACGGGGAAATAGAGGAACAGACGAACCAACGAGTGGAAAAGGCACAGAGAGAGAGAGAGAGAGAGAGGGAGGGAAAGGAGCACTTGCACGTGTCGCTTTGTGATGAATGCCGAAGCGGAACTCGCGAGCGCGCTTGTAAGACGAGGGTTCGAGGAAAGAACATGCCTCGCGATACACGCTTTCATGCACCCGACAACTAAAGTACCAGACGCGTGCGCGTCCCTTACTCGCGAGCTTGATTCAACGATCCAGATCGTTCCTAAATCGAAAATCATCGTACCCCGAATAATCGTCTTCGAGTTTTTTTTCAAAGATGACCGATCGACTCTGGCAACTGGTCTCAACATCAACGTTGAAACGTGCGAAAAACGCGTGCAAGTCTCATCCTAGACTCGTCTAATTTACTCGAGATGCACGATCGTCCAAGACGCAGCAGCCGCGACGGTGACGGCCTCTCATCTTTTAATTAAACGTTAGTCCGTTAATTAGAGGCGGTATTTTATATCTGATACTTCGCGATACTCCGTGCTCCGTTCCCGCTTGTTACGAGCGCTGGTCCGCGCGTCTCGCGCGCCTCTAATTAGAAACCTTTGTCCGCAATTTTTGCACGCGATTAACGTAATCGGCCGTGTGGCGAAGTGCAACGACGACGGACCAAGCGTCGGTGGTCCAACGAATGAGACGACGAAACGCGATAGCTTCGATCGAAAAAGGAAAAGTCGCGCGTTCGCGCTCGACTCCGGCCTTCTTCCGGTAATTTTCTCCAATCAACTCCGTCTCTCGCAATTAACGTGCGCACACCCTCGTCGATCAACGTCGCCGTATTTACAAATGAAGGTGTACACGCGTGCGTGCAATCGAGTAGCGCGCAAAAAGCGCAGGAAAGAAAAAGAAAAAACTGCACGATCCGTCTCACTGAAAAGCCCAGAAGCAACCGTTCTGACTATGAGGAAATGAAGACAACTTTTTTGCCATAAAATTTTAATGATGCGCAAACAAATTTGAATCGATAGAAAACAAATTACAGGCGCGATCGCTCAGTACCAGACAACGCCACTCCTACTCGAGGTCTACGCCACGCCCCCTCGCGAATCACGCGACCCAAATCAACCAATCGCTAATTTTCGTTGCATCATTGCGTTGCACCTGAAGAGGCCCGATTTTCTGGGTTACTCCCGCTGAAATCACTTTCAGTGATAAAAAAGAAAAGAGAAAACAGAGCGTAGACACGCGTCGCGTTACGGCTCGACACGGTCGGTGACGAGAGACCACCGCTCGGTGACAGTGGCGGTGGTGGTGGTGGTGGTGGTGGTGGTGCGGGTTCAATTTTAAATGGAACACGCTGGAGCTCAAGCGACGCGCACGCTGGATGCGGTTATTAACGCGAACAGAGGCTGCCTGTTCTCCCTTTTAATTAGCTGGCATCCCGGTGGACGCGTTAAGAAGGAAATAACGTGCTGGATGTGGCCTGTCGGCCGGCAGGAGCCGACGCTCCTGTCAAACATGTCCGAACGAGAACGTAGGAAGCGCGAGCGGAGGGAGGGAGGGAGAGAGAGAGAGAGAGAGAGAGAGAGAGAGAGAGAGAGAGAGAGAGAGAGAGAGAGAGAGGTGATCGATCGGGTGTCTCTGGAGCTTTACATTTCGATACCGTTTCTATCCGTCCGGCCCCGATAAGCACCGGAGCGGATCTTTATTTCGAATAAAATCCAATTTTCCAAACTGCTGGAATAAAGAAATTTATCGAGCCGCGTCCTCTCGGCGTCGTCCTCAAATATTTTTCTATCGTTCGACGACAGATCCCGGGTGGTCCCGGGTCCTTTCGTGCGGAGAGAACCAAGCCGGTTCTTTCTGTCTCTTTCTCTCTGTCTATGCTTCCTTCTTCATCCCCTTCTTCGTCTCTACTCGCGAGATCAAACAGAGAAAGAATCTTAACCAACGTCGAGCGATAGGGACGGGTCTTTTCTTGCTTCTCTTTCTTTCTCGTTCACCTCCGATTCTCCTCCGCTCTAGCGTGTAGTTTTAAATGTACACCCGGAAACGAAGCTGCCACGACGGAAGGATTCGATCGGCGGGCTCGGCCGAAGAAACCGAGTCGCACGAATTCGATGAATCGGAGAATTTACCGAGACCCCCCGTCGGGACACTCGAGGATTATTTTCATCCCCGGAAATTCGACTGCCGTTCTGCAAGCTCCTTTTCTTCCTTCGCCTTCTTCTTGTCGTTTGCTTCCAACCTCCCCCCCCCCCTCCCTCACCTCTCTCTCTACACTCTAGCAGTTTCCGCGTTCCCTTCCCAAGCCTCTTCTCCTCGACGATCGCAATTATATTCGAAGTCGACCCGCCACGGGTAAATATGTACCCAGAAGTGAGCGCGACGAGAGACAAAAGCGAGTTTCCCCTGCTATAATCCGCGTTTATGAAAGAGAAACAAAGCGATGAAAGAAATTAAAGTAGTGGAGGGCGCGATGGCGCGATGGCGCGGTGGCGAACCTGTGGCGGAGAAAAGAGAGTTCCGACTGGCAGCCGAGGCTGGAAATTAGACCGACCGGCTTCTTAGAAAATATCATAATAGCGTCTCGCTGACCGAGTGGCTTCGGGGTAGACGACGACCGACCGCGGCCGCGACGATGACGCGCGATGAATGCGAGCGAGACGACCAGGAAGGAGAAGCAGGAAGGACGGAGAAGGCACGGAAGAGGAGAGAATTCCTCGGCTTCGAAACAAATCGGCTCGATCGAAGGCCTTTTAAGTTTTCCACGGCGAGTCAGCAGCCACGACGAAATAAAAAAGTCGCCGCCGACTGGTAATAACTCGCCGCGCGGTGCAATATACACCCCGCCGGGTAGAGAGGTGAACGATCGTTCGAGACCGCCCAAAGATACTCTCGAATACGCCCGTTCAACCCGTTGATCGACCACTCGATCGGTTCGTTTCGTCGGGAAACATCCAGCCGGTATCAGTCGCGAAATAACCACTCGCTCGCTCGCTCGCTCGCTCGCTCGTTCGGCTCGTGACCCGATCGAACGGAAAATTCGATTACACGCGTGTCAAACGCAATATTTGTAACGCAACACGTGCACCGTCTCGCGTGCGATTTCACTCGGCTTTCGAGTAAAAATCAAATCAGCTCGCCGAACGTTCGTCCCAAGTTTCGCCAACCAAATTCGTTCAACCTCCCTCCCCCCCGGGTGGGAGTAAACGCGGGAGAAGCAAAGTCCAGGACAGAGGAAGAGCCCTTGAAATGGCATTCGAGTTTCGAGGATCGCGGCAGGGATCGATTCATCCCCCTCGCCCCGTTGATATGCAACGAAGATTCGACAATGGGTTCTCGAGTTACCACGAAATGCCACCGTTAAACCGTCGGGGCGAACTTTTGCGCGCGAGCAATAGTTGGAGAACCGTAATATCGACTCTGTGTTCCACCGCTGTCTCTATCCTGGTTCGGACGACCGAACCAGGGCTCCCCGCCTCTGCTCTCTCTCACTCTCTCACTCTCTCTTCATTCGCGGCTCACTTCCTGCACATTCAGCCGTGCGAGTGCACCGGGCGAAACCTTGCGCTCGGTTAATCTCGCGAACACCACCGATATCAGGTGTGCCCTTCCTGTTAAAATCAGAACGAAAATTCTCGTTTCGGTGTCCACGGACGGTGAACGGTAGTTCGTGTATGTCGTTCGCCGTGCATGCAGATACATCCTCCTTTGTAATCAATGGCAAGCACGGAAAAGTGACCCTCAAAGCCCGAACGCTCTCTACAGAGGCTCATACATACATATAGACGCGCTTAACCTGCTAGATTGCTAAATACGCTCGGTGGCGGTTCGTTTACTTTAATGGTTGCGCGACAGATGACTTACTCGACGGTGTCTTACTCGCCCCGTCACGCGAGGCGTTATAATGACAAAGAAGATACAGAGCTGTTCGATGGATGGAACAACTCTCGACGTTTCTTTCCCTTCTTTCTCTCTTTCTCTAGTTTTTTCTAATTTAATTTTCTAATCCGATGCCGTCCGTTCGATTGAATTCGATTCGACTCGACTCGCCGATTCGACGCTTTTCCAATAGCAATGACGTAGATATTTCCGCGGAATACGCAACGTCGGAAACAAGCGGGTAATCCTTTCGTCGAAAATCGCGTGAAATCGGCTCGAGAGGGGAGGGGAAGGGAAAAGGTAAATAAAAGGGTAAGAGAAAAAGTTTTCCGGGGAAAAAATCGATCGCGGCTCTTTAGGGTTGAAAGAGTCACGTGTTGTCGTCGCAGCCCCAACGTGTTTCCCGCGCCCTTATTTTCACGTTTTTACGAACTGTCGCAGTGTGTGCACCGGGTTCCGCGAATCATCCACGGAAACCAATGCCACCCTGGAAATTTGGACCGCGTAAGAGAGGCCGCGCGTTTCGCGGCTGAGTCGAAACGAAATCTTGAGGCGGCGCTCCGCGGTAGAAACAGGCCGATAAAACTTCCCCCCTCCCGCCCACCCCGTGTTTTATCATCGCCTTGTCCCATTGCACGCGAGAACAGCCTCCTGAAATTCGAAAATGTATCCATCGCCCGACGAATAACTCGCTTCGTTTTTAAACCTTCGACTGGGGGAGCGAAAGAGTGAGAAATTGGCAGCTCGGAATTGGCGAATCGAGACAAGGTCAGAGGCCATTGATAAAGAAATCCTACGAAGAACGAGCGTTCTTTATTATTTACGGGCGACACGACTCGCCAGAACAAAGAAAATAACGAGATCAACGTACGTGTATCGACGTAACAATGCTTCCGGTGGCGTAAGAGAGAAATCGACGGAGTACGTACTGTTAATATTAACCTCTTGAAAGCTCGCTGAATTTTGAAAAACGACCTCTTCCATTTCATCGCACTTTATTGCTTTTTTTCCAAAAAATGATCATCCGCGTTTGCACGTGCGAGAAATTACACGCGTGAAATTCGCCGCGTTGGCAAACGTGACGTTACGAAGGTGGACCTCAAGTTAATTACCATTTATCACGGTGTAACAACCGAACCATGGTGTCACGGGGTCGCAGATTTTTTTCAACGGCATTAATCTTCATTTTCTCGCTGACGTCGAAGGTAAACCGATGATCTCGGTGATGAAAATGAAAAAAAAATCTGGGTTGGGGAGAGAAGAACAGAGGGGAGGAAGAGAGTTCGACGAGTCGAACGGCCGCAAAGATAGGCTTTCACGAGCAATTGAATCGAAAGGTTCCGAACGGGATACCTGACGGTTTGCGTGGTCGGTTTTGAGTACGCAGGTGTGCACGCGCAGACGCGCGTTTCCACTGCGTACCCAATGTTTACCTGCAAGCACGGAGAGGAGAAAGAGAGAGTTTCTCGATTTGGAATCACGCGGTTCCAATCGCGCAACCTCGATTCCAATTGCTGGCCGCGGATTTTCTTACGTTTCTCCCTTTCGCGTCTATGCGACGTATGTAGATCGCTGCCTGACGATACACGCGCTGAACGAAAGCTTGCAGAACGATAGAGGGATTTATTTTTCTTGTCTTCTCGTTTGGACCGCGGTTGACAAACTCAGACCGCCAAACAATGGAGAGGACAATCGATAAGTGCGTTCGATACGTCTAGTCAGGCGCAAAGGGAGCGGACTACTAATTTACAGACGAGGATTACGAGCCGATGCGGCGGTTTCAGTCTGCACCGAGAGGAAAAATTGTTCGAGATATCAGTGGCGAGCTGTGGGAAACGACAACAGATACCAAAGCACTCGGGGAGCCACGAAAAGCAGCCAAACTGCATAGAATCGTATCAGTGGTGCAAGACCGAGAGACGGAGGATCCTTGAGAAAAGGAAGAAGAGGAAGAGGAAGGAAAAGAAGAAAAAAAAAGGAAGCGGAAAGAAATAAAGAGTCGTTCTCGTTGTGTCGTCCACCGCGAAAGTCTCGAGACAGCGAATCAAAGGGGAACCACGGGTTGGCAAATTCCAACAAGAGGAAAATACGATCGCGGGAAAGAAACTGTGGAGTGAAACAGACAGCGAGGAAAGTAGTCGGACGGAGGTGGAAAGCATCCTTGGCGGTTTCGAGGCAGCCACCAGATACGGAAGGGCTAATCAGGGGCGAAAGAGTAAGACAAGTCAGAGGTAGGTAGGTAGGCAGACAGGCAGACAGGCAAGCAGGCAAGGCATGCAGGCAAGGCATGCAGGCAGGCAGGCAGGCAGGCAGGCAGGCAAAGATAGGCAGGGAAGCAGGCAGGAAGAGAGGAAGGAAGAGCGCTTGCGCGCTGGTACGGCCGGGCTAGACGCGAGAGCCGCCACTCCCGAGCGCGTAGCGGTGTAGCGCGGGTGCTGACCGAGTGTCCCCGTGAGAGAAGAGCGAGAGAGAGTGCGAGAGCGAGCGAGAGTGCGAGAGCGAACGAGAGCGAGGAGAGCGGAGAAGAGAGAAGAATGTCCATCGTCGAAGGAAGGATCCCTAGGAAGCGGAGCCTGCGGCAGGACATCTTCTACGATCAGGCGGCTCCGTGCTTGTAGGACGAACAGAAGAGAAGAAGAGAGGGTTCTCTTCGAAGAGGATCTCGCCGCTGTCTCCCTCCTCCGCTACACAAGTCCCTCGGTCGTTCCCTGTTCCCCAGATAACGTTGGTCCTGCAGCCCTTCATTCCCAGGTGAACGACGGGAAGAAAAGAAAAGAAGAGGAGAGCAGAGAGAGAGAGAGAGAGAGAGAGAGAGAGGAACGCGAAGGAACTCGTCTCGTCTCGTCTCGCCAACTCGAAATCGTCTCGGAAAGACGTGTGAAAGCTCGTCGTAGGGAGAGAACCGCTCGCGAAAGGAAAGCAAGTGTCTCGTCTCGTGGGAAGCTCGCGACAGGAGCATCGGCGCGATTTAGTGAACAAAGAGAGAGAGAGAGAGAGAGAGAGAGAGAGAGGCATCGTGCTCGTGAAACTCCGTCGGAGGATAGAGAATACGAGGCGTGTTAATAATATCGTGAAAATCGACCCGGGGACTATGCATGCGTTGAACCAGTGAGCCACGAAGATAACGAACGCTGGTGTGACACGGGTAAACGATAATCGCACGTACTCTGTGTGAAGCTTCGAAACGAGGAGAGAACGATACGGATCGAACGACGAAGAAAGAAAGAGAGAGAGAGAGAGAGAGAGAGAAAGGAAGATTATATATATATATATATACACACACACTTCAAAAAGAGAGAGAAGGGAAGAAAAGACCTCGTTGTGATCTTGTCTTGTGAGTGAGAACAAAGAGAAAGCAGAGAGAGAGAGAGAGAGAGAGAGACTTACTCTTTGCGCGAGAGCTCGAGAAGGACCGGTCTCTCGAGGCTCGATCCGTGAAAGGAGATCGTGTGAGGTGATTCGATTTCGAGCTGCGATACACAGTGTTTCCGAGGGAACGTCGGACGCGAGTGTCAGTGAGAAAGCCAAGACATCTGGGTGAAATTCAAGTAGTAGCTGACTTTACTAGGCAGACCAGGCTGAAGCGGTGAATAGAGAAGAAGAAGGAGAAAAGTACGAGAAAAACGGAGAGGGCGAAAAGCGGACGGAGAGAGCAAGACGGAGGTAGGAGGGCGGGGCGGGTGGGAGGTAGGTAGGGTGGGAGGAGGAGGAGGAGGAGGAGGAGGTGGAGGAGGAGAAAGAAGGGGGGAGGGTGAGACGCGGACGGCACGCAGAGAGGCGCCGGGTCAACGCGCCAGGTAACAACGCCTCAGGACATCCGCTGACGTCCTCGTCGACGTCCTTGCCGTTCTCCTCGTCATCATCGTGAACGGGGACGCGCCGTTGCTTCTTCTCCTCGAACGTGGATATCCCGTCTTGTTCCACGGATAATATGATGTCCTTCCACGCCGCCTCCTGGAGCTTCGCCCTCCTCGCGGCCACGGTCGCGTTGCTGCCCGCCACGCATCGTGCTCCGTTCGCGCAAGCCGCGTAAGTACAACTTATTCCCTATCTTCTTTTTGCTCCTCCCCTCTTCGATCACAAACGTCACGTTTTCCTTTCCCTCGAAGGAAAGGTTAATCTCAAGACTCTTTTTTTTTTTAAAGTTATATATATATATATATATAGTCGTTCGAAAAAGGAGATCCCACTCGATCGAAAATGCGGGGGGGGATATTCTACTTCGAAAGCAGTGAGAACGAGACCTGGCCTCGTTATTGAAACAAGAGGTGACAGAGTTAGAGTCACGCTCCGTGTAATCGCGCAGTATCGACTACAAACGCATCGGTGTCGGTGCATAATCAGGAAAGGCGGAACGTGATGTCTGACCACGGAGAGTGGAGGCAAGCAATTTGCAAGGGTAGAAACGTAGCCGAGCACGTCCGAATCGATAGAGGGTAAAACTTTTCGCGGACTTACCGCGTGTATGCGAAGGTCTCTTTGAACTTTCCGTTCCTCTGTGTTCCGCTCGAATCGGCCAAAGTTGATGTACACCCGCCTCCGCGGTGAGACAGTCACGCGCTCACATTAGGCGAACTCACGAACTCGACTTCCCTCCCCCGACAAACTCTCTCTCTCTCTCCCCGGGAATAATTCTCTTCTCCTCTTGTCGTGACCTCGAACGGACGCCGAGTCGAAGTTAATCGACGAAGCCTAATGTGCCTAGAATACCACACGCTGGCAATCGATAGACTTGCAGCTGATTCTAACGGCGCGAGCTAGGTGCAAGGATTTAATTAATGATCCATAATCCTATATCTCGATTACGTGTTTCGCCTGCGGTGAGCCGTGCATGCAGACCTATCAGGGCATGCGAAATTGGTCGATAAACGGGCCATAATGGACACGTTAGAAGGGCGAGAAAAACGATCACTCCCCCCCCCCCCCACGGGTTTCGGTTGTACGTACGCGCGGCCGCTACGTCTGCCATCGGATTTTCGACCGTCCGATGCCGAATGCGATTTCAAGTCCACGTGCCAGCATACGCGAGACATCTATCTTTGACACGGTATCGCCTGGCAATACCGAGCTGCGAGATCGCACAGCCTGTCCCCCCCCTGTCTGGATGCACGTTCGTGATTGTATGTAAATGAGCGGAAACATGCAGGCTACGTTGCCCAGACGTACGACGACACACCAAGCGGGCGCACACGCTCTTTCAATGATCACAATAACACCACCCCTCGTGACTTCGAGACGACGACGACGACGAGGCGTCATCATCGTCGTCGTCGTCTCGCGTTTTAATGGACGCGCCAAGATAAAAAAATTATTTGTCAAGCAACAAGCTACTCTCTAATTAGACTTCTAATTCTTTTCTCATTCAAAGACTTGTCTCTCGCTTCTTTAATTCTCGGTTAATTTTTCTTAAGACTGTCTATATCTGACTCGATATTGCTTTACTACTGTGCTTCATAATTCATGAAAAGGCATACATTTAGAATGTAATGTCAGAAAACTTTGAACGAAATAACAAAATAAATGGAGAAAGGGGAGCACGATCAAAGGTCTCGTAAACGTAAACGCGCGCGCTGGCTTTATAACGTTTAATAACCGAATGGAATATACATTTGGTTCATAAATACACGAGGGTGTGTATGTGAGACGCAGGAAGGCTTAGTCGGTACACAGCCAGTGTCTCGGGAGTGACAGCGGCACCGTGAGAACAATGGCGAAGCTGAAATTAGTTGTACCGGCTCATCCCTTCTCACATTAACGCGCGATCCAGTCGCCTCGTATATATGTAATCCGCAAACGTTTCTGTAACCCGACCGCCTGATATCGAGCGCTATTTTCCGACAATGTTTAACACGTTTACTTATCAACCGCAGCTCCGCTGACAGCTCAATCGATTGCAATAACAAAGATATTTTTCAAAACGCGTCATCATCCGGATCGACGCGTTGTTTCGTAGCGAGGTCGCCCCCCCTTTTTGTCAACTTTTCCCCCGACGAGAGCCATCGTTCGCAAATTGTTATTACGAACAGAGGATGCGGGCTGTAATTCCGAAATCCTCGAGAGATAACAGCAAATAAAAGAATCGTGATTAATCGTTGTCACTTGCCGGGAAAGTTAAATTAATTTTACTTTGTCGAATAACGCTAAACATCGCCAACGAGACGATACGAGTCGACATCATCCGGCCTGTTTGCAGCGTTTAGTTTTTAATTCAAGAAGCTTCGTCCAATCCTCGAAATTAAATCCCAAGGATCTACGATACGAGTCATCCGTGTCTGCGAGAGAAATTGCAGAACGGAGAAAGAACCGACGGATAACGAGACATGCCCGGTGAACAAAGAAAGGAGGAAAATACCAAAGCCGAAGAAAAGAATGAAAAACGTTGGCATTGGCCAACGAGACGGCGGCAACGAGCCTAATCAGATTGCAATTCTATTTCCATCGTGACTCGGCTGTGACTTACGGAAAATCGCATCAACGAAATCCTCGTCGTTCGATCCGCGACGGTATCAATGTCAGGCGGATGGAAGGTGGCACCCCCGTGGGGCGCTCAGCGACAATTTTGGCTGGAGCTACGATCTAATCCAGGAAGAAGGAAGGAAGGGGAAGAGGGTAGTTAGGTATAGTCGAAGGGATTATCAATATTTACGCTCTTCCAGCGAGCTCGCAGCTCGGGTCGTTCCACCTGTTTTCTCCTCGAGGGCCGTGCCTCTCTGTAGCCTCCTCCAAACCCCTACGAGTACCAACCGCGGACGTTCTGTAGTGTGGTATCGGTGATCGCAGTAGAGCTCTCGAGCAAGAGGGTGCTCCCGACGTGGCAGAGCTCCAAATCCTCCTACGCTGCCACCCTCTCGCACCGCTGTCGTTACCACCACTCTCCTCGAGACCCCACCGCCGACCGATTCCTGGACCACCGACGACACACATCAGCCCTCTTTTTCTTATCGAGAGAGAGGAACGTCCCTTTCCTCTCTATCTTCCTTACTCCGCGCGTCCTCCACACCCCGTGGAGCGTGGAGTGATCCCGTCTTTCTCTGGCCACGGCTCACACTCCCCCTACCCACCCCCGCACACCCAGAACGGCAACCCGTTCCCCCTTTTTCGGTCACCCGGACCAAGCTCGACCCGGAATCGCACTCTCGCCGTCGCACCTTCATTGACGTTTTCTTCTTCCCTTTCCTAGAGACGAGACACCCCCAACTGGGCTTCGCGAGTGTGCCGGCCGTAGATCCGCAAGGGCGGACAGGCCCCTCAGCGTTCCTCCGCGAGACGAGTACGTCCCCGATTTCGCGATTGAAAAACGGGCCAGAAATGGGCTCCGCGTGCACACAAGGAATATGAAACAACGTTTCTTCGAGCAGCCTAGCTTCGGGCTAAGCGGACGCCCGTCCCTCTATCCATCTCTCTCTCTCTCTCTCTCTCTATCTGTCGTTCCTCTTTCTCTCTGCAGGTCGCAGTTTCGAGTGTTTTCCTTCGTCTTCTCTTTATCCGAGGGAAACCTACCATCTCCTCGCGTGGAAAATTGGAACGCGAAAATTTATTACCATATAGGTCAGTGCGATTGTCCGACAATGAATCCAACAATGTCAGAAAAAATATATAAATGATGATGAAACGCTCGAACAAACGAAATGAGCCAGCATCCGTAAAGATCACGGATTGCTAAAAATGAAACGGCGACAAAGCGAGACTGCGCGGACGGAGAAGCGTCGAAAGAAGATCGGAGAGTCTGTGATCTTGGAGCACCGCTCGCGACGTATAATGACGATGTCGTTAACCGCGGCGCGTCGTCTTTCCCTCGTGGACGACGTTCCACGTGAAAAGCGATTCTCGCGGGCGGAAGGGCGCGCGCTGCAGGACTAACAGGAATTGAAAACGCCGCGGATACTCGTGCGGTCGCGAATGGTCGTGTGTTTTTGCCGTGGGAAGCCGGGGAGAATCGTCTGCCGCGGAAACGAGGGAAAACGTGCCAAGTCATTCGGCTCGGTCTGACCCACTTTCCGCGGAAGCGTAAAACGCGCGCACTTTGCGACGACGATCCGACGAAACTGATTCTCCTTTCTCCCCCTCCCCCTCCCCCCGCGCTTCTATACAGTTACATACAGCTGCCTCGCGTTTTTTTTCCCCCCGCTCTTTCCATCTCTCTCCCTCTTTTTCTCTCTTTCTTCCATTTTTTTTTCTCCCCTCCTCCCCCTCTTTCGTCAGACACAATGAATGACGGTTGAAGAGCATAACTCCTGAAAAGAAATCCCAATTTCGCGGCGCGCACGGTTCCCTCCCCAGTCCGGTCTGCGTAACCACCGAACTCTCTGTAACTCGGCGATACTCTCCTCTGCGCCGAACGATCTCCACGTAACTCGTTGAAACGAGTTGAGCCATTTCCTTGGAAATGCTTGGCAAACGAAGGCGTCGCGTATCTCTTCGTTTCTTAAACTGTCCGGACTGACCAACTTTACAAATCACAATATTAACCCTTTCGCTACGACAATCCGCTCCGCCGGAGCGCCGCCACTGAACGGGACGACCCCACTCCACAAATGATTACACATTTATCGAGTCATTTCCCGTTAAGCCGTTTTGAAACATAATCGTTTTTTTTTTAATCTCCTGACATTTTTGACATGGCCTAGAATGTTTTTTTTTTAAACTTTAATCTTTCAAGTAAAAATCTAACTTTAAATTTTTAAGAGGTTAACAGCTATATCTGTAGCCTGCTTTTTTTGCGAATTGCGATAATTTTTTATTAGAATAATTTATTATCGTATAAATATTCCACCGTTCAATTTTTCTTAAATTTCTTGGTAATATTTTTGACAAGGGCCTTGAATGTTTTTCTTTTTAAACAAACTTTAACCTTTCAAACAAAAATCTAACCTCAAATTTTCAAGAGATTAACAGTCACATCTGCAGCCGGTCTTTTCTGAATTACAATCGATTAAGAAAAATTTTTTATCATAATAAATTCTTTTCGTACAAATATTCCGTCGAATTTTTCTTAAATTTCTTGGTAATATTTTTGACAAGGGCTTAGAATGTTTTTCTTTTTAAACAAACTTTAACCTTTCAAACAAAAATCTAACCTCAAATTTTCAAGAGGTTAACAGCTATATCTGTAACCGGTTTTTTTGCGAATTGCGATAGATTTTTTATTACAATAATTTATTATCGTATAAATATTCCACCGTCGAATTTTTCTTGAATTTGTTGGTAATACTTTTGACAAGGGCCTAGAATGTTTTTCTTTTTAAACAAACTTTAACCTTTCAAACAAAAATCTAACCTCAAATTTTCAAGAGGTTAACAGCTATATCTGTAACCGGTCTTTTCTGAACTATTCTTCCATTTTGTCATTTATATTCTACTGTTGAATAGATAAAAAATGGAAAAAGTTCGTTTCAATAGCTAAAGTGTGTGATTTAACGTCCAATGTATCCAAAGACTCTTAACGAAAGGGTTAAGGGAACAACAGCATCGTAAACATCACTTTTCGGGATTATTGTTATTATTTATACTGCCTCTTCGCGACAAGTCTGACGAATTGCAAATGGAGCCAGTTTATATTTATTCAGCCGTGAGAAACGTATTAACATGAAAAAGAGAATATCAGGCTTCGAAAGGACACGCGAGGCGAATCTACAAAGTAGACTCTTCGAGTTGAACGCGTCTTTTCTTCGCGAAGCACCGCGAATTAGCACAGCAATGGAAGAAAGTTCAACGCCCCGAATTCTCTTTCGCGCTTTTCGACCGTCTGTTTACCTTCGTACCCGCCCACGCCCCGCTCTAACGAGAACGTGACGCAAATAATTATTCGCGTCGAGCTTACAAAGGGCAAATTTACTAATTAACGTTCGAAATGAAACTGCCCGAAGCGCGTGAAGCGACATTACTCGAACGCGAACGATCGCGATACTTTTCACACTCGGTTGCCACGGTGAGATGGTCTATTTCATGCTCGCCACGAGCAGACACGACATGAAAATACGAATCGAAGAGGCACTGTCCAGCTGCTAATTCAAAGTTTGCGCGATCCCACGCGGCAAACAAAAATTCGGAATCTGACAGCGCGGATCGGGTGATTTCGAGAGTGCCCGACGCTGTTAATTATACCGACGACGGCGTTAATGGGTGCGATCCGATCGCGATACTGCGACTAGATACGCGTAAATTTGATCATTCACGCGGGATAACAGCGGCACGTCGTGTAATTCGGCGACGCGCCGCCCGATAGCTGTCGCTCATTTCAAACATTTAAAAGGCCGCGCGCTCGAATCACGCCGCGCTAATTGACTGGCCGATTAGCCGGTAATCGGTTCCGTTTCGAAATAACCGGAACGCGCGCGCGCGTAACCAGTGCGAAATCCAGGAGCGAATTAACGACACCTCACAGTAACCTCACGGTATTCCGTCAACTAATGCTGTCTAATGCCAAAAATCTCGGCCATCCCGATAACGCGGCGCGTTATTAAACCAAGGGAAACAAATCGAAAAACACACCGGAGGGACAAAAGTTTCCTGCGACGCGGTGATTAATATCGGATGAAAATGGAAACACACGGAGGGGGCAGGGGGAGTTGGTTGGTTCACACGGGGTGAGAAGAAGCGAACGGACGACAAACGAATGCATATTTAATAGCGAACGATTATTAATGCGCGCTTACGAGAGATGATTGATGAAACTATATACACACACACACACACATATATACACGCACGCATACATGCAACGGCAAGGGGTTGGGCTTTAATGATTTCCGGCCGTCATACACGAGCCGCGATTATCGCGAAATTTCCCGTTTATGTCGATGCGATAACGCGAGGATTTCCGCAGAGAGGAGGCTGATGGAAAGAGCAAGCTCGAAAGGGAGAAGAGAAAAGGAATCAAAAGGCGAAAGACGGCGAGACGAGAGAACGACAGAGAACGACGCTGAGAATGGACGGAAACAATGGAAACACTTGCAAATATTGCGACCGACCTTCGTATTGTGCAAGAACCGTTTGAAGAATTAATTAGAAGCGACCAAACGACGCTGCTCGCGGTACGTCGATGAATGCGCCGCGTTGCTGAATGCGCCGTTTACAATGCGCGTTATTAACTCTCCGACTTCATTTATTTAGACTCTGTTAATTATGGTTGCGAAACAATAGCCGGCGAACGCGGGGGGGAGGGGGGAAGGTGGGGGGGCAACACGCAGCCCCGCTCGTTATTACCCCGCTTACGCTTGTAGGCTGTCCGTTATATATTTCGCCGACTGAAAAGCCTGCCACCTTTTATTAATAATCGGTTGGTTTCGGATTAACCGCGTTTGCCTTCTCGCGGCAAACACGTTCTTATCTCGCGCATTCTCTTTGTTCGCGTCCGAGCCCAAAAGGAATCGGTAATAAACCGTGATGCAAATACGATCGAGAGAAAAATTCACGGTTAGAATTATCCGCCAGTAGAGGGGAGGAAAGGTGAAACCGTTCGAGGTTTAACCGACGCGACGTGGGGCGGAAGGGCAGGGGGAGGGGGAGGGGGAGGAAAAAAGAGGATTTAGCGTCCAGATCAATGAACGAACATTCCTAGTTACGTGGAAATCAAATATTCTTCAGTGACTGCAATATCCGCTGCGCGCTGCGGTTCAATCGAATCCGGCCTAGGTCTGACTACGCGTTGGCCTATACCACTGCCGCCGCAAATTACATATTCCACTGGACGAGGATCTCCAGGAAATCATCGCGAGAGATCGATGCTAATCGTTCCATCCGCTGGCCGATTCGAACGTAACGTCTTTCCAGCTTTACTTAATTATTCAATCGTTCCCGGTCTTCCTACCCTTAATGACGTTTCGCATTCATTTCCAGCGGGGTCGATCGTTCCGCCGGCTTTCAACAAGATCGCGGAATCGACGCCTGCGGTAACCGAGGATAATCGGATGAATCGTAGTTTCCACGCATATTCGACCATTTTGCAATTGCCACTGCTCGATGTGTGACACGTATCGTAACCTTCGGACAAAGTTTGTCGCTTCGCTTTGTCTTTCGGAACGGCCATCGGCGAAGTATCACTGTACAACCGTGCCTAGACAAAACAGAAACTTTCTCAACATTGTCAGTCACCGAGTCATCACCTCGAGCGATCAATTAGCAAAACGCGCGAGAATATTTTCAATGATCCCCACGCGAACAGAATCAATGCACTTTACGTATTCATGATTTTTTCTGCGAAAAGGTACAAGCACAAGTGGAGTTTAAACAGAGATTCGTTTCGCCGTCGAAATGTTACAACGAGTACAATGGGATATCCGTTTATATTATACTTGTTGAGGGACAAGTGCTTTATATAATTGGAGTTTGTACAATAGGAGTCCATCTGATTCGCCTCGCCAGCTATGATCTTTTTTCTTTTTCTTCATTTACATAATACAAGTTCATGCGGTGGAAGATAAGTGAACTCAGTCAGAAAACGTTCGTTTAATCGGGCACGAACTAACATTTCCATGAAATAAATGCAATTCGTACAAACAAAGATTAGCTGTACCTTTATACCTTTACATATACCATTATTTTTACGTATGAAAATTACAGGAGAAACGTATATATTCCGCGAGTATAATTTCTTTGACTTTCTGATTTATTTTAAAATGCTCAAAGAAATTTCGTGGAAATAAAGTATCCAATATTTTCGATGTACGTTTCAAGAAAACCCCGTGACCAAAATTAACAGGGTTAATATTGCCTCCGCGTACTACACATTCCATAAATACCAGCAGCCTAATTAACAGCAAAGTAAATCGCAGACGAAACGAATCCCCTTTATCTACCAATAGCCAAGTCTTTCACGCCCTAATCTCTGCAAGTACTCGCGCCTCGCTTCTAAAACTTCCCGTTCCGCCCTCTCTTCTCTCTAAAACTTCCACCCACCGCGTACACTGATCTCCCTTGAGAACTCCCTCTCGTCTCCGCGGCGAAGCAGCGCGCACTCTCCGGCTGTGTCGCTAATACGCGAAGCACGCTGTTAACTTTCTCGGTCGTTCTTGAAGAAAGGAGAGGGAAAGAGAGAAAAGAAAAATTGCCTCGGCCACGAGAAACCTCGGCACGATCGAACTTTACCGCAGCGCGAATTATATAAAAACCGCGAAACGTATCGGTCAGAGTTGTTAACAGGGGAGTTGAGTACAAGGTAGAACGGGGAGGGTCACGAATGGTCACGCGATTCGGAGACTTTCCCGGCCGCCGCTTCTACATTTTCGTTTCGCGGCCCTCGAGCTCGTAAATTCGTGCAGAACGGCGGGTGTCGCGATTAATATGCGGTCGTTCTCTGCCGCGGCCCGAGCCACCGACGATGTCGTGACGGTGTCCATACTTTTCGTCATTATTTTCACCTTAATGCGGCGGTTCTTGTCGCGTGTACGGGCGGTGAAAAAATTAGTCAAACTGTTCAACAGCCAACCGCCGAACCTGCTCGATTTTCGCTCACGTGCGCCGATCGAGCCGCCAACTGCGAGCGACACGCGGTTTGTTACTGTTTCCAAGTAACAGACGCGACGAACGTATCGTTGGAGCACGCTGCTGCAACCAGACTGCGGATTTTTATGCAAATTTATTATTTTTGCGAGGCAGAACAGCCTTGTGCGGTGGAAAGTTGCTTTCGCGAACAAAGTTCTTTTCTTACCCAGCTAATTCTCCGTGATTTATCACTTGAAAATTTCCTACGAATACGTACGCGCGCCTGCAGTATATAGTTGCAGCTATGCTAAACATTGCAACGCAGAATTCTAGACTAGGATACTTGTTTTCTCGAGTTCACAGTGCAACGTATATATTTTAACGCGTTTAATGTCGGTCTTCGTTAAAGTCTAAGATTCCAACTTTGACTCTCACGAACAAAACTTGTTCCTCTTCGTTAGAAATTATTTCATCAATGTACTTTTGTGCAAGAGGCTCGGTGGAAAAATGGTGTATTTTTTTTAAAAAGATAAGAGAATCTTTGAGCGAATTTTCAAACCTTTAACACGCGTTTTAGTATCTGAAATTATGTCAATCTTCGTCTACAATTTTTTTCCTCCAAATTAAAATCACCCGTGTCGCTTTTTCCTCCACACCCCTCGCGTTAACTGATACAATTCCGTTCCCCTATTCGCCAAGCCGAACGTGCGTCCTTCGCGCGCGTTGTTCCATGAACTTTTCTCCAACTTTTTCATTTACATTCGACGCGGGACTCGTATCGCGAAACAGCATCGAAACGCGTTTTCTCGCACGGACGATAAACGGCTTGAACGATAATTGCCCTCTGGCTACTTTGGAATTAATTCGCCGTCGGCAAACGAGATCCTAGATCAAAGCTCGACGATGCTCCACGGTTATCAAATACATCCGGGGAGGAACAAACGTTCTCCGACGCCGCGGCTGTTGTGTTCACAACAGCGAAAATCGCTCGGAAACAACGACGTCTGGGTGGAGATAAGTACGTTCGTCGCAGACAGAACGAGTGCATACGGTGCATTCGTTCCTGACGAACGCAGAGGGTGGGAGGGTTGGAGCGACGGCGGCGGTGGTGGCGGCGGTGGTGGCGGCGGCGGGGGCGCGAGAGGAGGAGGGAGTCGGGGAAGAGGAAGAGGAAAGAAGAGGCAAAGAAAAGGAACAGAGAGCAGCGGCATGAACTGAAACGTTGGTCGCGGGCTGCTGGTCGCGACCGGCGGGAGGGGGCTCGGGGGTCGCAGGAGGTCGAAGGGGGCTGACGGAGGTTGTGGGTGGTCGGAGGCGAACGGGGGTTCCTCGCGTGCAGCCTTGACATGGGCCAGGAAATCAATGGGACCTCCAACACCAACGCAAACTCGGTCAGTCGAGCCGCGCACACGGCCCATGCCTATAATTCGCAGTCGCACGCGGGAATGTTCGGCATCGTCGACGAACGAACGATCGATCGTCGGATCCAATCGAGAAACGCCTCTTTTCGTACGGCCATTTTCACCGCTTTTATTTCCCGATTAGAAACCACGGTAGAGGGGCTAAAAAGAAGAAAAGAGGGGAGGAGGGAGAAAAAGAGAGAGAGAGAGAATGGAAGGCGATGCGAAGTGCCGACGCTGCTTCTAATGTCGCTGTCGAAGATCGTGACCTCGATGAAACGTTCATTATTCGGTACACGCCAGTCGATTATCAAGAATGCCGGATGCGCGCCGTTTCTTTCGCGAACCTGGGCGAACCTCACGAGGAGAAGAAGGCGAATCGTTGTTCGAGTCGATGTCGACTCGGGACTGGGGACATTTTTTTTTTTTTTTTTTGATAGAAGTGATCAGCGTTGATGATGAATATGATTAGAAGACGCTTGGAGGGAAAAAATCGACAAAGGGAAAGTATCGAACGTAAGCAGAAGGAGCAGTGCTGCAACGATAGATGTTTGACGAGCGATTTTACAAATCGAATCGAACGAATTTTCGTTTAGTCGCGAGGTGTACAGATACAGTTGGAAGGATGACGACAGATGCGTTGTTCGTAGCTTGATCGTATCGACGATGCTGCAAGATTGAATTTCTTGCTGTGAAAAGGGAAAGAGGGAGAGGGCAGGGGAAAAAACTGGTTAACGCAGTTATCGGAGAAAGGTAAGCTCGTAATAGATCGATTCGCGAGCACACCTCGCGGTCGAGATCTCGATACAATGTCCATTGCAACGTCTGTCCCGATGACGACAGCGATACCGATAGCTGGGAAATGAAACGACGTTTCGAAGGAAACGTCAAACAGTTGAATAAGGACACATTGATCAGGAATGGAAACAGCGGCGACTTTCTTCAGACTTTCTAAATCTATTTCTGACCCTCTGTCTTTCTCATTTCGCGTAATCTCCACGTTTTCGCTCGCCGATACGTCATTATTTCCACGACCGCGCGATACAATAAACATCGACGGGATCTTCGTCCCTTTTTCCTCGTGCTTTTACAATACTATTTAAATTTACTTTTAAATCAAAACTTTGTCTATAAACTTTGTCTAACAACAGTTCTTCAACGAGCACTTGATTCATATTTCATCATACACGCGTGGAATAATTATTTTCGCGTACGATGTACATATAAGGAATAAAAAATTAATCGATAGAATATTTTATTAAATAGAAACTTGATCAAGGACTGGCCGAGCCGTATCACACACAGAAAATAAAAGGTGATCGAAGTCAGTTTCCAACGTAATCCGCAACCAAAGCTACATTATATCCGAGTTGGAGAACCTTGACGAGAGCGCGGCCAGGGCTGCCAATCAATGGCGAGGACATCACCCTCGGCGACTAACGTCTACGTCCTTGATCGTCCATTCGCCGCTACTGCTAAAAAGGCTAGTCGTTCTAAACGATTGCAAGCAACTTTTAAATCTTACTCTTACTCAGATGCTTGTACGTTCCTCGTTCCATTGCATTTCGAAATTAAAAATATTGTTCGAGTTCCTCAAATTTCACATCAAAATCGTTCAGCGGATATTTTAGCATTCGGAAGTTCATTTCGAGATGCTTAAATGTTTAACATTGTTGCAACGTTCCCTTCAATTTCGCCCATATTAGGCTACACCGTAGTTCTGGTAAAATAATTTTAATCTATAGAATAGCAATTTTATTCTAAAAATATTCTCCGTGGTTGGTGACGAGGAAGGGGAATAGATCTAGCAAGAACGAGCAAGAAAGACGTGATATTTCTCTATTCATTGTCTAGGTTTAGGTTATATCGAGAAGGAGACATTCCGTTGCCACTGTCGTATAAATTTAAAATCTATCGAAGTTTAAGCAAGCACAACATTCAAATATCATTTGGTTTGTAACCAAATTTTTCTTCTGAAGGAAGGGAAAAAAAATTATTTCCACAAAACACGCTAAGGGCGCGGGAACAAAAAAGAATTAATCACGGCGAAAGACATTAGAGTTCCAAAAAAAAAAGAAAAAAAAAAGAAACGGTGTTCGCCGACGAAAAAGTAGAAGAACTATGCTTCTTCTTTTTTCCCTCTTTCTTTTTCAATTCGACATAGCAATAGGATCAGAAGCAGCAGAGCATATATACAGTCGAGCGGGCGTGTGTGCGTGCACCAAGGCATTCGGTCGACGTAATGTGCGCGCCAGAGTACGGGTGTAATAAAAGAGCTTTCTGGGTCGCATTAAGGTAATGCTTCCATGGCGCGACTAGACGCGAGAGAGGCCCAGCTTGAAAGTTAGGCGAAATAGCGAAACAACGAGAGCCGTCGGACTTTTCGGCGGTATCAAAAGGGCAAGTCGCGCGATTTGTATCTCCTTCACGCCACCCGAAAATATTCTAAGCGCCGAGGGGAAACGAGACTGCACGACCGTTCGTACATACGTGTACCGACTCGCGGAGAAGCATGAACATTCGCCATAGAAAACTTTTATGCTTATACTCACCGTGTAAATTCACGTTACACTGTAAAAAATAATATGTGTAACATAAATAATATAATAATAATAACACATGTAATATAAATAATATAACGTTATATTGCAAAATATTTTGAAATTGGAAAGGTGAAATGAAATATAATGAACCAAGTGAAAGAGTTATGTGAAATTGCACATTTAATAAAAACTTCATATGAAACATAAGTAGACGTCTCAAGCATAAACGTTGCAGTCAAAATATGCATTAATAGCAAATATCTTGTAATTTATGCGCTTTCGGATTTGCCGATGAAATCGAGACTCGCAACGGTGTGAATGAGATTTTAAAGTTATACAATTATACGTCTACGACTGATCGAATGCTTTCGCGAGCTGCGTATTCCAAGGGACGAAGAAACGAAGGAGTAGTAGTCTAATTTTCTTTCCGACAATGTTTGCCCGATGACTGTTGGAAAGTTCGAGGTTGATCGTTCTACCGCCGAGTACAATCGTCCGTATTTGAAAATAGATGGGATCTGTCTGGAAAGACGGATACATTTAGCGAGGAAATTTCTCAAGCTGACCCGTTAATTAATCGAGAGCCAATGACGCGGCTGATAAATTATGATCTCCTTATCGATCGATCGTCCTCCGGCGCAGCCGGTATTGTCTCTTGCTGTTTTTTTCTACTTTTCTCTCTCTCTCTCTCTCTCTTTTTCTCTCTTTTTCTCTCTGTGGTTTCCTGGACGGACTGCACTCAACCCTGAGACGCTGATCATTGGAACGCGCTAAATATAATAATGAACCGAACCGGTGGCAACTGGAAGCGTCATTGACTAGACACACGATGCTCGACCAACTTCGCGAAATCGATCACGTCTATGTCAGGGTCACTCTGTTCCCCGGTCTATGGAACGCCGCTGCTGCTCGTCGACTTCTTTCCAGCTAGCAAGCTGTTCGCCGTTAACGAAGTAACAACGTGTTCAACACCTGACGTTTCTCGCTGCTCGGTCCCTCGTGGCCCGATCGACGAGACATAAATCGCGTTCCACGAGTTTTCATTCAGCAAAGAGACCACGTCGTCTGACGAAATTTCATTCACGCCCCGTTTCTATCGCGGTGCCAACTACGCCAACGTTTCGTTTGTTCATTTTTTTTTTTCTTTTCTTTTCCTTTACGAACGCGAGGAACAAGTCTGGATTTATAGCGAGAAAAAAGAGACGTTGAAATTTAAAAAAAAAAAAAAAAGAAACAGAACTGTTAGACCGCAGCGCGATAATTAAGCCGGTGAAAAAGCCGTCGGCTGTTCGAGTAATTTGCTCCCCCGCGTCTGTCCGAAAAAGCGGCCGCCCGCAGGAGGCTAAAGAACATCCTGTCGAATAAATTGGAGACAGAAGGAGAAAGGCGAGAGAGGGGAAGGCCTGGCGAAGGGAAGCAGGCACGAGAAGCCTCCTCTTCGGCCAAGCATTACCAAGAGGGTTGGTCTGACGGTGGTCGAAGCAATCCCCTAATTGGATAAAACTCAACGGCAACCCGGTAACTGGTAATTTCCCTGCAGCAACGTAATTACTGGCCCGTATTTACGCAGAGGGCTGCGCGCGGACCAAGGCGGCGGTGGTGGCTGCGCTCTGGCGCTCGCGCTCACCGCTCCTCCGCTGCATAGCCAGGTGAAGGAAAAAAGAAAAAAAAAGAAAAAAAAAGAAGGGAAAAAAAAAAGGCAAGAACACATACGGAAGGAGAAAGAGCGAGAGCGCGAGAAAGAAAGGGAGAAAGAGAGGAAGATAGAGCGTTGCAACGGCAAACCCTTGCAGAGAGTGTGTATAAAAAGCCATCGCAATCTCGTGGTATACTGGCACGCTAATGGGGCACTGATATAATTAACTGCTATACCTACGCTCTTATCGAGCCCTGGCAACGTAGCCGCCGTCGCCACCACCGCTGCATATACCTTGAATAAAAATAGCGCTAATCCGATATATAACGGGTAACGCTTTGATATCGGCGCACTCTCTCTCCCACCCCTCTTTAAGACCGTGCACTTACACACACGCGACCACGTCATTTTCTTCGACTTGCCTTCTCCCCCCGCGCGTCTTACGTCAATGCGCAACCTGTGCATTTTCGTTTCGTTTCTCTCTCGCTCTCTCTCTCGGTTTCGCGCCGTTTCTCGAAATCGTAGGCGGTCGTGAGACGAGAGAGGGGAAAAAAAAACGGGGGGAACAGTCCGTTTCCGCCAATCGGGCGAGCGAAGGACGCAAGAGGGAAACCTTGAAACACGCCGGCATGAAACGTTCCGATGGAAGCACGCGAGTGGAAACGACGTTCAGCGGGAGTTGATTTTCACGAGATAGGCGCTGGTTGAACTACTGGAAGGGGGTGTGGGATATTTGCAAAAATTCGAAGGGCGTGGAATTTCAAACGAGACCAGGGAGACGGTCCCACGTGGCCGGCGATAGCGAATTGAAAGGATTCAGGACGACGCCGGGAAACGATTGCGGATTTAACTGGTGGAACTGGAGTCCGCGCAGCCCTCGAGAGAGAAACCTGTAACCTTAGAGACGAACTTAGCCTTTGGCCGAGAGACCTGCGAGACCTCGTTACGAAACGCAGAATGGGTTTTTTGGACTCGACGACCGGCTTGTTCTCGCGGAACCTTGCTCGAGAATGTCTCCGTTTCGATCTATCGCGCGACACTGAAACAGCGTGCATGAAAAAATTGCAAGAACATCGCGTGACCGTGATCACGCGAACGAAATCTGACTGAAAAAAAAAAAAAAAAAAAAAAAAAAAAGAAAGGAAAACTGGCTTCTGAAAATAGACCGCAGAGAGGATTCAATCGCGAGTGAAATTTAATGTCACGATATTTAATCCATCGATTGTCACGCGAGTCGCATCGGTTGCGGCTAATTTCCAGCCCGACGCTGCAAGCTACTTCGAAAACGTCCCCTCTCCTCCTCCCATGTTTAATTGGAGCGAACTGTTTTCGGCCGATTGGGGAAGCAATGTTCATTATAAACGAACACGAGAACGATCGGCTGACAACCAGTGTGGGCAGAGGGGATGGTCGGGGGTGAGGAGGGGACGGCGGTGTGCCGTGTCTTGCAAATTACACGAATAAACAGCCGTCAAAATTGATGTTCATTATAATGAGCAATGCGGCCGAAGACATCAATTGCGTTTAACGATCGAGCAATCGCTGAACTTCGCGAATTAACCGTTAATTAAAATACCGTGTTGCCGCGCACCGCGTTTCAAAGTGTACGTGGCACTTTTGCCGCGGCCACTGCACGAGTATTCTCGCGCGTTTTCACGCGCGAATTAACCCCTGATTGGCGCGATATGATCAAAACCAACCGCGTTGTTGCAACGAAATGTCGCGCGATATTTCGCGGCGCGCGACTCTTTCGCAATTTCGACGCGGTTGCTCGACGACGAGATTTATCAAGGCGCTGGAAACAGTTCTTGTCCAGAATTTGCGCGCGACATTTCCAAAACTTGGGATCAATTAAACCAGACAATCGTCTCCTTGACTCGGCTTATTTTCAGTAACGGAGCTTCTAGAACGAAAATTTGAAATTTTTAAGCTATAATTTTGGCATAAAGTGAAATTGAATACGTCAGCGGCTGCGAACGATTTCCACTGAATTCTAGTCCAAGTCCCGAGTGTAGAATTTCTATAGAGGTTCAAAAAAAAAAAAAAAGAAAAAAGAAGAAAAAGCAAAGCGAGGTGCACTTATCCAATAAAAAATATTCCACCGTCAAGCTATATTTCTAAAACACATCTCAGATAATATCTGCTGCGTATTTCAACCTCCGTCTTGCCACAAACTGGACATTTAACGATTGTGTAAAGAAAGAAAAAAAGCGCTGCTCTCTTTTAAAGAGGAAACAGTAAAAGAAGGGAAAAGCGTTTTCGGTGCATTGCGGATAAAACGAACGCTTGTTTAACCCACTTGTTTAATCATGCATCGTACAAATCAGATAGGCCCGCCTCGTCCCACCCTCGAATTGAAATTACGCGAATCCGCGTCACACTGTAACAAGACACGCTTGCACAGCGTTCGCCCGATCGGTTGCCCTTCGACCCGGCGCTTCCCTTCGATTGACCGCGTTACATTTCGCCGGGAGATTGCGTACGCCATCGATTCGACTGGGCGCACCTTGAATAGAAACGGCAAGGCACTGGCACGCAGACCTTACTCTCCTTATCTGCCATTGTGGCCGCGTTATCGCGCGCACGTGCACGTTCCATTGGAAATTTTCCTTTCGATCCCCGCGAGCTCTGCCTTAATTAACACGCAACGTCGGTCGCGCGCAGTCCATTCTAACGACATACCGATTCCAACTGCGGCCCTTACCGCCATTTCTCCTAAAATCGCGGCGGACGCAATCGTTACGAAAAGTATTCGCGCGTGTCCTCACTTTCTCTAATGAAACGTTCTCTTTTTTTCTTTTTTTTTTTTTATTGGGTTCTTGCGTTTCAGTTTGTAATTACACGAATTCGTCAATTTGTTGTATTTGTTACAAATACAATTTTTTATTTAATATAATAAGGCGACAATATTTTTCGTAGCCACTGAATTTTACGTTACACAAGACCCTCAAAGAGTCAGAATACTAAGGAAAAAGTTCTTTTCGCGCGAGAGAAGGTAACACTTCGTCTTGTTTCTAGTTAGTAGAAACGAAAACTCTAACCGCTGTCAGAACTTCTTAAAATTTAATTTTCTTTCGTCGAAATATTCTTTGCGGATATTTTGTACGGAACTTTTGCAAACTTGATGCACATTGCAATTGGACACAATTCTCGCGACTATATCGATAAGAATACATCCATACAGCTGGCCTTGTTTAATTACTATTGTTAGTAAAATTCCAAAATATTTCGTACACTATGCACACGGGCAAAGAAACGTTCCAGCCAGTGTAGAAATTTAGTCCCTCCTGTCTACAATCGACTTATACGGTTCAGATTGCGTTTGACTTGCGGTCCGGTTAAGTCAATTTCAAACTCGGAACTGACGTTTCTTCGGTGCACCGCGCGGAATATAGTATCCGAATGGTAAGAGCTCATCGAGTATTCGAGTCGCAATTCGGTGGCTGTTCCAATCGCGTGCCTGACGTTTGCAAGAAAAGAAAGGAAGAGAAAGGGGCGACTCGGTTCCAAACACCTCGCAGAAATCGAAACGTACGATCGCGGCCGATTGTCGAAAATTGCGAAAAGCGTCGGAGGAGACGCGTGGATTTAGATACGCGTCGGATCATTCGAAAGTTTCGGGCATTAAATTACCAACTCGATGGAACTCGGTTGGAAATCTGCGTCGGGCCGGAGCTCGTCCTCCGCGAGTTTTGCGTAACGCTGTTAATTCCTCGTCTAGCCTCGTTGGATGGTCGAGCTTTGTGTCGGACACGTTCCCGGATTAATCCGGGAATCGGCAGTTTTTGCACGTTGCCGCCGCGAGAGCATCGCCTCCAGAGTATTCGCAAAATCCATGAGTTCGTGTGCGTCGCGAATTAACCACCCGCTGTAGGTTTCATAGTCGCGAATACATGTACCCGTTTCGTTTTTTTCTTTTTTTTTCTATTTTTTGTAATTTTTCTCTGCGATCTTCTACGTGTAACTTTGTTACGCGCGTTCTTTATCACATTTATATTCTTTATCACACACGCGCGTATCTACGTATCTACGAAGTGTTCAAAAATACTATGTTTACGTTTTAATAAATTAAATTATTGAGTAAATTAATAAATTGAAAATAATCACAGTACTATGTTCATATTTTAATAAATTAAATTATTAAATAAATTAATAAATTAAATATAATCACAGTACTATGTTTACATTTTAATAAATTAAATTATTAAGTAAATTAATAAATTGAAAATAATCGCAATACTGTGTTTATATTTTAATACTACGTTTACATTTTAATAAATTAAATTATTAAATAAGTTAATAAATTAAAAGAAATAATCAGAAATGGTCCGGACCCGTTTATTATACGAAAATTGTTCTTTAGATAATAAAGAACATTCAATCTTGCAATTTCAAAAAAGACTTATACTCTGTTAAAATAAATTCACATCGCGTATAGAGATCGAGAGGAGGAACTTTTAATAAAAATTAAAACTGTATTCTGTCTCCAATTGTAGAAAAACAATCAATTTCTGTGGAATTGCTCAATTTCAAAGCAACGTTCTCTATATTTCGTCCAATATATGTCATCTAAAATATCACATTATACTTTGTTCTTCGTGTTCCTTGTGATCAATCGAGGTAAAACGAAATTTCCAACCATTCGCCTAATTTAATCGACATAGAATCGAAAGATCCTTCGTAGATTCAAATGGATGTTTCCAGTTCTATATTCGATCACTTTTAATTGAAAGAAGCGATAATCCTTGACTCGTTTTGGCTCGGAATTTGGCTCGGAACGTCGCGATCGCGGGAAACGTATGGAAGTAATAACGGAGAAAATTGTCATTAATCCGCGGTAATTGACAGTGGCGGTAATTTGTACGAAAATCCGCAGGAACGATGTTGAAATTCATTTCTGGATGCGAAACGGAACTAATGATCCCGCAGAACTGTCGTGTTATATCTGCACTTAAATATACATGATAACGCCTCGTAGATTATGCGAATAAATACAAACAGCGGATCGATGCGATTATGCTGCGCCAACACGGGCTGCACTTCTGTTGCATTGTTGATCAACCTAAATACCAATATGCCTAACATCCTCTGTAATCTTCTCGAGAAATCAATTACGACCGACGAAAGACACGCGAGTTCGATTCATGGTTCGTACAAAAGATGCTCGAGGAAAAATGAGGTTTGAAGAACAACGGAACCAAGTTCTATTTGTTGCAGTCAAAATATAATACATAAATCTGAAAAATCTGATTTTAAGCCAAGGAATTGTAGAAACCGGGAGAAACGAAAGTTGCAGAATGCTGGAAGAATAGAATTCACGTCGATGAATAATTACGTTCAAAGTTGGATTTACGTGTTTGGAGTAATACATAACTCGGGTCTAATTCTATCCAGCCTCTGTTAAAAGATGATCTCTTGGCAAAAATGAACCGCAAATGCAAAGTATACCTCGAGATATAAAAATAGTTAAAATCTTATCCAAAGTCTAATTAATTAAAACGAAACTTTACCTTTGCTGAACTTCTGTACAAACATCCCACCATCGGAAACAAACCTTAAACGAGAGCAGAAAAATAATTATCCCTGTACTGATTAATTCCAACAACAATTCCTACCAATTTCGTTTAAACTTGTGTCAGAAAATCCGCAGCAAACGGACGAACGTACCGATAAAAATAAATCGGTATCTTGCTCCGGCGGTACAACCAACGGAGAGAAAGCCGCAAAACAAACCGACAGAAGAGGGGAAAAAAAAGAGAGAAATCCATCAAATATCGTCGGAAAATTGCTAAACACTAACGAGCCACGACTCGGCTGAAAGAGGAGGAAAATCCGGCCCGGTAACTAAAAGCCATTTTCATCGACTGTCCGAGGCTTGTGTAACGCGGTTAATTCCTCATCCACGTCAGCTAACCGGGAGGGCGAGTTCGCGCGGACGGCAGCTAGGAACACTGAAATCAAAGTAATCCGGCAGCCGGTCGCTTCTGCACGTTGGAGAGGCTCTCTGTCTCTCTTTCTCGCGACACATGGACGAACAACAGCCGACGCGTACAGTGCTCGGTACGTGTTGGTTGGCTCCGGTGTGGACGGAAGCACGAGGTGCGCGATTACGTCGGCGGCAGCATTATCGGAAAGTGCATTACCAGCCGCGTCGATCGCAATGTTCCTATGTGCGATTTCCAGCGGCCGGCAGTTCGGCCGGTGCTCCTTGATCGACGCTCAACGATCGGACGAGGATTACCAAGCTGCCGATTATAAAGGCAGAACCCGGATTTCGCCTGTAATTACTCGTACCTAGCCGGTTCTGCCCGGCTAGGTAGAACGAGGCTGAATTTTGAGCAACGTTTTCGATCGGTGACGGTGATAGGGTTAATTTGTTGCCGTACCAGAATTTCCGCGTTAAACCCGCCGACGTGGATTTTACTTTGCGACACTGGTGATACCAGTCGTACCAATGTAAAATCTCACTGGCGTCAGAACTGGGGGTGCAACGCTGATGCAACGAAAATTAGCGATTGGTTGATTTGAGTCACGTGATTCGTAAGAGGGCGTGGGCTAGACCTCGAGTAGGAGTGGCGTTGTCTGATACTGAGCGATCGCGCCTGTAATTTGTTTCATATCGATTCAAATGTTTGCACATCGATAAAATTTTATGACAAAAACGTCGTCATTTCCTAGTTGGAACAGTTGCTTCTGAGTGAGACGACTCGTACTGGAGTACAAGTCGTGCAGTTTTTCTTTTGCAAGTACTGCAAAACATGATGTTAACGTCTAGTTTCATGAGATAGAAACATGGGACAAAAGTCTTCTGAACGTCTATGGAAAATAAGACATCTTCTGAATCGTTCAAGATTTTATCACGCTGTCAAAATGTAAACGAAAAATATCTATAATGAGTTTAATCTACATTTTGGTATATATCATTGTAATATACTTAAATTACCTACTTAATTAGAAACCTCCGTAACCACCATCACGAATATATAATATTAATTAATCGAAAAATAACTGGGCGTGTTATTTATCAATGACGAAATTATTCAGCTGATTACGAGTGTGTAGGAAAAAGATTCGCGTAATATTCCTCTGGTATCTAATGGAAATGTGATTCTGAGGTAAAATAATTCGGAATTTGAATATACGTTACGAGCTAAGGAATTGTTATAAATGCGAAACGAAAGATGTGCATAGATGTCACATATTGCGAGAAACAATTTACAATTCTATTTCAGAAAGGCAGTTACACGTGCGTGCGTGAATTTTCGTTGATGTATGAAATAATAAAAGGATAATGGTGAACAGGTGGTAGAAAAGAGCCATGGTACTGTAATATTCATAGTGACGGTATGAAGCACGATACTTTAATATGCAAGGAAGAAGAACGAGCGTGCCTGCGTATCTGATGAAAAAAGGATTAATTTTATTCTAGATATATCTCGTACTACCACGGAAAACAGTATGCAGAATCACCGTATTCCATAATGCACAAGGAATATCGTCCAATATAACGGAATTATATTAATTACAGTGCCAAATAACGGTACTAATTAATGCGATGGCACATAAAACCACGTATAATATTCTATTCTAATCTCTTTCAATAGAAACTAGATTAAGGCTAAATATACTTTGCGCAATTCTCGCTGAAATTTTCGATCATTTCCATCAATCAATCAGCCACCTGGGAATTTACTCATCAAAACGATTAAACATTTTATGACTTTATGATTTTTCTCACTTGCCGAAATTCATCTTTCAACGTCGAAAAGACGAGGCAATTGTCACTAACATCGACACAATTACGATTGAGATTCGTAATTAACATCTCATGCTGTGAACAATAATTTTCGTCCAGATTACATCTTTTTAATTAATTGAGATTTTTGGATGCGAAAATTTGAAGAGATTTTATTTCTGAATTGTTTGTTTCACGTTACTCAAATTAAATGTTTATTGTTTGAAATACCGACGTGTTATACTAATGGAATTGCTTCCTATGGAACAAGTTCCGTGGGAATGAATTGCTAATCTTCGTTAAAATATTGAAATGGAGTGGTTCTCTCGCGTGTACATTATTGGAAGTAATAAATTTATCTTTACTAAATTAAAAATGGGAGGAATTCCATCGATCGTCAGATTTTGTGAAATTAATTACCAAACAATTTAATTAATCTTCTTTTGATTATCTGGAGAAACTCGCCAAAAACCGACCACTATAAACGATCTCTACCTCCGTCATCGGTCAGTGGTCATTCTGTTCAAAATCGTCCCGATTACGATTACGTAACAATCATCGATTTTTGGGGATTCCCTTCCAACTCCAACTACTTCCGCGAACAACGCTACCACCATCCATCGAATTAGTGGTAGGAAATAATATCAACCGACGAGTTTCGCGTCGGCAGTGGCTTCTTACGGAACACTCAGCCATGATGAAATTGAGACTTGGGTAAAAACAGGCAAGCAATCCCACTGCAGGGGGGATTTCGCTGGGAATTCAAGCAAACATGGAACACCGACCTTCCAAAGAAACCAAGAATCCCGACGACGACGAGAGACCGTCGCGGAAGGAATTTCAGCAATCTTTATTACTGAAATTATGTTTCATTGCGTTGTTTTTACAGCGACGTTCAAAACATTTAAAAAAAAAGAGAAGAATACCAGCGACGAAAGTAATTACCGGGGGGAGGAGGAAGGAGAAGTCGGAACACGAGGAGTGAAGTATGAAAAAAATTTCGCGAACGTAAGAAGTAGTAACTTTTGAAGAACTCCCCGGGACGTCTTCTAGATATTCCAAAGGACGTGCTCCGGGAATAGAAAAAAGAGAAAAGAAAATTTATGCAGCCGATATGGAAATCTGGCGTGACGTGTACGTATGCGAATCGTACTCGGTCGTTAGTGTTACGCGGTACGAGCCGAAGGAGGAGATCAACGTTAAAGACCAAATGGAAATAGGCTGATAACGTTCCCATCACGAAACTGAGACCTGAACGCGATATCCTCGTCGATGTGTGATATAACGAATGGAGGATAGCTCAATATAGAAGGAATAGGGAAAAGGGAGTCTAAAGTGGCCGTTATCGTGAACGCAGATCTTCATTGCGTGTTAGAGCAACCGTATAGGTAAGCTGCTGGCAATTGCAGGGCTATGCTTATCGGAAGTGGTCTGATACACACCGCCTTTGCCTTTTCTTCTCCACACCTGACCTACCGCTCCTATCGAGAACGACAGAAATAAATTACGAATGTTCCCCAGTCGCTGCAGAAAGAAGCATTCGCGCTGCTGTTCGAGCGACCGAGCTGTTCGATAATTCTCTTTTGTTACTCCATCGAGTGTGTGTTATTTTGATCACAATCAACGTTAATCCTCTTGGAATCGACAATTGTTCGAAGAATAAATTGCGGGAAAATTATTCGAGGGATGTATTTTATTGTATATTTATAAATTATCCGAGGGATTTAATAATTTTTTCTCTCAGTTAATAATACGCGTGTTTAAAGTGAATAAATTTGAATAAATTATTACCAACGAATACACGGTAGAATATTGATTAAAACGACGACCGATTATCGAAATACTAATTGACGATAAAATTTGAAAATTGAGAAATAAGAGAAGCTCGAGGATTCGTGGAGAAGCGTGAAAAAAAGAAACAGAAAAATTCCGTCTAATTACGCGTGCTTGCAGAGGCACGACTTTTGGCCAGTCAGATCGGCCGAACATCTCCTCCTCACTGCGCGGAGCGGATGAGAACGAAGGCAAGGCTGTGAACGATCGTTCGAGTCGATTTCATTCTGTACATCCTGGCACGAACGCGGCAGGATGGCTTCGCGTTTCCAGGAGCCGAACTCGTGATTGGCAGATCGAAGTAAGCCGCGTTCACGTCAGGGGAAACACGATAAAGCGTAACTTTATGACAAGGTCTCGGTACGCCACTCGCGTGGAACTGCAGTTCGCAAATCGTTCGAACTTTGCAAGACGAGGAAGGGGGGGGAGGGGGTGGTTTCGACGACGACGCGGCGCTGCATCGATGCATCGGCCACCGTCGCGTGGTTGTGTGGTAGCCGCGTTCCACCAACAGCCACGAGGAATGTTCGTTAATTAATATTCATTCGCGCGGGCGAAGAAACGTGTATATCAGTTAATTAAGTGTTACACGGGGGGGGCGGCCGTGTTCTCCTCGTGGGACGGTGTTTACAACGTAACAGAAACTTGGAAACACTCTAATAGCTCGTTACGCGCGATGTTTTACAATTATTCGCTGTGTATCGTTGCATCAAATACGTTTTCGCGGAATCCTTCGCCGTATATCGTCCCGCGATATTAACAGAAACTTGGAAATTGCCCGGCAACTCGTTACGTGCGATCTTTTCTAATTATTCGCTACGTTGTTGCTGCGTCGAGTATTTTCGTGGAATTTTTTGTCGGGTCGATTCGTGAGGGTATTATACCATCATTTGTAATTATTACAAACACATTTGTACACGTAATATTAATATTTATAACTGTTTGATTATTTTCTTTATTTATTGAGACACGATTTATCGTTAGACTGAAAATATCCAAAGAGTAAAATACTGAGCTCTCTCCCTAAAAAAAAAAAATTCTAAAAGAACGAAACCCTACAACTCGTAACTTACAACTGAATTCACTGATATCGTTAATTGGTCTCAATTATCAAACGCAAGAGAGCCGCAACTGGGTTATAAGTAACCCGGAGGTTACTCGTAATACTTGGCAGAGCAAATCTTCAACCTCCGTCTCTCTCTCTCTCTCTCTCTCTCTCTCTCGGATCGTGCTCGCAAAAACACCGAATTTGCATGAAAATTCACGATCCAGTTACCGTAAGCGTAACGAAACCCAGCGCGGCGAAACGAAATTCCGAGAGTTACCGTTGAGGAACGATCGCAGGAAATGAAACGTGGAAAGGATATTATCGACAGAGTGAATCGGGGGGAGGGGGAAAAGGAGCGAACGGGTGGTAGGGGGTGGGCGGTGGTAAAAAATGATAGCGTGCCACAGTTGCATTTCTCCGGGCAAAAACCGAAGCCGAAATGAAAAATGTTATTTGCCAAGATTACAGCGCGGCGCGTGTACATGTATGCGATGCATAATCCGGCATAGGGCCGAAATCGCGCAATTTCTCCTTTCGTAGCTGTGCAGCCGCTTATTAGAGGCCCACCGGGGATGATTTGCATGCCGCGGGAGAGGGCGCGGTCCCGATTTACTGCTTATTGCTTATCGATCGCGAGGCTCGCGCTTTACCAATTCCCGTCAAAATCATCGCGATCTCGCTCGCGTGCACGCTCTGTTTTGCGATGAAAACCCATACGTCATTATCGTCGATAACAGTTGTCCGCCTTTATCCTCCTTCTTCTGAGCCCGCCTCGCGTATCCCCGCTATTAAATCAGGCTTTAATTGCAACTACGGATCTGCCAGACTTATCGTTCCTCGGCACCCCAGTTCTCACGGCCGTTTCGTACGATTCCACCCCGCCCCGTGTGTTTAGAATATACAGCTTTGCCGCCAGATGCGCCGCCGGATAACTGATTAATGCCCGTCGAACAAACTTGGAAATAACCGCGAGGAAATTTCAGAGATACGATACAAGGCGAGATTTTCACCGAAGGGTCCCGATGAACCAAGTTGCTCTAGCAAATTATCATCGCGACGATGCGACCGAGAATCGACGCAAGAAAAGTGAAAATGATACTGTTCGTTTCGAGTTTTCGTTCCGCTTCGTATCTGTTTCTTACAAATTGTTGTTGGACTCTTGTCAAGAATCCTGTCTTTCTTCTTCTTCTTTCGAAACACCCGACCAAGTAATTATTCTTCCTCCACGAGTCATCTGACCTAGTTACGCTAGATCAATTTCGATATCTGAAGCGCGGGTCTGTATGCTCGCTGATGACTCCATTAGTAACAAAATTGCAAGTCTCGCTTCCTTTTTTATTCTCTTCTTCCTCCTGCTCCGTTCATCCGGCGGAACGTAACAAATGAAACTAATTCAGACGTCGAATAAGCCCGGCAAGAACTCGAGTATGAATAGCTCGAATGAAACCTTTTCCCTCTCTCTCTCTCTCTCTGAACTATCGATAAATCTAGTTCGATAAATCTACGTCGTAACGGAATTACGAAACAACCTAACTCCCAATCTTTGACCGCGTCAGTCCCTCGCGTCGGTCTCGGAATTACAGACCGCGAATGCAAGCTCGACGACAGAGGTGATCGAGAAGCGTTCGAGCGTACAACGATACCCGTCGTCGTAAACAAAAAGAAAAGAAAAAGAAAAGTCGTCTTAAGCTTCCCGAGCGTGAAATGAAACAACGTGGATTTATAACATTTCATCTAGCTTCCTCGGAGCAGGGCGGTTGAAACACGGTAAACGACTGCACAAAGCCGGGTCGACTGGCATTTCTAACGCAAGGAACGGGTGGCCGGCTAATCTGGCCGGTTATAGTCTTCAAGCTGTGAACAAGAGGCTGAACTTTAATAACGGAGCTACGCCCTGTTGGCTGCGATGAGGGGGCCAGCGTAAAGTCGTAAGAATAACGGCTCGTTGCATTCGACCGGCATGTCCATTAGGTAATGGTAAACGCCCTGCAGCGTGCTCGTTGCACCGAGTCCATCGTTGTTGCGTCGAGTCCGCGAATCAACGTGGCTTTCAGTCCGACACACTCCAACGATCTCTCTCTCTCTCTCTCTCTCTCTTGGAATACTTCGTCTGCAAACGTAGCTCGGGAATATACGTCTTTCATCGGGAGTAGGGGGGAGGAGCGGGGGGGAGGGAGAAATTGACTTCGATTTAGCGAGGCAGCTCTCAATTTTATAGGAACCACGGAAATGAACTCTGGCGATTCTTCTTTTGATAATTAAAAGCTTAATTAAAAGAGGGAAGCGACTTGATTTGATTCGCCTCGATAGAGCGCCGTGATTCGCAAGTACTCGCCCGAGAAACGAAATTTCGCGCAGAAATTAACTTTTGCCGTTCCCTTATTAATTGCGTCGACTTGCTACGAAATTCTCTACTCCCCCCTCCTCTGCTTCCGTCGTGATAAATTACATCGCGTTAACGTCGAAATTCTTCAAAGGAAGCCAGACTCCGAATGTTTACGCACTTGCAGAGAAATTTAAAGATCCAGAAGTAAATGAAACGCTCACGAAATAACGTCTGTGCGTTATGATACTTGCTAAACGAAACAGATACAATTTCTTTAATTACGTTTATAAAAATCCAGTATCTCTAAATTCAACTTGAATTATTTACATAAAAAATTTCATAAATATCGTAGTAAATATCTGTTAATTGTAAAATAGATCGTGCCCATACGATGGGTGACATTTGACTTCGAAGGCCAATTAAAAATTTAAAATATTTAACCGAGGGTCTCCCCGAGCAAGGGCCATTAAATCAAAGATATTTGCACGAACGTTCACCGTTGAGGCGTCATTTTCAAACAGCCTCGGAGGACAGGAGCGGGGAATAGGTCGTTGAATCTGTGCGCGCGAACGATAATTACTCTTTCCATCTTACGTAAGGCAAACAAACTTGGCGGTGAGCAAAGACGGAAGAGCAAACTAGCCCACTGTTCACACCGCATCGGGGCGTCAATCATCAAAGATTGTTTCATCCAGACGACGTTCCACGTCTCCGATATCATCGATCTCGGTTTATTACACGAACCACCGGCGACCTTTAATGGCTTAACACGTTTACTGCGTGCAACGCGAATCCGAGTAGCTCCAAGGTGTGTGTCCATAGTTCGAGATGACCTATTTACCGTTTCGAAACTGGAGAGAACAAGAGTTCTCTCATTTTCTTCGTACAAGCGCGAATACTAAAATAAATTATCACTTACAATCCCGTCTAACATTTTTGAATTACGTTCCGATACTGAAGTTGTACAGTAAACCAAAAATAATACGAAACAATGTCTTTCTTAATAGTACTTACTATCTTTGATAGTTTAATTATTACTTGCAAGAGATGTGATATCTCATTGTGAGATTCGCGTAGATCAAATATTTTTGTCGCTCGAATATTGCCAACGCTGCTGGATGTTTCAAAATGAGCTTGAAATTCATCTTGAACTTCGTTCGAATTTTAGGAATGTGTAATGAAAATCGGATCTCTGATAAATTAATAACACCGACCCGCGACGTGAAATACTCAAGTATCGAATGATCAATATTTCGCGTTTAACTCGAAACGAATAACGGCTGTGCTTGTCGTCGAACGACGTGTACGCCAGCACCGCAGGGGGTGCAGCTATGCACTTTTAAAGCTAGCCCGTGAGATAGTGGCCATTCCACGGGCCCATCGTCTAATAGCTGCCTTTAAACGAGTCGACCTCGGCTGAGAAACGACGCAGGCAAGGGTTTAGAAGAGGGGTGGAAGTCGTGTACAAGTTCCGATTCCGACGTCCGTACGGTCTAGGCCAAGGGATGCTTATCTAAATTCCCGAGCATATCGCGTGCTCCTCGGATAAGCCGGCCACGAATCGTAATAAGGACAACGAGAATTTACTCGCAGCGAAATACGAGACGGCGCCGTCGACTCGGCCGGGAAACTTTTATGAGAAAACCTACCCCTGAGATGCCCCGATGCTCCCCCCCGCGTCACCCTCTCTTCAGCGCAATATAGAGGAGTTACTCCTTGAAATTCGTCCGGCGACTTTCCTACGCGCGTTCCTGCCCCCCCCCCGCCGATCTTTCTCCCTGTGGTTTATAGCTCTCGATAAAACAGAATTTTATTCCCACCCCTTTCACGGCGTTCCGAGAGAGATTTAATTTCAGAGGACATTGCGACGAATTCAATTTTTTTCGAGAACCGATGGAAGAATCGTCACCTCATTGGAAGAATCCAAAGAGAAAGATCGTAAGAAGCGGGATTGATAAGAAAAGGAAAGTTTGACGATTACGTGTCTGTCGAAACTCGTTCGATTAGAGGCTAGTTGGATTTTGAGAATTTTTTCCCCTGCGTCAATTGTATTGCGCGAGTTTTTCAAACAACGCGACGATTACAGCAACAACGCGGCGAGGATGTTGTTCGCTGTTTGAGGAGGCGAAAAACTTCTTATCTGCCAAAGTTCTTTGGAATATCGCGTGTCCCCCAGATAAGCCGACCACGGAGTCGCAGTAAAGACAATGAGAAGTTAGTTTCCAACGAACGGCACAGGCCCGCGCCCCGGTCGTCGGTTCTTGTTGTCGTAGTCATTGTCGGCGAGCGTTGTATCTTCGATCTTGGTTAATCGTTCGCGTCCGTGATCGTGAAACGCGTCACGAGTAAAAAGGGCAACGAGTGGCAATAAAGACAACAAGGGCCGCGTCTTTGTTGCCTGGCTGCGTATCTACGATCTCTCTTATTCATGCGGACTGCGCCGGTCCCGTTATTTACGTCCATCACTGGCGAACACGGCCACGGTCAAGAGTGCGGTGAATGGCGATAAAGAGTCCCGACTGTCATGCCCATTGACGGCGTCGTAACCGCGTACGATCTCTATTTTTCCAAAGCAACTCTCTCTCTCGCTCGGACGTAAATAAAAGCCTCCGCTTCGTTTCGTTTCGTTTCGAATCTCATCGGCGATAAAATCGAGGCTGCGAGGGTAGATCGAAAGGTCTTGCAACTTGGAGTCGCGCGTCTTCTCGATGCCACGGAAATTTCTTCGTTTCGCGGAAACTAAATTAAACAACCACATACCTGTGCGGGATTGACGCAAATCCGGCAGAAAGAGAAGAGAGAATCGTCGAAGAAGATCATGTACGTCTATCACGCGCCAAGTCACCGTTTTGTGGACTCGCCTAGTGATCGGATCTGGATCCTGGAACGATCTGTGGGAATAAAAGATGAGAAGGATGCATGAAAAAGAAAAAGCGAAGGTTGCGTTTTGTCTCGGAGTCACTGCCTAGACTCATCCGTGGGACTCCTTTATCCCAGACGCTTGTTGCAACTATCCGCTAGGGTGGACCGGTCACCCATCCTAGCGGTGTTCTGCACCTGGCTTTGCTTAACGTCAGAGATCGGCAGGACATCGACGCTAGGCGCGCAGCCACTTGCGGCTTGTGCTAGTCAGTGTTTGAAACTCGTAGTTGAGGAATCCTAGGCCGCTACAGACGTTGCCAACGTCGGCACGATCGCGGTGCAAGCGGGCCAGAGACTCGGTTATCTCTGCGTCGAGATTTTTGACTCGCGGCCGCATGTCCCGAGGAGCAAGAAGAGAGAAGAAAATGAACGCGCGCGAGGGGGAGAGAAGGGCCGAGACCGAACGGAGAGAGAGGCGCAGTATTCTTCGTTGAATAATATACGCGCTTGCCAAGAGGCTGCAGGATAAATGTAGTCGTATTTGCACAACAATTTCCAGCGTGTAGCTCTCGTGCGCCGTCGGTCCGTTTGCCGAGGGAGGAGGTCGACGTTTAATGAGCCGTGTCTCACCCTCGCCCTCGCCCTCGCCCTCGTTCTCATTCCCATCCTCGTCTTCGTTACATCGCGGAGATCGTTTGACGTACACAACCTGTCCAGACAGAAGAACGAGCCCCTAACTCGCGTCGAATGCGACGAAATTGAGATCGGGCGATCGTCGTTGGAAGAGAGATTTGTCCCGAGGAAGTACCTCGGGATTTCTTTCTGAACTGCTCTAAACGGCAGTCTCGCCGAGCGTAAAACGGCGAAAGAGTTCTCGTGGCGAGGAATGTTTCTAATTTTTCACTGACGCACGTAGAGGTGGTTTTTTTCGGCTTGAACGAGAGAGAGAGAGAAGGGTGACACGGCGGATGTTTCGAGTACGAGATTCTTTAGAAACGATAGCAGCGGTTGGTCGGATAATCCATGTGGAATCTTCATTAGAAAACATCGTCGCGAGGAGAAGGAAGGAAATTGTTGGAGTGGACTCGCGCGTGCTACCTGCACTTCAATAATTAAAAAACTCGTTTTGTTGTTTAAAACGATGCTTTACCCTTCCTAGACAAGGGATCCAAGAGAATCCCTGCGGCAATCCGATACTTAAATGAGATTCTTGAGACTTTCACGGGCCAGGTGTTTGCAATTGAATCTATTAGAAGCTTCCGGACGTAAACCGTGCCCTTTAGGGAAATAATCCCGAGGCTTCGTTGCCGACTGGCGCCATCAGAGATCTTAAGACTCTCGGATATTCTAAGAAGGAACGGCGGCTTGCGATCCAGAAATCTCCGATAATTTCAATTGTAAATTTTTCCCGGCGTCCTCCTTTCCTCTTCAATTATTACTACTGATAAAACTGCGAAACACGAACCGAATGGATACTAATTCTTACGGAGCCGGAGATTTTATTTTACCTCGGGCGTGTGTCTGCCAACGCTTTAACACGCAATTCAACGCGAACGTTCGACTTAATGAACCGTAACTAAAACCAGAAACTCAGGAAATATCCAGAGTATCGTCGTATTCAATCCGTAGAGACTCTCTAGAAACTTTTTCGCATCTCCAATTAAAAACACAAAACCACGGAAACAAATGAGTTTCCATTCGTTCTTCAAGTGCTCGAAACAGTTCGACGCATAATTCAGAGTAGAGACACAATGTCGGTGAAATTCAAAAGTTCAGGAAACGTCTCGAGCTATAAATCCCTTTGAACTATTAGAGTGATATAAAAGAATTTTCACCGCAGCAGTGTCTGCAGAAACTTTGGTAATGTGCTCGAGACGTTGACCCAAGTGGTCATTAACGCTCCGATACGTGGCTCAAAGGAGACGTTCGATTCAACGAGCTACGGCGTTAAACCGCAAAAATTCCGGAAATATACCGAGTGCCATCGAACGAGTCGAAGAAACGCCGCGATGGCGGAATCCGTTTCGAAAGCTCTTTCTGGTCCTTTGTCTGCATCCGACGTTCCGCAGTAACCCCCATATTTACAAACCAAACACGCGGACTTTCACGCGGAAAGCACGACCGAAACGTTTTCCATCCGTTGAAACGTTTCAACGCGAGGACGAGTCGCGCCACTGTTATTTTTTCGGGTTAATTTGCAGTCAAACGATAATGGCCGAGGAACGCCGGAGGCAGGGGACAAGACGAGAAAACGGAGTCGAGACCGATAGCGATTTAAGCGCCGCCAGGGTGGCTGGTCTAATAGGGCTTCCTCGTCTTTCTCAGCGTCCGACGACGCAGTGTCGCTTATACCTAAATACCGGAAGTGCGGTTGCCTCGAAATCGGCGATGGTGGCCCTCCTCTTAAGCCGGCCTGAAACAAGAAACCCCCCTTCGCCTCGTCCGGTGCAAACAATCCGGTACACGAAACACTAGCAACGAGTTTAGATATGCAAAACGGACAGATTAAGTTTTTCATCGATCCGGACGTGCGAGAATCCCCTCTCTTCCGTTTGCAATCCAATTTTCCTGTTGTCTCGAACGTCTCCGCGTGGCGCGGCGAGAGCCACGGATTTCTTCAATTACGAACGATGAACGTCAAGCTCCGAGCGAATCAAGGGATTGCACTCTCCTTGATTTTCTTTCTCCTCTCTTTCTCTTTGCTCCCGCCGTGTCTCTCAAAGTGACGAAGTCGCGCACAATGCGCTCGCGGTCGCGTTTAAATTGCTCGAATCCCCGGTCCTTTAATTACGAGATCCGCCTTGAAAACAAGGATGAAGAAGCGGCGGGGAGAGGAAGCGGAGGCGGGGAATTTAACGAGCCGCGTGAATCCGTTTAAAAAAGCGGGCTCGCCTTTCGGACCAGTGGGTGAAAATCCTCGCGGACTCGTTCTGTTCGGTCCTCCGGGCAAGCCAGAACGGCTTTTGTCGCAACGCGAAAACACGGCCTACGAGCGTGTTGGGAGGCTTTCCGCCAGACTTTCGCAACTTTTATGTTGTTTCACCGGTGAAACCGCGGATCCGTTGAGAATCGGCGACCTCTGCGCTGGACGCGGGAGAGAATGAGAATGGTACGGGAGAGGAGAAAGAGTACGAACGCGAAAAGAAAGGAAAAGAAAAGAGAGAGAAAAAAATAGCGCGGGAAAAAGTAACGCGCACCGGGGGGCTGAGGGGGGAAGAGGGGAAGCGCGGCGGCGTGGTGTGTCTCTATCCCGTGTGTGTAACCGGCGGTGTGTCTGCATTTATGCGCGTGCAAAGTTGGCCACGGGGAGGATGCCTTCGCGTCGTGCGGGGCTGTTTTCGCAAGCTTGAACCAAATACGTACACAGCCAAGGGGTTAACCGACCGCGTATCCCCTGCTATCGTCATAACCCACATAGAGGGCGTCACACCGACGGGGCAGAGAAAAGGGAGCGAGGGCGAGAGGGGCGGCCGCCGGTGACGTCAAATTCGCGCACACAGCCTCACACAGATGCGTCGATAAGCTTTGCTGGATGCTGCGCTCCCCTCTCGCCCCTCCGTCGCCCCTCCGTCGCCCCCCTCCCCCTTCCTCTCGCTGCCCTTTTTCTATCCTAACTACCGAACTATGACGTAAACCGTTTTGCGAACGGTTTTCCATTTATCTTCGCTCTCTTAATTTCCTCCGGAAAAATCGAAAGCCGCGCCCTCCTTTCTCCCCCTCCCTCTCTCTCTCTCTCTCTGCCATTCCTCGGGTGTAATACATCTCTGCGTCAAAGTGTCAACTCGACGTTGGATTCGCGCGTTGAAAACACAGGGGGGGGGGGGGGCGCCGGATTTTCGAACAAAGTTTCGAACATCTGTTTCGTTGTACCGTTAATTTGACGAAGCCGCGGAGGAGGCACGGGGGGGCTTGAATACGTAATTGCACGTTCGACGTCGCGCGTCGGCGGGAGGGGAAGCGACAGCGTCGAAGAGAGGGGAGATTTATTTGCCGGGGACGTGACGTTCGCGTGGAAATTTGTTGTAACAAATTGAAATGTATACGTACGCGGCCGGCCAATGCCGGGGGATAAATCACTTTTGGAACACGGTATTCCTAACGCGATTTCAGCCGGTTACGATTTCGGGAAGTGTGGAGCAGCGTATCATATTCATATAGCTATGGATTAACCCTTTCGTCCGTTCATCTGCAATTCAGGATTATCCTAATATATTCAAACGGGAGGCACAAATGACGGGTGGCAGCGGCGGAGGGGGGAAGGGGAAGGCGGTTGAAACCGGTCGGAATAAACGTATTACCGCGTGCATTAATTATACTTCCGGGCGACGTTGGACGAAGAGAACGTTCGAGAGAGAGAAAGGTTACATTACACACCTTACGTGGATCCGGTTCACATTCGGCATTTAATTACCCTAGGATCCAATCTTGGTTAGCCGACAATGGGAGTAATTCACCGGGGCGCCTTTATTAAAACGAATAACGCCGAATGTGTACAGAAAGCGATGCGTTCCACCGGGTACAGTAGCCGTTTTAATTGAATTTTAAAACGGCCACGGGACCGTTTTGGCGATATTCCAAACAGCTTTCTACATCTCCGACTTTCGGCCAATTGTCTTCCGTTCGATTAAAAATCAACGGAAATAGCCGGGGGTATCGTTGAACGCGTCGTTTAACAGAGGACAGTGCCCCACTCCCGTTTGGAACCTTTGAAAAAACGTTAAAAATGGATGGAACGAAAATTGGAGGAACCAGTGGTTCTTGAAACTTTGGTGAGATCTTATTTCGAGACGCGTTTGACGCGTTTAAACGAAAAAAGAAGTCAAATGTTCGAAGCGAGGTTGATTATTTATCGACGCGGTCGGGCCAAGTTTGGTATTCTTCCTCTTCAAAATTAGTCGCCATACCTTTTGCGCCGGCTTAAAACCTCCGTAGTTTCACGGAGGATTATCTTTTTTTATACCTAGGCCCGTAAATACATAGGAAAGGAGGTGACACCGTATTAAATATAGTTTCGTTGCCGCGTAACCTGTGAAAAATACACTTTTGTTTTCACTGTCGCTCGCCTCGGTCACTTTTTTAAACCGGTTTAATATTTTAATACCGTCGTCCTGGCACTTTTATTTAAAAAAACGAAACTCTCAAATCTATAAAAAGCCAGTTTAATGCCAAATATCGTGGAATACGGTGAATTTCGAAAACTCTTGAATTTACCAAACGTTAAACTCGCCGACAGAAAATTGAACATTGAAAAAAAGGAAAAATTTGCTCGCTCTACGGAGAAATTAGAGACAGGCTTCTGAAAACTTTCAAACTGTCTTCCTCTGTTTATTAAATACGGAACTTTCCGTCGCACGCTCGACTCCGTAAAGACGTTAATATCAAAAGATTAACCTCGCGCGAAACGAACTTTGCTCGCTTTACGGAGAAATTAAAAACTAAAGTAAAAAAAAAATAGGAAAATGAATTGGCAACTGAGAAACCATCTACCTCTGTTCGTTCGAGAGCAAAATTTCGTATTCTCGAATTCAGAAAGACACAAAAATGAAATTGATCAAAATTACACTCATCGACCATACTTGAGCACGAAGAGTGTTCAATGATCAATACTGAAATTCGCAAGAAAAATAATAAAAATTCATTTGTTAAACCTCGTGTACCCCAGCTGCACTTAAATTCAGAAATAAGGAAGAAGAAGGTTCTTAAAACTCCGAAACCATCACCTTCGCTCTGTTCTCTCCTGACGTACGCGATTAATCCCCCCGTGGTGCGTGATCGATCCCGCGTGGACGTTGCTTGAGATTTTCGCACGCCCCGGTGCCGTGGAAAGCGGCGAACGGTGAAAGGATTCGCGAGCACGAAAAGAGGTAAGAGGACAGCGTGCTACCAACTCATTTGGACAGTGACAAATGGATTTAACGATAGATGACGCGTTTCAACGTTAAATGCATCTGGCCGTGTTCAAATCCGACTGTTTGTATCGGCTGTCGGCTCCATTTCGAATTTTCTCTTCAGGCTTCCCTTCTCTTCTCTCTCTCTGCTACTATCTGCACACGGCCATCCGTGAACACGCTTTTCCGATCCCATTACGCGCGTTATTTATTACCGGTCGCCGCGTGAAAATAGCATCGCACGACGTCAATGAAAGCACGTCGTCTGATAATTATGTGGCGTGTGAGGGAAAGAGAGAAGAAGAGAAAGGGGGAGAGAGAGAAAGAGAGAGAGAGAGAGAACAGAGGACCGATGGGGAGGCCAGGCGCGGACGTTGAGAAACGATCGACGTGTGTACACGCGTATCAGCGGCAACTGTTTCGATTTATTCCATCGCTGGAAAATCATGAATATATATGAGCATGTTCGGTAAAGAGCAGTTTGGCAGGAATAATCTAGAGACAAAATTGTTATTTACAGTACGGCTGCAAAACAGTTGCAGTACACAAAATTGTCCGTCGGTGGGATAGATGAGATTCAGAAGGTATGAAAGCAACGAATTTACATAGAGAACGTGGTACAAACTTCACGAATGGACAACTCGTAAGAATTCACAAAGATAATCTTTAACAAACGTTTCTTTTTTCTTTTTTGCTCGAGCAACAAGTCATCATCTCGCAAGTTTTCAATCATTTTTAACCCTCAAAGCGTTTCTCTCTTCAACTATCAAAACTTGTACAGGGAAAAAAAACCTAACCTAAACCTAATCCTCAAAGCGTTTCTCTGTTCAACTATCACAACTCGTACAGGGGAAAAAAACCTAACCTAAACCTAACCTAAACCTAATCCTCAAAGCGTTTCTCTCTTCAACTATCACAACTCGTACAGGGAAAAAAAACCTAACCTAAACCTAAACCTAATCCTCAAAGCGTTTCTCTGTTCAACTATCACAACTCGTACAGGGAAAAAACCTAACCTAAACCTAAACCTAACCTAACCTAACCTAACCTAACCTAAACCTAAGCTAAACCTAACCTATAAAAAACTGCGTTGTAATCGTCATCACTGGCAATAATAAAGCAAACATACCGGCAAAAACCCGGCTGGCCGAAGAACCGGCACTCGTCCCCTTTAACAATTTCTCAAGCACCGCTGAAAATACAGACCATTCCCGCCGGTTCTCGTAAAACCTAGCAAACAGCCGCAGCAATGAATTCGCTAAGAGCTTGTAAATAAAACACGATGCTTCTATCCTTTCTCTCTTCTCTTTTGCTTTTTTTTTCTCTTTTTTTCTTTTTTTGCGCCGCGTCCGCCATTGCCAAAAATATTGACCGACGGCGAAAGATAGAAATTTAATCAGCACTCGCGTTCGTTAACACAAAGCATCCGGGAAGGGAAGGGGGGGCTAATTCTGACTGGTGCAACTCGACAGAGAGAAATATGGAGAGGGGGGAGATGAAATTGAGAAGGTGGCTGGCGGTGGGAAATTCGGTGGCGATAAAAAGCGCACACGCGACACCGACCGGAAGGATGCATCCGCGCACTTACCGGCTTCCTGGCTGTGGTCGAGCGTGTAAATCGGTGCCGAAATTAGCGTAAATCACACTGGAAAGCGTTTTCGTTCGCGCACACACGCCTCTTCTCTCGGTTATGTACAGCGTCCGGTGACCAGAATATAACCCGGTTTTTCGTTCGTGGCCACGCCGGCTCGCTTATCATGAATAATTCATAACCGATACCCGGCGAACGTTGGCTGTTTGGCAAAGGAATAAAGAGGAGGAACGTCGAGGAGGAGGGTGGAAAGAATCGACGGGGTGGGAGGGGAGGATCGAGAACGACCGAAGAGAAGCGGAGGATCCTGGGCGAAACGATGATCGATAGCTGGAAGGACCAACAGACAGCGGTCTTCTTGTTGCCGATAACTTCTTAATTGCGAGACGAGATGCTCACAAAGGGCCGCGGGGCTTCACCTTTTCAAGGGACACTTGCGCAATTTGTCGGCGGTGCCGAAACTTGCGACGACGATTGTATCAACGCTGATGTAATTAAACGGACCGATAAACAAAGGGCAATTTATCGACGATACGCAGCAAGATACGTTTAATTGAATCGTCTGAGCTTGGAATTTGCAGAGTTGTCGACGGCTTAGATATCGCGAGTTTACCGAACGACCAAAGACGGAAGTTTAACTCAAACAAGGGAAACAGGGAAGATTTCTCTGCAAACTCTCTTCAAAAAACGTATTATCATCCGTACATAAATGTTAAAATAAAAAATACAGTCTATAGCTGGGTGACATTATTAAAGCAGAATCCTTTTATCGAGATACGTATTGTTTGTTCGAGTAAATGGATTTCGCAGAAATTCTCCCCACCCTTCGAAAAATTATGGTATTAAACAGGGGTTAGAGGAAAGAGTGTGTATCGCGGAGCGAGCGTACGAAAGAAATCGACCACCAGGGACTGTGCATTTTGCTGTCTCGGACAGCAAAGCTGGTTCTACCAGGCCAAGCACAAATCAAATCGAGAAGAGGTATGAGGGGGATTTCGTGGAACGATCGAGTGGAGAGAAATTGTTGGATACACTGCTCGCTACTTGCGGCTATACGTTCTGCGGCGACTCTTCATCTCCGTCCTTTTTCATCTTGTTTCTTGGCAAGCTAGGGGAAAACCGGAAGAAACAACGAATGGAAGATAAAGTTGTCGCAACGTGCAAGGTTTGGGAAAAGTATACCACGAGTGAAAGAAGAGCGTAAGTTGGCATAACAGATTCGCGAAGCGAAACAAAACGAAGGAAAACAAAATGAGAACGAGTGCAGCTAGACGAAAAATAAAGTGAGAGACAGTGTCGCTGTTTTAAAGTGGAAAGAAAAACATTGCATTTGGAGAGAGAGAGAGAGAAAAATAAAATTGAAATTGAAAACTCGAACGTTTCTCGAACATTCGAAAATCTAGGAGTCGAAGCGTATCATTGGTTTCAGTCGAGACTGGAACATAATTTGCAAACCGCGATACCTCGGCAGGTACTATTTTAAACTGGCATGATCGCTACAACCGTGAGATCGTGAAACTCGAATAACGCCACACGAAACTAGAGAAATTTCTTCAAAATTACTGGAATTATTGCGCTCGAAGAAGAATTATTTCGAAATCTAATATAATAGATTAGGATACGACCACGTTTGATTCGGTGAATCCGACTGAAGTTAGCGACCTATCAGGACCCATCTAGGATTATGCCGAACTCACAGAATCTGATTAGATTTACTACCATCCCAGAAAATCTCGCTTGCTTCGAGTCAAACAGATACGATTAGGATAGTTCAAATGGAGCACGTATTACACCAATCTTGGTTAATATGATTCCGAGCTCGCATTACCCGGCTAGAATCTTCAAAGATCGAACTAGTAAAATATTTCGTGATATCATTAGGGGGATGTCTATACCTAATTGATTTTACAATCTTAACGTTGAAAAAATTTCACTTGTTATCAAATTTTCTGGTAATTTTCTATTGTCGATGCTAGTAATTATTAATTCGCGACTCGAATATCGAAAATCATGTCAGTTCCAAATCGTCGCAAGAGAGTCGAGACTTTAACGATAAAAATGGACGATGTAAAGACATTTGTTGGTAGCTTTGTCACTCCGTTTCACCGAGAAAGCGAATGATATTCAATCGTGGCTTCCCCCTCCCCCTTCTTTCAACCAAAATATAGAGCTCGATTTGGTTCCTGCAACTTCTCTATCTGTTTCCCGTGGCATTTCTGCTACGTGACTACGACGCGTTTGGACCCTACGACGTGTATAGAGGCGCTATCGACGCGCAGATGCTCTGACACCCGCCGACAGTATCATGGCTTGCGAAATGTCAGATCATCGACTAACCCTGCCCGTTCACGGTTCGACGCCTCGTAGATTGACATTGACGCGGGTAAATTTCTTATTTGAACTACTTTTCCCACCCTTGCGAGAAAAATTATCGACGCGTGGCGAACGAAATACAACTCCCGTGTTTCGCACACAATTTGCAAAATACGCACAAACGCGCCGTTTTGATAAATTAGATTGTAGTACTTTTGGAAAAATTTCGAAAACTGCGATTTAGGATGTGTAAGAATAGTTCGGTAATTTTCTAAATTTACAGGTGTTGCTGTATAATTATAATTCTTAAGAGATTAATAGTACGATATACGTGTCAATAGAACTCTTATAACTAAGCATAGAATCTCATTACAAATAAAACCAAAATTCGACAAAATTACGACAAGCTGGTATTTTCTCAAACTTAGATACATTACAGCCCGTGCTACTATTTAGTTGCATTTATACATCATTTGTATAACAGATCCCTTTAGAAGCTTTTCGCCGCAACGATATTCTAAATACAACACTTGAGCCGAAAACTTCCGGCAGTCGCTGCAGGTGAAAATATCTCGCGACTCATTCAAGACGGAGGGGGCCGACGACACGAACATGCGAAACAGCTGGAATGAAAACGAAGAAGCCCGCGAGAAACGAGCGCGAGTAATTCTTCAAAGGGGCGAAAACGACGTGGCGGCAAGGAGAACGTGGGCGGGTAGGCTGAAGTGACGTTTCTGAAGCGAGCCTCACAAAAGGCTGTTTTCCCAGGCTGGCACGCGTTTCACACGCTTTGCTCGCCCTCTGGTTGCGACCAGTCACTCATCCCGAACGGACGTCTTCCCGAATATCTCGAGCGATCGAAAATGTCATCCATCGAGGACACTCTGCCCTTTGCCCGTCCCCGCTAACAACGTGAGACTGCGAATCGCTCGAGTCGAAGTTGATTAAAGGGGCCTGTAGGCGACGTCGCCTCTCAAGTGAAAACACGCCGCCTCGCAGAGAAAAACCCTGGCCAGTAGAGACGGGATCGAGTACCTCGCGAGTTGGTTCAAGCCTTCAGTCGTGCCTCGTATGTCGTTCTATTATAGGAAATTCCATCTATAGAAAAAGCCCAAAGCAACGGCTGTCGTACGTGTGAGCAACTGTTCTCACTAGGAAATGAAGACGACTTTTTTGCCATGAAATTTTATATTACGCAAACATTTGAATCGATAGAAAACAAATTACAGGCGCGATCGCTCAGTACCAGACAACGCCACTTCCACTCGAGGTCTACTCCACGCCCCCTCACGAATCACGTGACCCAAATCAACCAATCGCTAATTTTCGTTGCACCTGGAGAGACCCCCGCTAAAATCACTCTGCAGAATTTTGTTTTTGAGTGCAAACCTCATCTTACCATTACGTTTTACTTTCAAGGACTCGTTATTCTTAAACTAGCTCGTTACAAAATAAATCGTGGAAGCGTACTCGCTGAAACATTTTTTCTCTCACGTAGTATTCGAAAGCCGTGAAACGAAACTTGTTAAACTACACTCAGATTTGGGAACAGGTGTTGAACTTGATCCGATTAAAAAGAAACTACTCGGTCAAAGGCTGAAGTTTAAATAACGACTTGGCGCGCCGGGATGATATTTCTTTCGCGGATAAATTCTTCTTTCGGCGTGGCGCATCGGTGAAATACCTGCGCGCCACGCTGATGTTTTATATAAAGGGGAAACTTTCCGGCGACCAGCGAATTAATCACACGTGACTCCGCGCCGCGAACTCCGTGGCGCATTTAATCCGCCGGAATTTACCGTGCTTCGAAGTTTACGGCACTTTGGCACTTTCCGTGCAATTAACGTCGCCTCCAGCGTACTGTTTCTCCGCCAACGATATTTCTTTCTTTTCCTCTCTTCTCCCCTTCCCCCTTCTCTCCCATCGTTTCCCTCCCCATAATTTCGATACTAACAAGAGGGAATTACACAGGGTTTTAACCGTTTTAAAACGCCGGCCGATGAATAACGATCGCACGAGCATTATAACGACCCGTAATCGTTCCGCGAGACACGGCACCCAGAACAATTATGACGTATTTGTATTCTCTCCGCGCAAAGTGTTCATTAGTAGGGACGCAACAACAAGCGACGCTCCGACGAGAGTTACCGAAATTACACCATCTCCCAGTAATTTAATATAAATGAATCGACGCTTCCCCCCTAACCTCATGCCCCCCGTGTGTTATCCGAAACGAAACGAGATCGTGTGCCCGCACTCTGACGCAGAACGTGTACCCACAGGTTTGTAACATCGTCGACGGTATTCGCACCCTTGTTCCAAGAGCGGGTATCTACGTCTAATCGATACGCCTAACCTCTGACCTATTATCGCAGACCGCTACTAAGTTCTTCGTAGATATCGTTGCGCAAGATTTAGTTCACGGCGGGTTTTGGGAGTAGTTCGATAAATCGCTCTCTCTCTCTCTCTCTCTCTCCTCCTTCTTCTCCCTTCGTCTAGGCACACACGTACGGTCAAAGGCACTTCCGCTCGGCGCACTCGTCAGCCAGCTCTTTTAAAAATAGTGAAACGGCGACCGACACGCGGTGTTCCAGCCAGATCGACTCTTTCTCTCTCCTCGCTCACTTTCTCGCTCCGACGCGGAGAACACGGTTACCGGTACCCGGTTGTTTGATCGAAAAATCTCGCGTATAGAACGTCACGGGAAATGATGCATCGAGAGCACTTTCACGCGATAGTCGATGGGGATCGTCACGCACCGGGACGAGGCAAAACTTGAAAGGAACATCCGATAACGATTTTTCTCCTTTTCTTCGTGGAATTCGCGCGTCTGAAGGATACTCGCCACTCGGATTTGGAAACCAAGGAGATTTTCAACGAAGAAAAAAAGGGGAGGGAAGTTTGTCGGACGAAAATTTTGAAAATCTCCGGAAGGCTCGGAGAGGTTTCGAAGTTTTGATGGATTCGAGAGTCCCGGCGAATTCGAGGGTTTCAAGGGATTACCATAACTCCAGGGATCTTGACAGGTTGATCCCGAAGGTTTCGCGAGATATTGCGAGCATTGACGAATTCGAAACTGTCGAGAGACTTCGGCAAACTACCGAAAATCCTCAGTTCCGAGAATTTCGCAGGGTTCGGGTAGTTCCGCGCCGCGAACTTTGAAATGTCCCGCAGACGTCTTTTCCAAAAGACGAGAAGTTTCGAGGAGCGTCCGAAAATTCAAGGGTTCGTTTCCGAGGGGTTGAAAAGTTGAAAAATTCTAACAAGCTCGAAAGTGAAAAACACCGGAGGTATCCAGAACCTTCCGGAGAGAGAGAAGTTCTCTTTCGGGTTTCCTACGACTTGGCTGTACTCGAAAACCGCAAGTATAATTGAAGTAGCGAAATTTCCCTGTTAAAAGCGGCGGAACTCGGCGATACCTTCCAGGACCGCTGGAAACTCCTATATTCCTCGGAGACATCCAGGATCCCCGAAACGCCCGAATGTCTCGTGAAACTTCCGAAATCGCCAGAGCTCTCGAAACTTCCAAAATTCCCGGTAACCTTCGAATCAATCAGAGCCCTCCGACTCACCCTCAGACGCTCCTTTAAACTTCCCGCATTTACAGTTCGATACTCATCGACGTGTATAAAATCTACGATTTAAGACGGTGAAACAGTGGCAACAACTTTGTCAAACTAACGAGTGAATCAGAAACGAAATCAAAAGTGCCGGAATTTCGTCAAATTGATGCGTTTATATTTACACAACATCTAGGGATGCATCGATGAGATCGATATATCGAAAAGTATCTGAAAAGATACACAGTGTTACGAGAGGCTACTTTTGTAATATTTCTGAAATCAAAGGATTTCGATCGAAGATTCTAGCCAGTTAAAGACCGAGTAACAAAGTGACGATATAAATGAAATATTATTAAATGATATTAAATAATATAAAATATATATTGGAGAGAAGAATAATCGCGAGGAGAACAATGAAGAAAGAAATAAGTCATTATTGGCAACCGCGAGTCTGAGCGGAGAGGAAGAATAACGTTGAAAAAAATATCGAACAAATTCTCTACGTTGCTGCTGCGTGTAACAGCGACATTAAAAAGGACTGCAATCGTGTAGATATTCGACTGATAAAAGAAGAATTGAAACCGAAATGTTGCGTTAACGCAACGGTGGGCCTTAATGGATCAACAGATAAAAGGCTGCGTACAATATAACGCGGCACAGTGGCGGAATGTCCAATTCCAGAAACATTTTGTGTACAACTACAGCGACTACGCGAACCGCAATCGGGAGCAAGGCATCGATTAACAGTGAAAGGAAGGTCGCTCGAATTTCCACGATACCACCGAACTGATCCGCGATAATTGAAGCTCGCGCAAAGCCCCCGCTATTGTCGCATCAGTAAGTTAACTTTATCACGCGTACGGTCATTTATTTCACCGCGTATCTCGATCGAGCTACCTTTCACACCCCGGCGAAGATCACCGCTGTGTATATAGACGAACGACAGGAAACGATATCGTTTCACTCGCTGGGATCTTGATCGAGCGATCAAAGCCAACGTCCAATTACGAGCAGAGATCCAACGATGCTAAAAGATCCGTTGAAAGCAGCGCGAACTTTTCTGTTTTTTTTTTTCTTTCTTTTTTAACCAAATAATTTCAAACCGATATCGAAAGATTTCTCTTCAAAGCAGCGCAAACCTTTCTTCCCATTCTCCTTCTCTTTCAAAGGAAAACTCTTTCCGTTTTTAATTTCGAATCGACAAGCTGACGACACTGAAAGTAGCTTCTTTCTTTTTTTCCTCTGTTTTCATTAAAGATACGGATTCAAAGCCGATCGAGTGGCTCATCGAACCGGTATCTACCGACCCATTAAGACAAACACCGACGCTCTGCGGCTTACGCGTCCAACCTAGTACATACGTACGTACGTAAGTCCAATCGTGCACGACCAGGTTGCGCAAATCGTTGCAGTATCTCCTCCGTACGGAGGAGATCTCTGGGAAACGCGAGATAAGAGTTAACGTTAACGATAAATTGCTCGCTATTGGAGAAACCTCGGATATTAAAAAGCTATTAAGCGTTGGATATTAAAGAGGTATCTATTTTCTGTCTCTCTTTTTTTGCACGCCTTTGAAAATAATTATCGGAGGGAACATGAACGGCGCCCGAACGGCACGGTGGAAATTTAATCGCCGTGGAATGAAACTCTCGAATCGAGTTTCTTTCTCGCATTAATTAGATTAGTACGTAAGAGCGCAGCGGCGTCGTTTAATAGATTATCGTCAATTTGAAGAAAGACCGAGAGAACGTCGATATCCCTTTAACCTCCCGCTTTTTTAACGTCGCATTTATAAAAATAGGAGCGGAGAATGGAGAGCGGCGCGCGCGGTAACGAGTGCGCGTGCAGATTACGTATCGTCGAATAAAATGCAGCCCGGGGACAATATTCGTTGAATGACAAACTCCGGGTTTGCACGTCGGCTCTCTAAAATATAATTATCTCTTGCCCCTTTTCACGTCATTGACCATTCGAACGCTTGTAAGCGTCGGAGACGCGACACACTCGTTTCGCCTGGCAACGAGAATTCCGTTTTCGCGAAACGATTTCGCGAAACGCAGTTTCCTTATCGACGCATGAGAATTCGCGAGCGTTTGCGAGAGGAAAGGAGGAGAGAAGAAAATCCTGGAGGGGGGATGGAGCGACAGGGAGGAGAGAAGAGATGGAAGAATAAACGGAAAATAAACACGAGCTCGAGCTACTCGGGGAAGAAGGATACAAGAAAGAAAGAGAGAAGAGAAAAAAAAAAGAAGTTTGCCGTGTCCTAAATTTATAGTAGTCGCATCGCTCTTTCATAATTAAAACGCAGTACGTGCGGAAAGCACGCGTACAGAGGGCTGTAAAATTCTTTTCTTTTTTTCTTTCAAAGTTCGCCGTAGCGGATGAAACTTTAATATCCTCAACGTGGCTTAAACATCAGACTTTGTACCCCTTTTTTCCCCTCTTCTGTGTATCGTAACTCGCGGCACGTCAGTCATATTAAAAGTATTTCGCCCGAGCCGCGGCGTTGTACACGCCGGTCTCGTGCCATCAGTTTCATACCCGCTTTGGAACTTCTTTAGCCCCGTAGTGAATGTGTGTGTGTGTGTGTGTGTGTGTGAGAGAGCGCCCGTGCCCGCAACTTCTCTCAAAAATCGTTATCCTTTTTATATTGCAGAACCGGCGGAGGCAGTATGCTGAATGACGTCAACATCTCCGCGATATTGGACTCGTTCTCCGTCAGTTACGATAAAAGAGTAAGGCCGAACTACGGAGGTGAGTAGGGGATACGACGTCGTCTTTTTTCCTATTTTTTTTTTTTTCTTTCTCCTGCCTATCGATAGTCTGATCATTCGACCACTCTCTGTGGGTAGCGTCGATATATCGTGCGCAAAACCGCAATCACCGGAACAACAACCGACGCGACTAACGCCGCCGCCAGACTAATTATCGCTTACCCTACCGACTTAACGAACCTAACGACCTAACCATAGAGAAATCAGGTTTTGCCTACGATGTTCGATTACTTTCGCATATATACCTGCTTACTCGTCGCATCTCTGATAGTCGTTGCACGGACTGGGCGTATCGAGTGTCCGTTCTCCAGCGAACCAAGTATCATCGTTCAACGAGCTAACGTGCAATTAACAGATAAAAAGGAGCAACGAATGAACAGAATGATCCTCGAGCAAAATTTCGACGCTTTCGAGGCGCAGACTTACTTCTTGGTTCGCTGCGAACATCGGACGAAGGTTGCAACAACGTGTGCTTGGATTCAAATGGAATGGGATTGGCGACAAAGAGCGAATTTGCCGGACAGCGGTGCTGAAACGGTGGCTTCGATGATAAAAACAGGGCAGACAGACGGACACTGCGAGGAGGGTGAGGGTGAGAATTAAGCAGCGGAGGATAAAGTTTAAATCGAATCGGGAAATCGGGCCGTCAAACGCGAGAAGCGCGTTTTTAGCGCGAACCGACGACAAACTCCGTGAAAACGTCGTCAGGACGATGAACGAACACGGTCCGGAAACGTTGATCGGTACGTGACAAAGGGACGGAAGCACGACGAGAACGGGAAAGGGGTAGAGAAACGCTTCGGGAAATATTTTTGACGCCGCTTACTCTTCTAGTCGCGAACGATACAGAAAAGAATATTCGGAACAATGGGGAGCAACCTCTCATGGACGTGTACTTCTTTCCGCGTGGTGGAAAAACTCCCCCGGACACGAGCACGGAGGGGATGAAAAATCCTCCGATCCTCAACCGACGACCAATAATTCGCTGTTTCTCCGCGCGAGTCATTCGTTGCTTCGCTGATAAACAATTTCAAGGTACTTTTGATAAACGCGACGTTTCTTGGAAAAAGACCGAGATAAGTAGATAGCTTAAGTAGGATCGTGCCACCATTTTATCCAGTGACAAATTGGAATTCGATCGACTCGTTTTCATTCCACGGAATGAAAACTTTCAGAGTATTCGGTATTTGGAATTGTGAAATAGGATATTGTCAGAAATCAATTGTCACGGAACTACAAATTAATTTAAACAAGAGACAAATACTCGTGATCATGTTTTTATCGCGATTGAAACATCTCTCGAATTTGAAAGATATGAGAGAGTTATATTTAGAGATTATTTAAGCCATTCTTCGAAGCATTAAAAATCTTTCGAAATTGCAACAAGTCCAAAGAACAGGATTAAAGGATGAAGTACAGTTTCAGAGCGAGGAGGCGTCATCGACTTTTGAAACGTGAATCCGTTTCGGAAGGAAGTTTCTCGGAACCATCGTCCAAGGAACCGACAGGCGAAATTTGTTTACGCTGGATCGGCGGCGCTCGCGATTCCCGCAAAATCGGATCGGTCGGTTTCCAATTCCCGCGATAAAGTCGAATTTTCGGCCGGCCCCGGTGGAGGCAGGGCGGGGCTGGAGCGCTTCGATAAAACTCGGATCGATGCTGGGACGCGGCGCGGGTTGCCACGGGTTACCGTTAACGGCATCTCTCCGCTCCGACCATGCTCCGGCCATCCACGCACAGTTCTTCACCTTCGATTATACAATTTCAACGTCGATTCAACCGTCTTCTCCTCGCCGGCGTGCACGCTCGTTTAGAGCGGCCCGTTCTCGGACTTCCGGTTTCGCGGTCTCGCGGTCCCGCCCGTGACCGCGTAACCGCGCGACCGCGTGGAACACAAGAAGAAAAGTTGCTCCGCTCGTTGCATCGCTACACGCGTCGATTCCTTCGAACAATTCGCTGAATTCGAACGAGCTGAGACTCTCGGGCCATTTGAGAATCAATTGGAATTTCGGAGGGGCGTCGCACGTTAGGTGTTTAACAGAATCGCGACTCGGTATTCGGATCAGCTGAACAATTACTCGCTAATTATCAGCTAACAACACCCGAGTTGGTCGGGCAATCGCTGGTCAACCGAGATCGTTTCAACCCCGAAGCAATTAGCTCCCAAACAGAATTGAAGCAATTGTTCACAGTTGTTCACGGTCGTTGCAAACAACGTTGGTTGTTCCTCGAAGAAATCGGTAAACCGTTCGGGGAATATTTCGAAAGTCAGGATCACGTCGATCGTTGTTCGTTAGACAATCTGGTAAAAACACTGCTCAGCCAGTCGAGTTAATTTCACGATGAAACTATCGTAAACTAGGTGGGATAATTGGCGATCGGATCTGAAATGCGCAAGTTCGCCAAAGGAGAATAGAAAATGAAAGAGGAGAGATGTTGGCGGCCAAGTCTCGGGGCTAACGAGATCGTTGGAGGGAATTCTGACGGAAAATTTCGGCCTGCAGGAGGCGAAATCCTGCCTACGGCGGACGTGTCCAGAGTCGGGGAAAAACAGTAAACAGCAACACGCTCTTTGCTGCTTGTTCGCCGCAAGTTCGAACGTGCGCGTTCATTTTCATTCCTGGGGCCGATCCTACGGCTGGGACAGTTCCAGGAGCGACTCCTGATGCTGGCCGCGAGCCACGGTGACCCACGGAGGCGTGCCACAATTGCGGTTTCTTGCTCTTTTCCCGCGAGGAGACAATGCCGCCGGATCCCAGCCCACGGAAAAGTGTGCCGACCGCGCGAATTACTCCGTGAAACAGCTCCCTATCGGTTCTCTCTTGTTTTGCCTCGAGACGATCGATCCTCTTGGCTCTGCTCTGAGGTTACTTTTAGAACAGCGCCGCGGCGGATCCTCCAGCTTCCTAGCTGGAGGGATATATCCGACCGAACGTACATTCCCCGGGGGAATTACCCAAAGGGAGCGGGAAGAAATACCATTATATGAAAATGACCCGCGACGCGGAACGGAGACGGGTAAACACGAGTCGCGTCGTAAACAAGCGGCCGATCGGCGGAATTTCATTCGTGGCTCGTCCGGCTCGCCCCCTCGCCTGACTCACATCGCGATATTTCCGCGATGCGAGTCCGATAGAATGTATTATACCTTGCCGAATTTATCGCCGACCCGGCAAAAATGCCTATAAATCCCGGCGAGAATTTTCAATAGTCCGCGTTTTATTTTTAGCGGGCTCCCTCGAACGCCACGGAATCGTATCGGTTCCCGACGCGACGGCGGCCAAGAAGAAGCCCGGTGCCGAGAGTCGTCGAGATCCTTCGCGCGTTCGTAGAACGCGAAGCTTCGCCCTTCCAGACGGTCTGGATTTACTTGGCCCGTGGAATACCCAGGTTTTAACATTTAAAATTTAAATAGCCGCCGCGCTCTTTCTCGGACATTACGGACGGGCAAACGGGATATCCTGCATCCGCTACGGGGATAAATAAAACTTCCTCCTCGTGACTCCTTTCCACTCAGACCGACCTTCATTCGATATTCTCCGCAGCACGGTGAAACTTCTCGGCACGCGATTCTCTTCCATTCTGGCCAAACTTTACGTAAAAATGACGGAAATACGTGACGAGAAAACACGATCCGCGCGTACGTTCTTCTGTCTTCTCCTCTTTATTTCTCCTCCTCTCGTTTCTCTCTCTCTCTCTCTCGCTCGCTCGCTCAGTTTTCTTAAATATCGCGTCGCTACGACGCGCTCGTGTGTATGAGCGAGCAAACAATTCGATCGATGAGTGGCTACGTAATTCGATATAGTTCAAGGACTCTGGTGCAACGATGCGCCCTTGGGTGTTCGTTAAACCGCTGATCGATGGAAGGCGTAAAGATTCGTTGTTAGCTGTAACAATGTTGCGACGCGGAGTATCCTCGATGAAACGGTGTATCGGCTCCGGGAATACTCGCTCTTGCGAGCGACTTGATAAGGATAGGATATCGAGATTAGCCGAGAGGCTGATATCGAACACCGACGATTTAGAGATGATAACGAGTGGAGGTGGATGATAGGTAGATCTGTTTTACAGATTGTGAAACAGTCTGTCAAAGAAAGATGTAACAGAATCTAAAGTAGTCCGATGTACAAAGTACATTCTACTCGTAAGCAAACTCGCGATTGTTTGAAAGCTAGCGAAAAGGGAGAATAGATCTCGTTGTCAGGCAGAAAGCCCTAGGAAACAAATCTTGAAACTCGAATAGAAAAGGGAAGGGAATAAATTTTTACGCTTACTTGGACAAAGTCTCTCCTTACTTATCGTTGAGATACGATCTTTCAAAGCTGCGCGATGAAATTGCGAGGGAAACGTCGAGCACTCGGGTGTAATTACGAAAAGAAGGATACAGAGGAAACGTCTAGTCTCAGCAAAATCGATATTTTTCGTTGGAAACTCGTCTCTTGTTTTTTCTCTCCCTCTCTCTCTCTCTCTCTCTTTTTTTTAAACACGTTCTCATGGGCGATTGGCTTGGAGTGGTAAGCCATACCAACGCATTTCAATTAACCCGATACCACGGGTTCGTCCGTCGCGTTTTGCAACGTGTACGCTGACCCGTCATTGTGAAATATGCGTCCCATATGGGACGTTCGCCGGCTACAGGGTTTTAAAAACATCCCAGAAATGGAAATGAAGATATATCGAAGCGACGCGCGATGCCGCTGGCAGAGCCGTTGTTTACGAGTCAACTTTATCGCGAAAATGTCTGCCACCGTGTTCCTACCCGTTGGCCAATCCTCTTCGCTCTTATTTCTCACTTCTTCGGTTCGAACTTTCCTCCCTCTGCGATTTTCTACTTTCTTACGATCTCCGTCGTCAAAATCGTCAATTCGGACAATTTCGAAATCGTTCGAAAATAGCACTCGAACGATTTCGTTCGTTTTGGATATTGAGCATATATTAAATTACGTATCGTGTTTTCGTTAAACTATCAAACTTCGCAGCGCGAATTTCTCGAAACAAAGTTTACCCCGTAACGCGAAGCAAGAACGAGCTCGATAAACACGTGGAAAGAATATATTCGGTGTTCAACGAAAGTTCCTGACTCGAGCGACTCTTACACTAGGTGTAAAGAAAGAAAGAATCGGCTAGATCGCTAGACGAAGATCTTATGTTTGTAGGAGAACCGGTCTGACAATCGAGCCATTCAATCGACAGGCTCTTTCTTTTCTGGATGCTGCTATTCCGGCCACAAAAGACATCGAAATTCGATCAACGTTTCAGCGCCGCGTCCAAAGTATCAACGAAGCTCTCTAAAGGAGATAACCAAGCACACGTATCGAGAAACGATGATCCTGGTGGTCCTCTAATCGAGAGTAATTACCACTTTCAGCGATCCATCCGACGTAGCGATACCACTCAATACCCATGACATTCCACACTCACAGCAAAAAAAAAAAAAAGTAATAATAATAATTCACGAAACGAAACGAAAAAAAAAGAAAAAAAAATACCAAAAAAAAAAAAAAAGTATACCATACATACATACGTATTTAGATACCGTAATGAGAATGACAAAAATAACAATATTTAACGATCAGTGAACAAAAAAAAAAAAAAAGCCATAGTCATCCCATCGTGTAACTTGTCCGCGGCCGGAAACGGCCGACTCAGTCTGACTAACCTTCGATTTCAGGTCCTCCTGTCGAGGTGGGCGTCACCATGTACGTCTTGAGTATCAGCTCGCTATCCGAAGTGAAAATGGTACTATACCTCTAGGTCTTACTCAGTCATTAACGCTGACAATCGATTACTAATCATTTCGATCGTTCGGTTAAAACATCCCCCACCCCATTTTGCCCGAGCAACCACTTCTCTTTTTTAGTGCCCGTGTATTTGAAACAACGATTGCCGCCAATCGTTCTAGCCACGATCTTTCATGTACATATACCGACACACCATGCACAGACACAGAGAGACGACAAAACGAACGAATCCAGTCCCACGTACACGAGTACACGAGTACACGCCACGCACACGACAAAAGGAATTGCTCTCTCCGAGGCGCAACACGAAACAACGAACATTACGAATGCACACTCGCAGACACACTCACACCGGACGCATGCACGCGCACAGATGGAATGCACAGACTCGTCTTTCGCGATATAACGATTCGAACCCCGCGCTGATATCTTTCTTTCGCGCGTACGGAGAGGAAGAAAGCTGCAGCTAACTTTCGCGATTCGAAACTCGTCGGAAGCGAATATCGCGAGAATCGCCCTTTCGAAGTTTCGAAGTACAATTTTCCGGATTGGTTCTCGCCGGATTGGGGATCGCCGTGTCGCGCAATAACGTCGCCGCCGTGATCGATCGAGGGCCCGAGTCGCCGAGCGCGGAAGATAATCGATTAATTGCAGTTCGACCGCAGGAAATTCGTAGGTTTAATCTGGTTCTATCGCGGAGGGAAAAGGAGGAGAACTCGGAGTCCCCCGAGTCTCGGATAGGACGAACCGTTCGTCGCCAATTCGTTCGCTCAACCGCTCTCTCTCTCTCTCTCTCGCTCGCTCGCTCGCTCGATCTCCCGTCGTACGTGTCGGGGGCCGATTGGCGCTTCTCGTCGATGAAATTAGTTCGGTTGCCGTGCACAGAACCGCATCGCCTCGAGCTGTGTGCTCCTTTGATCTGCTCTTCGTTTCGCGAGAACGCCTGGAACCGCTGCGACAATCGTGTAACGCGATTACGATCAGACTTCCGCTTGACTCGATGTCCAATTCCTCGACACGCCGCGTCGAAGCGCCAATCGACGCGACGCTACGACGGTTCGCGAAATTTTCGTCAGAAATTTTCTTTCTTTTGTTTCCTTCTTTGTTTTTTCTTTGCTTTTTCTCTTTTCTTTCTCTTTTTGGCCATCGATTTTGGCCTCGTTCGCACGACATAGGAGAAGATAAGGAGTTTAAATTATTATTTCGTTTCACTTCTTTTTTGCCGAAACGAGTATTTCTGCTTCGAAATAGAATCTTTTGTTTCATATATATTTTTTTTTCTTTTTTTATTGGGTTCATCCAGTAAAAACCGTCGGATAGTAGTTAAACCAGTCGTTTATTGCTTTTTTAGCGGTTATTTGCTCTTGAAAGTTTTCCTTTTTTTTTGTTTTATTTGATTCTATTTTATCGAAAAACCAAAATACAGGCGGTGTAGCTGTGTTTCCCTCGGTTTGTAAACAGTCGGACATCACTCCCATTCGTTCGTTTCCAGTTGCAGTGCCGGAATGAACAAAATACGACACAAATTTAACCAACTTTCCATATTTAAACAACGCAGTAGTCAACGTATACTCTAACAAACTCTACGTTTAGCGCAAACAAACATATCCCAGTGAGAATAGCGTACGCGATAAGCGCGCGATTAAGTAGTACAAGCAAACGATTCGAGCGACAGCCATGGCTCACCATCGCAACTTCGTCACGTACGAAACGAAACTGATTCTCTTTTTCTTTTGTAATCAAAAGGTACTACTAAGCTTTCGATACTGTGCATCAGTAAGTCAATCTAGTTACCATAGTAGCGATTCGTGTCAATGTTAGAGTAATTGTGCGCGTGCATGTAGAACACAGCGACACAAGAAGAACACGAGATATAACACACCCGTAGTGGCGAGTTGCCACGAATAGAAACACGAAACAAGAAAACGACACCGTACCAAAAATGGACAAAGTACTATTTCGCGTGTGTGAAACAATGAAAGTGCTCGCAACCGCCAAGTAGGCTACACTCAGAAAAAAAAAAAAGAAAAGAAAGGATCGAATTCTATAATCGTAGATAGAGAACGGCTCGTGATAGTGGTCTGGGCCCGTGAATCGTAGTCCGGTTGAATGGTTTGTATCTGTATTACACGCATAGTTTCTAGAAGGCACAGAACGTTCTATCTTGTATTTTTCTTTTCTTTTTTCTTTTTTTTTTTTTTTCTTTTGTTTTTCACTCTTCCTTCTCGTCGAATATCTCTGATGACCAATTTGTTTCTCAGTTACTATATACTGTTCTTTGCATACGTATTTTATACATACACACACATATTCTGAACGGCCTGAATATCGTTCTGATCTTACGTTTTTTTTCCGAGTGTAGACCAGTTTGTTACTCACTATGTCTCCTGCTTGTTACTTTTTTTAGCCTTTAAGCTGTTTGAAGCGTGGTCTGCTCTTGTAACGAAGCGACAAAAAAAAAAACGAACGAACGAACGAACACTTTTGTTTCCTCTCTAAGTAGAAGAATAGTATCTTGTTCAATTTTGGATATATATATTATATATAAATATATATATTACATACGCACGAACCATTTCCCGTTTAGACCATTTTTTAGACGCTAGCTGCTATGCCGCGGTTGCTAAGATGGGCTGCCCGCCTGCCATCACTTACAATTATTGTTATTCTATATTTTATTCCGCCCGATTTGAACCCCTGTTGCCCCATTCTGCCCCCGCCGCCGCCGCCGCCCCCCTTCTCGAAACCCTCGCCCATCACCACCGTTCACCGTCACACTTTCTACCTTCACCCCGCCCCCTCACCCCCTTGTGTCTGACACCGCACGTATCACACGTTCGTTCTCAAACACGAAAGACCCCGACTTTTTTTCCACGATTCTTGAAACGACGTCCACAAACGTCCGTCCGATAGCTGACTAAAATCACGAATAAAAAGAAACAAAAAACCGAGTAAAATCGAACGAAACAAAAGACAAAGGAAAAAAAACAAAAAAAGAAAGAGATGTGAAATTACGACGTAAATTGTCTCTTTAATCGCACACACAAATTCTTCGTCCGGAATCGACGATCGCAGTGACAATGACAGCGAGCGTTCACCGAGTATCATCCGTTTCTTAGCTCGAAAGAGAGAGCGAACACGGTTGAATAACACGGTTGAATAACCAGCGTTGAAAGTCTGGGACGAAAAAAGAATCGACGTATCGCTCGGGGGGGCGGGCTGGGGGGAGGGAGGGGGATAGACAGATAAAGGACGGGATTAAAGCGAAGGAGGCAAAGAAAGAACAAAGAGGAAAAAAAAAAAAAGACAGCAACGGGAGATAAAGACGGTATACCGAATGCTTCCGAGATACGCGAAGCAGAAGCGATGTAGCTTGGTGCGACGTAATTAGAATGATTCGGTTAACAACGCCGCAAAACAAGAAACGGAAAATGTATATAAAGGGAAAGAGTAACGAGAACGAAGAAAAAAAAAAGGAAAAAGAAAAAGGAAAGAAAGGAAACGTAACAAAAGAACGTGAAAGGAAGTGAAACAAAAGACGAGATAGTCGAGTAAGGTAAAGTCACCTTGCTCACCACGTGACTGTGATGGGTGTGTGTGTGTATATATATATATATATATAATAAACATTATATGTGTGTGTGTATATATATATATATATATGTACATATAATAACAAGTCAAGTGTGAGTAATTCTTCTAGCTTGGAAAGCAACGTGGCCGACGAGTGCTGTTGATTTGGTTCCGTGCAGGGTGCGAGCTCTCTTCGACTTGTACGCTTGCATTTTACCCCTGATTCGCGCCGATAACTATCCCGAAGCAACACATTTATCTCGGTATCGCTGCGAACGATATCGAGCTATTCGATGTTCTAACGTTCCAGGTGGAATTTCAATTTTTTCGTACGTAATCGGTGAATCGTTCTATTCGCTTCTTTCACCGTTGCAAAATGAACGGATGCTTTGCCATGACATTGCGATGCCGTGAATCAGAGGTAACACGCGAATTTTAACCGTTGTAACTACGTACAGTGTGTACCTGTCACACGTACGGTAACTTAGAAACTAGCGGATAATCAGAGCGACCAAGGCCGGATGGTTTTGTTGATTGCAGGTCCACCAGTGGAGGTCGGCGTCACCATGTATGTCCTCAGCATCAGCTCCGTGTCCGAAGTGTTGATGGTACAGTTTGAATTCTCAAACTCTCATACAGAACTCACATCGACAGCCGTTTCGTTCATTTCTTTCCGAAACTCTTCCTCTTCTTCGTTCGTGCGTGTACCGACGCGTGTATAAACCCCACAACCCCACCCCCCAACCACCCCTCTTTTTCTTTCACACTGTTCACCGCAAAACTCGGTACTGTTCTCACCGCGAGAGACCGTTCGCGGCGCCGAACGCGATCGCCGCGCGCACGATCCGATCGATCGATCGGTTCGTTCCTCCTGGGACGACGAAAGAGCAACCAGGATCGATCGATCGTGTCAAGCCCGCGCCCGGTACCAGACACATCATCCGAACGAATCAGCTTTTCGAGCGCGCCGTTCATCCAACTATGCCGCTTGTTTCCGATTGTTTGTTTCGCGATTATCCGATCTACGTGTGTGCGTGCGTGTGTACAAACGTTTTCGCCCAAATATTCATACGGCCGCGTTCCATACGTGAAACTTAACGAAAGAACAATACGGAACGACGCGAGACGGATTAATAAATATTCGTCCGTGAATATTCATCGTTCGTTGGCATTGTTCGAATCCGGCCGCGAAATGTGTAAGTGTGTTCACCGGCGGTTTCTTTCTTTTCTTTTCTTTTCTTTTCTTTTCTTTTCTTTTTGTTTTTTTTTGTTTTTTGTTTCGGAACCGATGTCGCGTTCGTCGAACGAGATCGGTACGTATACACGTACGTACGTACATACGTGTCCCTCCGTGTACAAAGAAGCGTAAATGGGAGTATTTCGTACACGCGTGGAAATCTCGGGGAAATGTCTCTCACGACGGGTGACTGGGAAAACGTGCACCAAGAGGCACATAGGCATCGCGGTTCGCGATATTTATGTTGGCAGCAAGGGGCATATTGGCACGTACACGTACACGTTTGCATACAGATATATGCATATACCACTCACACACACACACACGAAACAGAAACACACGTGGAGAAAAAGAACGACACGTACATACATATATAAAAACATACACTCACACACACCCTACACGGATGGCCTACTAACCTACGTTTTTATAGCTCGTCACAGCTGTTTGGTTGGCTGAACTGTTACAAGGGAACCTTGCTACGTTCCACAGTCTTCGCAAGATATATTCTTGTCTACTTCGTTTATGGTTTATGGTTGACTCGTTTAATTCGATTTGCGATGTTCTTGTTGCATGGCCCTACCCGCAGTGCTCGAATCGGCGACGAAAACTCGATCAGCGACGAAAAACTATCCGCGAACAAAGGGGAATGTATACGCGCAGCGTTCCCGGACAGGGGAAAAAAAAAAGAAAAGCCAAAAAAAAAAATATGTTCCGACCGTAGAGACACGCCAATCCGCTCTGACGATTTTTACGGTTCTCTCGCGCAATATCGTTTTCTGCCGATTCGTTTTATCGCGTAGAAAAGGATTTACGAATCGGAGAGAGGGTGAAAGCAAACGATAAACTCCGGGTTATCGATCCGAGATGGGGAAAAAAAAACGATAAACACTCGCGACGTTATCCAAATTTTCGTAAATTTTCTCCCCTATGGGAAGAGTTCTAATCGAGAGTTCAAGACTCACGACTCTGCTCCGAGCGAGAAGAGAAAAGCTCGAGAGCGGAGGAATCGCGACTCGAGTACTGCTGGCCGCACATACGTTGGGGCACGCATATATACGCGTAGAACGTACACGTATTTTTGCAATCTCTAGATGTATACGTATATAAGCGTGTATACAGCGTTACGTATGGTATATATATCTATATATATATATATATATATTTTCTTTCTCAATATTTAAGATACGTATATAGCGTAATCATATGACGTATTGTGTATTGCGTATACTCCTGTAGTATTCAAAGGTATCTGTTCCGGTCTGCAATCAGTTTCAAACTGGCACGAAACTGGATCTCGATCATTGTCCGCCACGACTTCACGCTCAGTTTTTGGTTTCGGCCCTTTTTAACTCGACTCGAACGAAAGTTCCAATTTTTGACAGATTGCGTTTCTCGTCAGTTCGGCTAAATCGTGACACGAAAGAAGTGACAAAAAACGCTGAACCAAGAGCAACGAATGAAAGTTGCGGACAAGTTGCGATCACGATCGAAATTCAGAGTGCGAGTTTGGAGCTGAATGTGCGAGACTGGACCCCAGGTGTTGAGCCCTGTGCGGAAACCAAATCAAGTCGACACTGTCACCTGGGACGTGACTCGCGATTTTTATACCCGTTGGCGAGCCTCCATTGTACACTCCTTTTCGTCTAACCCTCTTCCTCTTGTCCGTCTTCCGTTCTCGAGCCTCCCTTCGTACCGATTCCGAGGAGCCTAGTCCATCCAGTCGGTGATCGTCCGATGGATCAGGAACTTGTCTCCTCTCTTCGGTAACTGGCAAAGTCCGAGGAACGAGCAAAGTGGCCAATTTTCCTATCAATTTGCTCCCCTTTTCAACTGGTCTCCCTTCGGAAGACGAGAGAAGAATTTTCTCAGCCCTAGTCGCGCGAACGACGCTACACGAAGGCTCCCTCCTTTTCTCGCTCCTGTTACTCTCGCAGATTCTGGACACTGCGTTTATCAGAGACGGACGTCTCGGGTACGACGGCGAAAATGTGCAAAGAGGAGCGGAAAAAAAAAACAGTGGCAAAAGAGAGAGTCCGTGAAACCATGTCTCCAACGAGAAAGATCTCACGTCCCTGAATCCCAGCTTCCTTCTGGCCAGCCGACGAACGCATAGAGTATCGAAAAAGAAAGGAATACGTACATAGCTTGTGCGACGTTGCGACTACAAATCCATATTATACGAAATATCACGTGTCTATGGATATCTACGCATAAATATATATACATATATATATTTCATATATATACATATATATATATATTTATACTACATTGTGGATATCATACGACACCTATATTGAGCTGTATCATTGTCAGTGTGTGCAGTACGCTTCTGGTCGCTATGAATCACTATGACGCCGTACACGTTCTAATTATTAATATCTAAATGTGCGTGTGTATGTGTGCGTGCGGTTGCGCGATGCATACACGTGCACGTGGTGATATCCACACGCAGGTACATCCGCACCAAGAATTATGTGCACGCGTACACACAGGCCGGGCCGGCCACTCGTCGAGGCGCAAAACAGCACAATGTGAATGTACACACGTTGGGCCAGCCAGCGTACCTCGTACGAGCCTCTCTTGCCTTCCGTCATTGCCATTCGTCGTACACACACGCAGCTGGTTGCGTTTTTCCTTCGTTCGTTTCTCTTCTTCTTGCTTTCCTTCGTTTTTTTCTTTCTTCTCGTTTTTCTCGTTTTTCTCTTTTTTTTTTCTCGTTTGGTTTTCAATTCGCTTGCGAGCTTCTGCTTTTGAAATTGCTTCTCTCGTATATGTATATACATATATATATATATATGTGTACATGTAACAGCTTCGTTACCCGTGTGTTACACAGCCGCTCTAGTAGCCTCGTACTTCTCGTTTCCTGTCTTTCTTCTCTATCTCGATGTTTCGTAGGCAAAACGCTTGCCTGAGCTACTGCCGCCTGCCCGCGAACTCTCTTCTCTTGCCAAGGAAAGGTTGCAAAGTGTCCTTAGATACATACACTCGACGAAGCGCGGCCGAGCGTTTTCGTTTGCATCGTTACGACGCCATTCGGGAAACGCGACTAAAGGTCCCGGATTAAACGCGACTAAATCCCGAGAGAAGCCGAGAGCGGAAAAATTGTTTCTTCCAGAGACGCATACGCTCGTGTGGTCGACGTAGGGTCGACGAGATCTAGTATCGAAGGATACGCGAGGCATTTGCCCCGCGCAACGAGATAAGAGGAGATTTCAAAGAGGAGATCTCAAAGTCATCGCAAAATCAATGTGTAACGAGCGTCAAAATACGTAATACGACAAATTAGACGTCCAGTGCGCATCACGGCACGACTGCACTGCGCCTGGAGAAACGCCAAACGAAGCAAAGCTCGGCTGCCATGACAACTTCCGCCCGAAGTGACATCAACACCACGTTACAACGGAGTTACTTTCGAGCCCACTTTAATTAAAGTTGCATTCACGGATTCGCGTTCGCATCAGAAACTACTTATGGCCACTAGACAGTCTCCAATTAATATAACAACGAGCAACTTTGCTCGCGCTACGCTCCGTCGCGAAAGACGCGGCAGTGCCATTTGAAACTGGATGGCTCGTTGAAAAGTAGACGATGGCTGATATCGAAATGCAGCGCGCGTTGTTGCGAGCGAGCACCACTTCAAGGGTACGCTCACCAGGGCACGCGGGAATAAAACCTCAAGTACCAGTTGCAAAAAGTTATCTGCACGTTAAACATTGAAAACACGCGTTGGATCATCTTCGGTAAGATGATCTAACAACGGATACTCTTGACACGAACTTTAAGCTTTAGGTCACTCGCGGAAGGTACGATTTATATTTAAACGTCCTGCGAGTTTACGGTAACTACTTTTCCTACTGAAAAACACGGCTCTCGTATCAACAAACGAAGTCGTTCTACTAATACCGAATGAAACAGCACAGCGAGAAACAGGCTATTGTTTATGTATTTCATTTTTATTATTTTCGTCTTGCAACAGCACCCTTGAAGCGGTATCCAAGCATCGCAATAGCATAAATCCGTACATTTATCCGGCATAAAACTTTCCGCGCTTGAAAACGTCACAAAAATATCGCGGCAACGTATACAACGTCGATGACGGCGGTAAGCGTCGCCTCGGGTTGAAATCTTTCCAGCATAGCTGGAGTGAGTGTCAGCCGTTATTGGAGCTGTAAAATGTCCAAGTTCGTTTCTAAAGTTTCCTGAATTTCTCTCTCTCTCTCTCTCTCTCTCTCTATCCTCCCTTTCAACAAAATTTCACACCTATAACAATTGCGAGAATTTCAGTTCGTACGTTTGTAATAGTCGTAAAAATCCTCGATAAAGTGTGGACGAGATAAAGTATGACGAAAAAAAAAAAAAGAAAAAAAGAAAAAAAAAGAGGGAGAATTCGTGTACAACGCGAATCTACAAATTTATGGCGACTATTGTTATTTATCGGTCGCACGATCCCACGATTTATTTCCATCCCTCTTCCTTTGTCACTGAACTCTCGGTTTGATCCTAAATCAAAACTTTTCCAGGCAATCTCTTCGCGCACGCATAAAAATCATTTTCACGGCGTCCTCGCCAACGATCCGAGTGCAAAGAGCACAAGCGCTATAGAAAGGTGTTTACGTACGTTTACGCGTAATGACGAGAAGCATCGGACAAACTGGACTATGTAATCAGAGCACCGTCTGTGTTCATGCACCGTGCGATTATCATCTTACGGACGCAAAGTGTACGACGCAAAAGAGCACGTGAAAGACGTTTTAGATGTCACGGCTCAATTCTTGTATGGCATTTTTCGGTACGACGCTTCGACGACCGACACGATTCGGCAAAGCAAAATTTTTCACAGACGAAAGAGCATCGACACACAGTATATGGTCCAGAAGTTGACCACTTTGACTTTGTTGACGAGTCCATTACGAGTGTGAGTCCAATTGATCTCGAGAGAGAGAGATCGATATATCGTATTTGAAAGATGAATCTGTATAGTGTATCTATATTGGACCGGTCACGAGCGTTGTGAAACGAAACGACCGAAAATAAAAAAGTAATCGATCTCACGCTAAAGTTCCAACAACTTTCAGATCCTGCTGCATACCGTGTTGCTACTGTTCTCGAGTTCGAAGTTCGATTAGACATAAGTATTTATAATTAGACTTAAGATTCTCTGTTCGCAGTACAGACTAGGCAGTGCATGTCGCTTCGATATAGCGTCTTGTAGCATGCTTGCACGTATTAGTGGTGTTGCTCAAGTAATGATAGTCTATATGTGGAATACATATAATCACCATATACACGGTCCATGCACCTTACCGCTTTCGCGTGTACACAGGAATTACCCTCGCGTCGCGGAACTCCCCTACTGAGATCGACCACGTCGACAGAGATCCGACGCGAGCGAACGGTGTACCCGAGCGATACACACCTCCAACCTGTGTATAATTTCCAGTTCTATCGTCGAATTATCTTATCGTCGAAACTTGGAAATAATAATAAATGGTCCGAATTTCAGGAACGGCGTGCAGCGCGTAACCAGCAATTCGCTCGCAGCTTGCTGGTCTCTTTCGAATTAATCGGACTCGTCTGCTATTTAACTCGATTTTCAATCGAATATGAAAAATATATTCGACGCGTCTCGACAACAGTTTCGGAACGATCGATCTTTCGAGAACTTTGCCAATCTGTGGAAAATTCTGGATACAACGGGAAGGTTTTTAATTCTTCGAACGAGATGCAAATGTATGGTGATTTATAGCACGATCGATGTACGCGATGTTACTCGTCTTTGATAAGCGAACTTTTAATAGAGCGTCTTCGTTAACCAGCGAAACTTTAATCGTGTTTAAATGTGTTCCCTCGTAATCACGTTTCCGCTAATAATAGATTAATCGAGAAACTTTTCGATCTCGAATAATAAATCCAGCCATCGGAATCGGCTGTACGTTCGTTCGGTCACTTAAACTTTCTTCTTAGAAACGAGCTGCTCGCCTCGCGAGTGGAAATTTACGACGAACAACATGCTACAACGTTTCGTTTTTTTTTTTTTTTTTTCTTTTGCTCGACGAATCAAACTTTAAACCAAGATCCTTGAGATTTAAAATTTTGACCAATTTTAATTTAAAACAAGCATCCTTTCAGAACGCGCAATTCCTCTTCGCGAGAATTTATTTCCAGCCCGCGTCGAATCGCGGTGTTTTCACTCGGCGAGCAATCCGAGTTAAAACGACGGTACTTTTAAATATTAAATACATTCACTCGCCGATACTCGCTTCACATAAAATCGTGCCCATTCAATCGCGCCGCGATTTCTCGGTCATGCGTGAAATTTTTGATTGAGCGTTCCACGATCTTCCGTTCACTTGGACCCGAGCAACCAACCCGTGAAATCATTTGTTACGAGCGAAAATTCGTACAAATGCAGCGCCGACTGTGCGAATGCCGAAAGTACGAATACCGGGGGGCTGTGAATAAACAGAAAAAAAAATAATTTTCGACTTCGACTCGGGGACGTGAGACCTCGAACGTGTTTTCACGAAACAATGTTTCCGCGAGTAAAAGTAGGAAGAAGAAAGACTGACGTGATGCCACGATTTGTCGAAAAACGAAACATCGAAGGAGAACCTCGACGAGGTTACGCGAGTGTTCAAGTGGCCGATTTAGCGCGTTACGATAACCACGGCACGTGATGCCGGTGCGGAGAAGTCGAGCTACCTGTCGACGTCCACGATCTCAGTTCTGTGTTTCCCCTCCCCCCTTAATCGATCGCTCGATTAATTACCTGTCTTAAACGATCGCGTCTCGCTTCACGTTTTCTTTTCGTTTTCCCCCGTCGTGTTACGTCTCGCTTGCGTCTCCCCCCGAACCAACCTCCCCGTTTCAGCCCCGCGTCTATCTCGCGTACAACCGTTCTTTCTCTTTTTTCTCTTTTTTTTCTTTCCGTGTTTCTCTTTCTCGCGACGTCTCCTCTCGGAAAGACGCTGAACCTTCCTCGAACTACCCGCCACGAACTACCCGCCTCGCAAACAAACAGAGAAAATACGATACACGCGAGGAGAACGAGCAACAGCGTGAAAGAACAGCCGCATTTTCCGTCGAGTTTCTCCTTTTTTTTTCCCCCCGTGGATATTCGCCTTTCAATGGCAATACAGAGCACAATTCTCGTTATCGCAAACACGCTTGTGCCACGAATCGTGCAACGTATCGAGCAAATCAGACTATTTAATCGATGCAGATCTATTTATTCGCGTTAAAGGGGAAACGGGAGACGCGTCGGATGGGAGGCTGCGCGTTATCCAGCCGCGATATCGGCTCGCATTCGCTCTCTTCCTCGCGTTGTTTTTAACGAAGGCATTGTCGCGTGATGCCGTTAGCCTACAGTCTGCACGAAAAACGCGTGTCGGCGGTCGAAATTCGACCATTCGAGAGATTTTACTTTAAGCTTCGCGTTCTTCCACGCTCGCCCTCGCCGCGTCGTATCGTACCAATCATTGTTTGCCACTCTAATGAATTACGGCGTGTGTGTGTGTGTCTCGTGCCAGGACTTCACGCTGGATTTTTACTTCCGGCAATTCTGGACGGATCCGCGGCTCGCGTTCAAGAAACGGACGGGCGTCGAGACGCTGAGCGTTGGCTCGGAGTTCATCAAGAACATCTGGGTGCCCGATACGTTCTTCGTCAACGAGAAGCAGTCGTACTTTCACATCGCTACCACCAGCAACGAGTTCATTCGTATTCATCACTCGGGAAGCATCACACGTAGTATACGGTGAGTGTCAACCATTCGTTTCGTACTAAGTATAGCAATCAGCGAGACGAACCAAATTTAACACACACGTTTGACGACTCGCTTGATAACGACAAATTGACGACTTTCGCATTCAATCGCGAAAGTGGTCGATTAATTATTTGTCGTCGCGTGTTTGGAATAATGTAATGTATTTTTATTATCAAGTGATCGATCAAATAGTCGTTCTTTCGCTAAAGAACTAAAAGATAAAAGCCTTTGGGATCAGATCTGTTGAGACAGATATACAGACGACGTTTCAACGCCAACGAAAATCTTTGGAAAGTACCCTCGACCTAGGACCAATTTCTGCGAACACGAGACGCAGCAGTAATTCTCGTAGCAACGACGTCGACAAAAGTCGAAAAGGCGAATCTCCTCCCCAAACGAAGGAGAGACTTTCCAAGTAATGGAATATATTTTCTGGCGCGAGGAGGAGCGCGCGATAAAACTGCCACGTTCAGATGCGATTTTAACCCCGTTTCAATACTCCTTACCCCGACCAACCACCGTCTAAACATTCGAGGAAGCAATTGTACCAACGGCGACAAATTTTCCATCCTCCTTCTTTCGTCGACACCAGCTCGTATCCATCCCCCTCTAAGCCAACGTCGAGTGTTCCGGTATTAACGTTGCTGCTCAAATTCAAACGATCCATGCATACCTAACTTTCCCTTACGCGCGCACCCTTTCGTTGCTTCGTGTCACATTGCCTTCCGAATCTAGAAAGCGGAGGCCCCGTCTCGACGTGTCGACACTTGGACACGTAAATCTTTGATCTTTTTTCGGGAATTTTTATAACGACAACTCGTCGCTTGAAATTGGTTCTTGCGGAAATTTATCGTAGCATTTATCGACGACACGTGGATTTTTTTCGATCTTTTTGGATTTTTGAAGTTTAGAGAGAAACGTCCATCTCGTCGTTCTCGTTTGCCGCGTTTCACAGATCGAGAGTAATTTTTTTTGCGTTTGTTACAGTTTAACGATCACGGCATCGTGTCCAATGAATCTGCAATATTTCCCAATGGATCGACAGCTCTGCCATATCGAGATCGAGAGCTGTAAGTACGCACGTGCGCGTGTACAAATGCATATATTTATATACAATGCCGAAGCGGAGTGACGATATATTTGAGAAAAGTTCGACACCCTCGCCTCCGTCCACTGTCACACACACACACACACACACACACACACACACACACACACACACACACAGACACGCTACATACGTTACATGGAAACATACGATTCGAATTAATCATCGGAGCATCAACAGTGTCGATCTTGCGAACGGCAATCGACGTTAGCCGTAGTATCAAAATCGAATCGTTCCAAATGCGACTTTGCTCGCCCAGTTTCCGATTCGTCGGCGAAGGATAAAAACCATTTCATCGCGATAAATGCGAAGGGAAAAACCGTTTCGAATTGGGTCAAGTGTCGATTGCCGTTGATTAAATGCAACTCAACTGTACATCGCTTTCAACCCCTTTTTCAGATAAGCTCAGAAAGACGCTTCTGTCTGTGTACATTTGCGTCAAACGTGACAGGGTAAAAAGAACAAATTACGAAAAAAACAAAACCAAAAAAAAACCAAAAAAAAAGAGAAAGAAACCTAAGAAAACCTCGTATGTTCTTCTTTTACACGCTCATACGAAATATCGTTACCCGACACCTTACAGCCCACCCCCTTTAACGCGACCAACCCGTTCTCTCTCTCTCTCTCTCTTTCTCTCTCTCTCTTTCTCTCTCTCCTTTCCGAAACTTTCCCCGAGATCCACGAATCCATAATCTTCCCCTTTTCCCTTTCTTCTCCTTCCTCCCTCTCTCTCTCTCTCTTTCTCTCTCTAGCTATCTATCTATCTGTCTGTCTGTCTGTCCATCACTCGCCACTTAACACGCTCACTAACACACGAATCAGTCACACGATCCGCGACATCGTCGTGGATCACTTTCATTCACTCCGTCCACTCACTCACTCGCTCACTCACCCGCTCTCTCGCTCACTCTTATTGGGTTTTCTATACCGTTCACGATGACTGTTACCAACTACGTGACATCGTGAACTTGCCGAGCCGGGCGCGTGCCCTTTCGTCGGGGAAAAAAACTCCAAATCGAAGATTTGCGTCGGGGAAACGAACGAGAAATAAAGAAAATCTCGCGAGAAGCGTTCCAACCATTCGACTTACTTAAACGCGAGGTAAGAACGTGATTAATTCCCTCTGGAGGGAGGAATCGTGATTCTGAAGGAACAGTTCGGCGAGGTTCGGCCGAATTTCGATCGTTTCGAGTCGGATCACGCGTGCGGCTCGGCAACGAGGCACAGTGTGCGAACAACAACAAGAGCACCTTGACGAGAAGCGTGTCCGCAATAGCCGAGACGGGACGTCTCGATCGGGACGCTCGCTGTGCATACGCAATGAACCCTGATTTGACGTTGACTTCCGCACGAAAACGAGTCGACGACACACACGGCTCGAATTAAACGTGCCGCTGCGTTTAGGCTGCTAATAGTGTTGCGAGAACGCATAGAGAACACGAGAAAGGTCTCGGCGAAGCGAGAGGCTAAAGCTAACGCCCCTGGGTAACGCACCAGTGTACGGTGGCACGTACGGGAGAGAGCTAACCAACCACCTTTCTGGCGTGGGTGTAGATGTTGCGGCTATGGATCCCTCTGTGCGTGTATGTGTAAGAGCGCGAATGGCCTACGTGTGCGTGTGTGTGCGTGTACTGTCACACGAGCTCGCGCCGATTATCATTGCTGCAAATTGCACGCGATTATTGGGTGTGCGGGAACCGAAAGAGGATGCCCGGATGCTCACCCTCTCTCTCTTTCTCTCTTTCTCTCTCCGTCTCTTTGATTCGATCGACAAAAATTTCCTTCATTCAGCGTGGAAGAAACCCATCGAATGAACGAATTCTTCTCGATCGTTTCGATCGAAGCATCGTGTGCGTCGTCGTGTCGAGCTTGAGAGAGGGACGAACCGTCCTCTCGTTGGAAGACGTCCGTCCATCGCGAACAGGTTGTCGATTCGTTAACGATAAATCGGGCCAGCAGCTCCGATCGTTCAGCATCCATTAAATCATTGCCCCTGTATCGATAACTTCAATAATTGTACCGTGTGATCCGGGACCCAGCCAGCTATCCGCCACGATTCTCGATAACGATACAATATTATCGACGGTCGGACGCACGAATGAATGACAAAACGAACGCACCTGGTAACCGGGACCAGCTGAATATCACGACGATGTCGTTTCGCGTAACGACGTTCAGGTCGAGGACCATGTACGTGTGTGTACGTGTGTGCAACCGGATTTCGGGACGGGGAGAAACAATCGATAAAGAGAAAAAAAAAAAAAAAAAAAGAAAAAAAAGAAAAGAGTCGTGAAACGCATCCGGTGCCTTTGATTATACCAAAAGTCCAGCGGAGATTGGTAATCTATACCGGGGACAATGGAAAAAGTTTCGGCCTAACTCGTTCCGGCTAAGAGATCTATATTAAAACTCAGTCGTTTGCAGGATACGACGAAAGGCCGCCGGAAGTCGGACGCTCGAGATATCAAAGTAACTTGACCAAGTTCGTTGATTAGTTTCGCGGAGTAGAAAGCCGGATCGTGCCGTCGTCCTTAATTGCTCCAGCCTCGTCCCCGACGAAATTATTACTGTCGTTAGAAGTATTTCTGTTCCGATCTGTCGCGGCCCGTGCATCACTCCTCTCCCTCTCCCTCTCCCTCTCGCTCTCTCTCTCTATCTCTATCTCTCTCTCTCTCTCTCTCTCTCTCGCGCGCGCGCGCGCAAAATGGTAATTAACAACGATTAATATCAAGGCTGTGACGCTACTTACGTAAATGGACGAGGCATCGATCGTCGATTCCAGCCGTGCTCGAAACATTCGGCAAACATTCCGCGAGCATTCCGCTTCCTGCAAAATGATGTAAAAGCGCGCTCTTAGTGAGAAGCAATAGCGTAATGGCGGAAACGCGTGCGAACGGAACGCGAGTAGATTCGAATCTGCCTGCAAAACGACAGACGAGTAATTATAGAAAATTACTCGATGACGTTCGACGATGCTCGATTCTCTCTCTCTCTCTCTCTCTCTCTCTCTCTTTCTCTCTCTCTCTTATTTCTCCCATCGGTCGCTAATGTTCTCGCGTAATTTACCTTAATTTGTACAGCTTCATCCGCCTGACAAATTCCACCGCCACGTTTCACAATCCCGTCTAATTGAAACAACGCCGAATTTCCGATCGGAGAGCGGCCACCTTCGTTAGCGTGGAAATGAAGGATCGTTGTCAATCGCGTCGAGCAATTCGAGTTGCGCGACGAGTTCTCCCCCGTGGCTATCTTTACACGCGCCGAACGTGAAACACGAGGCAAGGAGATATTAATTAAACTTTCCTGAACGCGATTCATTAGTTATATTTGTAACTCTCGTTACCGGCCGCGATGCAACGCGTCCACCCGTTATCGTCGCGATTTATCGGGCCCCGGCGCAGGTCATCAGCGACAAGCTTGGTCAAGCCCGAAAATTCATTCGATCCGGGTGAAAGAAAAAAAAAAAAAAAAAAGGAGAAACAAGAATAACAACAATAACAACAGAACGATGCTGCGGGCCTTTGTTATCGAACCAATTTATGATGTTTTGCCTACTACGTGGCGCATTAACGTTGTTGCGCTACCACGTTTTCCAATGTAATCGCGTTTCGACGTTACACGATGCTGCTATCGTCGACGAGAGCGGACGTGCAATTTGCAGTAACTCCAAACGACAGGTAGTGAGCTCGATCACGCAGAAATACGGTCGGTCGTTAATCCACCGTTGGTAGATATCGAGCTGACCGACGTTAACGCAGCGAGAGCAGACGCATTTCGTGGTGGTTTATAGAGATTAAAACAAAAAAAAAACAAAAAAAAAAGAGAGAGAGAAAATTCAAAGAGCAAGAACAAGTAGAGTGTGAAAAAGATCAAAATGAAAAAAAAAAAAAAAAAAGTAGAAGAGATTATTCTCTCGTTGAATGACGATTCTCTCTCGAGGACAAGTACAAATTTCTGCATCTTCGATCTGCAGTCTGCGTGCGACATAACCGTACGTAAGTGTAAAACGTTATTTACGAGCATCCTCCGAAGGGTCTCCACTGTACCAGTTTAACCACCATCGTGAACTATCACGTCGGTCTTGGCAAAACTTTCGTGTAATTTCTCCGCACTCGCACGACTAGCGAATGTCTCGCTATCGCGTCGAGCTTCCGCTCGATCGGGTAACATCGCGCAGAGAACGGAGGTGATTCAGAGATCGATCGTGCGAAAGATCCATAAAACGATACGAAAAGAGATAAATAGATGAATAAATAATAGAAGGTACGATAAAATAGAAAGGGAAAGAAAAAAAAAAAAAAAGATGAAACGACGGAGAAATCGCACAAAACCTGAGAAAACCATCGAGCACACGCACGGCTGAGTTTTTTTTTCTCAGACAAAAACGTGATCAGAAACGTGAGATCTTTGTCGCATCTTTGGCTCCGACGACGAGAGATAACTTTACGAACGTGTGCTACATGAATACACTGAAAAGTCACCACTTTGCCACTGTCACAATACCACCACCACCACCACCACCACCACCACCACCACCACCACCACCACCACCACCAACCACCACCACCACTTGATCATCACTATCACAAAAACCAAGCCCCCGGCCCCCCTCTAAAAAGCCTCCGACATATAGCACTGAGCCTCGTGTCCGGGGACGTAGTAAGGGCCGACGACGGCCAGCCCCGAAGGAGGCTAAAACACAAAAAACGACGTGTCGACTACGGTGCGACCGAATTAAAACGCATTGTGCATCTAGCCCAGCGCATGTAAGAACTAAACGACTGCAGCATTTTAGCCACGACGGTGACGTGCCGTGGCCCCGTTCTCGGTATGCTCGATATATATACATATATACATATATATAAAATATATATACATATATATATATCCATTTTTTTTTTCAAACATGTATCTGGTTATGATCTATTTGACTGTCGAGAAATTCGACTTTCTCGCTCTTTTGTTTGTTTTTTTTTTTCTCTCTCTCTCTTGATATTCCAAAGAAACTGGTACCCAATTTTCCCCGGCCACTTTTGCGTATGCTAGTTAACCATACTTATAGTACCGTAGTAGTTTTGATGATGATCCGCCCTAGATGAAAGTCGGCATGCCTTTGGCACGAAAACATTTTGTTCCGCTCTCTTAATCCAGGACCGAATTTTCGACTGCGCAACTTTAGTCGGCATCGAGTTTTTGCTTCCTGTTATTTGTGTACTTGTGCGTATCCTTAACGACCCGTGGGATGCGCCGCTTTGGGTCGTCGGTAATCTACCGCGTATTTTTGCCAGAAACCCACCGATTTTCGTTGAGCTCGAGGCAAAGTATTAATTTCGATTTAAACGTGTCTTCTTTTTTCTCTCTCTCTCTCTCTCTCTCAAGATAACAAGGAAGAACTAGAAAGAACTAGAACTCAAATATCGCGACAGCAGATCCGAATCTGATTCTTTTCTAATTACACGGGACGATGTCTGAAACGCGACGACAAAGTCGTAAAACTTTGGCAAAGTTTCGCGCTAACCAAGTCTCAGGCAGAGACGCGAAATTCGATTTCGAGATCTTTCTCGCTCTGGACGATATACACGTTTCGCGATTTGAATAATTCGATCGTCGAATCGAGTCGTTCCGAGAGGAATAATCGCGCGCGGATACGAACGATCGTTAACGTTAGAAAACTGATCGAGCGAATTCGATCCGGTCTGAATGGGATCCAATAATGGCATACTTTACGAACGCGAATATTGCAAACGACCATTCCACCGGGAGTAAAAAGAAGTTAAATTCCGTGTTCAGAATTCGTGTCACTGGTAAAGCACAAAGCATGCGGCATCGGGCATGACGTACAAAATTACGTGGCACGAAGCATGCGATTGTATATGCTGATGCATGTATACATACGTGTGAGTATATTTCGTCTGCGTGTACGTGTGAACGCGTGTGTGTATATGTTTGTGTACGTGTGCGCGCGGTGGGAGCGCGCGCGCGCGCCCATCCGCCAAATCCACCCACGTATTTTCCAAATCCCGCACAAACCACCGCATGCCGAGGCACGAAACTTTGTTTTTTTTTCTTCGCTTCTCCATATCTACTTTATACACTTTCCACTTATCGTCTTATATAACCCGAACTTGGTACCACCACCACCACCACGATCCTATACTACTTTTCTTATACGGTATTTCGCCGGTCACCGCGCTGACCTCTCCCCCCCTCCTCCCTCTTCAGCACCCCTTCAGCCCCGTAATGCTTAACGTTGCCCCAATCCAGGACAATTTCTTCTTTTTTTTTTTTTTTTTTTTTTATCGAGGGGAGAAAGGGAAAAACAAGAAGTAACCTTTCGACGTGCGATCGGTTTACAGGGCGCGTACATCGGCGAACGTGGGCGAAAAAAAAATATTTCGTAAAATACAAATGGACGCGGAGCAACGACACTTTGCTTTGACGAAGGTTTAGGTTAAAATCTAAAAGAAAACGAAAAACGATTTGTGTCTTCTAAAGCGCTGCCTCGGTGTCTCGGACGCGAATACCAAGGAGAAAGTATCGAAAGGAGATCTTTTAGATTGGAGAAGCGACGAATCGCTTTGAGAAAAGAAAAGAAAAAAGCTGGAGGAGAAAAATCGATAGTTGAAAATTAGTCGAAACTCCCGCGACGATTGAATTACGCGATCTCCCGGCTGAAAGCAGCCGGCTGAACGTTAACGAGACTCGCTCGTGCATCGGGAAACATCGGAATCGGGCTGGCAATCGACACACGCCAAAGTCGCGAGCATCGTACAGATAAATCTGCCGAGCGGCAAAGCATTCGCCCCGCGCCGCGGCGGAATTACCAGGCGAGGCATTTACCAGCCTGAAAATGAGCAAACGGAAACGGGAAACGGCGATAGTATTTCCGTGTTCCAAAAACAAAAGCAGTTAATCTCGAATACTCGGTCGTGGGGATCGCTTAATCCACGTTTCGCCGATGTTCGCGCAATGTGGCCGACGCCGCGATGGAATGCCACTTTGGTGCCTGGAATGCGGTGTAACGATCGTAATCACCTAAGATTCAGTTACGGAGGAATGTTTCTCGGGCCGGTATGTGCACGCTCGAGGCCGCGCCGAGGAATTAGAGGAACATAAATAGGTGCGAATTCCGATCGATCGCAGAAAATTCGCCGTCGATCGCGAGGCAAATACGTGCGACGTTCTCGGCGCGTTGAAAGTGCGCGCTCAAGACCAGCAATCCGCTGTCTCGTCCGCGTTTTCGATGTTCATCGTTCGGTTATTATTTATCCGGATATATATATACGACTCGCGTTGGCCTCGATAGCTCGTACCGTTCCCCATGCGAACGAATTTTTTGCGAGGGAAATTATGGACGTATGGAAAGTAAATCATCCGGGATGGCATTGACGGATAAACGCGAGAATTTGCGAGAATTTGCGAGAATTTAACGACGATTAAACGACGGATGAAATTGCATCCCCCCACACACTGGAGATGGGGGGAGGGGGGGAGGACTTTTTATGCGTCCATAAAAGACGATTACAAACGCTGCACACGCGCAAACGATCCAAAGTATCGTCGCGTTTCTAATCGCGTTCGACGAATTGGCCGAACTGACTGGTCTGTCGCCAGTCACTCCGGCCGACCGATTTATACATTCAACGCCTAGAGCTCGATTACGCCAACGATTTTTTGCAGCGCAGAATACGCACCTTAAGCCGATCCATACGTAGAAAAACGTAGAGATAGAACGATACGAGAGTGACACGAGTTGTACAAAGGTGTTTCATACATGGATGATGTAAATAATAGCGATAGACACTTTCGTTGCGAAAGCGGTTTAGGGTGCTAGATACAATTTTTTGCTTCTATCTTTACGTCCTTGTCCACTCTACGACAACCCGAACCTCCAAAAACTTTCGAACAATTTCAACCCTGTTCACACCACCCTCTGTTCTGTTCCCCTGAAAAGTCCTCTTAATACCCACCACACAAAACTTGAGTGTCTAATTATTGTATGTTAGAGCGAAGATATTTGTGTTCTTGTTCTCCCGGCAGTTGGATACACAATGCGCGATATTCGGTACAAATGGAACGCCGGCCTACAGTCGGTCGGCATCTCGAACGAGGTGGAACTACCGCAGTTTCGCGTGCTCGGTCACAGGCAACGACATTCAACCATACACCTATCTACAGGTAGATATCCCCCTCTTATTAGTTCTTCCTTCTGAACTTCGTCCAAAAGGCTCGCGCAGATGATTGAAATAATTATTGACTACTTGTTGTAACATGATTGTCACACGCGTTATGTACACGCCCGTTATATACAGTACGACGATATGTGTGAAGCGTTCTGTTGTTCTTTCCTTTTCCATGATTCTTATTTTTTTTTTTTTTCTTACACGTGTGTATATATATATATATGTGTGTGTGTGTGTGTATACAATATATATATATATATATATATGTGTATATTCTGATATTTTCCTTGACTTTTTTAATTTGATTTTTAACGTACCTTTCGTTTCTTTTTTTCTTTTCTGTTTATTGACTCGCACCGATATGCACCGATCACCGTGTCCGCCTTCTACCGCGAACACAATCGATCGTTCCGATCAAGGAAGAGCTTACCCGCTAGGACGAAACCGTCCCCGGGGCTAACTCATTCGACCGATCGACCAATCAATCGACTTCATCGATCTTTAACTCCACGGAACAAAGGACGAAGACGAAAACTCTCCCAGTCATAGGAATCCATCATTCCCGATTTGATCCCTTATCTCACTGGTCAGAGGTCGACGACGTACTATTTCACTCAGGATCGGAACCGACCACGCGATATGACACAGCTATTTCGAGATTACCGTGACAATTGACATTCGAAAGGAGAAATTAGTACCGAGTCAACCTCCGACGAATCACCACAACATCAGATCAAACCGACACGGACGGGCTCTCAGAGAAATTCAGAGAAAGAAAAAAGGAATACGAAAGCTTTTGCGTGATCCTTTTTTTCTCGATCGTCCCCGACGATTGAAAAGATCACCAGACCAAAAAAAAAAAAAAAAAAAAAAAACGAAAGAAAGAAAGAAAAAAAAAGAAAACAAACAAACAGCTAATAAATAAATTCCGCTTGCACATCCTCTTGCGCTCGTGTTTGATCTTTATTGTTCCCCCTCCCCCCGTTAAACGGATTATCGTCCCCGATTGAATGGTGATTCTCTCGTGAGAAAAGCAAAGATTAAGAACGAATGACATGGGACAGATAGATAGAGGAGAGAACAGAGAATGAAAGGAAAACAGAGAAGAAAGGAACGAGTAATAACGAGACTACGAGACACGTTACTCGAACTGAAGGAGAAAAACACGTGACGAATAGAGAAAATGAAAAACAAAACAAAAAAACAAAAAAAAAAAAAATTAAACAGACACGTATGTATAATGAGAAAGAGAGGGAAATAAAGAGAGCGGATTTGTTGGGGTTTTGACGGGGGTGCGAGGTAAGTGGAGGCCCCCTCGGAGCTGAAACGCGTTTGAGGGCTTCCGCGAAGGTACGTACCAACCGCGGGGGGTCTCTCTATTTTTTCAGTCGGATACACGATGAGGGACATCCGGTACAAGTGGAACGAGGGCCCGAACAGCGTCGGTGTCAGCAACGAGGTCTCCCTGCCTCAGTTCAAGGTCCTTGGTCATCGTCAACGAGCCATGGAGATTAGTCTAACTACCGGTAACGTATGAATAGAACCCCACCCCCACCAACAATCAAAAAAATAAATAAATAAATAAATAAATAAAAAAACATTAATAACTCAACCCTCGCTTTTAACGGTATGGGTAAGGTGGAGAGACACGTTTGCGCTATCCGATGTCCGCAGCCACGACGTCGCTCGCAGCAACGTTACTCTACGTTGAGCAATCGTCGATCGATCGATCGATATCTCTCTCTTTCTCGCGATCTTCGCCCTCCATACGACCCAATACGACTTTGACGAAAAGGATCTTGAAAAGACGAATTTTCGATTCATTTCGTCGTTACTTTTCACACTTTTTCTCGTTGCGATAGATCTAATTCCTACTTTAACGATTTCAGTGAATCCTGACTTTACAATTTTCAATGGTTTCGATTATTCTAGTAATTCCTAGACGTTCGTACGAACGATGATTTGTCGAAAAGATTCCGCGTAATTGAAAAACAAAAAAAAAAAGAAAAACGTTTTTCAAGATGACGGAGAAGATGGAAAGACGTCTCAACGAGTTTCACCTTGAAACCGTGCTTTTTCATTAAAGCTCGACTTAATATCTTCCAAGTCAGAAGACACGCGCGGTGCAGTCGTCGTTCGCATCGGTACCGACGCATCACGCGAATAATCTCACCGCAAGACACCGCCGCCATCGTTACCCTCTTCCGCGCAGCGGAACGTCCCTTCTTCTTTGAAGTTCCATCTGCTCGAAGCTAACGACCAAGCTCATAACCGTGAGAGCGGAGCAGCAATCAGACCCCACCAGGCAAATCCCATTTTCCTTCCGTGAACGTCGCTGATTCTTCCCCCGCGATTCGTAATGGAGACGAATGCAAAGGAAGAAGAAGCACCGCAAACCGACTGCAAGCAGCCAGGCAACAACTCGATTTTCCATCCACGCCGATTCCTCGCGCTCCGTCTTTTCCGCCTGGCTGCCGACCCCACGTTAAAAATCTCTTTTCACGAGCGCCGCGCGATACCCTCCCGTATTATCGGGCACACGCACCAGATCCATCAACGTTACGAAAACGTTTGCCCGACGACGCAACGAAGAGAAACGACGAGATGAAGGGAGAAGGAAAGAAAAAAAAGAAAAAAGACAGACAAAGAGAGAAAGAACATTCTCCCTGGCTTTTCCTCGTAATGGATAAATATCGTAGGAAAGTTGTAGAGGGGAAAGAAGGTGAAAAGAGAAAGAGAGAGATACAGATTACCAAAAAAAAAAAAAAAGGGAAGTATGAAAGATGAAAAGGGGCCAGAGTGAAACAGAGAGAGACATGGAAACAAAAAAGAAAGTAACGACGACCAAAGGGAACAGAAAGAGACATTTCATGGCGCCTCTCCGTCCCCCTGTCTTAACTGTCGATCTTTTAATCGTAGGAAATTATTCGCGGCTGGCCTGCGAGATCCAGTTCGTACGGTCGATGGGCTACTACCTGATTCAAATCTACATTCCCTCGGGCTTGATCGTCATTATCTCGTGGGTGAGCTTTTGGCTGAACCGTAACGCGACCCCCGCTCGGGTGGCCCTCGGAGTAACCACTGTGCTCACCATGACCACCCTTATGTCGTCAACGAACGCGGCATTGCCGAAAATCTCCTACGTCAAGTCCATCGACGTTTATCTGGGAACGTGTTTCGTCATGGTGTTTGCCTCGTTGCTCGGTAAGTATCCTCTCGCGTACTTCTCCTGCACCTCGCGTGCGAATCTTCTTATATCGTTCTTGATATCACGCGATATCTTTATACCCCGCCACCGTTTCTCCGCGACGGAGGCAAATCCTCCGATTGTACGAGTTCTTTTCATTTTTACGACTGTTACGCGCGTATCCCGTTATTTTCGTTATCTGCATTGGTTCTCTTGGTGTTCGTAGAATACGCGACGGTGGGCTACATGGCAAAGAGGATTCAAATGAGAAAGAACCGATTCCAAAAGATAGCGGAGAGTATGAAGACAGCGAGGGAGAATCCAGGACCACCCGGAGTACCCGGTGATCACGGAGATCACGCGCCTAAGCAAACTGTGAGTGTAATATCGACCAATCTGTCGCGCCCCGTTCGTCTTTCGTTCCGATTAGAAAGTTTCTGTTGCCATCGGCATTCCATACGCGTTGCTACGCCTTTAGCCACGTAGATTAATCGAACAAAAGAGGGAGAGAGAGAGAGAGAGAGAAAAGAAAGCAATTTCTAGCCGCTGTAGAATAGTCGTTATCGCAAGTAGCAATCACCTTAGAGCTGGCCACGTTATTTTCGCTAGTCTAGCATTGCCATTTTTATCGCCACGTACCATTGATTATTTTTTGCTACTTTTTTTGCAAGTTCCAACGTTTTAACGTTACGCGACACGAACGTGGTTACACGACCACGGGGAACACCGCGCGTAAAGTTTGCTCACGATAGCCAAAGGTTCGATCTTCGCGAAGAAAAGAAAGAACAGAGAGGGGAAGAAATGAAATATTCTTCCTTTTTTCTTTTTCTTTTTTTTTTTTTTTTCTAGTTCGAAAACCGAGTGAGCCGCAAAAGGTCAAAAGCTAAAAGGCTCTGCGAAATGAATTCCCATTCGGTCGTGTTGCGCCGGTCAGCGACGGTGTTCGTTCGTTCGTGCCCGGACATGCAATGCACTATAAATTTCCTTTTAATCTCGGGGATTGTGAAACGAGAACGAAAAATATTAAAGGGAACGCAGGGCGGGAGAGGGGGAGGGCCGAGGGAGAGGCGAGAGACAGAAAGAAGACTGGAAAGAAGGCGGTGCCGACGGATGGATGGCACTGCGGTGCCGTCGCGCAGAACGTCGCGTCGGATAACGCGTTTTAATTAATTCTCTACTGAATTAATTACTCGTTCTTTGACGCGTCTTGCAAACCGCGACGCGCACTCGGATATAAACAACGCCTCGTGTCGCACGGCTCATTTCATCGCCCGGTATTACAGCTTCGGCAGATAAAGAGAGAGAGAGAGAGAGAAATGGCGCGCAACAAAGGGGAAAAGAGCAAAGAGCGATAATGAAAATGACACGTAGATAAAAGCGCAACGTTGCCCCGGTGTCTCTCCTCTCTGTTCTCTACTTTCAAACGTGATTAAAACGCGAACGCGAAGCTTACATTTGCGCGGGATCCGCCTCGTATACCCGTTAGAATTCAATTACATTTTGAACCACGGACGAACAAAGGAAAATAAAGAAGTCGCGTGTCATAGATCTGAAAGCAAGGTGAGTCTCTCGGAATTTGAGGCCCACAGTGGCTCGCGCAAGAATCTGAACATTGACCGTGGAAAGTTTCGCGTATTGTATAAAATAAACGAGGTTTCATTAGAGCAAGAATAAGAGCAAGACAGTCGTAATTATTATTCAAGAACCTTACTAATTTAATCACGACGGTCATTGTCTCGTTCATTGTCGCTAATGAAATCTAAAAAAAAAAACCATTTCGTACAATACACACAATCTATGAGAGTCTACGAGTGCTCGAATACTTTCGTCAGCCACTGCGGAGAAAGATGAAAAAAATGAGACAGTAGAGTACGCGTTTGTCCATCCTCGATGTCGCATGCCAATTTACCAAAGTAAGGGGTTCTCCTCGAAAAAGGACACCCCACGCCGAACTGCCGTGTCTCTTGTAAGTGGTCCCGTGTTGTCCAGGAGGTGCGGTTCAAGGTGCACGACCCAAAGGCACACAGCAAAGGCGGAACGCTCGAGAACACCATAAACGGACGAGCCGACGAGGAGGCAGCGCCGGCGCCGCAACATCTTATTCATCCTGGCAAGGATATCAGCAAGCTTTACGGTACGATCAAATGTTCTACGTTCACCCAAGCTATCGACTTATTTCGAGATTTTCCTTTTTTTAAACGGACCTCTTTCAAACATTAACGGAAGAAACAAAAGTTTGTCTAACTTGTTCCCTAGGTTACCCGTTCTCACGTCTCTTAGCTAAATTGGCAGTACAGAGAACGCTTAGAAACAAATCTGAAAAAAGTTACATAGAGAGATGTTTAATAGTTACGAATTAACTCTACTCAAGCCTTTTCCCATCCACAGTCAATGGTAAAATTATCCTCCGGCAAGAAGTAAGATACCAATGTATTAATAGAAAAGTACATTTACACCACGATTGTCAATTTCTTAAAAAATATATATATATATGTGCATATATGCTTGAATCTTCCGTCAAACGAAGCAAGATAACGCATAAATTGATTTTTCTTGCCAGGTATGACGCCATCGGATATCGATAAGTACTCCCGCATCGTGTTTCCCGTGTGCTTCGTCTGTTTCAACCTGATGTACTGGATCATTTACCTGCACATCAGCGACGTCGTGGCGGACGATCTGGTGCTTCTCGAGGAAGCGAAATAAACGAAGGGAACGGCGTGTACGATCGCGCGTGTACGACGGACGAAACGTGCGGTCAAAGACAAACGTGCGAAAGTATCGGAAACGGGGGGTGGGTCAGAGGGTGAGAGACCAGTTCGCAGAGAAGGGACTACGAAATTCATCTCGGAGAATAATTGAAACAAAAAGAAAAAAGAAAAAAAAAAGGAATATTCCGGCAGGACTGAATGTCCCAAGTGCGCGACGGACTAGGAATAACGCTGTGATTACTTCGACGCGAAGCTGTACGAGCTAAACCGACATCAGCGTACCATGGATCGACGGAGAAGAATCGCAAAAGAAGAGGAACAAAAGGAGATCGAAACGAGAACGATGCCGAGGGAACGGCCAACTCGATCGCGAGCAACGTTTCGAACGCGAAATGGAAAGTGCCCGGACAAAAGACGTCGACGAAGAGGTAACAAACAAGTCCGCGCCTCTGTGTGCTTCGTTCGAGCAGGAGATAGAGACAGTGGCTGGTCAAACACCGGCCGGAGCGGGTAAAACGCGCTGTGACTACTTCGTGGCATTCTAATCGTTGCGCGCCGATCGTATAAATCTCCCTGCGACGTGATCTTCGATTTTTTGCGCGACCCATCGCTGACTTTCGTCCCCCATGTTTGATCACGACGACAACAACAATACGGCGACCGTATATATTATATCATCCACGATACGCGAGAGATCGAAAATGGAAAATCGTACGAACCGGCTGGCAGAGAACAAAAAGCAAAAAGAAAAGAAAAACGAATGAAACGAAGAAACAGAGAACAAACGAAACGAAAATAAACAGATTAAAATTGCGAATCCACGAGCGTGCATACTTTCAACATTGCCAGCCTAGGTACCTACCTATAGGTCTTAAAAAAAAGAGAAGAAGAGAATACCTTCGATTGAACACTTGTCAATTTAGCCACCATTATATACATACATATATACATACATATAAATATATATATATATATATATACATAGTAAAAAAAAATTAACTAAATATAAGAGAGAATACAAAAATAAAAAAAAAAAAGAGGAAAAAGGAACAGAGAGAGTTCGAGACCGACGAATCGAGACGAAGCCGACGGAAAACGAGAAAATTCTAAGAACGAGTCGATCGAGAATTCGACGATGGTCGCTCGGATGGCGCTCCAGTGTACATGTGATCGAGCGGAACGACGAAGAATCGCGTGAATCTGCGTGTGCGAGACCGCGTGACTGTGTGTATTCTACGAGCGTCGGCGCACGTGCACGAAAAAAGAATAGAGAGTCGAGGAGAAAAGGTTTTTATTTCGAACGAAGATGATATATAAAAAAAAAAAAAAAAAAAAAAAAAAACAAAAAAAAAACGGTTCACTACCGGAGACTGGTGCGACTTAATCCGTTAAGTAAGTACGTTCTAAGTAATCTACGTATGTAAGGTGACATACGTGCGTCACGCACGTACGCGCACGCATATTAGGTAATTACGTGCAGACACACACGTACACGATTATCCGCGCGTCAATGAACACGCGGGGCTAACGATCCTCGATGAGCAGATCCTCGCGATGAAACGCGAACGATCCTTCGTCGCTCGATCGAGCGAGCCGAATCGGCAGGAGGATCGATCGCGACGAATCGAATCGAAAGCATCTCGCGATTGGGACGCGGCCCGATCGACTAGCGGAGCGAAGCAACAATTTCGACGCGAGTCGCATCATTTCGAGGTAGAGCTGTTTTCTCGAATGTATTTTTTATTGCCACGAACTCGTTATGTGTGTCCGTTTCATTTTATACCACTTTTTTACCATTTATAGAACTCGTCGGACGAAGCGACTTTTATATTTCCGTCACTTCTATGACCGCGATCCTCCCTCGGAATCGTGTAACTTCCGTGGAATCGTCGCGGCGCGCGACCCTGTACGTGTTCGTGTACGTGGCTCAACGCCGGGAGTAACTTTTTAGCTCGTACCACAATACATACTGTATGTGTAGCCGCGGAGAACCGTCGCGTGTACGTAGAGATCTACTCCCAGGACGTACGATTAGGTCGGACGTAAGAGTTATTCCATGATCTTTTTCTTTCTTTTTTTTTTTTCTCTTGTTTTCTTGCGCGCAAGCTCGCAAACACGCAAAACGCGGGAGTGGCGAGCCAAGGATGAGCCTGCGAATTGGCCCGCGAATTGGCCCGCGAATTGGACCGCGAGCCAGCTCGCTGTTCGCGGCTCGCGGCTAAGCTTTTTCCTCTCCTCCCGTCGTTTAACAACGTTGCAAACAGAACGCAGAAGAAGAAAGGGAAGAAGGCAGGAGAGCACCGCGATCAAACGAAATCAAACGAGCTTTCCTTTATTTAGCGGCACGCAAAACGTAGTAAAATTGCTTTCGCGGGAACGATTGAGAACGCGTCCTCGGCGAAGAATGCCGGCGGTTCAGCGAGTGCAGAGACGAAGAGAGAAGCGGGAGAGCGGCGCGAGAGAATCTCGAGGAGACAAAGAAGAGAGGAAAAAGTGAAAGAAGATCTCGCCTGAATGGTCTTTCTTTCTAATGGTTCTTCTTAGTTGCGCGTCACTCTGCCGCGAGTTATTCCCAGCCGTAAACCGCAAACGCAACCGTAAGCGCTCTTGTTTCTCCCCCATTCGAAAATATCTGCGACGTTCCATCGAGCAAAAGGACAAACGGAAAATTGTAAGCGAAGTCGCGATCGCGAGTGCCGAGCAGCGTCGCGCACAAAGCGCGCACACGCGAGAAAACGAGCCGCGATCGCATTTATCCTCGGCGCGTGGATTAGTTTTACCGTCGAACACACGTACACCGCGGTACGGTCCTTCCGTGGAGAGGCCCTTCGTCTTCCTCGGTAGCTGTTCCGTCGGTACGTTTTTGCTGAGTTAATTAACGCCAATTGTATGCCGTTCTACTTCCGTCTTTTGGATACTCTACGCTGCTTGCTCGCGTTTTTCCAACCACCACTCTCTCTCTCTCTCCCTTCTCCCTTTTTCTTCCTGTGTGTGTGTGACCGTGCGCGTTCACGGACACGGGCCACACCACACCCGTGAATGCCAGAATCATCTTGATTCCCCCGGAGTGCATACACGCATACGTTATACGTACACGCGTCTCCGATTTTCTCTTTCTTTCCTGAATTATTGTTTCCATCTCTGTCACTCCTTTTCATTTCATCCCTCGTCCCTCTTCCTCAGCGTGGTTGCTGGCTGCAGACTGGGTCGTGGAAGCTTGCCATTCAGGATATCGACCAGCTGACACGCCCAACCCACCCACCACCCTCTGTCCTTCTCTCTCCTTCCCTCTATCCATCCCCGTATCTCTCACTCTCTCTCTTTCTCTCTCTCTCTCTTTCTCTCTCGTTCGCTCGCTCTCGCTCCGATTCTTTCTCCCTGTCTCTCGCGTGTGTCTCTCGATCTCACTGTTCCCTTCTTTCCAACCAAGCGCTCTCCGCCGCTCTTCTCTACAATCGCCAAACAGTCCGTTTGCCAGACGCTCTTGCTCATTGTGCATTTAATAAGGAACTTCTTGCTTCTGCAAGAATTCTTTATAAAAGTAGGTAATCTTGCTCGAGGATCTCCTTGGTCGCCATCCCCCTCGAATATATACGGAAGATGTGGCCGAGGGAAGTTCGTGTTTGGCCGTCCCGTTCCACCGCCCCTCCGAGAAGAACCCGCGGAACGGCAACGATAACGAATGCCCCTTAATTAATCCCGCCACCGACGTCATTGTCATTGACGCGTTGCAACGCGTGCGTTCGCTTTGTTATTTCGTCGAACGATCGACCGACACACACACACACATACACACGATATACATACATACATACATACACACTCACTCACTCACGCACACACCCGTTGAATAGGCGATGCTTTCTCGATCTGGGTCGATCGCGAGCGCCGGTAACGAGTCGAAACCGTAACACGCATTTAAAAGGGGGACACGAAGGCACCACAAAGGGCAATCGATTTTGGGCCGGCAAAGTGGAACGGGACGTTCCAAATTAACATTCTTAACCCTCGTTCGTCTCTTCGTTCTGCACGTATTACGACGATGTAATTGTAAGTAATACGATACTTCCACGTCCGCCCCACCGGAAGCATTATTATATGCAATTTATATATAATTGTACATCTGTTATCTACTTGAAGTCTCTATTATAGCGAGAAACGAGAAAGGGAAAAGGAAAACTAGCGTTTTATCGTTGTGATATATTCTATAGCGTCTATATGCATTTATTCATACGTGTATCGCGTATGCATTCATGCATACCCCACGTGTTTGTACGTATGTACGTTATATACGTGTGCCTATTGTTTACGTTGAATCTACGAGCCGTGTGTGCGCGTGTGCACGAGGAACTGGCACGTCCACGACGAAAGGTGACGAGGGTAAGGAGCTCTTCCCGTAGCTAGCGAACTATAATAGGGTAGTTAGGCTAAGCGAATTATAATACCGATAGAAACAGAGAGGAACGACCTCTCCTCGATACGATTGTTTCGCTTTTCTTTTCCTTCTGTTTTTTTTTTTCCTTTCTTTTTTTCTTTTTTTTTGTTCTCTCTTCTCCGACGTTTTACTTCATTCACTCTCGCGGTGAGAAAACACGACGACGAATTAGACGATAATCCACAAGTGCACGAACAGAACCCCAGGGAAATGAGAGACGACGCCAATATGTACCGAAGAGTCGAGGAACTGATTCGGCGAATGGTAACCGATCGTGCAATCGTGTACACTCGAACATTTCCTATCCTATCATTTCTCCGCGAAATGACCGCGCGTGTGTATAACGTGTATGTGTACGTTTCGAAGTGGGAAATGAGCGCGCGCGCGCGCGGGAACGGAAACGCGACAGACACGTTCCAAGCGATAAAAATAGAGAAATCTCGCGTGTACGATGTAAACCCGTACCTCGTGCGCTCAAACACAATACAATACAAATACAATCTATATTTTCGAAAGAACGTCATTCGAGAAACTCTTGAAACGCCCAAATTGATGCTCAAAACGCGATTGTAAACACGACTATTGGCAAGCGGTTCGCGAGAACCAGAGTACGTATCGCAAACGACGTCGCTTGGAACTTTCTTGACGTTTCTTTTCTTCAGTGGCGCGACGCGTGAACCAGAGAGAGAGAGAGAGAGAGAGAGAGAGAGAGAGAAATTCATCAATCCACGACGTGACGTCATCGGCGAGCACACTTGCACCGCGACAACTGCTTTAAAAATCGCGCGCCAGTTCCTCCGAACCGACCACGGTCAATTATTATTATTATTATTATTATTACTATGGTTATTATTGCTACGGTTATGATTATTATTATTATTACTATTATTGATACTATTATATATATTATATATATAAACGTTTCAAGGATGAAAAATTAGAAATTTACGATGATCTCTGTCCTCTGGCAGGATAAAAGACGAAAAAAAAAAGAAAAGAAAAGAAAAGAAAAGAAAATGAACGAAAGAAAAGGTGAAGACTCGCGTTATCGACGGTCACCTACGTATATATATATATATAGATATAAATATTACCGCGTAATTATATTACCAAAGTGAAACGGTATCGTTTGATTATCGGTGAGCACCACCGACGCGCGCGCAGGCATCTCGGTATGATGAAACAAAAAGAAACAAAAAACCAAAAAAAAAAAAAAAAAAAAAAAGAAAGGAAAGGATGAAACCCAAACACTAAAAAAGAAAAAAACAGAAAAAGTAAAATGAAAAATGGGAGAAAGAGAAGAAACCTATTAATACTATACAAATCGATCATCTTGTAAATACGAGTTTTATACAGAGCGATTGTATTCGTTAAAGAAACCAAAAGAAAAAAAAAAAAAAAAAAAAAAAAAAACAGAGTACCTATTGCGAAGTAATATATACATATTATATATATACATATATATATATATATACATACTATATATATATATAAATATATATACGCAAACGTAGTGCACACGAGAATGTGACTGTTCGCACATATTTAGGTAAATCACTTTTAAAGTATAGAGAGAACAAAGAAAAAAAGAAAAAAAAGAAAAAACAAACAAAAGAAGTAGACTGGAGGCACGTCGAGGGACCGAAGTGAGTACGTACATTCGTTCGTTCGTTCGTTCGGTAGTGAGTGATTGAACTGGAAAAAATGTTGTTAAATTAGTGTGAAAGGAAACGAAGACGAGGAGAGAAAGAGAGAGAGAATATTTAAGTATTTCAGAGAAAAAAAGAAAAAAAGAAAAAAAAAAAAGAGAAAAAAACAAACGTAGCGAATGATTGACGCGCGGCGAGCGAGAGTATTTTCCACAATCGACGAATCGATCGGGAATCGTGCACGAAACAGCGAGGACGACCGCTCGGCCGCGACCGTTCGAACCGGTTTACACAATTTTACGCCTGCTTGCGAGAAAATTCGTCGGGCGTGCCGAACGAACGTGCAGAGTCGATACAAACTCCGATAACGCTAATTACTCGATTCTAAGGTAGAACCAAATTCAATCTCTCGATTCTGCACGATCGATCTCGAGCATTCTCGAGTCGCGTCCGGGCAGTTTCGGGGAAACGCGTGATTTTTGCTCAAAACGAGAGAGAAGCTCCGAGAGAAGATCGGTATGCGCGCAAATTTTCGTTTCGAATCGGTCGTCGTTTGCAATTCGCAGGTAACAGCAGAACGCAAAAAGGGTAGAGCGCGGCGATTCTTGTTTCTCGTTGTTCGACGATATATATACCGATAGAATATACACACAGACAGAAGACAATGTTCCTATCGAGAGCGCAAAAGTATTTTCTACCGACCGTAGATCGACCAAGACGGACGAAGGTTTCATTTCGTGGACATGGTTCGACGCGTCGCGGTGGTGGTCGCCCTCTGCAACATGCACTGACAAACGTAAACGAACAAGAAAGCATGGCACGGGCGTGCGCACGACAAGACCATGTGAGTTCAAATCGCGTTGTAACGAAAACTGCCAACTTCATATTGCAATATACGTTTTAGTCAATCGTGGCGATGCACGAGAAAAGAAACAAAAAGAAAAAAATAATAATAATAAACCAGTCGACGAAACAAAGGAATTAGAGAAAGAAAGAAAGAAAGAAAGAAAGAGAAAGAGAAAAAAAAAAAAAGAAAAGAAATATAAGGACTAAGCGACTAAGGAATTGGAAAATCTGTGTGGATGGGTGGGTTAAACACCCGAGGAGACCTATTTTCGGTTGGAACGATCGATCGATAGCAGGAGAATACTCGGAGCAACGTTTCTCCCGTTATTTTCGTTCGCACCTAGTTCGATTTCGCGACGAACGATCCGCTAGCGTTCGCCGTACCGCCGCTTACGCTGCTCGCGTCGACGCACGGGACGAAACGCGCGCAAGAGCTCAACGATCTCGACGAACATTTCGATCAACACTCGAACATTAGCGATGTATCTTCGAACGGATAAACCGTGTTCAACGTGTTTTGTAACCTGTAATCCGTTCCCCTAGGTTTCGTAGCCGAACGACAAAAAATGAACAAAGAACAAATTTGTATCATCCTGCTCAAAATAAAATTAACACCGCCGGGTTATAAATATATACCATTGGGCGTGTCTGACTACTACACATAACAAACATATGAATTGATTTAGCAGCCAACCTTTTTTTTTTTTTTTTCTCATTTAGAGAAGCTTGATTTTAGAAACGTAGAGGACAAACTGAGAAGAACTGAATCGGAAGTAATTTCGTTCGGAGTAACTCGTTGCTCAAACATCGGTTTTTAAGCGAAAGACGTTATAATATTAATACGGACAATCCGTTTTAATATTGCTCGTGGCATGTTAAAACAGATCGAAAAAAAAAAGGGGCGGGGGGAGGGACTCGAATAGCTATCGAATATTTATACTTTAATTTAGCCTCCCGTTGCTTTTGTACCACACCGTGTATTTATTACAACGAGATTCTTGAGACTCTCGTGACCTCGCTTCTTTGCACTTTCTCATACTGTTCGAGGTTCCCGTGAATGTAAATGATTTTCTTTTCGTGATCCTAACAGATCCAGAACCAGCGAGTTCATTCGGCAGGATAGCTTGCATTCTTAGGCAAATTAACTCTTTACGATCCAGTGTCACGTACGACGTCGAACTGATAAACGTTTGCCAAGGGAATATCGAGTAGAGATCAGTGCCGGTGATAACGTGTTTCCCTGAAAAATCGGAAAATTTCTATCGACACGCTCTGTATCTCGGTTGAAGTTGCCTCGAACGAAACTTCTCGAACCTGGCTTTTCCAAGCGGGAATCATTCACACTCTGAAACCTCGAACAGTATTAGCAGACGTCGGGCGTAAATATACGCGAGCGTGTACTCGCCGGTGTATTTCTGTTCTCGAGTCTGATCAACGGGAAAGCATGTCCCGCTTCGCATTACGCAAGTTTGCAATTTCGTTCGTGCAGTTGCCAGAATCTTTTGGAAACTTGGCACGCTCCCTGCCGTTCGTAAACCGCTCGAAAACTTCGAAACCCTTCCAATCCGCGTTCTCATGCACCAACGAAAAATAAACGAGTTGTTCCCAGAGTGTTAGAGCAGAGCCGTGCGGAACGTCTTCGACGAGACGGCGATCGGACGGCGATCGAACGCGACATCGAGCCGAATATAAAGTGATGGAATTCGAGGGCCGACGATCGGGTTAATGACGATCGTGCTAATGGACGACCGAAGGAAGAAGAACGAAAGTACGACAAGGTATCGCGCGACGGACTGTCTTGACAAGAGTATCAAATTCTAAAATGTATTTAATAACACACACTAACTGCATTATGTTGTAGAAACGTATTCTACGGTCGTTAACGATAAGAAGAACAATGTAGATACACGCAGCGAACACGTTCACACATGTACATGTGTACGTACGTACACGACAAACGAGCAAAGACAAACACACACACACACACAAACATTATCATACGCGTACATACGATACAACACGACGATACTACAACGTACACGTACACACGAAGCATACCCCGTAGGTTGGGCGATTACCATCTCGAAGCGATTATACATATATAGGTATAATTAATTATAAATATATATATATATATATACAAATATAAATATATACACATACCAGCACCTGGTAGATATAGGTACACCCATACGTTTACCTATACTACCTTACGAAAAAATAAATAAATAAAATTAAACGAACAAGAGGAAGACACTTCTACGTGGCTGCGACGCGCCTAGGAGGAAAAAGAGAGCGATGAGAAGATACAGAACCGGAGAAAACGGGCGAGAATTGGACGGTGTTGCATGTTGCACGACAGCAGTGCGAATATACATACATACACACACACACACACACATATATACATACATACATAACACACAAATAGCGTAGACTTAATAGAATCGATGAGAGTGTGACTGACTTAATCGAGAGAGAGAGAGAGCGTGAATCGTACGTGAAAGAATGTGCGTGTGTACACTATTGCATACGTGAGTATTTCCGTGGTCTGTATTTTATTGCGGAAGTTCCTGTTCCTCGAGAATTAACGAGAAGGAGTTTAGACGAAGACGAGATGGCGGCGACGTTGCAAAATACATATATAACGTGTAATCGAGAGTTGACAAAATCGAACCGCGTAAATTACCAAGTTTTTTGTAGATCCTTAAAGAAAGAAGAATAAGATAAAAAAAAAAAATATATATATATATATATACCGATTGCGCGGGTGCCTCGATATCTGCCCGATTGTTCGATCTTTCTCCCTGCGTTTCGTTCGCGAAGAGTCGAGAATATCGTTTTTTGCACCGCGACCGCGAAGATCGCACTTTTTGTTCGCAAAAGAAACGAAATAGAATCAATTGAGAAGAGCGATACGTACACGCATGTGTAACATTTCCTTTTTGAGATTTAACGAAACGACGAGAAACAATACAAAGCGAGTAAAAGAAAAAGAGAAACGGGCAGATTACGGTACGCCCTTAATATATAATTAGCCGTGCGCCATTTAAAGAAACCGTTTTTTGTAATATCCGAATAAAATGCATGGTCGACGACAACGTATACAAATATCAGCTCAATTACCATTGATCGTCCCACAGTAAAGCGACTGTCCGCTGAAGAATAACCACTCCCGACCCTTCAACGAATATCGTTATCAGAGAGCGCGCGTGCATAGACAAAAATTTACTTTTACCAGTGATCGCGACTATTGCGCAGATTGTGCGGTACAAATGAAAATTCTATCGACGAAAGAGAAGAATCCTAGGCCACCTTCGATGCTCACCGAACGCCAGATAGAAAACTGCTCGTTATACGAGAGAAACGCGAACGATTTATATAACCTACCAAAAGACCAAAGAATACACGAAAAGCGAAACTCAACAAAAAGCAACGTTCAGTCTTTGATACTTTCCAAACCTACATCTCTTTGTTACTCGCGTTCCACCATTGCTCTTCTTTCTATTTCTGTTCCTTGGTTTTACAGCTGTTCTAATAACATCACGCTTACGCAACTAACTGAACAAACGTTAAAACCGTGCCCGCCGTGTTACGTGGATCGCGTAAATCGAGTTACAATTCTCTCAGTCCCGATATTTTCAACGAGCATCTCTTGGCAACAATGAGGAGAACTCGAGCGAGCTTTCTTTGTAACAGGTCAATGACACGATACGTCTCTTCTATCCTCTCCCATTTAGCAATACCTGTCGACAGCGAAGAAAATTTTATCTGAATCCCGACCGTAAATTATTATCGAGAAGACGACAAGTTCAATCGGACAAGTTCAATCGAGACAGCCAACGTTCCATCTCCTCGCAAGAAGAGTTCAAAACGACACTCTTCTTGCGAAACAATTTACATTCTCGACTACGAACGAATTCTCGACTAGTAGAATTGAAACCATTATTACGACGGTACAGTGATTTCTCGCGATTCGAGTATCGCAGAAAGATAGATATTTTCAATTCCCTGTAGGAGCCCAAAAATTTAGCGACTGCATTGCATCTGACGATTCGTGAAACATGAAACTTCTAGCGACACACTTTCAAAGATATTTCGTTCTGCCAGTGGAGGATTAATTGTCGTTCGCATCGTTTCGTCGTGTACCGTGCTTCATTTTTGTTTCCATCGATAATTGTGCGTTTCCTCTCATCATTCATAAGTTCACAATCTGAGCGCAAAACGAAACGATTATATATTGTAAATAAATCAGATAATAGAAAAGAGAGACAAAAAAGTGAGACAGAGAGTGAGAGAGAGAGAGGGAGAGAATGTGAGGGAGAGAATGCAAATGCGATAGGAGAAAGAGAAAGAATGTATGCATGGTGAGTGTATTAATAAGTTATAACACACAATCGTATTAAATGTGTCAGAATTGGAGAATTGCTCGCGCTAACAGACGAGAATATATTAAAGGGACGTAAGCGTGTCCTCGCGTTCGTGTGTCGTTTAACTAAAAAATGATTTAAAAAGAAATATATATATATATAAGAAAGAAAGAAAGAAAGAAAGAAAGAAAGAGATGGTCAAAACAAAAGACAAAGAAGGAGTAAATAAAACAGAGGCTCTCCTAGTTACTTGCTCATTGAAATAATATTCTAAATAACGTTCGTAACGGAACAAAAGTCTAGATATGCATCAATGTAATGAGAAATAATTTTACGTACGTATACATAAGATTGACGCGCGCGCGGCTGCAGACATGCGCGCGCACACACGCGCCATTTCTTTACTTTTCGAACTACGGGTCTTCCGAACCCAACCTTACCAGTGATCCATATCGATCTCGAAACACCGTGACTTGTTCCATGAAGTCGTAGAATGTATCGAAAGATTGTAATGTTTTAACAATATTTTCGAGTAATAGCTACTGTTATAAAAAAAAAAAAAAAAAAAAACAAAAAAATGAAAAAAAAGATCCTTCCCTCCCTTTATTAATATTTATAAATTCACGCTTTCTAGCAACAGAGTATTGATATAGTAATAATGGAACTTTAACATAATCGAATAATAGAAATTGTTAAAAGAATATTATAAACATTGAAAGTAGACCGTAGAATCACTTTGCAACATTGGTGCTTTTTGAAAGGAAAGGAAAAGAACATTTCTAGATTCTGCACTGAGAACACAACTCATACTATTTTCAACGATTAAGCACGGTATATATTTTTGATCGAGATAAATTTGCGCTCTACGATAGATTTCTCTTAACCGAGGATCCATTATATTTATAATGCTATTTATTTTATGAAATTACATAATCACTTGTAAATCCATTAAAAATGAAAAAAATAGCTTTCATTAAAAAAAATATATAAAGAATTGTTCATAGAAAGTTTTCTAAATTACGTTTATACGAATATATCACTGAAATATTGAAAAAAAGAAAAAAAAAAAATTGCGGTGGCGTGCGCATGCCTGTTCGCAGCTATACGTTCACGAAGGATCACGATTTCTATATTATTAAGGTCGATCGCTGTGAGCCGTACAGTTTACAGTTAGTGAGCATGTACGGCTTTAACAATTAAAAGCTTATAGCAGAAAAAAAAACAAAACGATATATATAGCAGCAGAAAAAGAAAAGATATCACCCGATACCTGACGCATAACCATCTTTAAATGACGGCGAATACAGCATACATTGTTACATGAACGAGTATAACGAGTATAAGAAAATCGTATCGTTGCATGACCGATACCTAAATGATACTATTACTACGTGATACGATACATTATTATGTAAAAGTTTTTATTGCGTGAGTAAAATTATATTATGGATGAAAATGTGTACCTTGTAAATAATAAATCTCGTCCTTTTCTTCGTGCATCGAACACTACCAACCAAACAATATCCTTCGCACGCACGTTTCAATCAGAATTTATTAATAACTTTGTCTTTCTCACGTTCTTGATAACTGTCTGCGTCCAATCTACAAAAGAACTTTTAACTATCAAATTCTATTCACTCGTTAATTGATTGACAAAAAGACTGCATTAATTTCACGAAAAAAAGATAAAAAATTAAACGGTCCGTTTGAACGCGACACATGCCATTTGCAAATGGCGTCAAATTTTAACGTTCGTAGTCACGTGACCGTAAATTTCTGTTTTACCTAACGAAGGTATCTATATTGCTAGTATTTACCTCTACCGATAGATGGCAAACTAATGTAAAATCGACAGCATCGTTACGATCGAAACAATGAAAACGCTTGTTATTAAAAATTAATTTCATTTTGTTTCTTCAATAAATCATATTCGATTTCTGCATACATGCGTTCTTGTCCTCACACTTGTCCTCGCATTTCAAAGATACAGAAGAATATAAACATTTTTAACAACGCTGCAGACTTTTCCAGAAGCTTGTATATCTCCTTTTTAATCAATACTGTCAGCCTTTCCTACAAGTATCATCACGTTATATTAAATTTTCAAATTGAATCAACGTTGTACATGAAATATAATATGTGTAAGATAAAGATCGTACATAATAAATTATAAAAGTATATTCATGCTTGCATGTATATATCAGTGTATACACGTCCACACATTTGCTTAATCCAGAAAGGACTCGAATCAAATGTGGATTTCGGAACGATTATTTGCGATTAAGTGAAGGAATATTTAACTAATTTTTTTGTTAATGCATGTTTTTTAGTATTAAAGTTATTTGTGACAGAATCAAGAATATCATTTTAAGCTTGAAAATAGTGTTAAATCTCATCTAACCTTTTTACTGTTGACAAAACTACAATTACATTTTTGTCCAACTTTTTATTGTAATCTTTACAAATGAAAAAATAGGACGCTCCATTTTTCTTTGTTTCATGTTGCGTCCATAAAATAAAAGCAAGGTTAAGGCGCACGAACGTTCTTATATTTCGTATTTATCACTTTTATGTACAATTATCTATGTATAATGTACGATATCAACAATGAAAATATAATATTTAAAACACTAGAATATGTACTATATTGCTATAATTTAATATTTTTCACTTGTCTCTATTAAAACTAAACCTGTAAGAATTTCTTAGCACTCTTACTATGTTTACTTTTTGTTGTAACACGATGTTTTATAACATCCTTCTTTATCCCGTGAATTTTTTGAACATGATATTTTATTAAATAAATTCCATTAAAATTGTTTTTACAAATCTAACACAAAAAGAAGAATAAGATAAATTGTTACGTGAATTTCGCGTTTAACATAGTTCTCCGAATATAAAGTATCATTGATCGTGCCCGACGACCTCATATTCACTTTCTTGAATTATATAAAAACTGACACTCTATTTAGAATAATTTAAATGGTGATATATTTATTTATAAAAACAGTTTCCTTTATTCTTAAACGAAAATACCAATGAGCAACTTCGAAAACATTCTAGAACATTTCGTTTTAAGAAAACTGCACAAATTTGAAAAGAATGATGTAACATTTTAAAAGAAAAGAATAATATTAATCGTAACAAAATGTAATAAACAACAAATGTAACAAAACTGCAAATCATATTGTAAAAAATTTGCGAGAATTTCAATTGTGGAAAACACCAGGTAACTACATATATTTTTATAAAGGACTTTATATAAGAACATAAAAGAAATCACAATTAAATAAAATAATTACTCTGACTGCAATACTAAGTAGCAATTTCATGGTTTTATATTTTTATAGTAAATATATTCCGACTATTCTTTTACACGCAACAAAGAGTACATATTAACATGCACTTTATGAAAAATACAGCCGAAAGAATATATCAAATGTTATAAAAAAAATATCATAAACGTGAAAAAAAGTGCTACGTACACAATATTAAGCAGCGTTATACTCGTCTTTAATATATACATATATACACGTATCATTGTAGAAATTTCGGTATTCGTCGCATGAGCTTCTCTCAATTCTCAGCTCCAAGGTATCGCGATGTTTCTAGACATGTGTAGCCATATCGTCATTTCCGCTCACTGCGTAAGTAGATTCAAAAAGTACTACTCTTATTAGGATCTTCACTCGAATCATTCTTAATATCGCAGAATAAATATATTTGTAATTACTTTCACAATTTTTGAAGATATTCGCTTGAAACTTTTATGCGGAAAATTGCCAATGAGTATCGATTGTAACAGTTCACATGATAGAATGTTCTAGAAATCGGGCGGGCTTCCGGCAGGTGCCTTCTAGAATTTTCAAAGCTCGATAAAAGCGGCCGTTGCGCGCTAGTATTCAATACTCTGAAACGTGACGGCAAGAGAGGCTGATCTCTGTGAGTGATACAAAGCTATATTTCCCCTGCGATTATACGTGCGACGTATTCTCAACGTAGTGTAAAGCAAGTTATTCCTTATTAACTTGTGCGCGTCAGTATTTAATTTCAAGTTTACGTGACTAAATACAGTGGAAAAAAATGCCAGAGGATGTCACCATGGTCGGTGCCGGCGAGGTGGAAACCTTCGCCTTTCAGGCCGAAATTGCACAATTAATGAGCTTGATTATTAATACTTTCTATTCCAATAAAGAAATCTTCATTCGAGAATTGATTTCAAATGCGTCTGATGTAAGTAATATTTATTAATTTAATATTGTATTAATTTAATATTCTATTTAATTTAATATTATATCATTGATATCTTTCTCGTAATTAAAAGTTAACTTCAAGTTAAACGATTTTTATGTGAAGTGTCAAATAATTTGGCACTATTTTATAAAACAGTAACTGATCTTTTTCATTTTCTTTATGTAGGCATTAGACAAAATTCGTTATGAATCTCTCACTGACCCATCCAAATTGGACACATGCAAGGAATTGTTCATCAAGATCGTTCCCAACAAAAATGATCGTACTTTGACTATTCTTGATTCGTAAGTATTAGATTTTGTTTCATAAATTTTCTTTGTACGCCGAGAAATTTTAATTTCTTTCATTTATTGTATAAATTGCATATTGTGAATTCAAAAAATAAATTATTTGTATTATTGTAAAATCAATTTAAAAGGTTTATGATTTGTACAAACTTATTTTTATGTTAAAAAGCAGAAAATAAATGAGGAAATTTCTTTTCTTATAGTGGTATTGGCATGACAAAAGCTGATTTGGTTAACAATTTGGGTACTATTGCTAAATCTGGAACAAAGGCGTTTATGGAAGCTCTTCAGGCTGGTGCAGATATTTCTATGATTGGTCAGTTTGGTGTGGGTTTTTACTCCGCCTACCTAGTAGCAGATAAAGTTGTAGTCATCTCGAAACACAATGACGATGAACAATACGTGTGGGAATCTTCTGCGGGTGGTTCCTTCACTGTCCGCCCTGACTCTGGAGAGCCGATCGGAAGAGGTACCAAGATTATCTTGCATATCAAGGAAGATCAAACTGAATATTTGGAGGAATCTAAAATCAAGGAAATTGTCAAGAAGCACTCTCAATTCATTGGCTACCCAATTAAACTTGTTGTTGAAAAAGAGAGAGACAAAGAACTAAGTGAAGATGAAGAAGAGGAAGAAGAAGAAGAAAAGAAGGAGGGAGAGACTGAAGATACCAACAAACCTAAGATCGAAGAAGTTGGAGAAGATGAGGACGAGGATAAACCTAAAGATGAGAAGAAAAAGAAAAAGAAGACAATAAAGGAAAAGTATACTGAAGATGAAGAATTGAACAAGACAAAACCAATTTGGACGAGGAATCCAGATGACATTTCACAAGAAGAATACGGCGAATTCTACAAGAGCTTAACCAATGATTGGGAAGATCATTTGGCCGTCAAACACTTCTCTGTGGAAGGTCAATTGGAATTCCGAGCATTGCTCTTCATTCCACGTCGTGCACCTTTTGATCTTTTTGAGAATAAAAAGAGGAAGAACAACATCAAATTGTATGTACGCAGAGTCTTCATCATGGACAACTGCGAAGACCTTATTCCAGAATATCTCAACTTCATCAAAGGTGTTGTGGATAGCGAGGATCTTCCACTGAATATCTCTCGTGAGATGTTGCAACAAAACAAAATCCTCAAAGTCATTAGGAAGAATCTTGTCAAGAAATGTTTAGAACTATTCGAAGAATTGTCTGAAGATAAGGAGAGCTACAAAAAATGCTATGAACAATTTAGCAAGAACATAAAATTAGGTATTCACGAAGATAGCCAAAATCGAAAGAAACTCTCAGAATTACTTAGATATCACACATCTGCATCTGGAGATGAAATGTGCTCGATGAAAGATTATGTTGGAAGAATGAAGGAAAATCAGAAACACATCTATTACATCACTGGTGAAAGCAGAGAGCAGGTAGCTAATAGCTCATTCGTAGAAAGAGTTAAGAAGCGTGGTTTCGAAGTCGTATACATGACAGAACCTATTGATGAATATGTTGTCCAACAATTGAAAGAGTTCGATGGCAAACAGTTGGTATCTGTAACAAAAGAGGGCTTGGAACTTCCTGAAGATGAGGAAGAGAAGAAGAAACGCGAAGAAGACAAAGCCAAATTTGAGAATCTCTGTAAAGTTATGAAAGACATTTTGGACAAGAAAGTAGAAAAAGTTGTAGTATCCAACAGATTAGTTGATTCTCCATGTTGTATCGTTACATCGCAATACGGATGGACGGCAAATATGGAAAGAATCATGAAGGCACAAGCTCTCCGGGATGCATCCACTATGGGATATATGGCTGCAAAGAAGCATTTGGAAATCAACCCAGACCATCCAATTATGGAAAACTTGAGGCAAAAGGCTGAAGCGGATAAGCATGATAAATCTGTAAAAGACTTGGTCATGCTTCTTTTCGAGACTGCACTTCTCTCCTCTGGTTTTGCGCTTGAAGATCCACAAGTACACGCATCTAGAATATACAGGATGATCAAGCTTGGTCTTGGTTTCGACGATGATGATACACCGAATGTAGAGGATGAGAAAATGGATACAGAAGTTCCTCCATTGGAAGATGACACAGAAGAAGCATCTAGGATGGAAGAAGTAGATTAAGGCTTCTATTGTTTAAAATTATTTAACTAAATCCAAAGACTTCTAGGATGTAGAAAGACTGTTACAAATTAATTCTACTTAAGTACTGAATCTTTCTTTTTTTTGTCTTTCTATATGTGACAGAATGAAGTGTCATGCTTAAGTATCGTATAATGTTGATCTACTTATTTGATAAATATGAAAAAACATAAGGGTTTCGTGCATTCCGCAAATAACAGCGCACTTTTAAATTAAGCCTGTCACTTGATTCTGTCTCTAAATTCTTTTTTATGATGTCATTTTCATGCGTCTTGTATCATTTTAATTTCTTTGTATTGTACATCATTACGATTTCATTTTGCACTTTCATCATTCCATTTTGAAATCGTCACGTAGCCTGATAAAAAATTGAAATCGTTATAAACAGTTTTATGCGTAATAAAACAACCTAACATTAAAATAAGTGTTTTTTAAATTCCCTATTTTCAAAATTTAACCTAACCTCCTGTTGAACATGTTTAGTTAGTTTCTAGAAAAATTAGTTTTCAAGAAAATTTAATAAAAATGTTAGTTTTACTCGTGTTCAGATTTTTAAGAATGAATAGTATATATTTTGAAATATTGGCGTAATACGTTAATCATATTTATTGATCATACAAGTGCATTCAACACACGTGGTGAATGAATTCATAGACTGTTTACAAGTGAAGCAATTCTTCGATGTAGTAAATTTATGATAATCAGAATAAATTAATTCAAGGTAATATTAAAGAAGAGAAGCTTTATTTAAATATATTGGACGACAACGTCATACGAGTAACATATTTATTTATAGATTGACTATAAATGTTATAATGTTAATATTTTTCTACCGATTGAACTACGTATTGGCGTAGGTCGACCGACAGGGCGCGACACTGGACGTTGTCGAAGTGTTGCGTGTTGCCACATCACCACCAAATCAAACGTACTTGGACGATGTTTCTGTGTAGATTGCGCTCCTGCCGAGATCTTCACAATACGTGGAAAGCGTGAGTTTCTCCACCTCGAATCATCATGTCAAAGTTTTCTTAAATTTCTAACGAATATTCACGGAATAAGCAAAAACCAGCGTGTAGATAATCTTCTATTTATCGAATAGTTTTCCCGGCTCGCGTGTAGACTGATAAATTATAAATTTTTTTTGTGGCAAACTAACGTGGTAAACTAACGACAATGAGCGCACAGGGTCAAGTGAAACCAAGAAACGGAGTAGTAAAGCAGGTAACGCACTGAAATCTTACGGCAATCTGCTCGCTAAGCAATCTTTTACTTGACTGTAAATACGATTTATGCGATTACTGTCATGTATAACCTCATATTTTGACATATATATGGTAGTGTACGATATAGTTCGTGCATATAATCGGTACCGACAACATATGGTCCTTACGTTGGAATAATTTCGTTTTTTTTTTTTTTTTTTTTTTTTTTTTACTATTTTCTTTCAGTAGCGAGCCATTAATTGTTACTCGGACATGTTTGTGATGTTGTTAAAACATTACATATTCAATAAAGAAAAACCTTTTATTCATTTATCGTGTTTTTTGTTCTGTACCACTGTAGATTTAATAATCATCAGTAAAGTTTGTTTCTGATCTTTTTAAGACTTTTATAAAAGATACGATATTGTATTATGTAATATTCTCAATCATATAATGATATATTGAAAATACATTTGGTTATATCTCCTTTTAATGTAAAATTTTATATTTAAAGGTTATTTCGGGAGATACCATTGTTATTCGTGGCCAACCTATGGGTGGTCCCCCACCAGAAGTTACTGTTACTCTTTGTAACATAACCGCACCAAAATTAGAACGATGGAAAGGAAACGATAGGTATATTTAGTCTTAATTTTATTCTATTTTAATCAATTTGTTACATTACAATCTATCTTTTCTTTTTCAGTACGGATGAAAGTAAAGATGAACCGTATGCTTGGGAAGCTAGAGAATTTTTACGCAAGAAACTTATTGGTCAGGATGTAGCTTTTGTTACCGAAAAATCAATTAATACAAACAGAACTTACGGTACTGTGTGGTTGGGAAAAGGTATATTTCACACTCAATTCTTTCTCTCTATGAATTACTTATTGTATAAAATTGATTAAAAAAAACAATTCATTCAATTTCCTAATAATAACAGATAGAAATGGCGAAAATGTTATTGAAACATTAGTATCTGAGGGTTTAGTAACTGTAAAAAAAGATACTAGGAATCCCAGTCCTGAACAGACGCGATTAATTGAATTGGAAAATGCAGCTAAAACAGGAAAGAAAGGAAAATGGTCAGAATCGCCAAGTTCTGAACATATACGCGATGTAAAATGGGCTGTGGATGACCCTCGCAAGTTGATTGAGAAATTTGGGAAGAAACCAATGAAAGCTATCATTGAATTTGTATTTGATGGCTCTACGGTGAAGGCACTTTTATTACCTGATTTTTACAATATAGTATTAATGATATCTGGTGTTCGTTGCCCTGGATGGCCAAATGGAAGACGTGAGAACTCTATAGGCGATCCTTATGCAGATGAAGCAAGATATTTTGTAGAATCCCGTCTTCTACATAGAGATGTTGAGATAATTCTTGAATCCGTTAATAACAATAATTTCATTGGCAGCATTCTTCATCCAAAGGGTTAGTAGTTTAAAAATAAATCTTGTACGATTACGTGAATGCAGTTATCGTAAATTTTGTTATGTCGAACAGGAAATATTGCCGAAATTTTATTGAGTGAGGGATTTGCCAAATGTCAAGATTGGTCAATTAATAATAGTAGAGCTGGTGCAGAAAAACTCTATCTTGCAGAGAAAGCTGCGAAGGAAGCACGATTACGTTTGTGGAAAGATTATAAACCATCTGGTCCACAAATTGAGTTTACCGGTACTGTCGTCGAAATCGTAAATGCAGATGCTCTTATAATTCGAACCCAAAATGGAGAAAATAAGAAAGTATTTTTGAGCAGTATTCGACCACCGTCCAGAGAAAAAAAAACTAATGAAGAACCTAACAATGCAATTAAGAAAGATTTCAAACCACTTTATGATATTCCATGGATGTTAGAAGCACGTGAATTTTTACGTGAAAAATTTATTAGGAAAAATGTAAAAATAGTGGTTGACTACACTCAACCTGCTAGGGACAATTTCCCAGAAAAATTATGTTGTACTGTTACTTGCGGTAAAACGTATGTTGTAATATTTAATTGTTTTTTAATTATCTTCATATGTTATTTTATATAATATAAATATTCCTTTAGGAACATCGCTGAAGCTTTGGTTGCGCGTGGTTTAGCACGAGTTATTAAATATAGGCAAAATGATGATCAACGATCATCCCATTATAACTTGTTACAAGTTGCGGAAAGTAAAGCAGAAAAATCTCAACATGGTTTACATGCAAAGAAGGATATTCCTGTACATAGATTAGTAGATCTTTCTAATGATCCGTCAAAGGCAAAAGCATTTTTAACATCACTTAAACGAGCGCAGGGCATTAAAGCTGTGGTTGAATTTGTTACGAGTGGTTCACGTTTAAAACTGTTTTTGCCAAAGGAAGATCAGTTAATTACGTTTGTCCTGGCCGGAATAAGAACTCCGCGATGCCAGAGGTCATTGCCAGGTGGTGGTATTGTTAAAGCGGATGAATATGGAGAGAAAGCATTAGCTTTCACTAGAGAACATTGCTTCCAAAGAGATGTGGAAATAAAAATTGAAAGTACCGAAACTAAAGGAAGTGGATTTATTGGATGGTTAACTGTAAACGATATCAACATGTCTATTGCTCTTGTTGAAGAAGGTCTCGCAGAAGTAGTTACTTTCCCTGATTTTGGAGAATTGACAAGAACACTTAAAGCTGCAGAAGAACGTGCCAAAATGAAAAAGCTAAATGTACGTAGACTTAAGAAAACGTTATTTAAACGTTGGTATAAATTATATTAAATATATAAATTATCATCTTTTAACATTTTTACAGATGTGGAAGAATTATGTACAGATACAAGTTGAGAACGAAAAAAATGAAAGCGATAAAGAAATCGTTGAAAGAAAAATTGACTATCAAGAAGTAGTACTTTCTGAAGTTACCGAAGATCTTCACTTTTATGCACAAAGTGTTGATCAACGTAGCATGTTGGAAAATTTACTTTTGCAGTTGCGTCAAGAATTAGCATCTAATCCTCCACTTCCGGGTGCTTACAAGCCTGCTAGAGGTGAATTAGCGGTTGCTAAATTTACTGGTGATGATGAATGGTATCGCGTTAAAATAGAAAAAGTTTCTGGTACAAATGTCAGTGTATTTTACGTTGACTATGGTAATAGAGAAACCATTAATGTCACAAGAGTTGCTGATTTACCGTCAAGATTTGCTAATGATAAACCCTATGCTCACGAACATGTCCTTGCATGTGTTGCCCTGCCAAACGATGTAAGTATTTTTACAAAAAAAAAAAATTCCTAAATATTTTACGTTTAAAATTATAAATGAATGATTTTATTTATAAATATTCATAGAATGATGACAAAAAAACGGCAGTTGAGATTTTTAAGGAAGACGTAATGGATAAAATTTTATTATTGAATACAGAATATAAATTAAACAATAATATTACTGCTGTAACTCTAGTTAATTCTTCTACTAATGAGGATATAGCAAAAGGACTTATTTCTGACGGGTTATTACTTGTTCAGAACCAACGCGATAGAAGACTTATTAAATTGGTAAATTAAAATTTATGTATTTTTATATTTATACATGTACTAACATACTTCACAATAGTATATATATGAAATAAGTCCCATATATTAATCCATTTTATATTAGATTGAAGAATATAAAAAAGCAGAAGAAGATGCGAAGCATAGTCGACGCAACATTTGGAGATATGGCGATATACGAGCGGATGATGAAAAAGAATTTGGATTGTAAAGATCTAAATGCTCAAGGACTGATTAAAAAGTGATCAATACAGGGAAAAAGACATGTTATGAACTGCATAATGATTATGTAAGAATCCATTACATAAATTAATGAAAAATAATAAATGTCCATATGACAGTTAATGTTGCATTGGTATAATGCGGTTATATTTCATTACATAAAAATATGAATTGTACATAACAATTTCATTAATTCTTGTAATTTTTGAATGAATTACTGACATAATATATTGCATAATATATTGTCATCAATCATTATTTGTATTAGAATACGAAATTTAGTTATGAATTTAATAATTCCGTACATAACTCCTTTAAAGTTTTCTATGTGCATTTATTTCTAATCGTGTGTATTACAATTATGAAAAATCTTTTTTCTTTTTACAAATTTATATTACATTTGAATATAAAAATGCATATAAAATTATATATTTTTTGTCAAACATACTCATTTAAGTATGTAAGAATTTATATTAAGAAAGTTTACTATATTCTGATTAAAAATAGCATCAGTTGATCATTGGTTAAACAATTTTACTATGTAATGTATTACATATATATATATAAAATTTTTCATCTGGTGTTATAAAAAGATATTTTTATTTTACACCTATTTCATTTCATATTAATTGTATTCTTATTTTCTTTAAGATTCAAATCAGAATTGCTTTTTCAATTTTTCATAGCTTTGTTTTTTATAAAAACTTAAAAAATAAAATATTTGCTAAATAGATCAGTCATTCTTGTATTTGATATTTTTTATTTGAAATTATATTATAATAATGTATTACATTGAATCGATGTTCTTGAAACAAAGAATAAGCGTAAACAAAAAGTAAGATTGCAGCACAAAAGCGGTTTTAAATATATAAAATAAAGATTATTTTCTTCTAGAAATAAAATACGATTACTTTGAACATAAATTTATAAGAAATTTAAAAAATATTGGAAGTTTTTTATAAACGAACATTTAAGCTTAAATAATTATCATGTTATGGATAATTTCCTATACAAAATTATGCATTTTAGTGAGATTTATTCATTGGTGCAGACAAATTTGAAAAAAATTCTTATTTCAGTATTAAAAAGAACATATTGAAATACAGTGTCAAATAAAGAAAAGGCAATATGAATATTATATAAAGTTTTTGAAAACAAAATTTAAAATATTCAAAATATGAATATAGCAATTATATTAGTAATTTAAGGATTTGACTGATTTGTAACTATTTTACGGCAACACGTGTTATACATACATATGATGTGTACTACAAATAAACTGTAAAACTTTATTTTTTTCATTTTTTTTTAAATATTATATTTTATTTATACGGTAATAATAATTTTTTAATCACAATATCTTTAAATGCATATTAATGTAATTACATAAATAATTTCTATATTTATGTAGAATTTTATATTTAATACATTATATCAACTGTAATATTCTTAAATATTCTGCTGTTACAAAGAGATATATAAATATTATAAAATTATATAACTACAAGTAATTTGTAGAAATATAAATACGAACAATAGAGGATTAACTATATGGAATGAAAGTGAAATAAAATAAATATACCAGTCTAGTAGAAATCTATTTTTATGTATAAAAACACAAAATTAACTTGAAACAATTTAAATCATACTTATATTAATAAGTTATATATTGTTTTCAAAATCTATTGTATGTTTTAATACTACATTGTCCCAAGAACAAGAATATAAATGGCTATCAAACCATGTAAGACCACGTACAAAGTCAGTATGGCGATCATCTTTGTATATTAGTGAAAACTGATTGTTTATATCAAACACTTCTACACAAACATCATCACAACATGCTGCTAACTCCTCTATCCTGTTATGTATAATAATATAATAATATTATGTAATTTATTATACTGATAAGATATAGATTTGTAATTTATTAGCTTATATTACCTTTCTGAATTTGGATTAAATAAGAGTCTATGTACAGGTCTAGAAAATGCAGATGATATTGATAATACATTTACACCTCCCTTTCTAACATCAACCATTATAATTTCCCCATGATCAGTACCTATGGCTACAATATTTGGTTGTTTGAAGCTCCAACATATCGCTGTTAAACCAGTATCTCTCTTTAGAATACCTAATAAATAAGAACTGAAATTTAAATCACATTCGTAATTATATATAAATATTTACATTACTACTTAAATTACTTTGGGCTGGCTTTGATAGCCTTATGTCCCACATTAATGCTTCACAATCATACGACGTTGACACAAATTCTGTATCACTTCCAGGCTTAGCATCAACACAAGTAATTACATCTGTGTGAGCAAAGCCAAATGAATATGTTGCCATTAACTCTGATATGTCCCATACTTTTATACTGTGAAATAATCCTTTGTTAGAAATGTTTAACATAAGATACTTAAATTGGTTTTACCAACTGTCCATTCCTCCTGAAACTATATGCTCTTTATCAGCAAATGCAGACAGAGTTAACAAGCTGTTGTCGTGTAAAGCAGCATATCCTGCACATTGTAATTCTTCCGAATCGCTAGGTTTTGCAGATAAATCAAAAACTTGCAAAGCTCCACTATCTTCACCAATTACAAATTTATCACTCTGTAGGAAAATACCATCGCAAACACCACTCTCTGTCTTTATTTGGAGAAAAGTTTTATCTCTATCGAAATTTGTAATATCATTGTAATACCAGACGGTACCACTCCAATAACGATCTGTTAAATTACTTCCTCCAAGAATAGCACTTTTTTCTGTGAATAAATAACATATTTATAAAAATTATATATATTTACATATAAATATAGAATTAATATTTTTACAAGTATCTTCACATAGGAATTTAAATTGTTTATTTACCATTATAAATACTGATAAACTGCAAGTGTTTATTAGAAACAGGTGGTCTATCTGTTACTGTCATGTTTCTATAAACATCTGCATTTAAATTAGGTGGGGTTAAAAAATCCATAATGCATTAACTTCCAAAATTGATACTAACAATACCACTTATTCGAAATACTGTAACATAAATTGTAATGAATAATTTATATTGGGCCATTAAATGTATAGCATAAATTATTGCAAATCATATATGCAAATTAAATAGCATTTAAAAGACATGGAATAAATTCATTAATGGATTTATTAAATGAATATACCTAACCTGTATACTTTTGTACTAGAGATACTTGTTTGCGGTATCACATGTTGAGCATGCGTAAAAGAATAGTAAAATTATCGTGTTTGTATCGTTTCCGATGTTACCGATTCAGTATAGAATAAGATCACAACACTAACAGCGGTCGAAATGAAAACCAATTATAACAATAAAATTACAAAATATCCAATTATTTGAGATATACCTTTGTTTTATGTATTTTATAAATATCTGTACAATTAATTCTTAGTGAATCTTACGGTGGAACGTAAGAATAGTTACTAGCAACACTTAAAATGAATAGTATGCAAATTCGCTAACCTAAACCACGTGCATATATTTTAATAATTATTAGTTAACAGAAATAAAAGACCTGTCTGAAATATAAATAAAGAAGACAAGTATGACTTGTCTTAAAATTAATTTTAACTTAAAGAATAAAGATAGATGAATTATCTGTTAAATCGTCTAGTAATATTCTTTGAATGTGATAACAACAAAGCGCATTATTTCATCTATTCACATTTTGTTTCCTGTAACAACGATCAACATCAATTAAACAGAATTACTGATCTCGGTAATTAGGAAATAGTTCCTATCGACGATCTCCTCTGGAATTCGGTTTGTATCGCGTGTCTTTTACCGGCATTCCGAGTTTCGGGATGTGCAGAAGTAGCGAATATGATTACCGCGGTAACGTCTGTTCGTGACGTAACGACTGTACTCCTGATAATTTCCGTCGTGACGCATGCGTATTCGATTCGGAGCAAAAATCAGAATTAGTCCAACGGAATCCCGGAAAGTAGCGAGTGTGAGACACAGCGGTACCGCTGTATAAAATCACAAGGAGCGTCGATTAACCTGTCAAGACGTGGTTTCATATCGTTATTTACGTGGTGTAATTACACGAAGGTGTTGCGGGTAATCGTTCGTAGAATTCGGTCGGCTTCCAGACAGGATGGTGAAGCCTGAGCAAATTTTAATTATCGAACCGCGAAGTGAACTGCGGTTCAGGGGTACGCTTAAACGACGAATCAGTCATTTATACTCGTATCTTGCTCGCACATTTCCTTCTTTCTTTAACTCCCTCCGAGTTTTGTTCGATCCGTGACTGGCAGGCGCTTTGTTGGTTAGTTAACACGAGCTGCACACGGTGCGCTACGTTGTCAAGATGACGTAAGGTTGACTCCGCTAGCCAATTTTGTTGCATTTTGATTTGTAATCAAGTAGGATTGCGTATAACGACCCACCGAAAATCATTCGGCCTCTTCAGTCATACCTAACCCTATTCGTCGTACGTCATTCGCTGTCAAAGCTAAGTACAGTCACGATTCAATTTTCAACCTCCCCTCTCACTTCTCTTTTCCACTAACTGATATACAGTCAGCACATTCATCAAAATATATTCTATGCATTTATTTTTCCTATCGTATTCAATTTGTTTCGATGTTCCTCCAGCTTTTTCCCCCGATAAAATATAGATTTTTCGTGTCTGCGTTCATATTAAACGATATATACGAATACGTTAATTTAGCACGTAAATTTGTTTGCGTTCAGCGGAAGCTCAAGAGTATATACGCGGTTTAGAATGTCGAGAAAAGATGGTTCACATTATAATAAACGGTTTTTATCGAATGACATTTATAAAGGAATTGCTCACATTGTTAGTTTATATGACGAAAAATTTTGTAAATGTAACCTAACTGTATAAACAAAATATTAAGATGTTATTCTCCTCATAATTGTAACGTTACATCTATACTATATTAATTGGATTCTATTTCGATATTTTGAAATGCATGAAAGAATAACAAGATGAACACTTATATGAGTGGTACATGTATGCTTTGTGTGATCTTTGTTATAAAAGAAGTAGTGAAAACACGTTTTTATAACGTTTTTTAATATAGTTTTTGTGTATATTACAGGCCCCTTCACAGAAAGAACAGTCACATCGTATATAAAATTGACTAATCCATCGAATCACAAAGTTTATTTTAAAATAAAAACAACTGCTCCAAAGAGGTATTGTGTACGACCGAATTGCGGATACCTCAAGCCAATGGAAATTTCACAAATAGCTGGTTAGTTGTAATTTGCTAATCAAATGTAAAAAAATTTTTAGTACAGCTGTATTGTAATTGTTAATATGGATCTTTTACATGTATAAATTAAATTATTTCTGTTTATAAACACGAGAGTTTAATTCACTAGGTATTGTATTTTTCAGTGACTCTTCAACCATTTGATTTTGATCCAACAGAAAAAAATAAACACAAATTTATGGTGCAAGCTTTAGTAGCTCGTGATAATGATGATGAAGAAAATCCAGATATGGTATGTAGTATTATAATTATTACTAGTCAGCCAGTTTTCAACGAATGAAAGATATTTATTTTTATTGTTCTTTTTTTTGTATTAGTCTTACGATTACAAAATTATGCTTAGCCTTACTGTGTTTTATATTAGCCTCATTTCTATCTTTCGCACGTAATCGTAACATGTAATTTCATTTTAAAGTGGAAAGGCATAGATCCGGAACAATTGATGGAATCTAAACTAAAGTGTGTATTTGAAAATCCAGTAATTCAAACTATGACAGCTGAAACAACTAAATCAGAAGTTACCACAAATAATGGTAAAAATAAAGGCGTTGGTGATTCTGTCAAGTCATCGCCAATTAAGGTAATAATTATTAATGTCTGTTTGTCTCATGCCTTCACTGCTATGTTATGTAATAATAAATGATTTGTTTATTTTATCAGATCTCTGGAGAAACAGAAGAAAAATTGATAAAGGCAGCGCAAGAAGTAAATCAGCTTAGGGAAGAAGAGAGTGCCCTTAGACAGGAAAATCTCCAATTGAAGGTAAATAATTGAAAACTATGCCATTTCAGCGTAAATAAGGCAATGGATATGGGTAATATTTATTATTTGTAGGAGGATCTGTTGCAATTACGAAATGTCCTGTTGGTTAACGAAGCTACGTCGGCTAATAAAAATTTTAACACACAGAATAGTAGCGAATCGTCACCAGCGGTTACCAGCATCCTTATTGCTGTTGTCATGGTTATATTAGGATATGTGCTGGGAAAAATGATCTGAGCACCCATTACTTTACCGCATAACTTGGCACATCCCCTCTTCCCCTGTGTTTCTTAGCCTGCCCCCCTGCTACCATATACCACGTACTGATCGCAAAGGTCGAAACCAATCATCGTATTACACGATTGTTCATAATAAATATTATAAACATGAACGGGTAGTGGTTTACAATAATAGAGTTATTCGCTGCAGGAGTGTGCTTCTATTTTGGTAAAGCGATCAAACTTGAAATCCTTTTTTAAGAAATAAACACTATACTCAGATGGCATGCATTGGGGTATAGATGCAGAAAATCCTGTGGATAAATTTTGTTATTGTTACGTACCAGAAAATACTATTAGTTTAAGTAGCAAATTATAAATAAAAATTAAACACTATAATATATCTTCATGTTTATATATTACTTCTGTTCTCGTGTTTCTTATAAAAGGATTCTCGCTTTACAAATTCGCTTGCGGCTGTGTCTTTGAAACCATGTTGCCACCAACTAAATTATGTATCGGATACGAAATATAATTCTTTTAAAAGAATACATTCAATAAAAGAGAAAGTGAATTCAATTGTTTCAAGAACTGTGGTGCATCCTTACATAAAAACGAATGAAAGAAAACAGAATGAATTCGAATATTTTTTTGACATTCTAACAGTAACAGTACTTAACAATCACACAATGTAAGATTGTACATAATGTATTTTAAGATAATGTATTAATATCTCTAACGTATATAGTCAGGAGGGGGAGGGGGGCTGGCTGATTAGTAGTGGTTCATGACTCAGAATTTGGATACGCTGGCTCTATCCATCAGCAATGGTAATATCATTTAAGGAGTTGATGCATTAAAGTTTTTGACGCTTCAGTGTATTTTTATTTCTTTATGTTTATCTTATAAAAATTCGAAATAAAGATATCTCGGATGTCACATGGTGAAAGTTTTGTATTTTAAACCTTTCTACTGGTAACTGTGTTTTCAAATAATTTCAAGTGGTGCATGGTATACATGGATATGGTATCGCTTAAAAATTTTTGTCACATTGGATCATAAATTTTTATCTATATAAATGTATGTGTATTTACACATACACAGACATTTATATAGTAAAAAGTAATTTGTAGATTGATCACATCTCAAATAGTATTGAACACATCACAGTTATTACGTGTGTGTATATATCTATGCAGACAAATACACATCTACATACACATTGAATTGTGTAAAATTCATATATCTGTGCCTTAGAAATAGAAACAGGAACATATTTGTGTTTTGCCAAAATTCTATCATTTCAACATTGCCTGCAAGATTTTGCAAGATTCTTTTGGTTCTTTTCAATAATAAGCAATTTGTTCATTGGTGGTATACACGTATAAATTCTAACTGACAAGTGTAAAAATTTAAACATTTATTATTTACAGACTGTTATTTATAATTTTCCAGATATACGTACATCATACGTATATCTTTTTTCATCATTCTTCGAGTTCCTGATCAACAAGTTACAAATTCTCGATTTCACCGACGTTTTGAAGAAATACTTAACGAGTTATCAGTAACTGGTGGAATGGTGGTACGTGTTTAATATAGTGCGAGTTAAGTTTAATACAATGCAACGACATTTCATTTTATCGTTTTACGCATCTTTGCCGTTTACGGCAAGTATAATCATCGTTAAATTCTTTCTATTATATCGACGATGAGTTTATAACAGAATTAAGAGATAAGCTTATCATCTAAGGTACAGGTATAAACTGCTTTCTCTGTACGAATATATGAGGCACGTAAGAAAATGGTTTGAGAATTCTCCGCTAACCAAATACGTTGTGCAACTTTTTGAGAGAACAACTTCCTAAGTTCCTGCTAAATATATTATTTAAAATGATAAATATACATACGTTATATTTATTAGTACACACGCTAGCACAAAATTGTTTCGCCCAAGAGAAAAATTTTCTTTTTTACACGTGATTAGACTTATCGCTTGAATTCTTAATCCATTATGAAGTGTCTCGCTGTTACTACATTATTATCACTGTTGTGGAGAAAATGTAAGGATATGTAGAATTATAACATTAACGATATGCATAACTCGGAAGCGAAACGAACAGATTGCCGTTACATTGCCGTGTAAATAAAGAAAAGAAAAGGAAAGAGCAAAATGAAATATGACTGAATCTAAAAAGGTTATAAAACGATCGTAATTAAATAAATATTATACGTATGTGTGTGTGTGTATATATATATATATATATATATATACACCCAACTAATTCGATAATTTCGAATGTATTGTGAAATAATTGTTTCAAACTAATGTAGCAATCGATTTTCTTACTATACATGTTTAATAAAATTACGTTAAACAAGTTCAAGCAATGATGTACTTGTACTTTAAATATCGTCAATCAATTACGACGAAGGCTGCTCGATATCGCATAATGTTAGACCGGTATAAATATAGTTTCGAATCGATTGGACGCGCGAGATAATTTTATAGATGAATTTTAAACCCTTCATTCCCGAAAAATAGATACGCGAACTAAAGTAGAGTAGGTCAACTTATAATCAGACTACCTTCTCGGGTGCACATGCACTCGCATACTTTCTCCCTGCGCGACCATCGAACGGAAAAAGAGAGGTGAAATGGCGTGGTGGGGAGGAGGGAGGATGGAGGAAGATATCTCAACCGAGAAATATAGAAACCGTCGATCGACCAATTTGGAAATTTTACTTTATTGCTGTCTGGATATCTCCAGCCAGCGTATCGAGAAAGTAAATTGCAGCGTCATGCTTGTTTGATTGAGTAACAACGTCTGGTCTACGTCATATCTGCGTATCTCGCGATACGAAAGTGTAAAGATCAGCATAAACGCTACATCATTTTCGTGTACATGAGAATACTCGACGCTTCTCGTCATCTCGTTATCTTTCTGTACATCGTGCAAAAATGCATCTTTTCTCCGCGACAACGACACCGTCACAGGACGGGACTAATTCTCACCCTCGCTGTGTCTCTAAAAAGCGAAATATGGCACGTTATTGTCGCCTAAAGTAAAACATAGAAAAACCAAAAAAAAGAAAAGTTGGTCGAGCGGAACTGGAAGAATAAAATTTATTCACTGGACACGTGATGTGCTCGTTTAATGGAGCTCGCCAAACGACACTCGTAGCGAGACGTTCGACTGCGAACTAAGGTCGGACAGAAGGACTTGGTCGGTCTGAACGTGCAGATAAATCAGGATCGGGGAAGAGGGAGGTGGATGGCAAAGAGTGGAGCGGCTGGCGGATACAGCGCAGAACAGCCTGATCAGGGTGGCGGCGGCAGTAGCGACTGGCTATTGATTTCAAGGGCTTCCTTAACCCCCCGCTTTGCCGCTGAGTGCCCGACAGCTTCAGGTCACCCCAAAGGGCTCTTGGTGCCCGCGACTAAAACAATTCCATACGTTTACTCCCACTACTGGTCCACCTATTCTGCACCTTTCGTCTGGCCAGCTCGCTAGCCCACACGCAACTCCCACAACCCCCCTTCTCTCCCCTTTCTGTCTTCGACTTCCGCTCTCTATGCGGGTTTCAGCAAACGAAACCAGTCTCGTTTAACTGAGAGTGACTGGTTTCTTTCGTCAAAGACGCGTCAAAACAGATGTCAGATTTGAAGATGAACTGCTCGCAGAGGGAAGAGCAGAAAGAGATCGATCACTTCGTGTCGATTTGTATTTCCATATTATATACTAATGGAAGCGACCTGTTCTCGATCGTAAACGATCGTCCGAGTGAAAATCGAGCGAGAGCGAAGAGGGAAGCGAAACGATATACGTGTACGACGGGAGAACACGCAGAAATTAAAGGCGTTCTTCAAAATTTCGCGGTTAAGTGGCCGTTCGGGGGGATGAAACGAGATGGAGATGGGAGTGGGGGTGGTAGCAGAGTAGGAAGAGAGAGAGAGAGAGAGAGAGAGAGCGGAGAAGCGAGGAAGGAAGGGAAAAAAGAGTAGGGATAACGTGGGGGATCCTAGGCAGAGGAGCACCCGTGGTGATTACGGTACTGTGCGAGTCGGGCCGAGCGCAGACGGATCGCGGGGTGAGCCGTCCGCTCGGCATACGTCGAACTAGGTGCCCCGCGTTGGGGCGTCTCCTGCCATCGAGCATCGGTGTCGTGCAGTCGATCGGGGGACGACCACCGCCTTCTTCGAAGTCACTGTTAGTTCCGGACCGTATCGGACTGGATAGAAAACGGAACGGTCCCGCCTGTTCACCCGCGTTAATTCCCCACACCGGTGTGTCAGCGCAGACACGGCGACGACGATGAGACTACGACGATGGTACTCGTGGTAGCGCGACCACCACAGTGCGTCGTGGCCAGTGCGGGCGTCGGCATCGTCGTCGGTTGTGCACGCGATCGGACGAGCAAGGAGATGGTGTCCCCGGATCGTTCGGAGGGAAGTGACTTAGTTGCTAACGCTATTGCTGTCAGTGCCGTGTCCGCGTACAACAACGTCTTCGACGTCGTCGTAGCCGCTGCCATCGTCACCACCGCCGCCGCCGCCGCCGCCACCGCCGTCACCGCCGCCGCCGCCGCCGCCGCCGCCGTCGCCACCACCGTCAGCGTCGTCCTCGTCACCGCCACCGCTGCCGTTACTATCGCTGCCGTCACTACCGCTACCGCCACCGTCAACGCTGCTGTGACTGCCACCGCCAGTCCCGCCACTGCCAATACTGCCGTTTTTGACGCCACGAGCATGATCGCTCCTGCTGCCAATCAGGCTTCCAGTGCAATTCGTCAGACGGTCTAACCACCCCTATTATCCGAAACGGTGAGTGCCCATCGAACATTTTTCCGACGGTTCTCTCCGACGTGCTTCTCTGTTTCTTTTTTCTTTTTCGCTCGTTTCGTCCAGTCCCACCCAGCCCGACTCCACACATTTTCCACTTTGCTCCTCCTTTGAGGCCTCGATTTTTTTCGTCGATGCGCTTGTCCCTTCGCACGAGAGAAGAGCGTACGCGTACGCGTTCGCGTTCACGTTCGAGCGAGACGAAAAGGAACGAGAAAGTGAGACGGAGAATGAAAAATAAAGTATGCAGACGAAAATCGAGGCATAAGGAGCGAAAGAGAGAGTGCGAGAGTGCTGTGTAGCAAGGAGGAAGGAGGAACGAGAGAGAGAGAGAGAGAGGGAGACAGACAGACAGACAGACAGACAGACAGACAGACAGAGAAAGAACGTCACACGAAAGGATGGTAGGGGGAGAGGATGGTGATCAAGGATAAAAAAGAGCAGGAATTGTAGCACGAACGGTACAAAAGATTTTATTCATCTCTCGACTTCTCTCTCCGGTGTATGCTGTGTTTGGATGGATTTCTTGTTCTGTATTTTCTACGCGATCGTCGTGCCCCGGCGACTCGACTCCACATAACCTCCGTCAATCGATAATACAAGACGACGGCACCCGCGGCGCTCGGCAAGATCGGCCTAGGAACGAACACGGCCCGCGTTCCTGGGTCTATCGAGCTACACTCTATCGATGAACCTTCTTGCCGATACTCTATTTACCCCTCTCTACTCTACTCGACACTCTCGCAGCACCGCCGCTAATTACTCGTCCGATTTAAACGGCCAGGCGGAGAGGCCAGCAGAAGGGTTGTAAATTGCACGCGTCGTCGAACGGGGGGGTGCAATCTATTCGTTTTAGTAGGCAATGAATGACGATACTCTTCCTCTAACCCCCCCCCCCCCCCCCCGATCGTCGACGCGGAGGGTAAAGGACGTATCCTGTTCCTCGTTGGTTTATGACACGGCCTCAACCTCGCCCATGTTAATTGGCGAGGATCGATTTTCCTGGAAACGATTACACGGCCGTGGCCTCACGGTCGTTCAATCGCGCGCGTTTTCAGGATCCTGATTCCCACGCCAACGTCAGAAAACGATTGTCTGGGAAACTCGGGATAGACCGATCGCCGAGACGGCGAGAGACGAAGCTGCCGGAAGAACACTAGAAATGGAAATAACGGAGACGAGACGACCAAGTCCGACGAAGACGAGGCGCACGTCCGCGCCGTTACCGTCTGAACGCCATTTGTATGCCGAAATGTAATAAAACGCGTTTTTGATTCTCTCGTGGAATGCGCGAATGCGCTGTCGACGATATAGACTTGCATATATATATATATATATATGTATAGGATACGTATACGTAAGTAACGCGTTGCACGAAGCGGATGAATGAATGCTGTGAATAAAAGTAAGTAGGTTAACGAGAACGAGATCGTGCGTTCCGAAAAAAAAAAAAAAAAAAAAAAAAAAAAAAGGAAAAACGCGAATCCTTCGTTTCGTTTTCTCTCGTTCACGCTTCTTCCGCGGCTCCTCTCGAGTCGTTCGCGAGTGAACCGCGGCTCTCTCATATCGGGAGACGCGCAATCCCTCCCCGGGAGACGGGGTGTGGAGTCCTGGAGCTGTTATGTCAAAATTTCAAGACGAATCGAACGTTCGCCACTTGGACGCGAGAGCGCTGAACGTGCCTTTTTCTCTTCCAATTCTTCCGTTCGCGGACGCGAACTGCGCCCCATTGTCGTATTGTTATCTACACGCGAGCTATAATACTACTCGTAGACCGGGGGCGAGAGGTAGGGAGGAGGAGGGGGGGGGATAGGGAGAGGGAGGGAATAATCATACGTATCTAGTTTCTGGTTCGAATCAATGTTTGCAATTGTGCTACTTGGAAATGCACGGGCCTCCGTGGAAGCGTTTTATGCGGCGGCACGAAATCGGCGGTGGAAAAAGAACGTCCTTACCTACTACCGGTTTTAACTTCTTTTCTCATTATTAGATAACGATCGGAACTGTAAGGCATGCCTTCCTTTCCTTGCCGTCTAGTTTCCACAATCGTCCGTGTACCCGTTTCTCCAATCGGCCGTGCCCTCGCGTTCGTTTTTACGTGGGTAATAGTCGGGGGGGGGGGGGGGGGTCTTTCATCGAATCCGAGAGGTCGAACGTCACCCACCGCGGAATTCCATCAGTTCCGTTGCCACCGTTCGCTTCCGCTCTTGTCGAGGTTTTGTTGCAGACTATGCTCCGTGCCCGTACCCGATAGAAAAATATAGCATCAACGCTCTCTCGCGGCCTGCTCCTTCTACACCCTATAAAGGTCTTGTCGACCTTTTATTTATATCTTCCTTATCGCGGCGTTACGAGGTGGCTTCGACGGTATCATACCGCAACGGAGCTATACGTTCGTGCGTCATCGGTTTGGAGTTGCGCTATGGAATCGCTGAATGGAAATTGTTCTAAAAAAACGTCAAGTACGTGCAACGCGTATCACTGACGATTCGCGATTAACGCACGCACATAGCTGAAAGTGAAATTTTCATTCAGCAGCCCGAATCGAGCGAGAGAAATCCTGCGATTCCGAGCGTTCGTCGAAACATCGAACGCGAAAGAAAAACTGCATCTTTCTTCTCACTCTCCATTAGTAATATTTCGTAAATGTTGGAAAGCAAAGAAACGTTGTTAAATTCAACGAGGATAAGCGATCTCTAACGATCAGAGACAGAGAATGAGAAAATACACCACTTTCCTCTTGCTTTTTCCTGTAAAAGCGCACGTAACACGCGCGTACGTGTACGTGGTTATGATACATGCACGGGTAAAGTGCACATTCCTTACGTGCATATGCATACTCGATCGCATACAGTATACAGAGACTGCTTTCAGTGCGCTAAGTGCACGAAGCGCATACGATAAAGCGCGCGTGTGTACTTTCCTGATTAGTTTAAAGTAACGTTCCCATCACCATCTTTCAGGAGCGCACGGTATAATCCATCTCGTAGCTGGTTGTATCGGGCCGAGGAAAACACCATGGTCAAGATAGAAAGCGAGTGCCTAACAATCGGCGATTGATCTCGAAACTTTATTTCAATGATAAGCAACATTTAATTATGGAAATTTTATCTTAAATTAATACAACAGGGTATCTGATCCCAGTTTATTATTTAACTTTTATATATTTAGATATTATATTTGAATATTATTTATAATATTAATTTAAATTTCACCTAAAACGATTAACATTTGCACATTATTAATGTTCGACTGAAAGGATTTAAAGCAAAAGAAAAGATCAAATTCACCTACTTATATTTTAATTGCTTGGTCTATTTATTTATCTACCCGAGAAAAAAGATACAGGGGAAAAATCTTTTTGGTAAAATATTAGAATCGAATGCAAGGACGAGAGCAAAGTGTTGCAGTCTTGACTCTGTCTTAACTTTGAGACAGACGTTAATCATCCTCGGATATATTCATTAATAAATCTCACTCCGAACCATGGGACGAAAACTTGTTAGTAAATTTAAGAAGTTTAAGATTCACGGAAGAAGCGTAACTTGACGAGCGTACGCTCGTGACCTACTTTTCTTTCACGTTTACTTGATCGATTTCACGTTTACACGTGCACACGTACACGTACATGCACACACACACACACACACATATATATATTTTTTTTTCATACTAAAAATTTTCATTCCCACGACCGAGATCTCGTATTTTCAGCTAATTTCTATTTCACCGCAGCCGAAACGGCAACTCGCCTGCCAATCCTATCTCCGTCCAACGCGATGCCCACTTTCTTTGCCTCGTTACTCTCCGCTTTCATCGCTGATCGCAATTTTCACGCGTTACGCGGTTCAATGCGCGGCTGGTCGCGCCGCTCATCGACTATTTCGTTCCCCTCTCTTTTTATGGTGGATCCGGTGTAAATCAAGCGAAACGCACACACCTGGTCTCTCCAAGGCAAACAGCTTAACGTTTTCGGATTTACGTGTATGGCGACGACGATATTACATGTACAGATGCATACATAGGGCAGATATACACATGATATACGTATATGTATAGTGTATATATATATATATATATATATGTAATATATATTTCCCGAAGGACCTGTTGGCGATATGCCAATCCTAAATGTATCCTCGCGTCGTCTTCATCGCAACGCCGGCGGTCTATGTTGCAGAAATGAGAAAAGCTTGGCCTCTGGCGTTTCACGGGAGCGCATCTCATTGATCCATTTAAATCGCAAGCATCCGGGGGACGTATGTGTGTCACCGTGAACGTCAGATATCGCCAAATATCCGATATCTTTCGTGGGATCCAGCTTCTCTCCCATCAATCTCCGCTCTCCGTTCTCCGACTTTAAAGCCGATATGGCTGAGCGACGCTGAAAGGGGCACGAAATTCCCTTCATCCCGGCGGGATTCTGCGTCTTCGCAGAGTTACACGCGAGTGCGAATATCACCCCTATTTGTCATGTTCATCGTCGTTTGATACGATGTTTCGACGCGTGATTTCTGAAGGCCGGCGCAGCGTAAACGTCGCGAATGTAGGTTGTGCACCTGTTACTCGTCGAAACGGTGTTCAGCGGCAAACCTTATTTAAAAATATTAGCGCAACTTTCAATCGGTTATACACCTTTCGGCTATAGAGCGTAGTCGCTACTCTCCTTGTCTACTCCGTCGAGTAGAAATTACGCTCATGGTACGTTCTACTAACCGTACTCTTTCTCCAGTTTTCCTTTCTGGCAGACGCGTACAAACGCGTAATAAATTTATTAGAATGCCGCGTTACCTTCGTACGATCCGATCATTTGTCGACACGTTTTCAATCGAAAACTGAGTATAGTACTACTTTGTAATTTCGACGTAATTTTAAATTTCGTCGCAACCGCGTGAGCTGTTTGTGAATATATTTCCATGATAAACAAAAGTGTTGCACAATTGATCCGGTCTTTAAAATTAGAAATCAATAATTGTAACAAAGCATGGTTGCTAAGTTGCAGAGTGTTGCAATATAGTTGAACAAAATAGAGTTTCAAATTTTAATTCAACGCAACGACTAAGTGTAAGACTATACCTTCGTATGACTCACTTTTTCTTTCATATAATTGCTTACTCAAGTATCATAAAGACACAGCAATGACGATAATAATATCTTTCACATTGGTTGATTTATGTATGTATTTCGTCGTTATCTACTTTCGTAAACGTGAAAACGAGCTCGGAAAACATTTGGAAAAGCAAATAACAGAAAAGGAGAGAAAAGAAATTCCAACGACGGGAGAACGACGTTGTTATTGGTTGGCAATAAATTTACGTAATTCCGTATACGGTCTAGCGACTCCGCGATACGTTACCTTTACCAGCGATAAATTTCGCGTTTCGCTGGATGATGAAAAATATCGCGCGACATCATTCTCCATTTTCCAACGCGTGTGTACAAACACGGGGGAATTGGAAGAAAACGCGAAAAACTCGGCGAACTTTGGTATTTCCATGTTGAACGAGGATGAATCGATCTCTCGCGACAGACATCGTGGGTAACAAAAAAGAAGTTGGGAAAGAGAAAAGAAAAGAAAAGAAAAGAAAAGAAAGAAAGAAAGATGCACCCGCGTTCCGTATCTCGGTGTCGCCTGGCGTTTGATCTCTCGCAGTAGATGCAGACAGTAACGGCACGGCCCGAGCAACTTGTACGCAAGACTGGTTGGAAAACCGAGTTGGACACAGACAACGGCAGGCCGCGAACAGTGACGGATAGACGTTGCTCGACAGACGGGACAAGGATGGCGAATGAAAGCGATCGGGCGAAGAAACAAGCAGCACGGGAGGGGAGAGAGTCTTTGGATTTCGTTTAATCTTCGAGGCGAAACACGGAACGAGTACGCGTTAGTTGTACGCGATTCGTCGACCGGTTGTGTCGACTCTATCCACTCGCTCGGTATATATGCGCGTGCGACTCGTCCTCTTTACTCGAAAATTACGTATCGCGCGTTACGGTGAGAATGCCGGCGATCAGCATCGGCGAGGGGCCAGCTACAGTTGGGATCGTTGATACGAGGTGAGCGAAGATACTGAAAGTCGAGAGTTACATCGTTCGAAAGGCCATCGATTTTGACAGAGTAATTAGCCACGATAGCACACGCAAACAGAGAGGGAAAGGATTAAGGATTACAGTGACCTTTCATTCAGAACTGGTTTTATCGTTCGTCCGCTATTGTTGCGTATCTGCGTGCTCGTTTCATGCACACGCCTACGTGCGAAACGTCGATCCTCGGCGAATGAAAAATCGAACGTCCCTGATCGATCCTTTTAATTATTCCGTTACGTTGTTTACGCTCGTCGGGTTATTTATACGTCGCTGATAATTCGACCTATAATAAACGGTACGTACGTGCTTGTAGATCGCGCGTTGCTTGTTTCCGTGGAAATCAATACACGTCAGTTCGGTCAGACCGAACGCCAGCTACAATTACAACGTCGAGCCGATCGTTTTATCGTTCTATTCGTTCGTTTTGTTTCACCTTCTCGGAAGGAAAACTTCTTAACGAGTGGAATTGTGTCGTTGATCGCCTCGGAGGCGATCGAAACGCGTTATTGTCGTTAGTCACTCCTGTCGTTCCGACACACCTCGCGCGTCCATCCGTCGTAGAAATTTACGTCCGTTCGCACGTGTCGCGTTTCAGTCTTACGGAAGAGTCGCAGGACGACGTACCGCGAGATTTCCAACTACCGGGGCAGCGAGTCGCCAAGCAAGGTCATATTGGAAATTACACTTGCAGCTTGTAATTATACGTTACTCGGCCGTGTTTACGGCCGCCTTTGTGCGGAGATGCATTCACCGTTTTTACAACGAGCGCGCCTTTCCTTGGCATTCGGGCAATTTTACCACTCGCATTCTTTTCATTCGCGCACTAGCGACGAACGGACGTTGCAAAAACCGTGGTCGATTAAAGGGAGGGGAATAATTATCGTCAGTCGAATGCTTCTCCTTGCTTTTTTCCTTGCCTTTCCGCCTTCTCGCATCTTTCCTCCCTCCCCCACGTACTTTCCTCCTTTCATTCCTTTCCCACCCTTTTCGTTTGCTCTCGTCTTGGAGACGAGACGAATAACACGATGATTTTTTCTCAAGCTCGATCAAAGGTAAACGAGAAGATTATGCAATCGGGACTGTGTCTTATCGGGACATAGTTTGACGAATGACCGTGAGTTAAATCCCAATTATTTCATATCAGATAGCAACGATCTATGTTGTATCTGTGTCGACGCAGCTTCGTTCCAAGCTTGTAAAAATCTCTTTTTGCCGTGGACTTTCATACGATAGGTGTTTGTCGCATTAGGCACCTTAGATATTTTACACAGCGCTCAGGATAATTAGAGGATCGTTTCTCGCGTTTCTACGATCTTAAAGATCACCTTTACCGCGATACCAACAACTTCATTCGTGGTAGCGATCCTCTACTTGTCTCGAGCAAAATAATTGAATTTTACGACTTTATGACTAATACCACGTTCGTCTGTTTTCTTTGTTCTCGCAGGTTCACCTAGTGCATACCGTCGTCTCGCAGCGATCGGAGGAAGGACGTGGCACTCTGATACACGGATACGCCGGTGATCGTACCGCGGTGGAAATTCCATCGATCTCTCTCCGTTCACGTTCCGTATCGTTCGCGTTTTACCTTCTTCTCTGTCCCCTCTCTGACCGAGAGCGTGGTCGAGACGTTAGTCGGCCCGTTACGAGAAAACGGCGATTCCCTCTGCCAAATTGCAGGGATTCCCGAGTGGCGAGTGATCTCGCAGCTCGAAACCGGGACACGAGAAACGTCGTGGCGTGATAATATCATCGTCGAGCACGATGGCTTGCGAATTCTTTAAGGTGAGTGTCAATGTTATTTAACGAGCGTTGAAAATGTAGAAAGAAAGGAAAGAGTAAAGGAGAGAAAAAAAAAAAGAAAAGAAAGAAAAGGAAAACATCGCTGTTTCATACACGTAGCTCGTGCACATAGTATGCGCTTGCCAATTTATCGGCAGTTATATTCGATAGCCAGCTAATTGTTTCGTAACTACCGGATATAACCGTGCCTACTCCTACTTCTCGAGATTATGAGATTACTCGTTACGAGATTACTGGTGTTAATTGATCGAGAGACGAGAGGAGGGCCCAGTGACTCCGTAATTGCACCAAGCCGCGGTGTACAAGGATGTTTCGCGCACCTGTGCCGCGGCTGCGTGCAATTTCTTCCGCTTCTTCGCTGTTGCGTCTATATTTGTTCACAATTTTTTCACGTTTAAGGATTGTATCGAGTAGAATGATCCTCGATTGATTCGAAACGAGTGCGTTGAACGAGGCTGAAACTTCGTTCGACTCGCACTTTACAGTCGCAGTATTTTTCCGCGAATCGCACGTGCAATCGAATATTCCATCCTATACGGAGAAAACGGAAGGTCGCGGCAGTTTCTCTGTTGTCTCAGATGTGGAGTTTCGCGTCGGGTTTACTCAACGACGGCGAACGATATTAATAATGCTCGTTATTGTGGTACTTTAATTGTCGCGGTGAGGCGGAGCCCGATGCATGCAGGAAGCCCGGCTTAATTACTGCAGCACGATCTTGCAGTAACTGGCTCATCGTTTCCAATTTTACGTGCACGTCGGCTGGAATGGAAATTCATAAGCTTCGTTTCGCCGCGATCGACCGTTCCGGAGGGGGGAGGGGAACGTTGCGTCGAGAAATTTCCCTCGAAGAAATTTCACGTCCCGCGTCGCTCGGCTTACTCGGTACACCGCCAAGCAAACGATTTCAATTTGATCGAATCGCGAAAGTAGTCGATTTTCACCGCGCTCGCTCGCGTTGACTCGTTCCTCTATTTACCGTTGAAACCGACTGCACCTTTCAGCAACGGCAACACTCGCCTGCGAGCGGGAAAACTTTCCCAAAGCGCTTAGCTTTGTGCACGCGCTCACGAACTGGCGAGCAACCAACTTTGCGCGAATTAATCATCGTGTCTTCCCGTTTTGACTTTCTGCTGTCAGACTTTCGGCGAATTGACGCGAGAATCGTTCTCGATTATATTCGCAACGGAAGCCGTGTTACGGGTCCGTGTGTCTGACTACCGCGTCAAGCCGAATCGCGGTTCGAGGGAACGTGATAACCGCGGGCTCGCGCGTGCGTCCGCGCGCACACACGTTCACACGTCGCTTCTTCCCACATCCACCGATCGAACCTTTCCCTCTTCGTTCCTTTTCTTCTCCGCCGTTGCGTAACTTTTTTGCTTCCTTTTATCACGGAATTTATCCCTCCTGCGTGGCTGAATGTCATTACCACTTGCTCACTCGTGCGTTTTCACGACGCTTGTAACGTTTGTGGCGTGGCACGCAGCAAAGAAACGTCGAAATGTCACCTCCACGATGTCGTTGCAATCGCGATACGATGCAAATGCGATCGCAAACGTTCCGTTTTCAAAAGGAAAAGAAAAAAAAAAAAAAAAAAACAAATACGAAATTGTACGTACAACACACGTTTCGTTAGGCGCATCACGAAATCGCTGCTGTGCAAGCTCTTAGACGACGCTTGTTGTTCAATCTCAAGTTTTAGAATATCATAAATCACACACGAAATAAATGTAACGTTAAAAGCAAATAACGTTAATAGCAAGGAAACGACGAAATAAAAAAAAGAAATTTATCGCTCGTTGCTCTTAGTATCCCTCGGATATGCAGCGTCGGGCGGTCTTTAGTCAACACAGCCGAGGAAGACGTATTGAAGGGGATGACGATGATGTCGATGTTGTATAAATTCTTCTCTCTGTGTCTGTGTCCTGGCGTGTAGCTCAAACGATGGCCGATTCACGCGGCTTCAAGCCAATAAACCAGTTGTGGCAGAGCGCGGCAGTGTCGACGGACCCGGATTCGGAGTGCCTCTACGAAGAAATCTCGGGCCTTTCGGGGTCCCAGGATACGGAGCCAGGGCCGGCTGGTGCCGCCGTCGGCGAGGAGGAGGAGGAGGAGGAGGAGGAGGAAGAGGAAGAGGAAGAGGAAGAGGAAGAAGAAGAGGAGGAGGAGGAGGAGGAGGAGGAGGAGGAGGAAGAGAGAGGAAGGCTCGATTTTGGTGCACAGGTCGGCGGTAGCAGCTGGTGGAGGCAGGCCAAAGGAAGCGATAGAAACGCCGCCAGCAGCAACGCCGGCACGGCCGGACGTAAAGCTAGCAAAAGTGTTGGAACTAGCGCGAGATCGCGCAGCAGATCGGCCGATCGGCCATCGGGCAGGCGTCAGGACATCATCAGGGTGGAGGAGGAGCAGTATGCCTCACGAAGAAGTTACGTGGAGCCCGGTACAGGCGCCGTACTGCCGCCTCCTGTTACCGGCCTCAAGCTGACCAGGGGGCGTGCAACCAGCACCGTCGCCCGCTATTTGCACTCGGCCTCCACCAACACCGGTCATTATCACCACCATCATCACGGGCTGCACGGACAGTATCCACCCGGCAGCACCGGTAGGCCGACCGGCAGGCATCACCAGCATCATCACCCAAGCCGCGGCTCGTTCAGTAATGAGACGCAGGAAGAGGTACAGGAGGACGATGAAGCCACTCTACGGGAGTTGCTTGTAAGGTACGTTTCCCCCGACGTACCCACGATAACACTGTTAAAACCCTCCACCCCTCCGCTTCCCCTCCTCCCCCCCCACCTCCACCCCCACCCTCTAAGTCTCATACTTGTATACCTTAACGTTTTTCTGTGAAACACCTCCACGCGTCTTCTCGATTTTTTTTTTTCTATCGTAGCGTTCTACACGCAACGTAACGACAACTAACCGCGGTTCTCTTTGTACCATACCTATATATATATACCACTTGTACCAACTGTTCAAGCGAATTACCAAATTACGAGGCTCGCGAGTCAGAGTTCGGACTTCGGAGCGAACATTACCGGAAAGCTACCACCGGGAAAAGGAGAGCTTACGTTTCAAAAAATCAAAATTGTGCGTGTTCACGCGATGTGAAACACGTCACATTGCCGGAATAATCACGTTGTCGCATAATCACGGGCGTCGCCACCGACGTCTCTGAGAATTATCTGGATTGTTTGGATGTGTACCAGCCGAGTACCAGCCATCTACATATATATATATATATATCCGTCACACCGGGCGATCATTTTCCAATCCATTGATTATTTATGTCAGACTTATCGATCTGTTTCCACTTGTTTCTGTATCTTTCTTTCTTTCTTTTTTTTTCCTTCTTTTTTTCTTCTACTTTTCTCCCTGACGAGACTTGCACGCGAACTCGTACTCGCGTTTGTGCAACGTGGAGGATTGCTTTCTTTCTCCGGTCCGACGAAAACGACGGAAATTCGTTCGACTTCGCGGAAAGAGACGTTCAGAGGAAACTGAACATACACGGTTCGACATTGTTGAAATTCGATCGTGAACTTTCAATCTTGGCGAATCCTGCGGGCGACGAACTTTCTTCTTTTAAACAGTCTTTTAACCATGTCATTAATTGATTTCATAGCTTAGCGCTTCTCTTTTTTAGGATCCTGTATTATTGATATTCCGTAGTGATCTCTTTCATAGGCTCATATACATAGAATTATCACGTAAACGTTCTTGTTCCTTGTTTCTTCAGCGATTGAAACGTAGTTGAGTTACTCTTAGCAGTCCCGCCGTCTAACAAGTCCGACCGTAGTTGATCGAATATTTGCAAATTTTTTCAAATATTATTCCTCCTTCTCTTTTTCGAATAAAAAGTCTTTCGAAGTAACTTTAGCTTAGTGCCACGGCAGTTCAGTAGAACAACGTATGTATAAGCTCTTAAGACTTGCATACCAATTAAGAGAACACTTCTCGCTCTCTATTATTCGGCCTGAAGTACCCGAATCGATAGCACTTACTTATCGATCATAAACTCTCTCTCGCTCTCTCTCTCTCTTTCTGTCTCTCTCTTTCTCTCTCTCTTTCTCTCTCTGTCTCTCTCTCTCTCTCTTTCGTAGACAAGAATTACTATATCCAACGAACCTTTTCCGCAGACATTGTTCTTTTCAATGTCCAACAATACTTGGGATATTCTCTAAACGCATCCAGGTAATTCCCGGCCTAAGTGGCGGTGCCTCGTTCACGATTGAGTTAACGATCGAACGAAGAGAAAACAGTAAAGCTAATAGCAAGCGAAAAGAAAAAAAGCAAAAAAAAAAAAAGAAAGTAACGGAAGAAAAGAAGCAACCGGGATAGCAAAAAAAAAAAAAAAAAAAAAAAAAAAACAGATAGTCGAATAAAATAAAGTAAAATAAAAGAAACAGACGTTTTCCCTGCTTACCATTTTACATAGACTCTATGTATCAGAGAATGCAATGCAAGGCTTTGTGCCGTGCCATTTATCATTTATACATAAATCACACTCGCTCTAGTCCTATTCTTGTACATACTACACACCCTTGATCATAAACAGTAATATCGGGACACCGATGATACGTTGTTATACGGTTTTTTTACATAAAAACTCTTTTGGCTGCGGCGCTCGCAGGCTTACCACTGATTGCTCATATTCCATTCGATGTCATGTCACTTTTCTCGAAGTCAGGTACACAAATAAGTGCGCAAACAGCACCCGAAACGATAACGGAGAATATCGAAAACGGGGGGACAAAGGGAAACGGGCGTAGCCAGCGAATGCACGACGGCAAAAGCGCGAGTATAGTTTGCGAATCACACGCACGATATGTATACTATACTGAGCGTTTCTCACCGATCATTGTCTAACCACTGTTGTTCTGTGTGAATGCACTATAATGGAATACACGGCCGAAAACGAACAAGAGAAATTCGTTCGCGATCGAAGAGCGGGGAGGGGGAGAAGAAAACGCGGCCTTACCACACACACACACACACACACACACGATGCATACAACGTAGGCAACGTACACGTATTATATTTATTCCATACAGACGCGACAGATACAATCATATCCTTGGCATCTGGTTCTGATCGATACATTCTCATATATCGTTACTTCGATGTGTGCCACCTTTGTGACTTATTTGTGTGCGTGCCTCCTGTTATTTATCACTTTATCATGAGATCATGCTGATTTTTGTCAATTATTTTGCCGATCGATATATCGTTTCGCATTAATTAAAATGATGGGCCCAATTCAAATTGCAAGCTCGCTTGTGGACGCGGGCGACTAGGCAGGGGTGAGTAAGCTGGCGGCGCGTCGCATGGCGATGCGTGTGAAAAAAAGAACGAAAAAGATTAAAGAAAAAAAAAGAAAATAGAAATCAGATTTTACAAAAAAAAAAAAAAAAAAAAAAAAAGAAAGACGAAATGTCTTCACACGTGACGAACCTGTCCTTTAGAAGAATTGGACGTCACGTGAATAATTCGAGCGAATATATCATTGTATGACATGATTTTGACTGAACCACGACTGTGTTTCCAAACTAGGTAAAGTTTTACAGAGTGAGTGAGATAAGAGGCAGGGGCGGGCGTCGTCGGCCTTTAAACCCCCCGCCACACGTTACCCCTCCACCTTTGGTTGTGGACCCACTTGACAACAAGCTGTGCAATCGTTCAGAGTCAATTGATTGGATTTGGTGGATAATCCAACGTACGTACATATGTCGTGAACAAAGCAAAGAACAAATAGATCTGTGAGAATAAGACGAAATACTGAATCAAGAGGAGTGAGTGGGGAGGCATAGAGGCTACTGTAGTTTCGGAACACAGCCATGGTCTCCCTACCTCCCAGGTACATTGCATCATCGCTGCTCTTTCTTTCTCTCTATCTCTGTCTATCTTTTATCTATCTGTCTAATTACTTATCTAATTATTATTTTCTTTGATCTCTCTCTCTCTCTCTTTTCTATTATCTTCTCTGTACCCTTTTTTTTTTCTTTTTTTTTTTATTCTTCTTCTGTACAAGTTTTTTTTATTTTTCTTCCATTAAGTTTTTACTTTGTCATTCGGGTCATACATTTTCACCTCCTTTCTCTATCTCTCTCTCTCTCTCTCTTTCTCTTCTTCCACTAAGGCTCATGTGTTCATTCATTTTTCACTATTCACCAGTCACTCGACGTGCCTTGCGTAAATTTTCTCTCTTTCTTCACTCTGTCACATGCTCACGTACATTCTCTATCTCTTTCTTTCTTTCTTTTTTCCTTTCTTTCGTTTTTTCTTTCTTTTTCTTCTTTAATTTCCGTTCCTGAGTAAAAAAAAAAAAAAAAAGAAAGAAAAAAAAATCACCTTTCTGCTTGGCTGTGCACATCGATCGATAAGTTTGCTAAAATCTCCTTCGATCGAGAGATTTCTGATCATTCATCATGATCTATGCGTATATATTATTTATTCATTGTCTACATGCAACGTTCGAATTGAAATCGTGCATCGAATCATATTTTTCTTACCACCACTTGCACATTCCCGCATCGTGTCAGTAGAGTAATCACGCTTCGCGTGTGCCGAAGCTCTTTCGCGTTTATGGGGAAAACGATCGTAATCGTTTGAGACGATAAGAAAAACGTGTAACAAGAAAGACCAAAGAATGATCGTTTCTAGAATCGCAAAATTTTGTCGGATCGTTTTTGAAACTCGCGTGGGCGTAGTTTACACTTTAACGGAGACTATGATAGTTTTCATCTCTCACCTTCACAAACTTCCATCTAATGTGCACAGCTCTGACGACTATGTAATATATATAATATATACATATATATATGTGTATATACATTAAGCACATATATACATATACACATATATATTTAAATATATATATATCACCGTAGTGTTTCTCACCTTGACACTCACCCATACACAGTTTAGACGTGCTTTTAGTGGCGTTTGTACGTTGTGCTATATTTTTCAATTTAATATATTTCTATGTTCGTATATACATAGACAGAATATGATACATTAAATACATATATATGTATATATGTGTATATATATATATGTATATATATGTCTGTATATCTCTGTTTACACGCTACTCGTATACCCAACGTTTCCTTAGCTGCCGAGCTACCGCTGGCTCGCTGAGATTCAAAGCACGAGAGAAGAATACGTGGTGTACTTGCGCGATTACATCCCGATAGAAGTAGCATCTTGTTTGTTTTTTCCCAGTCGTAATCAGATAATAAATCGCGTTGTCTCCTCGCTCGCGTGCAACTAGAGTAAAAGCAACGAAACGAGAAAAAAAAAAAAAAAAAAAAAAAGAAAAAAGAACGAACGAGAAAGTAAAGAACTAGAAAGGAAAGAGAGAACACATCCCCGGTATAGTAAGCGCACGCCTATTGAAGGCTCGGCAGTTTTCGCGCGGAGGTAGTTGGACTTCTTGTTTAGGGGACTAGGCATAGTTAGCCTTGATCGTGTCTAGTGTGTCAATGTGCTCGACAATGTCGATTTATTTTCCCGGGCGAGCCAGCGAGATTCACGTGAGGGTATGTGTGTGTGGGCAGTCTGCAGAAACAGGTCAGCGTTATGAGTATGAACTTGAGTGCCAAGCTGGACGAGCTGCAGCGGGGTGACCGCCAGCTGGAGACCACCGTCGCCCTCTGCGAGATCCGCACGCAGCTGCAGGAACTCACCAAGAGCGTAGAGTCTTGCCAGAGCGAGGTCAGCGAGGTCAAACGGGACATGGTCGCGATCAAGGTACTGTTGGTCTCTAACGTTCAACGAGATATCCATGTCGCTTCCACGCCTCCGAAATTAAATCTGTTAATTAGAGCTCGAACGCGACGAATGCCGCGTCCACTTTTCTGTCGTAGCTATGAAAGAACGAGAAAAAAAAAGAACTTGTTTGTTTGCTCCGACGCACGTACGTGCGCGCGTACGTCGTGTTTCCTTTTTGAAAAAAAAATTTTTCCCTTGCGAAAGGGCGTTTTTAAACTCGTTCTAACGTATGGACTCGTTAAGATAACGCAAAATGTCTAAATTGTATTTCCTAATGTGTTACGCAGCACGAACTAGATACGGTACAGCAGGTGAAAGAAGAAATAGAGGAATTACGAGAATACGTGGATCGACTAGAAGAACATTCGCATCGACGGAAACTTAGGCTTTTGGAGCAGGTGACGCTTGATCTATGACGATCAGAAAGTTTCTTATTTTTTGGTCGTGCGATTTTTATGTTTCGTGCCGAGTGTAAAACCCGGTATTGCTTTTGATGGCTGTTTATTTGTATCGATCGATTATCATCATCGCCATGATCATCGTCGTCGTCGCCGTCGCCCTCGTCGTTATCATCATCATGTTTGGTTGTTGCGTGATTGCAAATGATTGCGTTACGATCGTTCCATTTGATTTTTCTTTTATGCATCTCTTTGTACCTTTGCACGATGGCCATTTGTTGTAGCGTATGATTTTATATAGGCAGAGCGATAAAGTATTTTTTAATAAACGACATTTTTTACGACATTGTTCGGCGTAGTTTTATTTCACCCCCTCGTCATTATTTCTTACTATCCCCCGTTCGTCTGTTGTACGATTTTTATTTCCGATGGAACGCGCCTTCGTTGATTATTTTATTTGAAGCAGCTTCTGTTGTTTTTGAATTTTTGTTGAGAGAAAAAGTATAGCATCACAACCTCTTTACGAGTCGCTCGATGTTCAATAAATTCATTCGATGTTTGCAGGGGCTAACACTTTTCCTGTCGTATGCAATACTGGCAGCAGTTTTAGGAATGTTGCAGTTTGGATACAACACTGGAGTCATTAATGCGCCGGAAGTGGTACGTTCTTTCTTTTTCTAATTTCCAGCCGCTAAATGTCAAACTACGTCCCCCAACTAGATCGTTTCATTAACAATGAAGTCGATTTAAAAATACTTGATACGTTCGCTACCACCCTCGGGTACAGACAGACGTCAGACATTACTATTTGTAACGACAAAATACGAAGTGTTAAATTTTGCAAAGAAACAAAATACGACCAATGGAACGAACCAAAATTTTGTTCCAATCCGCTGTCGCGTAGCAAACGTGTTAAGCAACAAATGAAATGAAAAGATTTAACATTCCGATAACATTTCTAACAGAACGGCGTGATTTCTTCGTTTCAGAATATTGAAAATTTTATGAAAGACGTGTACAAGGACAGGTACGGAGAGGATATTTCAGACGATTCCGTGAAGAAATTGTATTCCGTGGCCGTAAGCATATTTGCGATTGGTGGTATGCTAGGTGGTTTTAGCGGAGGAATAATTGCCAACAGATTTGGCAGGTTTGTACCCATCCACACTGTTGCAATTTCGTTTCGCACGTGTAATCTCGCCTAGGGCTTTCTACGCGTGCCAGACGTATCTGTCGATATTAAAAATCCATGTGTATGTATGTATGTATGTTGCGATCAGGTAATCGGACGATCCGATAACGATTGTTTCTTGTATCACTCATGTATTTTTTTCTCTCTCTCTCTCTCTTTTCATTCATCGACAGAAAGGGGGGCTTACTGCTAAACAACGTGCTGGGCATCGTGGGGGCGTGCCTGATGGGTTGTACAAAGATTGCTCACTCGTACGAAATGTTATTCTTTGGACGGTTCATCATCGGCGTCAATTGTGGCTTAAACACCTCGCTGGTTCCCATGTACATATCGGAGATAGCACCACTGAACCTGAGAGGCGGCCTAGGCACGGTGAACCAGCTCGCTGTTACGGTGGGCCTCCTGGTCTCCCAGGTGCTGGGCATCGAGCAAATCCTTGGAACGAACGAGGGTTGGCCAGTTCTCTTAGGACTAGCTATCTGCCCCGCCATTCTACAGTTACTGCTGCTTCCAGTTTGCCCCGAATCTCCAAGGTAGAGATCACATCCAGTCGCGTGTGTAGATAAACGAGAAAGATCTTTCCCCAAAAGATTATCTTCCAAAGCTCTTGCTAGCCTCTCGGTAGACTCTCGCAGTATGTTCGCTAATCTTATTATTTAACTTGGCTCGTACGGGACGATCGTTTTCGCCCCCCCACCCCACCCCCCTCCCCCCTTCCGCCAGTTTTCCATTCCGACCGACGATCACAGCTTCTTCTCTCTTTTGATCCTCTGCTCTAGATATTTGCTCATTACGAAACAGTGGGAGGAAGAAGCCCGTAAAGCTTTGAGGAGGTTGAGAGCCAGTAACCAAGTGGAAGAAGACATCGAAGAAATGAGAGCCGAGGAACGAGCTCAACAAGCCGAGTCTAGAATATCGATGACAGAGCTCATATGTAGCCCGACTTTGAGAGCACCTCTCGTTATCGGTGTGGTTATGCAACTTTCTCAACAGCTTTCAGGCATTAACGCCGTAAGTATTACCCGCCTGTAAATTTCGCGTGCGATATAGCGTATTAGTATTTGAATTCGAACGAAATTCGCCTGCGCGTGTTCTCGTACGCGATTCATTCACGGGGGGAAAAGCACGATATAACAACGCAACAGCGGACGAAATTGCCATTTGTGTGTTTCAGGTGTTTTACTATTCGACAAATTTGTTCACTAGTTCTGGTTTGACAGAGGAGAGTGCCAAGTTCGCAACCATCGGCATAGGTGCCATTATGGTTCTAATGACGTTAGGATCCATCCCGCTTATGGATAGAACAGGAAGACGTACGCTGCACTTATACGGTCTTGGTGGCATGTTTATCTTTTCAATATTCATCACAATTTCTTTTCTCATAAAGGTAAGCTCAAATTTCAGGACCCCCTCGCTTTAACTATGCTACTGTAACATTAATGTAATGTCGTCTTTCGAGTGAACGCCAACACGTTTCCCCTGATACAGTTTTTTCCCGCGTATTGTCGCGTAAAAGAAAGAGACGATAATTGGACGTCCGTTGCGATTGTATAAATTATTCGAACGATGATCGTCAAGTAGAAAGTCTATAGAACCGATCAGCTTTCGCTAAAAGCTAAACGAGTTGGAACGAGTTGAAACGGAGGGAAGTTGTTCCGGGTCGAGCGTAGAAAGTTGATGAAAATCAAGTTCTCTTGGGACATTAATTACGCCACAGAGAACGTGGATTGTATATAGCTGTCTCTCTTTGTGCTTTGTCACTTCATGCACCTTGGCGAAAGGTGTATCTAACACTTTGTTCACAGCTGGAGTGCAGCACTGCATCGACAGTGAGAATTATCACCACTTTACGTATATAAATATGCATTCATTGACAACTCATTTTTATTTCTCCCGACCATTCATGTAACTTGTAAGATCTGTCCCAACTCCTGCATGTTATTTTTCATTTGCATTACAGAAATTATTCTGATATTCCCTGTATATTGACACATAAAGAATCTAATACTTTTCAACGAAACGACAAGAGCATTGGTAACTTATAAATGTACATTTGGAACAAGATGTTAAATACGCATCTTTGCGTATCTAAAAATGATATTAATGTGTCAAATACCTAGGATGCATGCGGTTCATTTTATTTGCTTAGGCTTAAATAATTGTGCTTCTTACGAAACCCGTCCCTATCCCTGCCCCCATCCCTTTCCTTTTTCATCAACGGCCTCTTTCGTGACTGCCTGGAGGAGACATTTACTCCCTTTATATTATTAGTCTACATTCCGGCTCAAACCTGTCACCCTATTGCGCATAACTAAATCGTTAATATACTCCAGTCGCGATTGATTACGACGACGAGACTAAACTCCATTACTCTGTTTCGTTGAACGTGTACAGCACTATTGCTTCTTTTGCAACGCCATCTCTGTCTGATGACAAATTGTCTATGACAATTCGTGTAAAGCAAATAGTACAAGCTATTCGAAGAAACCACCGGAGAGAGTTCACCGGACTTTAACTTTAGGTCGATCGTCGACCTAATACGACGATAATACAATATATATATATATATATATATATATGTATATATATGTATGTATCGTTAAACTTGTCGTATGTCCGACGCGTACTTGTTACTCAGACCTTGTTCAGGTTTCTCCATAAAAGATCTATAAGCAACGTGTCCTGGTTACTCCTTGGGTATTATAAAAATGGCCAGTCATATCGCTTGAACGCTTGAGACAGAACGATGTTATTGTACATACATAAATAACAGAGCACGTTGTACGCATTGTCGCATATCGCATCATCGCCTCAAACACAGGGTTGAGCTGCACACTTTTCTGCATGCGGTTTCTTTATTACGTTACGTCAGTTTTTTATTTCAGTTGAGTTCCTTTGGGTCTTACGTTTGGATTTTTCGTTCTCCTGAGAGAGACTCCTCCGGCTGCTCAGGAAAGAAGAACACGATTCTACTGCCTGATAGGAGTTTTTCGGTTATGTGCAGGAAATGATTGACTGGATGTCTTATCTGTCGGTCGTGTCGACGCTCAGTTTCGTGGTGTTCTTTGCTGTCGGGCCTGGCTCCATACCGTGGATGATCACGGCCGAACTGTTCTCGCAAGGTCCCAGACCCGCCGCCATGTCTATCGCGGTCCTTGTCAATTGGATGGCTAATTTTTTGGTTGGCATCGGTTTTCCAAGTATGAAGGTGAGACGTTCAATTTGAAAGATGCGAGTCTCTCTTGATTCTTCATTTTATAGCAATATATTACAGTATATCCACAGTACGGATGGAATGATAAACGTAACCGTTGAACGTAACGTGCGTTATATAGATATCTGCGTGAATCGGATTTTTGATTCAGCCCTCACAGCGTTCGGGGATTGAAGTTCTCGCGATATTGAAACAGCGACAAAAGACACGAGTTTTCGAGCGAAAGGACACGGTTGACATTTGCTATTTTTACGCTGACCCCCCCGTTTTCATGTGTTGCAGACTAGCCTTGAAAACTACACGTTCCTACCATTCAGTGCATTCCTAGCCATCTTTTGGATCTTCACGTACAAGAAGGTTCCTGAGACCAAGAATAAAACGTTCGAAGAAATTCTAGCTTTATTCAGGCATGGTAACGACAGGTACGCAATAAACAAACCACTTAATACCATTCCTAATACGTATAGCAAATCATTAGATAGATAATCTTCAGTTCTCAAGCCTTTCTTTCATTTCGCTGATTTCCACCGATTTCTCTCTTTCTTACTACGTATACGTATACCCGATGTTCTTGTATGTGTAATGGCTCTATCGGAGGACAGCTTCTTCGTTTTTCTGTTCGTTTTTCGTTTTTGATGATTTCGTTCTCACGTAACGCGTGAAAGGAACATCCAAAAGACTTTGTACTTTCACTGTTCTGCAACGTTGTGTGTCGATTAACGATCAACGCGGAAATAATTATCACGTTTTTTCCTCTCACGGAAAACGATCGTATCCTGTGCATTCGATGCATGACACGCCGTTGTCGTATCCGTCCACGTATCCGCCCGTCTTACGATAGCGCATCAAGCGTACACGTAATTACACGTGAATTTTTAACATTATGTTATTCGAATCAGTCGGAGAGTGCAAAAACAAAAAAAAGAAAAAAAGCAATCAGGAGAAAGCCAAAAGCCAAAAGCCAAGGGCAAATTCGAGTTATTTATTCTTGCGAATAAGGCGTCCGGAAGGCTAGGAAATGCACGCCTTTAACTTATTCGGCAACATTCGATACGACATTTATATAGGAACGTCGTGCGAAGAGTAGACAAATAATTGTATACGATTAATCGAGTAGATAGTACAACGATCACGAAACATTCGTCTGACGAGGGAAAAAGGAAAAAGAAAAGAAAAGAAGAAAAAATACGAGCGCAGCAATTATCTTGAAATCGAGTCGAATCACGCATATGATATTGCACAGTAATACGCTATATCGAACACTTAAAGATCTATAAGAGCTTCTTTCAATCAACAATTACGCAACAATAATTGTCGACTTCATTATTATTATTATTGTTATTATTATCATTATTCTTCTTCTTCTTATTATTATTACTATTATCATTATTATTATTAATATACCGAGCATATCGTAGCACAACTTCTCCAACATTACTCTCTACACATGTAGATGAGACATGACGTTGCAAATGTGTCAACGTTTGATAAAAGGGGAACGTACTGTCAATCTGGTAGGATACTGATGCCACACTACGTACTTGTGTGTGCATATTGCCGCCTAATCGAGGCTATAATTTAGAAAAATTTAACTGTGATAAAAGTTTGTTCGATTTTCTCGAGAGAGAAGTAAACTTCAAAGAAAAGAAAGAAAGAAAAAAACAGTATATCAGTTGACCCGTACGCGTGCTCATACGTCGCCTCATTGTATCTCTGAGATAAGAACGAAACTGAATAACGTTTTCTCGAAATTAAATCTCGCGACTAGAATCGCGGGAACAGATGCACCATTGGGAACAAATGTACAGAAGCCCGAAATTCGATCTCACGTGGAAAACGAGATTTCAAATCCCGTATCGTAACGCAGAGAAAGCTGCAATTCAGCTGCAAACAATAGCCGAGATTATAACGTCGTATCGACATAATATAATATCGCGAAATACGTTCATGGTGATTGTCGCATGGTTGTATAGCAGCAATTTATTGTTCATACCATATCGTAGTAGTACCTGCCGATCAAACTCTCGGCACTGACGTTACACCGAACAAAGTCTCTCTTGTAATATACAGAAGGTACAACATTATTTTCGTAGATTCGCGTCTTCTCTCTGTTGATAACAGGGCAGTAGTTTCGTTCGTCGATTGATACGATCGACAACTTCCTCCTTGTTGATGGCAAACGCGCGACAAAAGTACACGAACCGAACTAATTTCCGTCACTGTCGAAGCTACGATCGATTTGTTTTACCTTCGATTGATTTGAAACAATTTCGCAAATTAATTATGGATATTATTCGTTTGTAAAAAACAATGCCCAGCTTGAAGCTTCATAGTCTTATTGTTACGTATATTTCCCAAGGCCAAACTGGATATTATTATATTTATTTGTTTAGCATATTGTACATGTATTATTTCAATAAATCGTTATTTAATGGTTCTGGTAAAATTCTTTAAGTTCTGAAACTCTTCCGTACAACTGTTTTCTTTTTCTACGACGACAAATTGTGTTCTACATATCGTAATTGTGCTTTCTATGTTATTTGGAGCAGGAGCAGCTTGCGGGACAGCAGACTTTATGGGTGAGTCACGCAACACATTCCCTGTTACTGTGGTGGCTTTGTTACAACATACTACCATACGAATTTCTCTAAAGATTATTTAACTGCATGACGATCGATTATCAAAGACACCACTAGTCGTCTTTAAAGAAAGGATTATTTTTTAGCCGATCGTTCATCCATCTCTTTTCTTTCTTCCTTTCTTTCTTTCTTTCTTTTTTTCTTTCTTTCTCCGTAACTTGTTTCATTCATTTCCGCCAAGCCATTTCAGTCTATAGCCGCATAAATATTTATCCATATGTTCCAACTGTTACTATCTGTTCTAACATTTTCATTTATACGAAAGGTGAGACTTTGATGTGTGTCAAATTCCGAGTTGAATTTATCCTCGATCATTGCTTCTGCAAGCGAAAAATAATCCTGTCCCTGCCTATTTTAAGTGACTACCATTAACTTCGGTCTAACAGCCTGGCATGTTGAAACATCTTTACTTACTATCAGCTCATGTGAGTTTCCATCTCATGCGCTACTTAAGTCAGGCTAATTAATCGTAACAAACGAGCGAACATAGATTTGCATGAATAACTCGTTTCATACGACAAATTGTAATTAATTTTTCGTTTTTCTTTTGCGAAGATACATTTCACAGTTTCTAATAGTTCTTCAGGGCTATTATGTGATTAACGCCAAAAGAGAAAGAAAAAAGAAAAAAAAAGAAAAAGAAAATACCGCATTCAGCGTAAAAAACGTAAAATGAAAAGAAAAGAAAGAATATGTAGAGGATGCAATTCCTAACGATTCGCTCTGGTAAGGTTCGCTTACAACATAACAGCCCCGACTACTTGATTCCCTCCTGGAGCCTTGTATTTTACAGCATGCTCCTTTTTAGTCTACCAATACCCGATAAGTGTTCAACGACAGATCAGTCTTGGAATAATTTTCATGTCGATAGTTGGCACGAGTTTATGGCGCTGTACTGTGCGATTGCATGTGTTAGTGCTTACATTACTGTTTGGCGTACAAATTCATTTCTAAGTTGTATACAACGTGATATAGATATATATATATATATATTTATATATACATATATACATATATACATATATATATATATATTTTACATCGATAGGCAAACGCAGCAAGAGCCGCTTTGCATAATATCCTATCATCGTTCGCGCAAAACAAAAGAAAATTAAAAGAGAAAAAAAAAAAAAAGTAAATAAGAACTGAAAGTTAGTAAGATGAAAGAATTACAGAAAAAAGAAAAAAAAAGAAGGAAAAGGGAAATGTTAACGTGAAGCGTGAAAGCAATTTTACGTTCACGTTCCCTTGTCTGATCAGTGCAGCTCTTGATAAACTCGCAAGCTACGCAATTGTTTTTTTTTTCTTTTTTTTCTCTCTCTCTCTCTTCTCTCTCTCTCTCTCTCTCTCTCTCTATTTTTTTTTCTTATTTTTATCCCCTTTGTTTCTTTATTATGAATTATGCTGAAACAAGGTTTTGCCGAAACATTCGATGAATCGTTAACAGCTTCTATATATTATATTATATACATATACATATATGAATGAACTCTAATCGATAGTCGGTCTATTAAATTTAGTCGGTTGCTTTTAAATTTAGCGGAATTTTATTAAATTTGTTCGTTTATGACAGCCATACGCTAGTTGATAAACGACATAGAAATAGTATAAGAAGCCATTTTCTTCTTGTCTTTTATGATCGAGAATGAGTGCTACTTATCAATTTATTATTGTGTATGTTTGACTTTTTACTGTGCCAGTAATTAAGCATTTATGTCATCAATATTTTCTATCTATATTTGTAAACTGCTTAGGTAAATTACGATAAACGATGAAAGGCGTAACGCGAAGAATTTTCTATTTATCCGTTCACCATTGTTCGAGTCATAACGAATACACAGCTTGAACCATCATGCATTATATTTATAACATTATGGTTATAAAGTTTTCGAACAAGCTGTGTATCTGACACGTTCAAAAGATGATATCGATGATTCCTGTTAAGAAAAACCAGTCTCCAACGTTTCGAACGAGACTGGTTTTAACGACACTTGGAATCACTCTCGAAAGAAATTTATACGCATATAACGTTATATGTTCTTCGACGCGGTCTCACAGAGCATCTCTCCTTTCTTTCTCGCTACTTTGAAACATCTCTGTCGGAAAATTCTGTATTCGCACGACGAAACACGGAGTAAAACTATTTCGCGTCGAACTTTGCCAGACGACAGCCGATCAGATCGTTGCGCGCGGCGTGTGATAACTCGAGACGAGATACTCCGTCGAAGCTTTCTCGAGAGAATTTTTGGTACTCTGGTACTTTGGTATTTCGGAATTTTTTTCAAACGAACTTTCATTTTTTCGACATAAGATGCATAATGCGCGTGTTTTTAACGTAAAAAGCTTCCTTGTACGTACGGTACGAAACTAGGGTTTCTCTCTCTCTCAAAATCGAACACAAAAACGATTCGAGGCTCGTTGGCCATGTAACATTATTATATTGCAGGGAAGAGGAGCTCGCCACTAACTCTAGCAAGGAGACCGTCCTATCTGACGCCACCACTGCCAACCATACCCATGCTACTGACAAACCATAAAAATATTAAAAAAAAAAAAAAAAAAAACTGACAATTGAGAATGATTTTAATCGAATAACGAAGGTCACTATAGATTCACGTATTCAGTCAATCTAATGGAATAATTGTTATCGGCAACGATTTAGCATACTCGTAGCACATAAACTGCTATAAGATATCATTGTATCACTGACTTACACACACGTTTAAGACTAAAACAAAGAAAAAAAAAAACTTTTTGGAACACTCGTTACTAGTATATATTATATCAATGAACGAATATTTCGGCATCACCGATGAGATCGTATACATATACATATACATACATACATACATACATATATACATACATACATACATACATACATATATATATATATATATATATATATATACACACACACACACATATATTCTATGTTGTAAAATAAATCTGTTTGTTTATTTAATTACCGGTTTCAGTTCTCTTCCACTCGTACATACGACCTCGACGTGGAGTTTTTTTTTTTTTTAAATCGTTGGTCAAGCTTTTTGACCTAATTTTCGTTTACCTTGTAGGGAAAGTCAATTAAGAACATTCGTCACGTTGCGTTTAAAGAGATCGAAATGTGTCTCGTGCAGCGTACGTTTTCTTTTAGTCCTTCTGTCTTTCTCGATGTTTAACAAACGAGCCCGCGGACTCCCGTTCAACTCGATTCGAGAAATAGATGTTATATCGATAGATTATACAGGCGATGAATATATGTGTTTGAAGTCTACTACACAGGCCAGTGAACCACTGTAATCCTACAAGGCTAGAAACTGTGAAATGAATTATCATTTCTCGAGAGACGAGAAAGGAAACACGCAGCGAATGTACGCGCAGATTGGAAAATTTATCCGAGCAAAGTGTTTGCGGTGCGATAGTCATCCCTACTTATATATATGTATGACGAGTAAAATACGAACGAGAATAGGCAAAATTAAAGTTCGACTAATGGTAGCTTTGCAAGTGTAACACGTGCCACAAAACAAAAATGAAGTACATAGAACGAATTGTCGTATCAATAGCATTAATAAGTAATAAGCGGAATCACGTCACAAACATTGAAATTTTTCAAATTCAAATCCAGGTCAATTAGGATAAGATAAACTAGAAAAAAAAAAAAGAAAGAAAAGGATATGTAACTTACGTTGACGTTGAGTTGTTGATAAGACGCGATGTACTATTTTCTCATGATCCTACAACGTCGGTGCATGTTGAAACGATGCCCTCGACGAAGATCTGGAATATAATAAGAAAAGGAAAGATTCAATAGACATGTATGAAGAAGCGGAAACTTGGACAAGTCGCGTGATGTTTTGCAGGAGCATGCTAAACTGTGTGAATGCATTAGAGGGACACATACCGCCAGCAGAGAGTGCAGCCCTGATGGTGGCCGAGGAGAAGCCACATCCTGATTCATGTAAGGCTTAAAAACCTGACCAAGATCGTCCACAATCATCTGTCACCATATAGTCATTTCCGTCTATTATACGACAAACAATTCTTTCGATTTTTCCATCCGATAATTTCGAAAAATAATGACAACAGCAGCAGGGGGAATGTTTGTTACGATGAAGTAAATGAAAAAAAAATTACGCCCGATTAAGTTACTTTTCTTAAGTTTTTCAAAGAATTGTTTGTTACTTGTCGCTTCTATATCATCTACCTGTCATTGTGCATGTCATAATACCATCTATGTATGTTCGTGAATTTTGTTTATTTGTAGTTTCATTGTGATACATTCGTTTTAAATTTATTTGCGACTATTATTTTTCTGCTTTCAGTATGATTCAAAAGTGCAGAGGAATCAAAAGTGCTGATTATATGAAATCAAAATTACATTGCTGCTTCGCTACTACAAGACATACAAGTGATCCTAGCAGAGAACAATGTTTACACTACTACCTATATATTTTTGTGTTGACAATAGTAAATTAGAGGAATACAGTCGTGCATAATTCCGTTGTAAATGAGAGCAACAAGAAGCTATTTTAATCACGTCGCAGATGTTTAATCATTGATCGCAGATGTATAATACATACATAAGACGTTAGAAGTTGAAAGTTTTCATTGCTATCGGTATCTCTTGTAAATGCTCATTCTCCAATTTTGGTTCGTTCCTAATTATTCGTCTTTTATTATTCTACGGTAAGGAATTTTCACCCAAAAATTTACGATCTCATTACACCATTTACGACGTTTTCTTTTTTCCTCCCAGGGGAAAAAAATTTCATTGCTATCGAGAAATTTCAATTGTCTCAAATTCATTTTCACTTTATGTAACTATTTGCATTTCATCGGTCATAGTTCTACTTTAGCTTCTCATGACTCACACTGCTTCAGCCAGACACTCACACCATTACACTCAATTAAAAATTGAACATAGTTAAAGTATATTTTCATATAGAGCTTATATTCCTGACTTCGCCACACGTGTGAATATTAACGATAGATATTGTAAATATTAAGAAATATCGTGAATAGAAATAGATACGTGATCTTATCGTATCCCTTTTTTTTTCTTATCATAGTTTAATAAACTCTCAGCATTATAAGCTCTATGATTTGTATATATATATAATATATAATGTATAATGTATATACATGTATATATACATATAATATGTATACACACATATGTCCATATATATATATACATATATATACATATTATATATATATATATGTCTCTCTCCTGTCATCTGTGTGCAGTATGATAATCTGTTTGCCTATTATAATATCTGAGTCTAAACAATTCTGAGTACTCCTATGATTCTTACAAATAAAATTAGTAGATATATTGGCTTCATTTCCATTACTAAGAGTATACATATACTATGCGCTATTAACACTGGCCTTTGTAGTAGTTTAAATGGAGGTAGGCCATTAAGGATTTTTACATTAACACATATGGTCTCCACAGATCGATCTGTAAATGTAAAGCCATTAAAAAAGAAAAAAAAGAAAATGAAAAGTCATATGAATGTTGAACTTACAAGATTTTAAAACAAATTATATATATCACATTATCATTATTTTTTATATTAAACTGTAAAACCGAATTTTTTCAATACTATCGTAGTTGGAGCATGAATGGTGTAATGGGCATGTTCGCATGAATGTAATTTACCTCATTTAGATTAAAGGAAACAAAAAAAAAAAAAAAGAGGAAAGAAAATTCTGCCGCATTTTTCTTTCGAAATTTTCTCATCCTCGAGCTTATTTCCGTGATGAGATGCTAAAAGACAACTATACTCGTAGAAGCCGCAATTTTCCCAATGACCAACGAGACAACAGTTTTACCGAAACAAGAAACATAGCATCTGCGTGATGAAGTTATTATGTCTTTCAAACATCGTCATTTCGAACGAAACATTTATAATACACGAATTAATATTCACGAGCACACGACACAAATGCTTGTAATTATAATGTTGTGTTTTTCAGGTATTTTTTTAACATACCGATTTCAGGATTCGAATGACAAATACTAACCATTGAAAATAAAATTATTTTTTAATATTTTTCTAGTAACGAATTATCTTTACGTCGTATTTCCAGGATGCTGACGAGAAAAGCTTCAGTAAATCGAAAAAAAAAAAACGTCTAAACAAATTTTTGATAAAAATACAAGAACACGTTCTTATACAATTAACGTTCTGCAAGTTAATTATGAAAAAAAATACTCGAGCATGTAATAATACGTGTCAAACTCACTTAACTACTCAACAAAATCACATTCGCCATCATAAAAAGAAAGAATATGGTAATAAAGTTGAAACTTCGATAACGAGGCTACTTCATCTCAATATAAATTGGGAACTACCTAGAAAACGATTTAATGCCTGAATACAAACGATTCGAAGGGACATTGCTAAAAAAAAAGAAAAAAGAAAAAGAAAAAAGACAGCTCGGTATCTTTCGACAGTTTCTCTCTACAATGAATCGTAGAAGCTTGCTGTTTGTCGTCTATCTAAATTGAAACGGTTTGGTAGATGAATGCCAAGAGTAGTGTAACAAGTATTGCAAACGTGAATGAAAAAGAAAATGTACATCTGATTAATGTTGGTGAACAGTTGTGTTTGCAGCTGGATCAGAGCGATCTTCCGGCGCACCCGCTCAACCGGAGAGACCACCGCCCCCGCTTCCCCCGCCACGCTTTCCGAACAGCGGTGTCTGACAATGGGAAACAGCTCCTCTTAATATTGGTAATCTAGTGATCATGAACACGTCAATCCCACTGCCGCTACTGTTCACCACCAACAGCCTCACATTGGAGAATCAGCTATACGAGATCATCACGGAGAGGAGCAAGGCCTGCGCGGCTTTCTTGCGGAATAGTTTACGTCGAGCAGTGAACGCGACCACTATCGGCTGGAGTGTCACGGAGAATTTCGAGAGTAACGTATCATGCAATCATGCTTGATCCGACAGACGAAGAGACTAAAAAACGAAGATCACCTGTTGATTGTATCCCCCGGTATCGAATAGAACGAAGTCGATCGCGGATGCTTTAGCGCGGAATTTGAACGAACCGGCTTGCAATTAGTTCGGGTGTCGGGTTATTGTTAAATAACCGTGAAATAACCTTCGTACGAATGAGCATGTACGGTTGAACATAGAGGATCGAAACTGCGATACGATTTCGCAAAACTTGCTAGTTACAATTTACCGAACAGGATAGAACGATAGTAAGTGCAAATGGGTGATCGAAATGTTGAAAGGACTCGCCGATGATTCCGAGGATTTTTCGATACGATTTTAGTAGGTGGATCTAACGCAGCGTTCGATATGACATGCGAGAGTCTTTCCCGAAACGTGAAACGACGAGGACGAGGTAACGAAGACCCTTCGAAAAAACAAAAAAAATCTAACGAAATGTTGCGAAAGTGATTGTGCCTAGACATACGTTTGAAAGATAGAAAAGAAAAAAAAAAAAGAGAAAAAAGAGAAAAAAAGAAAAAGACGCGTAAGAAGTTGGATCGTGATCACTAAAAGTAAAATGCATTTGAACTTCGTGCGACATCGAAGAATATAGAACATATAATTGCTAGATGCGACGAATCGTTTAACGAAACCCCAGAAGAAAAGAGGTGTATATCTATATATATATATATATATATAATACTTCACTTTTATATTGTTAATTTCATAGAATTTATTGGAATTATATGTCATTTTGTATCACTGTCGTCTTTATAAGTCGTTGCACTGTAATATGATTATGCTGTTATATGTTTGTTGATAAATTGAATTCTATGAATTTTACGGCTGAAGTTAGGGACAAATTTCGGATCTGGAATCGACCAAATTATTATTTAGTCAGTATTGAATTGAAATACGGACTCGGTTTATCGCGTTAACAGTCGCAGTGTTTAAAAAACGTTAACTAAGATAACGTCGTTCTTATACGGTGCCTCATAAAAACAACATTTACAAGTCGATCAATCATTTTATCTTATAAAATTACGAGGGCATGGTGGTACAAACGAACGGGTGTTGGTCATTGCGATAGTAAGCTTTGAATTACGCGCATGCGCTACTTCATTTCGATAACCAATTGTTTTAAAACTAAATAGATAACACCGACACAAATTTTTTACGAGACAAAGATTAATATTAACATACGAAACGAAAATTAAATTCAAAACAAGCTTTGACTAACAAACTTTAAATCATTAATTACGTCATTAGTGAAATGTCAAACCTTTTCGTTTGAACGGAAAAAAAATTCTACGAAACCTCGTATATATTTAGAGGCATGCCTTTTCTTACTACCTTTTGTCGTTAATGTTTTACAGCAAAATGCACGTCACGTTTGATATTATGCAAACTCTTTGGGAAAAGAAACTTCCCCTGTATGTATATACATGTATATACTGTATACTTCTATGGTACTTACCATAACGTCGTTGCATAAAAAGATGTATGATAATCCTATACTATTCAACATAGTATATTCAACTTCCTATTCAAAATAGTGTTACACGAAAATTAATTATATCGTTCGAGCGATATACGTATTCAAAGTCGATTGACGCGAACATTTCAACCGATCGTTTTAATCGAACTGAGGTAAACATTGACCGGATGCATTATACATGTTATGCTGTTTCAAGCGCCACCTCTTTGTTGTAGAACAAACAACTTTTAAAATTTTGTTTTCTCAAAGGTTTCATTGGACCCTGAATCTTAACCAATGACATAAAAATGGCATGGTTTTTAACTACAAAAAAATCAAAGTATTACTTTAAATTACTTTTTGTTCATCTTCGTACTTGTACGTAATACGGATTGGAATCTAAATAAATATATAGATTATGTTCCTTTTTTAATTCTTACACACAAATTAGGTTCAGAGATAGAAAAATAAGCACCAAAGAATATACTGACACCATTGGTAAATCTTCTTTCGCGTTAGCTTGTACACAAATTAAATAATCTCCAATCTGTTTGCTATTTAAATGTCGCGGTATATTCGCGATATGGTACCTAGAATAGAATGAAAAATGAATAAATAAATAAATAACATCGTGAGCAGTAAATTGTATGTTATAATTTAATGAAAAAAAAAAAAAAACAAAATAAAAGAAAAACTTTTAATTATAAGCTGTCCAAATCATACAGAATCAGTGAGAAAGGCAATAAAGCTATTGAACTGAAAATATGCTAAAGTAGATTTTCTTGCATTAGAGTATTGTCAGAATTCCAACTATTGATTATGAATACTTAGGCTAGGGATATACATACATATATACATAGCTACTAGTTTATAGTAGCACATTGTAACGGGCTAATGATAACGATCACTAACTTCATTAATACGTCGTACATGTATGTTGAACAGAAATGAATTGTACGTTTCCCACTCGTGTTATGGCTGTACAATAATCGCGAACCGAGTGCTGGTAGCATATCCATTTTTTAAAATCATTACAAGCTTAAACACGATAACTATACGTAAACGTAGTTGCAATTACTTCGATTCAAACTAACTCTGCATCTGAACGATGAGATCGAATTCGAAGGGAAACTCTGTATCGTGTTAGAAAAATTATTTTAAGATATACGAGAAGATTTTACTTTTCACGTCTTTGAAATTTGTTATCTGTATCTATTTGTAAATTAGCGAGAGAAACTACCCGAAATCATTAGACGTGGACTCAAGTTTGACTGTGTTTATGAAATGTCAACTTACGATTTTCTTTGTTGTCCTGTTGAGAAAAGGCATGCTGTGATATATGTTCACTGAACATTTCGAAGCAAACAGAAAATTATCTAAAAAGGAACAAAAGATAATCTATGAACGATTTTTCTACTTTCGTTACAATGAAAATTACAATTAATGTCATTAGATAATTATGATAATGGAATGCAGTTATGCCACATGTATACATATGAATTCCGTAAAACACGAGACATTTCTCTTGTTTTTGAAGGTCTAAAACATTTGTAGGTGTTCAAAGTGCTTTCAAAGAAAAAGAAAAAAAACACTTCCTCGTATCAGAAAATTAATTTCACTATCATTCATTCACACGTAAAGATATAATAAATAACTCGTTTCTAAAACTGTATAATATAATAATAATATACATATAAAAAAAAATATATATATATATATATATATATATATATACATACATATATATATATATACATATATATGAATGACAACCTTTATGCGAGGACCTAATCCGCATTCATCACGACTTTGATAAAAAAATCAATTATGATTGCATATATAGTTTCGAGTCAATGATATGATATTAAATTCATTGAGTATTGCAACATTTATAGAGCCTTAAAGAAAGATTGACAAAAAAAGAAATTGGAACAGTCCAGCAAAGTGATCAGAATAACGATTTGTAAAATAAGTTCACTGCCACTTAAACGACTTGCGCTCCACGAGGAGCGCCAATATTCCAAATGTGAATGTGTACAGTTATGTGAAAAGTACTTATAACGTAATTATATTTACATAATATTAATTAGAATTATGTAAAACTAAATAGCATGTAATAATATTAAGAATGATATACATACGTAGGATACAGATAAAAGAAAAAAACCATCGATTGCAAAGCTATTATATTCCAGACAAGAAAAAAACTTATGCCTGCTCATTTGTATATTATAAGTAAACCTTAACACGAAAAAGTTTCTCTGGTAGAAATTCTATTTATTGATATGATTCTTTTTTCTATTTATTTCATAAATAAAAATTGTACTCTGTTTCATTTTAGTTGGAATTTTGTCACGGATATTTAACAAAAAAAAATTAATATTTAATTTTTTAAAACTTTTTTTGATAGATCATAAACACAATATTTTATCTTTAATATTGTTAAATTAAACTTTTTATATTTATTTTATAGTATAAATATTTTTTAAAGAGAAACCGCTTCATATTTTCTAGAAAGACATTTTAATTATTTTCAATTCATGCAATATTGTTTTAAGTTTGTATTATTGTATACGAACATATACTATAATATTGCAAACATGGTTTTATTTGCAACTGTATATATATGCGTAGCAATTGTCTATAATATTTTAATTACTTATGATTAATGTATTAAGCTGAACAGATAAATTTAAGTGAAAAAATCATATACAACATCTTTTAAAATCTACAAATAAAAATATTTACTAAGTAATATCAGTGTTTTTAATTATTTAGATAAGGAAAAATGTATACAAATCGCAGAGATTCTTCTTTTTTAATGCAATTAAATATATTTTAGAAAAGATTATTATTATTTGTACAATTTTGTGGAATTTTACTATGAACGCTTACGGTTTACATTCCTGATGATAGGATTCCAAAGTTCGAAAATCTCTCCATGTTGGTGGTAAAGCACTATGTAAATGTAAACCACAACGCTTGCATGGATCACTAAATAAGTTATTTAAACTATGGAACCAAGTCTACAAAAATAACAAGATTTAGCAGATTTAATAAAATTTAAATCTTTGATATTATTCCTATTATTCCTATTATTATTCATATTATTTCCTTACCATAAATGATCTAACAGCTAATTCAGGTAATGTAGGAGAATAAAAATGTAACATTGCAGCATGAGCATTTTCTGTTACTTTTCTGAAAACTTTGTGTCTAGATTCTGTCCATAAATCCATAGTTTCTCCATGACCTTTAACTACTACCCATTCAATCATTAAACCTTTAAATGCTATGACTCCTTTCAAAACATGTCCCAATGTAACATGTAATACGGCATTTGACGCAAATGGTCGAGATACAGATACTGTCATGTCATTAAAAAGTCTATCAAATGTGGCTATTAACGTGTCAACTTGTCTATAAAGGAAATAGGACACATTAATCTTAACAATCTTAATCAATAAGTTACAATTTAAACTATGTTACTCATGATTATATCATCAAAACAATTTAACTTACTGTTGAGGAACATTATGGGTACTTGTTTGAATTCTACCTCTTTTTGCTCTGCTAGTGGTATTATAAGATCTCTTCAAAGAATTCTGACTAAGTAACGCTTGAGCAACATTGCTGTATTCATGAACTTTATCTGTCCATTTGTAACTATTAACTAACGTACTATACAATGCTTGTCTTTCCTGTGTAGTTTCTTGACTAAGATATGTTGTGCTTGCTAAATTAAATGGTCCTGGTGGTGGATTCAAACTGTTCACAGCTTGTTCAACATCTCTAGATACAAAAAACTGTTTATTATGATATATAAGTACATAGTGAAGATATCACTAAAAACTAAATACCTTAGATTGACATTGACTGTTGTTAAAAGTTCTTGCAATTCAAGCAGATATTTATTTTCTTTATTTTCTTCTCCATGATCAGCACGCAATCCGTTTCCTAAGGAATCAAAAACTTGACCAACACTTGAGCGCAACACTTTAATTGCTGTCAACGCAGTCTGCAGCTGTTCCATTTTTGCTACTAATATATAAAGTCATCTGTAAACAGTACAAATAGGACAGCCTTTTATATCTTTCAATATATATCTATATAAAAATGAAAAAACTTGCAAAGATCACAGAATTTCTCCCTGTTGTTAAATTATCTTCCACTACAACAAAGTCACAGGAAACGTAATCTTTCAAAACATTATACCACAAACAAAATATGTCATAGATGTACTATTCAATAGTAACAGCACTTAGTTCCATCATTTCACCGCCAGGTGGTGATAGTGTTTTATTTTGACATTATTTTAATAATTACATATTCGAATTCAATGTTATTTCTTCTAATTTTTGAAAATTACTTTGTGACATTTTTCTATGCGATTCTTCTTTGAATAAGCCAATTTTATTTCCTGGAAATAAATACAAATATAAGTATATGACACATGTACTATGCGAGATACTTGTGTACAACACGCATGCGCGAATAGCGATGACTATGACATCAAATGGAGATTTAACAGCGGAACAATACGGGAGCAAGTCACTTGCTTGAATAATTTTAATGTGTTGTTTTGTAATTTAAACGTGACATTAAAAAATGATGTCCGAGAGAGATTACGCGCCACTTAGTGCTGCTTGTGTACGTTCTCTTAATGACAAACTTTATGAGAAACGGAAAGCAGCTGCTTTAGAAGTAGAAAAGTAAGGTTATCTTGTTTATTATGTTCCCATTTTTACTTATTTACAATATTATTCATTCTTGACATTTATTATTCATTATTATATTTTATTCCAGAATGGTGAAAGAATTTGCTGCGCATAACAATACTGTACAAATCAAACGATTGTTAAAAGTATTGGGTCAGGATCTTGCTACGTCACAAAATCCGCACACACGAAAAGGTGGTTTAATAGGCCTTGCAGCAATAGCAGTAGGATTGGGAAAAGATACTGGCCAATATATAGAGGATTTAATACATCCTATTTTAGCTTGTTTCTGTGATTCTGATTTACGTGTAAGATATTATGCTTGTGAAAGTTTATACAATGTAGTGAAAGTGGCAAGAGGTGCTGTATTGCCACAGTTTACAAATATTTTTGCAGCTCTTAGTAAATTGGCATGTGATTCAGAACAAAATGTAAAAAATGCTACTGAGTTGCTTGATAGACTAATGAAGGTAATTAATTCAAAATATAGGATTTATATAATATGAAGTTACTTATCTCAAGCGTCATTTCAGGATATTGTAACAGAAAGTGGTCCGTTTAATTTAGTTGGATTCATACCTTTATTACGAGAACGCATTTATACCAAAAACACATTTGGTAGGCAATTTGTGATAGCATGGATATCTGTGTTAGATGCTGTACCCAACATGGATTTTATTATATTTCTACCTGAAATTCTTGATGGTTTATTTAAAATATTAGAGGATCCAGAATCGGAAATTAAGAAAGTTACAGATACAGTTCTCTGTGAATTTTTAAGAAGTATAAAGGCTAACCCTGGAAGAGTAGATTTTCCAGGAATGATAAATATCTTAATTACACATGCTCAGAGTACAGATGAATTATTACAATTAACAGCAATTACATGGATTAAGGAATTTGTACAATTATCAGGTCCTCTTATGCTTCCTTGTATGTCTGGTATTCTTGTAGCAGTATTACCCTGTTTAGCATATGATGGAGATACTAGAAAAAATATTAAAGAAACTGCAACACAAGTAAATATGAATTTAATGAAATTAATAACTATGGAAAATAAAGAAATTGTACATGATACTGATGAAATCGCTCAAAGTGAGAGAGGTAAAACTTTTAAAATCTTTTAAAATATTTAAAAATATTTTAATATACTTAAAAAATAGTAACAACAAAAGAATTGGTTTTTTTCAGATTCTAGTCAAACTTGTTCCTTAGCTGAAAGTTTAGATTTATCTAGCGTTGTTGAGGTATTAACAAAGCATTTAATGTATATGTCAGTCCAAACAAAAGTTGCTGTTTTAAAGTGGATTCACCATTTATTCATAAATATTCCACATAAAATGTTTAATCATATTGAAAATTTGTTCCCAATTTTAATGAAGTCTTTAAGTGATAATTCAGATGAAGTAGTGCAGCAAACATTAGTTGTAATGGCTGAAATAATTAGTTCAAAATCGCCTGAAGCAGCTATTATAAACTCGAATGCAGAAATGCAAAATAAATATTTTACAAAATTTATTGTAAATTTGTTAAGAATATTTTCAACAGACAGACATTTACTAGAAGAAAGAGGGGCTTTTATTATTAGAGAATTATGTGTATTATTAAGTGCTGAAGATATTTATAAAACATTAGCAAAAATATTAATGGAGGAGCCAAATTTAAGTTTTGCATGTACAATGATTCAGACTTTAAATGTTATACTATTAACAAGTTCAGAATTATTTGATTTGCGCAATAAACTTAAAGATTTAGATTCTTTAGTAAGTATTTTTTATATGTGTTAATATATTAATATATTAATTATTACTTTAAATTACGTGTATTGTTATAGGAAAGTTGCGAATTGTTTAAATGTTTATATGTATCATGGTGTCATAATCCTGTTGCAACTGTAGCTCTATGTCTTTTATCGCAACATTATGAACATGCATGCAATATTATTCGATCATTGTATCCTTTATTATTGTATATTATGTCATCTTTCAATATTAATTTTTTATAATTTAATATTTCTTAACTTAAAATAAATATAGTGAAAATATAGAGGTTACTGTGGAATTTCTCACTGAAATAGATAAATTGGTACAATTAATCGAATCTCCAATATTTACTTGTAAGTATACTGAATTATTATGGTATTTAAATCATATTTACAAAAATATAATGCATTTTAGATTTGAGACTACAACTTCTAGAAAGAGAAGAAAATGATGCTTTAATATATGCACTTTATGGTCTACTCATGATTCTTCCTCAAAGCGAAGCATACGCAACTCTACAAAGACGTTTAGCAGCCATTCCACCAACAACAAAATCTGTACCTAAAATAGCATCAGATCCAAAACCCTTTAAAGGTACATTTGATTTTTCTGAGTTATTAAAACATTTTCACATTATTCAAAAACGACATAAAGAACAAAAACATAAACAACGATTGACAAATTTGACAGAAAAGAATGCAAATCATGCAGATGTATAAATAACATTTTTATAATATTAAATTTTATATAATTACAAATAGTAATTTATATAGTAAATTGCACACTGATGATACACATATACTTTTAAACTTTTTTACTAAATGACTGTACTTATCAAAAGAAATCTACGCATTTATGATATTTTTGTTTTTATTACAAAATTATTAAATATTATAAGATTTATTGTTAAAATAAATTATTTTTTAATAGTATTTAATATATACAGCTAATTTTACAATTCATATTTATTGATTTCGTATATATAAATACATCGAACCGGAAAATGAATTAATTGTATTACTATTCACAGAACATTGGAATTCATAATATGTATCTTCTTTGAAAAAAAAGAAAAAATGTATGTACTTTTCGTACATCGAATTACATATATATTTTTATTTGATCAAAATTAATAAAACTGTAATTTTGGTCAAAGACGTTATTAAAATGTAATCCATAAAAGAAATTTTATATTATTCTTTTCCTATATTTATTATATACACGTATACTATCAGTCTTTTTCTTATCAAAAAGATAAAAATTAAGAATCATCTATATTCTCTAGAGTGTCAAGTATTGATAAATGATCAAGTTGATCTATAAGTAAATCATTCTTATGCAGAATCATTGCAATTCGTTCTTGCATGACGCAAATGTTCTTCCATTTTTTTGTACTTTCTTGGGCAGGTAAATTAGTTTTTTCAATAGTTTTTAGTTTTTCAGGAAATCTGTCTATTAAATGTAAGAAATTTTCGTAACGTTCCTTACTTTCGTGAGACAAACGATAAGAATATGTTTCTAATATGTGTTCATAGTTATCTACATCTTTGTCCAAAATTTGAATTTGTAGAAAAACCGTTTGCGCCATTTTATACCAATCAGCAACACATTCAGATCGGCTTATCATAGAAGGTGTACAAAATGTTTCAAGAAGATTTTTTAGTCTCTGACCTGTTGATGTAACCTGAGTAAAAAGTAAAAAAAGATTAAAAATAAATATTGTTTTATTATAATGTATTACTTTTCATTTACATGATATAAAGATATTTATATTGAAAACTGTACCTTTATTCGTTCTAAAACATGAAATTGTTCATCGTTGTATGTTAGACCACGAGTAGCTCTGTCCCTTAATAAATGTTGCCATCCATCTCGTAAACGGTCAACTAAAGTTGCTGCCTTTTGGCTTGCTTTGTTGATCCATGGGCACCATAATCCACGAATGATATTGTCCCATTCACCACGCAGACTACCTTCTTTCACATATCTATGAAAAAATTAAATATTTTTGAATTGTTCTTATTAAACAAACGAAAAGAACAAGTTAACAAAAATTAATCACCTCCGATGAAGCTGCACTACTGCAGGTGCTAATTCAGCCAAAAGTTTTTTACTTTTTAAATCTAATTCCTTTTTCCAATTCTTTATTTCCAAAGTATTTTGATTTCCAAATTTTCTAGAAACTTGCCAAGCAAGATTTTCACTTCTTTCTATTGCTACAGCTGTATCTTCTATAGCTTTCGTGAACTCTTTGGAATGTTGACATTTTTCTAACAATCTTGTAAGCTCTGTAGATATAAGTCCGCTAAAATCTTCAATCGCATCCTGTGACAATTTGCTACATAATGCTAATTTGTCGATTCTTCGTTTGCAAACATAGCCAACAGAACAAGCTACTTTTGCTTGACTAGCATCATTTTCAACAGACACTAAATTTGCAAATACTGGAAATTTAGGTAATTCTGAATCCACAGGCAAGTCAACATTATTATTTTCTTTAGAAAATAACATTAATGGTTTGCTTTCAGATGTATTTGGATAACCTTGTCCAGGAGTAGATTCTTCAATAATGTTTGTTAAAAATGTATCTCTAAAAAGAATTATCTGAGCATGAGGTGCAATGTCAGTTTGATCTTGTATATGTATTTGAAGTGCTGTCAATTTTTCATCGGGATGTAAGAAAACTTTTATAAGATTGCCTTTATGTATGTTAAATATATGTATACGTTTTCTGCAAAGAGTATCAGTTACTTCTGCAAAAAATCGTTCAAAACTCCATATTTTTTGGGGCTCAACTTCTAACAAGCCAGCTAATAATGGAGTTACAATCTTTTTTAAACCAACACTTAGTTGACAATTTTGTGGCAATTCTCTATTCCATTCAATGGGTCCACTTTCAGAGGTTTGCACACCCGATATGACGCCAGATGCTTTTTTTGTAATAATATAAAACATTGTTTCTTTATTTCTTCGACCACCAAATGGTCTAAATGGTAGATTCCCTGTAGCCACATGGTATAATGTCACGCCTATAGACCATAAGTCTACAGTTGCTCCAAATGTTTTGCCAACAGGTTTACGTAAAACTGCACGTTCATATATATCTGGATGTAAATATTCTTCTGTACCATATAAAGATACAAATTGTTGGTCTTCTTGCAGTTCTCTGGCAGCACCAAAATCAGTAAGTTTGTAAATTGTACTACCATCGTCAGCAATGAACTTCATTATATTACCTAATAATTTGTGACTTTATTAAAAAGATATGTTAAATACATGTTTTCTAAGTTCAAATATTTTTATACATAGTATTCTACCTGGTTTTAAGTCCCTATGTACTAAATTATTATCACGTAAATGTTTCATTCCAGCAGTCAAATGTTCCAAGACTAATAAAAATTCAGTCTCTGCTAGCCCATAAGTATTCTCTGGATCATCTAAAATATTGAACAGACTACCTCCGGTACAAAGCTCCATAACAATTACTGTGCCACGACCATCTTGCTCCTCCTCGATTGCTAACAATTGAACAATATTTTCATGATTTACTTTTTTGAGGACCTCAAATTCTCGCATTTGTACATCGTGCGGTCGCATATGACTCAACTGATTAAACGTTTTAACCGCAACGGGTTCCCCATTGTTTTTATTCACTCCTTGGAAAACTGCACCAGTTGCACCTTTTCCAAGAACACTAGTTGTACACCATACAAAATTCGTCGATCCGCGTAAAAAGGACATTTTTAAACTTTTATCATACAAAAACTTGAAAATTGGAAATTTGACAAGCAGTAGTTTTAACCTCCTTTATGATTACCAATGAACAATTAAACAATTTAAAAATTACAGCTTTCGTGCGTATTTGTATGTATACATCTTCAAATTTTCTATTTTTCAGAATTGATCTTGATTATATGTGTGATGACAATTTATGTAGACTATTAGCAATATTCTCTACATCATTAACATACGACACACTCGCCAATATATGTATATCTAATCGACTTTCAAATAAACTACAATTGATGATTTTACGATCCATCGCGATCAGGAACGTATCGATATTTTAAGAACACCAGCCTTTTACAATTTTAAAAAGTTGCAATATAATTAATATAATAATATTTCGTACTAAAAACATATAATATAGGGTAGTAAAGTAAAATTTATGTTGTCATAAGAATCAAATTTCTATAACAATAAGAGTGAATAAAAATTGATGACATAAAAAGTTAAATAGTTTCGAGTAGTACATCACGTGATACGTGTATATATGGTTCCTCGGAAAGCAAAGGTGTTTTCAAAAATCTCGAAGTCTGTTTTGTCCTTTCAAACTGAATTATATATCTTTTTACACGTCAATCGGTACGTACTTTACTTTTTATAAGAAAAAGTATTAATTTAAAAAACTCTAATTTTAATTTTAAGTTTGTATAAATTTGAAAAGCGAAGAAAACACAAAATGCTTTAACACATCGTTTCCATTTTTCCTTATATATTTAGTATATTTTAAATTTTGCAAACTTGAAGTTAAGACATTTTTTCAACTGAGTATTTAAGGGGATTTTTCTGAGGTTTCCCTAATTACAAAATGCACTCCGATAGTCAGGTTATTAAAAAAATGTAATAGACAAAATGCTGATTAATACATTATTAATGTTGAATTAAGAATATTATATTTCCTGATATATTGTTAACCTAAATTCGTACATTTAAATATTTCAAATAAAACGTATTTTAGCGTGAAATAGAAATATTAGTATTTATTACGTTATTATGTCATATGAGATAATTAAGAATGGAGGTTATCAAGATGTCAAAGATTATAATTGTTGACGAAATTCTTTAAAATGACCAGAATATATCTTATTGTTGATGAAGCCAGCTCGTCAAAAATATATTGACAAAGAAATGTTAAGATATTGAAAGCTATTACGGATCACTAGAAATCAAACATTATTTTTTATTATATTCCTTCTCTCTGTTAATAATTGTACGTCTCACTTGTATATTAAAGTTTGACAAAGTGATATGGAAAAAACAAAATTAAACATATGTTCATGTGTATGTTTTACTTAATATTAGCGAAACGCTTAACCCTTCTCCTTACAGAATCAAGGGGTTAATAAGAGAGACTGAACGAATACTGTGCTTTCAGTCCGCAACTAACGCAGAGCAGACGTGTATCAGCACGTCGTTAAACGTTCTTTGTGTATCTTTATCGCATAGGAAACGATACTTGCAATTTAATGGACGTATAAGCCAAAACTCGTTAAGCATGTTCGCCAATATAATTTGTCAAAAATAAATATTGCGAAACAGTGCGAAGTATAAGAAACTCATACGATGGGTAAATTGGTGTTAATAGTGCTGTTTGTTTATTCAGTGGTATTTTTACAGTACTGCGAAGCTACTTCGACTCCAAATCGGTAATATAGTCGATTAAATGCGACAAGTTCAAATTCAAAATAAAACGCGGATTATCAATCAAAAATAATCTTCCAATGAACTTCAATAAGTTAATAAGGAAAACGTGCTGTTTTGAACTGCTTTGTCGATTAATTGCGCAGTAATTTTCGTAGAAATTAGATAATTTATGGAAGAAAGAAGAAAAGAAAAATTAAGAGAAAAAATTATAGTATACTGTTAATTGATCATCGTGTTAGTAACAGAATATTGATTTGTAGAATAATAATATTAATGTTTTTGTTTATGTTAGTGTTATATGATCTTTAACTTATGTGAATTTGATTTACGTAATATATCGACGCACGTTATTAAAGACACGGATGTACTGCAAGGGTTGCAGAACAAGGCAGACACAATGAAGTTCATAGTACTTTCTTGTGCATTTGTGCAAATCTTACTTTGTTTTTAGGGGATATGTATTCACAGCGCCGAAAAGGTTGTTGGCTGGTGAGACCGAAAGCGGATGTTTATCTTTACATAATTTGGAATTACCGGCTCACGTTGTTCTTGAACTGGAGTCCTCGGTAGACGATCAAATATTGGTTCGTACTAGCGCTGTTGTAAAAACAGGTAAGTACGTTCATTTCAAAACTATCTGGAAATCGAAGAACAGCACAAGGTAATTTTGAAAAAATTCTACGTACTCGACTAGTAAAAAATTACTCGCACGTGTTTCATTATTAATTTTTTTCTCAGTATAGCTTCGCTGTAAGAATAGATTTGCAATTCAATCTGGACCTTTGACACATTCCGTATATACTCAAGATATATTGGTATCATTTCGATAAGATGCTTTTGCGACTATACACAAGTATTTAAACACACATTTATATTACATATATGCATCTCTTCGAAATTTATTAACTATTAATCTATTAATCTACTATTGTTTAATTATTATTCATTTTAATTTTAATGTTAAACAATGGAAACATTGTCCTTTATTTAGAATTACTACTCAGGAATTTTTATCATTCGCAAAGTTTAGTTTTTATTATATCATTTTTGTCGTGATAACGGATATAAAGTCACTATAAGCTAAAAGGGGAAATCGCTCTGTTAATAACGATCGTTACGCAACAACAATCAAACTTCTCTGTTTCTGTTACTTAAGGGAAAAGAAATAATTAGAAAAATATTTTCTAGTATGAGAGAGAATTTTTTTTTTTTTTAATAACATGTTATCGTAGAGTTAATTTATAATTGGCTTAGCTGCGCGTGAAATGAAATACTGTGGAATAATCGAAGTTCCAACCTCTGAGAAATTTTCCCCCTATTTTCTTTTGGTTTTTCATTTCCTTCCTTGTGTCTGTCGGTGTTTTTGTCTCGTATCAAACTCTTTAAACAAATCGTAAATTGAAATTGTCGTCGCTTCCTGCGGGGGAACTGAATTGGTCGACTCCCCTCTCTGGAGAGGAAATAAGCAATCGCTAGAATATGTACATGGGAAACCCATTTATATCGTTATACATGGGGTGAACAATGAATATTGGCCGTTTAACTCGATCAAAGTCCGACTTCGACGAACAAACATACTCGATGGATAAGAAGACTCGAGATTGCATTAAATTAAATTTAATCGCCTCGATAATTGATTGTTCGTTTACCTATATTAAAAAAAATTTTCAAAACACATGTATATAATTGTAAGAACACTATCTAATTCATTATCTAAATTGATAAACTGTTATTTGTAGTTTTTCTTGGTATAACAATTTAATAATTAAACATCATAAAATAAAGATGTAAGCTAACAAGGAAATAAACGTGTCGTTGTAGTATTGAAGATTACGAATGTCAGATTTATTTCGCAAATGTCAGAGTTTCTTTTCCGATATCATCCTTAAATTACATATGTACATACATTAATAATTGTTCCCTGTTTTAGGTACAGAAACATGCCTACAATTGACAGTACCTTCGCCTGCTTACAGTAGCGCAAGGCTTCGATTAAAAATCAAATTCGACAAATATCCCGATTATGTGGTAGTATCGGAAGCAGCTGTAGAGATTGAGCTTGATTCTTTGCTCACCTTCGTAGAAACCGATAAACCAACTTACAAGCCTGGTCAAGATGTCAAAATTAGGATTCTTACGCTTATGCATGATTTGAAACCGTGGCAAAAATCGGTAAGAATTTTAATTTTCTGTTCAATTTATGGCGCTTGGTGTATGAAAATTTTGTCGATCGCAGATTCCAGAGGTATGGATCGAAAGTCCATCATTAGTAAGGGTGGCGCAATGGACGAACGTAAGCACGGAGAACGGGATGGCTCAGTTGACATTTCCTTTGTCTCCGGAACCAAGTTTGGTAAAATTGAAACCTTAGTTTTTATTTAGAAAATAATCTAAATACATTCGAATCTGAATCAGAAGATAATGATACATAATCTGAATAGATGATTTATGTAACAGGGAACGTGGAGAATAAAAGTAATGAAGAAAAGGCAATATCCCGAGTTGATTCATACTACTCAGTTCGAAGTAGAAAAATATGTTCTACCAAGATTCCAAATAACTATCAATTCACCACAGTATATCCTTGCAGATGTGGAGAACGTGACTTGGAACATCTGCGTCAAGTATCATTATCATATTTTTATCAGAAAATTTGATATGTAAATCATTATTAATATTAAAATTAAATAATAATTAACATTATAGATATAGTTACGGTAAACCTGTGAAAGGTAATCTATTGCTAAAATTAACTCCGCAAACACCAAGCTGGAGAAGACTACCCAATCTTCCGGCAATACGTTATGAAACAGAAGTACGTACGTGCTTCCTGTCATATTCACTTTGATCGTCGAAACAGAACGGTATATTAAGGGTGAAATAAATATTTTAGCTCGATAAACCAGACGGTTGTACAGAATTTGTTCTCTCTGGAACGGTTCTTGGATTGGCGCATTGGAAAACTGATCCTAACAATATTGTTCTTATAGCGGAATTCACAGAAGCCGGGACTGGTGTAGTAGAAACTACAATTAGTCGAACCGTGGTGATGCACGAAGCATTGAAACTAAAATATGAAAATTACACACCTAGATACTTCAAGTTCGGTTTACCTTATCATGGAAAAGTGAATTTTCATCTCATACTTATATTATATCAGATATATAGTTTCGTACAGTTTAGTTTTGTCTTATTTATTCAACTTGTACTGTTTTTGGTACAATAGTTACGAGTTTTACGACACGACGATACGCCTGCTCCAAACGAAAAAATTCAAATTTGCCTGAAAGTACGTGGAAAAATCGAATGGGACAAAGATGTTGTAGAATGTCGTGATTTTATATCATCCACTGATGGCTTCGTCGATTTCGTCGTACCACCACAGCATAAAAATATCGTTTTGTTAAGTTTCGTTGCTACCGCTGTTGATTATCCAAACACGTATTACTCGCCAGATCAACGTTGGAAAGTAGGTAGTAACTAAGTAGGAAATAACTTTTAATATTATTATCTATTAATTATCGTTAAGGATTTTATAATCCTTTTCTATTTTTTCTAAGTTTATAAATTTTTGTTTTAATTTCTCATAAATTTCGTTCTCACGTAGAACTAAAGTAGAACTTCTTTTAGGTTTTGATGAATCAACCATCAGCATCTGTTACCGTGAATCCTTGGTATTCTCCGTCCGATAGTTACTTAACAGTAGCCCGAGGAAATCAACCGATTATGTGTGGCGAAAAGTATTCTTTTAACGTTATGTACACGATATCTCCTAACATGAACGAATCCATTTCCTTCCATTATTCGATCAATTCGAAAGGAAGTATTTTAATATACGGACACGTGAAACACAAGCCTAATCGGGATACAGTATTAAATTATTCCGAATTTCATAATTTATTAGGTTCTATTGCATCTTCTACCAACAAAACGGAAGAAAATGCTATAGTACACAGGTACATATTTCGAATGTTTCTCTTTTCTCTGCGTCTTTCAGATCAAGTTATTAATAATAGGTATTTGAACTTTTAGGTTCCCTTTGAGCGTTAAAGTTACGCCAAGCATGGCTCCAGTCTCGGAATTGTTACTTTATTATGTACGTTCAGATGGTGAAATTGTTGCAACCACTTATACAATCGAAGTTGGCCACTGTTTTGAGAATAAAGTAAAAACTGCGTGGCACACTGATGTTCAAACACCAGGATTGACTACCCAGTATCACGTTGAAGCTGCTCCTGGATCTCTTTGTGGAATTTCTGCTGTAGATAAATCGACCCTATTCCTGGGTAAATCGAAATCCAATTTGATTAGTGCCACACAAACGTTCGACCAGTTACGAAGATTCCATCCAACTCCAGAGCCTCATTTCCCATCGGCGGTTCATTGCAAATGTACGTTTCTAAATTATCTAATAATTTGTTGTAATGATGACGTAATTCATTATATTGAATTTGAATCGTGCAGCAATGGCATCGGAAGGAATGAACGAAGAGATTAATCATTTTCCACAGTTTGCCGAATTGCGACAGAAAAGAAACGCAAAATACAACATAATATACAACAAAAGAGTTAACTATGTAGACGCAGTACAAGCATTCGTCGTAAGAAATTTCTACGTACACGTAAAAACACGTCTTTTTTAATCTTGGTATTCTAAACGATACGATTTTGGTTTCCATAGGATTTTGGGGTGATTGTAATGAGTGATCTCATATTACAAACACGACCATGCCCATGGATGTACATGGAACACACGGACTTTTACCGTGTATTTACACATAGTATCAAGTCGTTCAATTCAGGCAAGTATTTTATTAATCGTTCTTGTTATTAACGAATGTAATCTTTATATCTTAAATTTTAATCTAACATAATTAAATATAAAAGTACTGAACTTTTAATTCCCAATAGCGGAGTTCGCAGTTGCTGCTGCAGCGATGGATCCAGGAGTAGGGTACGTTGACCAAAATCCATCTCAAACGGCCACACTTAGATCATATTTTCCTGAAACATGGTTGTGGGAATTGGTGCCTACCGGGTATGATTGAACTATTTTAAAATATGAATATTTATAATTTTAATATTTTAAAAGTTGCAACAATTTTTCTATATTTATTAATTTATCATTGTAATAAACGCACTGCAAGATTTATTAACAAAACTACATGTTAAATATTTCTTTCATAGAAAAGAAGGTAAAATAACAATAGAACGCACGCTTCCGCACACTATCACCGATTGGGTTGGATATACAACATGTATTTCGCCGGTCCACGGTCTTGGAATAGCACCACCGACCAGCATAACAGCATTCCAATTGTTTTTCCTCGATTATAGCTTGCCGTACAGCATAAAACGCGGAGAAATAATCCGTTTCAAAGTGTCTCTTTTTAATTACATGCATCATAGTTTACCCGTAAGTACGTGAAAGTTTTTCATAATTCGATAATATATTTAATAATTCGTTACATTTACTAATGCAACAGGTGAAAATCAAAATGGAGGAAGTCGATGGAATTGATTTGCATTTGTCACATCCTACCGCCTCGTTTTGCGTAAAACCACGAGATAGCATTGTTCACCAATACATTCTGAAACCACGAGTAATCGGAGAAGTTAACATAACAGTTGCTGCTTTCATAGACATTGATTATCCGGAACCATGCGGCCCAGAGACTATAGGATTTACGCGGTAATCACGAATAAATAAATAGCTCGTACACTAAAAAAAAAAAAAAAATTAGAAAAAAAGAAATAAACTTTAACGATAAAGTTTACTAATAAATAAATAACTGATCTATTCATGTTTAAGGGACGTAATCATGAAACCGATTCTAATTCTACCCGAAGGTTTCCCCGTGGAAGAAACTCAATCTACGTTGATTTGCCCGAAGGATTTCAGCGATGATTCCGCGTTTATATGGGAATTAACATTGCCTGAAGACGCAATACCAGACAGCGGAAGAGCGTACTTAAATTTGATAGGAGACATCTTAGGTCCGGCTCTTGAAAATTTAGATAAACTTGTCCAGTTGCCGAAAGGTTGTGGTGAACAAAATATGGTACGATTCGTTCCAAATATCCACGTAATTAAATACCTGGATGTGATCGGAATCGATAACTTTGAACTTAGAGCGAAAGCTATCAGAAACATGGAGAAAGGTATCGACAGAGAGACTGAAATATTTTAAAATATATATAATTAATGTACTTAATTGAAATGTATTTTACGAAATCAAAAAAAAAATTGCATATTTTTTGAACTTAGGATATCAAAGAGAGATAACGTTCAAACATCTAGATGGTTCTTATTCCGCGTTTCAACATAGCAAAAGCTCCATATGGCTAACTGCGTTCGTATTAAAATCATTTGCTCAGGCTGCTAGTTTGATTTATATCGACGAACAAGATCTTAAGCTATCTGTTAATTGGATTACGTCGCAACAGCTGGAGAATGGTTGTTTTCCAGTAATAGGCACTGTCTTCCACAAAGAAATAAAGGTTCGTCAAATTGGCAATGATATAAACTTTCAATTATTCGAACGTTTTAATAATTTGCAATAAATTTTATTTTAGGGTGGTCTCCAAGAATATGATAGTTCATCGTCAGCTATAACAGCATATATCCTAATTTCTTTGCTTGAATCTAATGTCCCTTTGTCACCGTCTGTTGTTAACAATGCCCTTAATTGTTTGGAAAAGGGAATAGCTAATGGCCACGATAATTTGTATACTATGGTTCTTACTACATATGCATTGGCATTGTTAGAGCATCCAAAAGCTAATTCGAGCATGAGATCTTTGATGAATCTTGCTACACGCCACAAAGTACGAATAAATATATAATGAATTCGGAAATATGAGAACGGACGGATGTTTAATAGATTAAAAATTTCAGTACTTAAATTTTCAAATACTTTTTGAGATTTACTTGAGAGTTATTTTTTAAAAATAATGACTAACGAATGAAATCTTTTTATATTATAGAATCTAGTTTGGTGGGAGGATAAAACTAAACTTTCAGTTGGTCTAAGCATCGAAATGACTGCGTATGTGATTCTTACTTTACTGAAATTAGGTGGTGAACATTTAATTGAAGCCTTGAAAGCTGTTCGCTGGATATCAAAGCAAAGAAACGCTGAGGGTGGATTTACGTCTACTCAGGATACGGTGCTTGGACTGGAAGCCCTTACAAAATACGCTATGACTATACAGCATGGTAATACCGATTTATCTGTCCTCGTCACTGCTAAAGGGGTGGATTATGTCTACAAACTACATAACGAAAATCGTGTAATTCTTAAGCAAATTCGTTTAGCTGTTCTACCAACTGTCGTAGAAATCTTTGCTCAAGGCGAAGGGTGTGTTTTAGTGCAGGTAAAATAAATGTCTTTATCTTTTTATTGAAGAATATAGAGATTTTGTTAACAATCTTATAAATAATTATTTACTTAATGTTTTAATGTAAAATTAATAACAATATCTTCCTCGATGCAAATTATATTAACCATTATGTTTCAATTTTAGAGTAATCTGAAATATAATGTCCCACATAGTACTGGTTCGGACGCTTTCGATCTTTCTGTCAGTGCCCGTTCTGTTACTTATGGAAGCGAATGTTCATTACAAGAAATTACAATCTGTAGTAGATATAAACTGGCAGATGAGGAAAGTAACATGGCTTTACTCGAAGTTGGAATGATAAGTGGCTATGTGCCTGATCCAACGAGTCTTCAGTCGTTGTTAGATCCATCTTTAAGTAAAGTCATCTTGTTTTTATAAATGAAATAAGCAATAGTACACTGTTAGTTTTTATGAGATTTATTCGTAAATTGCAGAAGTGAAACGATTCGAGGAAGATCAAAATATTGTTACTATTTATTTTGATAAATTGACTGGGCAAAAGACTTGCATCTCGTTTAAAATAATACAGGAATATTTTGTCGATCATCTTAAACCAGCAAATGTGAGACTTTACGATTACTATCAGCAGGAACTTACCGTGTTCACTGTAAGTTTGAACGATTTCTATTCAATCTCTCTCTCTTTCGAAAAAAGAAAAAAAAATCGTAATGGTTAATACAATGTTTTCAGAATTACACAATCGCTTCGATTTGTAGCAGCGCGAAACCGGTCGACGAGCAAACAACGCCAAATCAACTGGCCACTATGAAACAATACAAAGAATTTAATACAAGTCCGGCGAATTTTTCTTTCGTCGTCATCAATCAGGAGCTAGCAGTTCCAGATGGAATGGAGGGGCCAGTCCCAGTTTATATGAAACCAAATACCTATGATTACAAAACAGAAATGACTATAACTACCAATGGGTTATCCGATTTAACGTCGACATTTTCACTGGAAAACCAAACTGTACCAACTATACAAACAGAAGATGAAGAATCTACAGAGGTATTTAAATCAAACGGACATAATACAGAAATAAACTAAATATGAAAAAGATCCATCGGAATCAATTTCTTGCAGATGGAACCGGATATTGAAATAAAAAACACTACAATAACCACCGAAACGAATATTCCGTGTAAGTGAATGTATTTTACACTCTACAACAATTACACGTACAATTATTGTTTCTCACGTTACATGTTACTTTTAGCGCCAACGGGAGAAAACCAATCTTGTCCTGTATGCATGCAGTTACCGTCAAACATCAGCGACATTTATTGTTCGGCAAGTAGTGCGGTTAAAGTAGCAGTTAGACGACTCCGTAAAGTGAGATTGCTACTTGACTTGCATGCATCCCGAGAAGTTCAACGTCTTCGTACAACGATCGAGTTTACTTTAAGCCCGAATTGCTCCTGTTCACAATTAGATAATCGTACGTAACGTTCCATCATACAGGATATACATCGATAAGTTAAATCTTCATATCTCAATACACATAATACGTACACTGTTTTACAACGTATATATTCAGTATAAAAAAATATTTTCTTGCAGCTGGAAATTTAGCCTTAATCATAAACAAGGATAATGACTTTCTTGCATCCGGAGATCAGAAGCAAATACTGAACGATTCGTTTCACATATATGGTTTACCAATGGTAAGCGGTGTGCCATGTAAATTGGCGGAGGCACGCGCCTCCTGCTTCAACGAAGAGAACATTCAATGCACGTATGAAGATCCCTTGGTTTATGGTTAAATTTAGCATTTTTTTTATCTACTTTAATGTTATACAAAATGTTTGAAACCAAATGTGTAAATTTCTATTACAAGGATATAATACTATATATATATATATATATATATTTTTTTTTTTAACTAAACTAATTTCGCGCAGAATATATACACGATTTCTTCTTTTATCATTTTCTTGTTTTTCTTTTTTTTTTATCTACAAATATGTCAATTACATAATATATAAATAATCATAGAATAAGTTACGTATGCACTTCACCTACGTGAAAACATAAACGAATATCATCATCATCGCAATTAGTTATATATCAGGGAATGAAAGGTTCCTTTGTTTTTAAACAGATTGTGAATAAAGTTTTCAGTATATAGTAAATTGATTGATTTACTCCTTCATAATATATATATATATATATATTATATATGTATATATGTATATATTGACAAGTGAACACGCAAAGAAGCGAATGTTGGTTTTTTATTTGTTATACTTTTATTTATTATCTTGGTATCTGATTTGCTACTGAAATAATTATTACAAATTAACAATCACCTCTCGAACTTTTTACTACATTAAATATTATTTTATTACAGCAGATTTTACGGTTATCTATTTTATTATTATGCTCTTTTTATTTATTACTATACTCTAAGTATTTGTCATTTAATGCTGAGAGAATTAAAGCATATTTTCTTTCTTCTTTTTTTGCGCAACAAAGCATACTGACTACAAGTCATTGCTTTTTTTCTTCTTTCTTTCTTCTTTACTTTTATTGTTACTTATGTTACTTACGATATTCGCCTTCAGCATTAAATACCAAATTGCATTATCACTGGAAATGTGTTAACTATTTGTCCACATTTGTAAATGGTAAATGTTTACTCAAAATAAATAAGACTATTTGCATTGTCCGCTAGAGAAACTACCCGTCGCGATGCTCCATTAAAATAAAATGCAATATCTAACTTGTATCAGGAATGAAAGGAACAATTTTTAAATGTCTATAAATTGGCAGTAGCGTTTTCAGTTCAATTGGCGTCGTCTCCAAATATTTGAATTATACTATATAAAATGGATTTTTTTTTTCGTTTATAATTGATACAACACTATTTATCCGCACCGAATAAACAATATGGTACATGTAGTACATATAGAATCCTATAATGATCGCAAATGATCAACTTAAAGAAACAAGATGGTTAATGATGCTAATACCAATGCAACTGCTGCTACATTGGGATCAAAATTTGGATCAATTTGTTAAATATGCGTAAAGATATTACATTCATGAAAAATGTATCAATGCACTAGATCTTTTCTCGACGATCTGAGATACACATATACGTTTATTTTTAATACCGATATTGAAACAGCATTGCCCAGGCAGAACACAAGTACTGGGACGAAATGTTGACCCAATATTTGCGAGAATATTGGTCGAACGTATTGGCAGTAAATGCTCTCGAGTAAATAGTAAATGCACATATCTCAACAGTTCTCCTAACATCGTGGATATTGATATTATAAAACAGTATTGTACAATACTTATCCTAATGTCAAAAAACACAGTAATACAAAAATTCTGATATGTAGAATCAATATGCAAAAGACAGATGATATAATCACGAAGTATTCTAAATACAAATTCATGGTATTCTGAAATATGGATACATTTCCAAACTAAGACTAAATTGATATTGTCAGTTTGCTAGAAATGTGATACAATTTAAGAATGTTTAAATAGAAGAACCTTTAAATGATTTAATCATTTAATAATTTTAACAATTTAATTATTGCAATTTAATCAAAATTCCTTGAGTTTCTGAAGTTTTTAATAAAATATTGTTCATATATATATATATCGTTCGTTATTAAAAAAAAAAAAAAAAAATTGAAACATTTTTCAGATATCTCAGAATTAACGATCTTTCTTTTTTTTAAGTATCACCTTTCTAGCAAGCTATAAAAGACAATTGATATAATCTAAAAAAACTACACTAAGACAATATAAAAGCTTTTGAATTGTTTGTAAAAGAAATAATAACGCAGTAATACTGTAGTCTGGAAAATATAATATTATTTTATATCGATATTGAATAAATATTAAAGATATAAATCTCGATGGAATAATCGATATCCAATATAAAAACTAATTCTAAAATTAAGTTCTACCTGGGCAGTAATACTCATACACATTTACGTTCAATTTTGTCATACCAAACAGTATTATACTGGTTGACAAATTCTACTATTAGAACCTGTGCTCATAAGGAACACGATATTGAATAAAAAATAAAAGTAGTACGAAATAAAAATAACAGTGTTTGTGCGCTTCATACAGAAAAATGAAAGACTAATAAAACAGGTAAAATTAACCACTATATGTAAGACACGAGCTCTATATTAAATTATTTAAGCGGTTTTTGAATTTTTTCTTTAAATTAAAATATAAAATATTTTACTACTAAAATATTAGTACATCAGTCAGGTTTTTCATGGTATTGGCAAGCATTAGGCATTAGTATTACATCAACTCGAATTGAGATCTAGAATTGAAATAAGATATAAATATACTACTTTAATTTATAAATATATTATTTAAATCTTACGCGTATAATATAATTAGACTTTCTCATTAAATATATAAGATAATCGTTTAATCTTCGCACCTAATATATATATACAGGGTGTTCTGAATTTAAATATTAAAACTTCGGGAAAAGAAGATTGATAAACTAAACTGCTTTTTTGCGATTTTCTTTAAAATGAAAAAAAAAAAAAAAAAAACGAGCAAATTTTCAAAAGACTTTTTTTTTTAGTTTATCGATCCTGTTTACGTTTCCAAAGTTTTGACATTTAAATTCCTGTATATTTTGATAATACAAAATATAAATCAAAGTTTGATTTAATATAGAGCTTGCTTTTCTTACACAATTATAAATTTTAATAAAACTAATTATGATTTTAACGAATTCATATAAAGAATTTGCTTTATTCTTTGAATTTTATATCAGAGCACCGAAGTGCAAAAAAGTCAGTCTAACAAATTATCAATTATTAAATGTACGTTCATACATATATATGCGTGATAAGCGCAATTTTATTTGACGATGTAATAGTATTGTTCAGACCTGATAATGCGTGTTACGATTGTAACAATTATCGCAAATATCATTCAAATACATCAGAGATAACAAAGGAACTTGTACAAACGTCGTTATTATGATGCTCAATAAATTTTAGGTGCTGAACGATCGTTGATGGGACCACTGGTCTTTCTCAAAGAGGTACCTTTTCGTATTTGATCCATGAGAGAATCTCTGACTTGTAAAGGATCCATAATAGGTACACGATTACCCATTATGCGTCTCACGCTTGCTGATCTACTCGTTGTATTATTTCCTTGTAAGTTTTGCTGTTGTTGTGCTAATTTAGCATTCAAGGTTTCAAGAAAACCAGAGGGTGTTTTAGAATTTTTGTTTATCTGCTGTTCAATGGAGTGCTTCCTGGCAGATTTAGGGCTGCTATTTGTATTACTGCCACTTGTAGTATTATTACCTGTGCTGTTAATGAGTTTAGCACTGAGAACCGCCATAAAACTTTGACCAACTCCGCCCGGACCTTGCCCTTGAATATTTACACCCGTATTGACAGTAGTTATTTGTGTTGTATTTGAACTACGTTCTTGAGAAACTGAACGGATCGCTGCACATGAACGTTCAACAGAAGATCGAGTTACTTGCAATACGGCATTATGTGGTAATGTAGCAGAATTGTTATGCGATTGTGCTTGTCCTGTAGCCTTTCGTAAAAGAGATGGACTAGCAGGTGTATGACGCAATTCTGTAAGAGTCCTTACTGTTTCAGACACTGAAATAGACCTGTAATATGAAAGAAGATTAGCACTTTATGTGCCACTTAATAGACATAAAAGAAAATTATTTCTTACCGCTGAGGAGTCGGACTGGCTGTAGGTGAAGAACCTTCTAACAAAAATGCTGGTGGTGGAGGAAGATTTTCAGTTTCGTCACATGCATTATCTGTACGTTCATCATTGGAACCTGATGAAGGATTATTAAATGTGGCAGTTATAATAGTAGATGTTCGTCTTGTTGGTGGTGGAGGTTTATTCACTTGTTGCATCGATCCTCTACGAACTGTTAAAGTAGATGTAGCACCAGGTACATTCCAAACATTCTCACTTGGATTATGGAGTGAATGAGAATGTGGTATAGTAGTTTGACTTCCATATCCACTACTAGACTCAATACTAGATTCTGATGTTTGACTTCCACCATCTTTTTCCGTAATTTCAGTCTGACAAAGAAGAAATACATATATTCATGTATGTACTTGTACTTATAATCAGAGAATATTATATACCTTTTCAGTTCCTGGTGCTGATAATGAAGCAGGAGGTGGTGGTAAAGGTAACTGCATCTCTTGAGCACGACTTGCAGCTAAATTTGCCAATTCGTGCATGTTCACATACATTGGTTGTTGAAGTTGATGAGTTGCTAATTCTGTATTATATCATAATATTACATACTACTTTCTAAACATTAATGTAAGTGATAAGAATTAATATACACCTTTTGCTAAGTGTGCTGGAAGTGGTAACTTAGGTTTCCCTCGAGGACTTCCAGGAGGCTCATTTTTTACTGGAACTGTTGGTCTCTCTAAACTGGAACATCTGTTTGGTATAGGAGGGCGGTGACTACCATTATTTCTACGCAATTGTACTCTGGATGTTTGTTGATTAGAGGAAGAACACGAAGAGGAAGAAGAAACTGGAGAAGCAGGTTGACTATGACAACAACCACTATTATCTGGAGCTTGGAATGTGTAAACACTGAGTGCTGGTCTCTGATGGCCCTTTTCGTAAGCTATAATAATTGATACAGTATTATAAACAATTATATTATCCTTAAACAAATTTTAAATAATGTTTCTCTTACCAGAAGAAATTGTGTGCGGCCGTTCGTTGATTGTATTCTGATTTTGTCTATCATATTGAACTGATGTTTCCTGCAAGTCAGGCCAAGTAGCAGTAGTTACAGGTCTTGTTGTTGTACAACCAGTATTTTGATTAGTTTGAGAAGACACGTTTGATACCTGCAACACAAATTAATTTAAATAACATAAGAAAAAGACGTATCGGAAAATGTGCTCTGTTCAATATTGCAAATAAAAATAAAAATATGAAATGCTTGCAAGCAACTAATTCCTAACAACCTTACCTGATGTTCAGAAATTGGTTGTGTATATAATGTGTCCTGAGAAGTGAAGCCAGAGTCACGGGAACTACCGTTTATCAAATGGCGTAGTGTCATCATACCGTTGATGCTGGAGGGCCTGACACCGACAGGCTACAACGAGTACAACATCGACTACCACATACACTAAACCAATAGCATTCATGCTATGATCTATAAGCAACTACTTGCTTGAAACATAGCTAGTGCATAGTGAAAATAGTGAAACTAATGTGCCATGCATTACGAAAAGTTGACATTCTTAATACAGTAACTAGGTAGGACGGAAAAAATGTAATATCGATTGTTTATCTTACTGTAATTTTCACCTGGGAAAGTGATCTATGCCACGGATGCCCAGACGGACTTGGATGACTTTTACAAGAACCACTGCTGCTACTGGTCAACGAACTGATTGAACACATTGAACTTTTTCTTGATCCAAGTGACAGAGAAGGACTTGAGGGCGGTGTAGCAAGCGACCATTGTGTCACGTCGCAACCTTTTATATCTGTTATCACTTGTTCTGATGCAGGAGGCAAATGATGTGGAGAGGCTGCATGTCGTTGCAGTTGATCAGAAACTTCTTGCAAATGAGTCAGTTCCATTAACATTGCAATTTCTTCATCCTGTAATTTTTTCAAGCCCACTATTAACAATATTATTTGAAATTAAATTATGGATTATACGGTAATTGTAATTAATTTTACTAACAAGTACTGGTTTTAAAAATCTGGCAAGAAGACAATATCTGCCCCTTTCTTCGAGTAAAGCCGCGCGAACGGCTCTTCTTTCCGTTTCTTCTAAACTTAATCGTTTTTCTTGAACAACAGCAGCTGAAGACTCTAGCATTCGATTCAATTCAATATCACCTGATGATGTCCCGTGTCCTTGTGATTGTCCTTGTAAATGACTTTTTCGTGCTTTTTTCTTTTGCAAACGTAATGTGTCAGTAGATCGCTTTCTTAGTTCTGCTTTTGCTTTCTTATATTCTAAAATAACCAGAATTTCGGATATATTTCAACATTTTTTAAAATTCTATTATTAAATATACTAACCTTTAGCATGTTCTTTATCTAAATTTATTAGAGACTTTTTCCAATCTTCTAATTTTTCTTGAAGAGGTAATACCAAGCAATCCATAATAGCACTAATGAGAAAATATTTAAATAAATGATACTTATATTTAATGAATAAATATGAAAAGTTAGTGTTTAATGAAAAATTACCTAGTGAATGATTTCATACGTGTTTCTACTGCTTTGTGTCTAAGACATATCCGGGTTAAAGCAGTTCCAATTTCTTTTGTTGCACCTTAATTACAATATTTTGTTAGACTGTTTTAAAACGTTTATATAAAAAATTGAGAAAAAAGAAATATGATACAAACAAATTGATATATAATTATTTATAATAAATGTAAAAAGTAATAAACAATTTACCTCTTGCATTAGTTGCAGCATCAGCGATTTTTTGAAAAGTATCAAGGTATGCGGAAATAGCTAAAATGGCAGCCCTAAAAAAGTGAAAATAAAAGTACAACACATATTATATATTACATTATTCTAAAATGAATTTTACAATAAATTTTAAGTTTGTAGTAAATTTTATTTTTATCTTTTTCCTATATTTTATACTAAACAATTAGCGATACTATTTACCATAGAAAAATAAATTTACAAATAAAATATGATCATTACCTCAGACAAGAATGTAATTTGGTTGCTTTCGAAATTAAATCTTCCCATAACGGTGCTCCATTCTAAAAACAAAATTTTATAATCTTTTTTTATTTGTAAAAACAATGAATATATAATTTTTATACATTGTAAAAATATTAGTACAATTAATATAAGTACTTTTATATCATTGAAATACAACAGGAAACATTTAATGATGCAATCATATACGCCTACCTATTTTTTGTGATTAGATAATTTTATGAACTAGAAAACTACCTTGAGAAAAAAGTAAATCGTTACATAACTATGCTATGCTACATGCATTTTTATGGCTGTTTAACAAGATTAAATAATATTTTACAATACATGTATAATAATAAGGACATTTATTAAATAGAATTATGTTAAAAATGTATTTGATTACGATATTACAATAGTATGTAATTGTGTAATTCAGTTATTAGTTTTATTTAGAGTAACAAAATATACACATTTACTATCTCGCAGAAATGAAAGAAATATTTTGGAGTCTCGTAGAACTGGAACAAGTGTAAATTACCTATCGTCCTCGTTTTACCGTATTGAAGTATCACAATGGTTTCGGAGAGTAGTTTTTAGAATCGGTACGATGGAACAATACTTTCAAAAGTACCGTAAAAAGAACTAACTGAACTAACTGAACATGTTATCTATTCGGTTCGAATAATTTCACAATATTTTCGAAATATATGTATTAAGGACAATTGCATCGACAACGCGCCTTGGCCTGCATCGTTACTTGTGCAAAGATAGAAAAGCGTACAAAAAACAATGAACAGGGAAAAACGCGGTCGTGTACAAACAGAATAAATATCGAACATTGATAGACCATATCAACGTTACCTTACCTTCATGTCAGTTATAATCTGTTGAAAGAGGCCACCCAAAGCACTGCACTCTCTCTCAATTGTTGCATCCATCTTTGACTGTCCAAAAATTTTTTTCCTTACTTGGCCCCGATAAAGTTCTTCCACATTAGAATTCGTAAAATAGCTTCACTTTTTGTCATCCATGTAGATATGTACAAGATCTCCATAAGAATACTGGCGATTCGTAAGATTCGCCATTTTCGTAACAAGAGACAAGTTTGAAGTAACACAGGGAAATACAACTAAGTGTATTTATCTACACTGAATCCTCTCATGTATGTATGTCACGAATGATTCTGAAGATAACAATTCGAAAAATCGACCGATTACTGTACGACTTTCACAGTTATTCTCCAACAATTTGGAATCATAACACCAATTGGTTTTGTCAAGGAAAATTGTAAACACTAGGGGACGGGTATATCTCAACACAACGCACTCATTCTGAAAAGCAAGTATGGCTCTCGTTCGCGTCTGCGTCGACTCTGTTTTCGTTGTAATACCTGAGAGTATCTCGAGTATCTCCCTACGGCGACCCCGTTTCGCAACTTCAAATTGAGGATTCGGGGTATATCTAATCGTTACTCAGGGTAACGGCTCTCTCTACCCCTTGGACGATCACTTCCGGAGTATGGGCATTGAAAGAGGACATCCTGCATCATTGCTCGCTTATTCTGATTGGTTATAAAGAACAGTTATGGGGAAATGTTTGCTACATGTAGATTCCTATCTGCTATTCTTGTTCCTAGATCGTGCGATTAAAACGGATTTCTCGGTCCAAAAAATATTGACACAAAACGCAAGTGAAACAGAAAATAATTCAAAGAAACAAGAACCATGAGCCTTGTATTAAAACACCACGAATCATTTTATAACACGTTAATTGGATATCTTACAGCGTCAAGTGAAATTTTGAACATTTTTAAATTTATTACCGCTGTTGGATTTATCGTAGTTCTTTCTTATATATTTTATTACATTCATGGTAGATACGCTTTGAAATTTCAAATTTCTAATGATTTGCATGTCAATTAAGATCTTCCTAATTATTATAATTAGTAGAGATTATAGACGAAAGAAATATTTTTAATATGAATTGCAGATTATCATTATAAAAGAATCTCAAATGAACCGAAATGTGACTTGTTAGAATTACAAAAATTTAAGAATTATAATCGTTTAATTGCCAGACATCATGGTATTATTAGTCATAAAGAAATGCTAAAAGCCTTGGAATATGCGACTGATGTAAACTGAATACTGTTATATAACATGAATTATATTATAAAATATTACATACAAAATTTCATATGAAAAAAAAATTTTTAAACATATTCAGTTCTTATTCTGAACTTTATTTTACAATATACTATATTTATAAAATATGTATCATCATATATGTTATTTTTTAGAGATGTTATGAAAAATTTTATGCATTAAAATGCATAGATATAATAGTAAATTGCCCTCAATTGGTAAATGTAAAATCTTTACCTTATGGTTTAACACCTTTTCATCGTGTTTGTTTTCGAGGTCATAAGTGTTTAATTGCTTTTATGTTAGCAAAGGGTATATAATTGTATAACAATACAATATAATAATACAATACATGATGTAGATATCATTTCTAAATTTGCATACATAGGTGCTGATCCCTTTCTCACTACAGTAGTAGGAGAAAATGCTTTATGTATGGCAATTTATTATTTCCTCAATAATCCAATGGATACTGATTTTTCTTGTCTTGAGATGCTTGCAGAAACTGGTTAGTTATATAAATTTACTTTATCATTAACAGATGTTGTTTTAAATATATTTTCTATTTTCACAGGATGTGGATTTGGTTTTAAAGATAAGTACTACAATAATTTGTTAGAAATAGCATTTAATAAGAATCACATAAAACTAGTACAATGGTTAATTTTACATTATAAAGTCTCTTCACACAAATTCTTGCGTTGCCTTTCTACACCACCAATATGAAAGAATTATAAATTTAATTAACATATATATGTATGTTTTCATTAATACATTATCATATATCATCATTATATACTATACCTAAAATATTATACAAAATATTACAAATTATCTTAATTTATTTTCATATATGATATGTAAAATTAGACTTATGATAATTACAAATGTAAGTTAAGATATAGGTTATAAATAAAAAATGCAATATATTGATTAAAATTAATTAATTACTTAATGGTTTCTCACTAGAAAGTTTTGATACATTCAAAAATAATAAATATGTATTGTTACTAATACTATTGCTCGTAATAAAACCAAACATTGAATGATAAAATTAAAAATATTGACAATAACAAGTTTGAATATTTGTATATATGTACATATATGTATATTCTTAAGTTTGCGTGGCATTTAAAAATGATATTTTTTTCTGATAAGAGAAGTACATTTGTGTATAAATTACACATAACCAATATAGAAAACTAAACTATGAAGTATGTATACATAATACGTGTACGTTTCGCTTCTTAAGTGTCATTGTCATTAAAAAATAAGGTTAAAATACAAGAAATTTTACATGATGGCAAACACCGGCTTATTAGTTTTAACAAATCCTAAAAGAGTGATAAAATTATTACCGATGATCAGAAAACACATATTAAAAACTTTATATATTCAATATTTTCCGGAAAAGAATATTTTTCTCTCTGGAAGTCATATGATTACAAGTTCTCAGTGGGGAATATCTCATTATGCTCAAATCATTTCCAACATTTATACCGATACATCTACTATATCTTCTCGACTTGATGTTCGAGTGTTACTTACAAGTATAAAAAATCCTAATATATCGATAATAAATACCAAGAAGCCTGTGGAAATAGTTATTTTTGATCAAATTTGTAGTAAAAGAGAAGCTGACACATTCATTCAAGACTATTTAGCTAATACTTCTATGGGCTGTAGTTTTATTAATCTTGGCGATGATTTAAATTCAGAAAAGCTAGATAGTGTAATGCCTTGTTTTCTTGAAGAAAAAACCTATAAAAATGTTGTACTTGGAGGTACATTTGATAAAATACATAATGGACATAAAATATTTTTAAGTGAAGCTGTATTACGTTGTACAGAGAAACTTACAATTGGTGTAACTGATACAAATATGTTGTCTGGTAAGTATGCAGATAACTCATTAAATTATTACAGAATCTTATAAATAAAAGAAATTCTTTATATAAACTAAAACTTTTATGAAAGTTTTTAATACTTTCATTAATTTGATTAATTGAATTTACAGCAAAATTATTATGGGAACTAATAGAACCTTGTTCTACAAGAATTTCAAACTTGAGTAACTTTTTAGAAGACATAGATTCAACCATAACATATAATATTGTGGCTATAAATGATATGTATGGACCTACTAAATGTGATTCAACATTTGACATGATAGTAGTTAGTGAAGAAACAAAACGTGGCGGAGATAAAGTAAATGAAATGCGTGAAAAAAACAATTTGAGCAAATTAGACATTCATGTTGTAAAATTAATAAACGAAGAAAATCATAAAAGCTATGAAGAAAACAAAATCAGTTCTAGTAATCAAAGAATAAGATTATTGGGAACAAAACTTCGAGCTCCTGTATGTATTATATTAAATTATATTATATATAAATTTTAACTATAATAATGTTTTAGCAAATAGAAAACAAAGTTTTAAAACCTTATATCATTGGTCTGACTGGAGGTATAGCAAGTGGAAAATCATCTGTAGCTAAAAAATTACAAAAATTGGGTGCTGCACTTGTGAATTGTGATAAAATAGCACATGATTTATATCAACCTGGTAAAAAATGTTTTGATATGATAGTTGAAACTTTTGGTTCATGTATTTTGAAACCCGATGGATTTATTGACAGAAAAGCACTTGGAAATATAGTATTTAATGATCAAGTAAATTTTTATATTATTACTAATATTTAATGATATATTTTAACATTTAATGGTTATATTTTGAAGTATATATTTATGAATATAAATTTATTTGTAGACGCAATTAAACAAATTAAATAACATAGTTTGGCCTGTCATTTTAGAAGAAGCAAAAAAAGAAATAAATCATTTTCACACAAAAGGATTTGACATAATAGTAATGGAAGCTGCTGTTTTAATTCAAGCTAAGTGGCAACATGAATGCCATGAAATCTGGACTTGTATTATTCCACAAGAAGAGGTGAACTTTTAATTTGTAAATTAGAAATTAATGTTTCATATTAGAATACTTTTTGTTACTTAAATTAAAAGTTCTTTGAATTGATTGAAATATTGTTATTATTAGAGTTTTTAATTCATTTAATTTTTTGTTTAAATTTATAGGCTATACGACGAATAGTAGAGAGAAATGGATTAACCGAAGTTGATGCAAAATTAAGAATTCAAGCTCAACCAAGTAATGTTGAACAAATCAATGAAGCTAATGTTGTGATATGTAGTTTATGGAGTCACAACGTTACTGAAGAACAAGTGGAGAAAGCATGGAACGAGTTAATGGCATTTTTAACCAATCAAGTAAAAATTTAATAAAAATGTTATTAGTATAAAATCACAAATATTTGTTTTTTTTTTATTTATAAAATGGATTATAAAGTTATTTTTTAATGAATTATATTTGGATAAATTTGAAATGTAATTTTTTCCATATAAGTTGAAATAATTTTAACTATAAAAAATATTATTATACACTATTCATATATAATATACATATTTAATATACACTAAAATATATATTATTCATACATAAGTGTATTATAAAATGTAATTATAAAGCACAAAATGTGAATATATATAAATATTTTCTAAAAACATAATGATTTATTTATTTTTTTTACAAAAAATGTTTAGGATAATAAATATTTTAAGAAAAATGATTAAAATTGATTATGCCGTATAATGTTGAATGATCTTATTTCGCAAATAATATATTTTCATTTAAAACATTTTTGTCTTCTTGATTTGTATAATTATGCATTTTATTAAGTATTGTACTTATGAATGATGCAAAATCAGCTTTTAACTTACTGCCACCACTTTCGATATTACATTTGATATGAGATATTTTCATAAATGTTGAAGCTATTTATATAAAAAAAAAGCAATAATAAAATACAAATATATCATTATGAATATTACAATTATTAATGTTATAGATACTTACAAATAATTTTTGATATTTCGGGATTTTTCTTTTCTGGATCATAACAAAAAATCACACATCTGTCTGGATCTAATTTTGTTTGATCAATAAAATAATCATATAATTGTTGAATTTCTTTTAAACAATCACTTGATTTTTCATTATATACAAATATAACACCATGAATATCTTTTCTTATAGCTGGCCAACAATTTCCAAATCTAAAATATTTTCATATGTATAGTTCATTATTTTTTGAATTAACAAAATATTCATATATACTTATGATCTCCACTGCAATCCCATAATTCAATATCTTTTGTAATATGTTTATTGTTCATAATTATGTTTTGTACTTCAAATTCTAATATTCGAACACCTTTAGTTGGATGATAATCATAGGGTATTTCTGTAGCGTCAGCAAGAAAATTGGATATTGTTGTTTTACCACTCTAAAAAATATTTTTTAAATAATTAGAATTAAAACTGTAATTTATATATATATTGATTACAAGTTTGAATTAATATTCCCTTTAAATAAAGTAAATGAAATAAAAAATACAATAAATTTTTACATAATGAAGAGTTATATAATTGTTATGAAATATTACCCTAATAGGTCCTATAACTATTATTTTTAGTGGTTGCATGTTGTATTTATACTTTGATATAGGCACTTAGACTGTAAACTTAAGTGTTTGGAAAATTGTCACCATAACAACCACACTTATACCTGTGTACTTTATAGAGTAACTAGCTTTCTAATAATAAATTAAATAGTTTTTATATATATTTAAATAAAAATTCATATTTTATTGAAAATGAAGAATTTTTATTTTAATACATAATAATTATTGACGAACAAAATTTATTTATACATATTAATTTATTATGATACATGAACATTTCATTTGAATATGATATAATGTAAAACATTAAATATAAAATAAGATTTTACACTACATCTTGAAATACAATTTTTTAAAGAAAGCAGGTTTAGTTTTGTTTTTGGAAAAATGCAATTTGAATTATTCTTGTTAATTATGTATTTACAATCACTTTTACATTATTATATTATTGTAAAATTCTTAAGTAAAATTTGATTAAAAATAAAATATTAGTAATTAAATTGTACACTAATAAATTATGAAAATTAAAATGAAATAAAATATTAGTTATCTATATTATATATTAGTAATATATATATATATATATATATATTAGTAATCTATAAACATAGATTAAATATATATATTACTAATAATAGTGTAATTTAATGAAATTATATTTATAATTCCATTGATAAAAGAAGTTTATTGATAATTCTATATTCATAGCATATTAATCATATTGATTAACTGTTTATTATTTATATCATAATGTGAAATTCACAAAAAAGAATATGTATTTCCATAAATCTTGTATACTGATATAGACATTTAAATATTATACATTATATGAATTCTATATAGTATTCATATATTGGAAAAAATTTTTACTTGCTTTATTATAGCTTTCAAATTTTAAAATGTCTTTTGCAATATGCTATAATTTATGTAATGCATGAATTAAAACAATGGGTAAAAATCAATAATAATATAATAATATGTATTATAATTTACATATTAGAAAAATTAATGATATCTGTACGTTGCTTTAAGCCATTGGTTGATCCTGGATTACTGTGGTTTCATCCGGATAATTTAAACCATATAAAGCAAGAAGTGCAGATTTTGCTGCTATTTTCTTGGCATCTTTTTTGTTCTTTGCTGCAATATATATTAATTTTTAGTACAAAAAAAAAAAAGATATGAAATAAAATTATGAATAAAAATATGAATGTTTAAAATAAAATGGAAATCATTATATTACCTGTTCCCGTATATTCAATACCATCAATATCTACAGCAAGTGTAAACATTGTATTTGGTGGATTACCAACTCGATTAAGCTCTATATATATTAAACCCGGTCTCATTTGATTTAATAACATTACAGGATGTATATTTGTTGCATTAGCTGGCAATTCTTTCTGAACTGGAGTTTTTTGGACATGAGAAATCTCTCTTTTAATTCCTTTAACAGGTGATGGCAATCCTGGTCTTGGAACTGGAACTGATGTTCCTTGATTATGCCATTCAAGGAAAAGTTTATACAGTGCAAAACTAGCTAAAGAACTCCATGGAATTTCATCACTTTCGTCAACACTAGTATCCATTGGCGTTCCACCTTCTTCATTAATTTCTTCTTTTATTATAGTAGATGACTCTATAGCTTGAATTGATTGTCCATCTGATTCAGCATCAATACGTGCTTTCATAGATGCTGCAGTCATTTTTTCAAGTAATAATGCTTTCAATGCATTTTCAGCAGCATTTTGACGAGCAAGTGGTTTGGATAAACCTTGTCCAACGTAAGTTTTACCATCAAGCTATTTTTAATAATAGCTTTAGAATTTTTCTATTTAATATTTAAATGTTCTATTTAAATGTACTAAATTATTCTAAATACCTCTGCATGAACAAGATACAGTGAATTTGGCACAGGTCCCTGAGTTTCAGGAAATGTGAATTGTACCCCAGGTTTCATTTCATTTAGTACCATAATTGCATTTTTTGGTTGCAATGTTTTTCTTAGACGTTGATTCAAACGAAGACGTTTCAATCTTTTATTTACCCTAACTAAAAGTATAAATTTTATTAAATTTATTAAGCCATGATATATTTCATTATTTTTTTTTATACATTTATATCAGGATATTAGTATTCACAATGATTACAAATATGAAATAACTCAACAGTAATTTACTGGAGCATACAGCAATAATTTTAATCTTCAAATTTGCGCAGTGAATTATCATCATAATAATAATAATAATAATGTGATGAAATATAATTATTACAATGTTAATAATTTATATAATACAAATTTACATGAAAAAATGGATTTGTTTCAAAGAAGATATATTTTAAATGTAGTTAAAAAGATGTCTTAAATAAACATAGAAAAAACAGAATTAAGAAATTCTTAATGATTATTTAAAATACTTACATCCAGGTGCCTTACGTCTCCATCTTGGATGTTGTTCTTGGATTTCAGTATCTGTATTTTCTGGCACTTGACTTTCATTATTTATTTCAGATGTGCTATTGCTTGCTGGTGGCGTAGGGTTAGAGTTAGTTGTTAAAGATGTTGAAGTAGGAACTAATGATTGAGAAGATGAAACAGGATTGTTTTGCACAATAGGTACACTTTGTTGCTGAGTATGGGAAGTTTGTTTTAAAATTGGTTTCAATCTTTGAGGTTGAGATTGAGATTGTTGTTGGGATTGTGACTGAGATTGAGATTGTGATTGAGATTGAATTTGAATTTGAGTTTGAGTTTGAGGAGATGTTATTACAGACTGTTGCGGTTTAATTTGCTGTGATAATTGTTGCTGCTGTTGTTGTGGTTTCCCTTGTTGTGGATTCTTTGCTGCTGCTTGTTGTGGCTGCTGAGGTTTCCCTTGTTGCAAATTCCTTGTTGATACTTGTTGCACTTGTTGTTGTTGCTGTTGTTGTTGTTGCTGCTGCTGCTGTGGTTTAAATTGTTGTGAATTTTGTGCACTTCCTTGTTTGTAATTACTTTGTTGATTTGGAAGAGGTTGTGTTGCTTGAAAACTGCCTTGCTGATTGTACTGCAAAACATAGGGTGGGTCGCCGCTACACAAGGAACCTGTACGGTTGTGCTATCCCACCAAGGTCTAGCATCGCATATGCACTTGAATGTCTAATGCTACCCCCATAATTCATACCAACCAAATTATCTTTGTGGCCAATATTTCTTTATGTATAACTGAACTGAGTTTATATATAATAAATATTAGAAAAAAAGTAGTACAGAAGTCTAAATAAAAGTTTTATCACTATGTGATTTATATCTATAATAAATATAATTCTGCAAATATTATATTATAAACTTTGTTCATGTTTATGAAAATTATGAATAAAAATTTAATGAATAGAAAACTATAGAATTGATATGATCTATTTTTATGTTTTATAATTATTAAATCTTAACATTTCATCTTAAATGTATACATGTCTATTAAAAATATATAAATGTATTAAAATAAGTTTACTTTGTAATTCATATTCAAAATATAATTATTAAAAATAACTAACATTATTTTTGTTTATATTATATAAACATCAGTTCAGTATGTTATTAAAAATATGGCCTAAGGCAGGCTATGCTATGTGGGTAACTGACGAACTAGTCCCTGGCTGAATAGACCTCCTCGGTATTTTTGTATAGCTACTAGTTCCTGCATTGCAGGGGAGGGGAAAGTAGGGACCACTAATTAGTACATGCAAATGGATGAAATATTGAAGACAACAAATGGAACAACTATACATCTTAATTATGATGAATTTAAATCTTTCTTCCTCTCTTTTTCTTATATAGCATTTCTTTTTTAGCTAGAAATACTTATGCTTATATTTATGGATCATTTTACAATAAATTTCTGATATATATGTACATATGTACATTAAATGAGGTTAATAGATGTACAATACAGAATTCTAGTTTATTTTAATATATGTATTATAAAGAATAATGTTAAAAAATATTTCCAATTTTAATATTGGAAATATTTTCTGTACTTATATATACATAAGTTTATTATAAGTTTAAAAACTGCAAATGTGTCTTTTATATTTTGTACAAATATAAACTGCATTTTTAAAGAAGTATTAATTCAAATTATTTAATATTTTATCAAATTTTTCCATTGTATTATATATAAAATTTTTAACATTTTTAGCATTTTTAATACATTTAAATAATTTAAACCAATAAAGAAGTCAATTGTAAGGAAATAACACAATTTTATGTGCTTGTATTTATGACTCATTTTATGGATACATCAGGATAATTGTATAGTACTAATAGAATAAAAATAATATGTTATTTATCTAAGATAATTTACATAAGACATAGTATGTGTATTCGGTTAAATTGTTTTGAAAAATTATGTATATATGTGCAGTTATGTATAGTTATGTATGTAAAAAGGCATATATTTATATATGCCTTTTTTATACTTTTCAAACTAAAATTATACATATTATTAACGAAAATTATTGATAAAGTAGTAAACTTACAGTGCTTTGACCTTGATATCCTGCGGGACTTTGGTTTCTCACTGTAAATATAATTAATTAAATTATTTTTTATTACAATAAAAAGTAATAGGATCAAGCCATATTTAAGGCTTTACAATAAATACATATAATTTTGAGATATAACAAAAAAATTCTTTTATATGCAAAGAAATCAAAAGAAATTATAAAATTATTTTGAAATATAATTTAATATTATTAAGAGTACAATATTCATTGTACTCTTACGTCAAAATATTCATTGTAAGACGCCATTCTTTATAAGCCGGTATATATGTAGGTATTGATTTTTTTATTATAGCTATTTACATACCTTCGACTATTATGGATAATGAAAATATATAAAAATATCCATTATATTAAAGTATCAAAGCAAAAAATATAGAATAAATAAACATTTTTTTTACGTTATTAATTTACTTACTATTGGCATAGCCTTGGCTTTGTCTGCTTCTTGTATACATGTTAAGTTTTAAGTTAGATCACTTCAAATATAATTAGTTTCAGAACATAAAAGTATTTTTTTACAGTACATTCAACTCTAAAATATAGCGTAGAATTAATTTTTAAAAGACAAATACTGAAATATTTTTACTCCGTACTCACAAAACTGAGAAACTTTCCCTATCTCGTTACAGAGAGTAGGAAATGACGTTATTTACTGTTGTACGGAAATAGCAAGTCCGCCATATTGATCATTAAGCGCATGTGTTAATAATAGTACAATTTTATAATTTCAATTTAAATAAATTTTTACAGTACAAATAGGTATATTTTGTTCTACCATTTTATGTAGATAATAAAACAAATTTTTATTATGTATTATGTAAAAATATTTTTTTACACAATACAAATATTTTTTATAAAATTAAGTGAAAGAACAAGTACTTGTTAGTAGTTATATTAATACGCGAGCAATGTTTAGCTATTAATTGTTAAAATTAATTATTAAAAAACATAATATTAATAAAAAAATTTTGATATTGTTCCAGAAACTACCAATTCCCGATGTACAAAAAATTTTTTGGGGCTGGAGAGGGGGAGGAGAGAATTTCAAATATAAAATTTTAGTTTCAGCTATTTAGTAGTTTTCAAGATATTAACAAAATTTTTCGAACTATGTAGACAAAAATTTTGTCTACATAGATCAAGAACAAAAATCTTCGTTGTAGCAGTCGTCGGTGACTCTAATACCGAATGATGTGGATTGCGAAATGGAGATCAGTATCTGTAGGATGCAAAATTGTGAATAAACTCGATTACCCACAACACTGTGTCTTCCAATAATTGGAAAAATGTATAACATAAGACCAATTCTAATTCCTATTTTTTTAATCGAGTAGTGCAAACGAATAAAAAAAAGTACCCAGAAACGAAGTTTAATCATACTGATTGCAACTGCGATATCTTCTGGATACTCAGGATAATCGATGCTATACGTCATCGATTACTAAAGCAAAAAATGATTAGTAACTTTTGTATAAACAAAATTGCACCGAAAGTTTTTAATATCTCGGAAACTAATAAATAGCTGAAATTTTATATTTATGATCATTCCCTTTCTGCTCCCATTCTCTTAAAATTTTATATCGCTTGGAAATTGGTGCTTTTTGGAGCTACAGCCAAAAAATTTTTAGTTTTATCTTTACAGACAATACAGTTCGCGTAAACAATGTATAAATAAAGGAACGTGAAATTCATAAATGTGGAGGATTTAAATTGAAATGTGTCTGTATACATCGTCAGGCATTTAATTATAGCAATAATAATCGCAACGTATTTTACAAGAGTTTTTGCTATCCAAGCATTATACAGTATTGCAAATTTAAAGTAATCCTTCCATTTCTTGCATAAACTGCATATACGCATCATCTTTAGTTTTAGGTTGAGTAATTCGTATTGGTTGTGTTTCTGGTATCCTTTCTGAAAGTCTCGACAAAGTACTTGGTTTCTTCTTATCATCCCTTTTCACGCGAAGTGAAGTTGGTAAAAATCTTGTAACATCAGCTGCTAAATTTCTAATTTGTGGTTTTGCTTCAATAGTTGTAGTACTTTTAACATCTTTATCTTTCCGATTAATTAATTGTGGTGCAGCAGAAAGTACATTAGGTGTTTTAGGTTGCGATCCTGTTCCAGATTGTGCCTGCATTTGAGGATTTCCTATATTTGTCATGTTTGATAGATTTGGCATTTGCATTTGTGGAGGAGGCATTCTCGGCATACTTGGTGGGCCAGGTCTTAACATTCTTGGCATTCCTGGTGGTGGACCTGGACAAACAATACAATTATAAACATAATTATAAACAAAGTAATGATTATCAATTTATTGGTAAATTATTAAATATTGTATATTATTCCTACCAGGAGGTAATCGAAGTCCAATACGAGGTGGTGGTGGTGGAGGCATTCTTAAATGTAATGGTGGTGGTGGAGGTCTGTACATTAAAGGAGGAGGCGGTAATCCCATAGGAGGCATTGTGTGTGGTTGAGTATGTTGAGAATGAGAATGTGATGTTGTGTGTTGATTATGGTTTGATGAATGCTCTGATGCTCCTGGGGGTTCTAAATCTTCTTCTTCTGTTTTGCTATTACTAGATTTATTATTAGACTTTGAATTAGATTCATTTTCTGCTTCCAATAACGATAATCGTGCATTTAAATCTTGAGCTCGTTCAGTTTCCCGCTTTTTATGGACAACTTCCATTTCACGCATAAACTGATCAATATCTTGTCCTGCCATTGCTAACATTTTCTGTTGTAGAGTAGTTGGTTTTACTTTAGCTATATCTCTTTCTTTTTCTTTTTCTTTTTCAACATCCTTATCTTTACTGTCTGATTCTTGTTTATTGTCTTCTTTGTCATCCGCGAATCGAATTGTTCTCGATTTTGGTGTTGATTCTTTAGTCTGCACGTAATGATTATTTAATATAATGTACATAAAATGGTAATGTATTAATTAACTTTGAATAAATTAAGACACTAACCTTCTCAGATATATCTTCATCATCACTTGATAGATCTGGAGGTGGAAAAGGTGGAACACCAGGTGGTTCTTTATTAGGTGCTAGTGTAGGTATAGAAGGAGATGTTGCATATGCACTTGTTTTTTTTAAAATACTTGGTGGTATCGGTATGTTCATAAGGGGATGATGTTGTGGTATATAATGTGGATGAGGAGGATACATATGTGCTGGTGGTTGTGGCATATCTGGTAAAGGTATTTGCGAAGTTAAAGAACCTGAAAAGATAATAAAACATTTATATGAAGCAAATTTTATATTGAAATTTTTCATTCTAAATATTATCATAAATAAATACCCGAGTATATTCGAGATATATCGTTACCAGCCGATGGTAATGGAATTTCATCAACTTGTACTTGTTGTGCATGTCTTACAGCTTCAAAATAAGAAACAAGATCTATTCTTCTACGCTCATACTGTATTAATTGTTCTTTCAACTCAGCCCACTTTTCTTGATCATCTTTTGCCTATGAAGAAACAAAAATAAGTGCCTGTATAATATTTTACAATATATTAACTGTCAATATTAACTTAATCTTACCAATAATTTTTGGAGAAAATTTATAAGCATTACATAGGAAGTACTTACATACATTTTTAAGACACGGTCTAGAGTCTCCTTTAATTTCTTTCGTTTATCTTTCAATACTTTCTCATTAAGTGGTGGTGGTTGCATGACATTATATTCTATAAATTATATATTATGTATATATTATAAAATTAATAATGTTGATGACTCGTAAACTATGATACATTTTACTAACCCATTTGATCTATTTTTTCCATTTCTTCAATGATTTGAGCAGGATCTTTGCCCTTTAAAACAGCAGCACGTACTAACTGTCTTTGTTTTTTATTTTTCTTTAATTCTTTTTTACGTGCTTCTTTACCTATAACAAATTTATAAAGTTACAATTATTTGTAAATTGTTTGAAATAAAATTAATTGTTTGGTTATGTTATATACTAACGTGCTTGATCAGTGGGATTCATGTACTTTCCACTTTTTGTGGTATTTATTGAACGACGACCCATGTTCTTCGCCTTAAAAAAATTACTTAAAACGTAAAACTACAATCTATTTTCACAATTTTTACATTAAATAAATCATTATTTACATTTATTGTAACTATAGATTCACCATTAATACTGAATACACTATAGAGGGTACACTAAAAACGTTTATTGAAGCCCGAGTTTACAGTTTGTCCAGTTACCATAAAATGATTGGAGTATAAATTAAAGTAAGTAACAAATAGGAAAATAAAACTCATACTTCAAATCAGCCTAAAGAATTTCATATATATACCTATGTATGAAATGACAAAAAATTTCTAACCTGATTTTTATTACAAACAAAAGCCGGTCTGTCAAGAATTTAAAATATATTTGGGAAATAATTATTAATAATCTAACTGAAACAGGTTAATATTAATTATGTTTAATAGTAAAACTAGATTTCAAATAATATTTTTATTATGTTACAGAAAAAAATAAAAAAAAATGTTTCATATTATGGCACATGACATAGATAAAAAGCCACGGACAAAAGATGTTAAAATACAAGAGGATATTACATTTTTTCAAATGGGATTTTCTCAAAATATTTTGGATGGATTATCCGTTTGTGGTTTCCAAAAACCTTCACCTATACAATTAAAAGCAATTCCTTTAGGAAGATGTGGTTTTGGTATATAATATTTTTTCTTTTCATATATTTCAAGCTATAAATTATTAACTTATATGTTAATTACAGATTTAATAGTACGTGCCAAGTCTGGGACTGGTAAAACTTTAGTGTTTTGTATAATATCACTTGAAATGATTGATGTAGATATATCCTCTGTACAAGTATTAATATTGGCACCTACTAGAGAAATTGCTGTACAAATTGCACAAGTCTTTTCATCTGTAGGTTGCGAAATAAAAGGTAAATTTTTCTTTAAAATTTAGTTACATCTATTTAATTGATAAATTAGAAGTACGAGATAAAATTATTTTTTTATTTTAGGTTTGAAGGTTGGAATATTTATAGGAGGAACAGCTATAGAAAGTGATAAAAAGAAATTGAATGATTGTCATATAGCTGTTGGTGCTCCAGGCAGAATTAGACATTTAATTGATAAAGAATTTTTAAAAGTTAAAAATGTTAGATTATTTATTCTTGATGAAGCAGATAAATTAATGGAATCCAGTTTTCAGAAAGATATTAAGTTTGTATAATAATGAAATACAAATTAAATTTATTAAAAACAAAAATATTCACAGTGTGTTAAAATTTTCAGCTACATTTTTTCAAAATTACCACTAAGTAAACAAGTTATAGCATCAAGTGCCACTTATCCAGGAGATTTGGAAGTATTTTTACAAGCATATATGTGCTCCCCTGTTTTAGTATCTCCAGATAATAATGAACTAGTACTTGTTGGACTCACACAGTTTGTCACAATTGTTCCTTCTCATCCAAATGTTATGAAACAGGTTTGATCCAATGTTTTACGCAACAATATAAATATAAAGTCAGTTTATAACTGATCTATCATATTAAATATTATGTTATTATCAAATTTTAGGTTCAAATAAAAATAGACGAATTAATAAAAATATTTAACAAAGTTCCGTTCAAACAAAGTTTAGTTTTCTCAAATTATCAAACAAGGTATTTTAATTTCTGTTATTTACACTTTCTCAAATATTATACTTGTATTTAAAATACACTATTTTTTACAGAGCTCAATCTATATGTAACAAAATTAATACTATGGGTTTTACAGCAACTTTTATTGCTGGAAATCAGGATATGAATAAAAGACTGGAAGCAATTAATAAATTAAAGACTTTTAAATGTAAAATAATGGTAACAACTGATTTAACTGCAAGAGGTATTGATGCAGATAATGTGAATTTGGTGGTAAATCTTGATTTACCTATAGATGCACCAACATATTTACACAGAATAGGACGAGCAGGACGTTATGGATCTTATGGGCTTTCCATAACAATAATTGCAGAAAATGAATTAGAAACATTAGAACGATTATTAAACTCTGTTGGAGGCCCAAATTTTTATGTACTGAAACTTCCTTCAGAATATCCAAAAGATATATGGATTACTTCCAGTGCAAAATTTGAAAAAATTTATGCAAAGTGTGATGATGATAAAAAGCAATTTGATATTGAGCCTGTCACCGAAGCTATAAGTGAATTATCAATAAGTACAGAAGTACACAATATTATAAAGTCAGAAGTTAATAAAACAATAAATGACATAAATAAAGAAGTTGCAGATAATAAACAATTTTCTAATGTGGGAAAAGCAAAGAATAATATAATTAATGTTTTCTGTTCAAGAAATGTGCCTAACTTACAAAATAAAATAAAAGTTAATTCTTTATTTGTGCCAAGTACTAATTTAATAAATGAATCAGAAAATACTAAAAAAGAGGAGGGAAATATTATATTTACATCATACAGTGAATCTAAGCCGAAAGTTTTACACAGTTTTACACTGAATATCTTAACAAATAATCCTTCTAATTGGCAGAAAAATAATGAAAATCTGATATTTAAAGTTGATTTATCAGATGTACAAGGAGATGATTTATCAAATCCCAACACTAATACAATTATTGAATTCGTAAAGTATAATTTTCAAAATGAAAATACAAAAAAATCTTCTCTTTATTATAATTATGTAAATGCTGATTTGCATTCTGAAGATACAATGGGAAATAAAGATAATGAAATGCACAAATTAGACGATTCAAAAAAGGAAATTCAGGAGAATAGCGATGTCACAATTATCTCAAATAATGTTCAAGATAGCGAAGATGCTTTTGCTTTAGAAGAACTGAACTTTTATCTTTTAAAACATACACAAAATTTTAATACATTTTATGATGAATTGTGTTTAAATGATGAGGAAATACTACTAAAACAAGTGTTTATTTGGAAACAAAAGCTTGATTTTGAAATTAAATTATTAAATAATACAATGGAATCTGTAAAGAAATCAATACAAAAGTTCATATATCAAAAACACATTGAAATGCTCAAAGTGTTTTATAAGGTACAAAAGCAAGCTCTCTTATGTATTTATCCAGAAATACGAAATGACGATGAAATAGATGATACTTATTTATATTTTAGAACTTCTATAGATGAAAATATATTAGAAATATATAAAGAAATAGAAAATTTTAAAAGTTACCATCGAAAATGCAAAGAAAAATTTACTGCATATTTTCCATATCCTACTCAATTAGATTCATATATGCCAAATCTCATGATCTCTAAAACAGATAGAAAAGATTATCTCAATGCATTACAATATTTACGTTCAAATCCTTATCCTGGAGAAAATTTGTTACAAATAGCAAGTTTTGTGACATTCATTGATGAGACTAGAAAGTGTGATTTAATACAAAAATTAGAGAATTTAAATAACTTTTCATTTGATAAATTGTTGATAGCGATACAAACTGAATTATGTAATAATAAGGAATCAATTAAAAATGAACGTGAAGAACAAAAAGATAAATTATTAGAACATTTAGATACCACAAATCGAGATAAAAGTATTACTAATTCAGAAAATGATGTTTTATATAATTCATTATCTAATATGGAAACCACCGAAACAAAGAACATAACTATAAATGATGATAAATGTGATGAAATGAGTAATAACTGTAATTCTAGTAATTCAGTATCAAGTGAATTAGGTTTGGATAACATTTTTAAAATACAAAAAATTAGACGTCGTGAAAGTTGTAATAGTAGCACATTAAGCACTTTTTCTACTGAAAATGATATTGCTAAGGAACGTAAATTCAATGGAAAAGTATATGCAAAAAATAAGTTTCGTATACGGAAAAAAATTCAGAAACAAGAAGATAATAGTATGAAAGACAAAGAACAATTTATGTATAAAGAAACAGAAATTCAATATTCAAATAATATACCATATAATCAAATTAGTAGATTATCTGATAGTAGTGACACTTATGAAAAGCAATGCAAGTCACAAACGCAATCGGATTCATCATCCAAATCAATGACAGATTGTTTAAATCCATCTTTTAGAGAAACAACAAATTTGGACATAAGAAATGATCGAAATATTGAACGTACATTTAATTCTCAAAAATTATTCGTAGGTAATGAAACACAAAGTTTTGTTTCTGTTCCTAGATTTAATGAACATCAAAAGAACAAATCCTACAATTTTACTCCTACATCTCTAACAACAAATATTTCACAGAGACATTTAAATACAGATACAGATACAATTGATGTTTGTGATACTAATCATTTACAACAGAATTTAGAAAAATCTATAGATACACAATATTATAATTCTTCTTATAATTATATGCCAAGTGTTTCTTACATTAATCAAATGGAAGATTATGAAAGTAATTTATTTTCAGAAAATGTACGTAATTTTTCTCATTTGACAAATGAAAATATTAATGAAATGGAAATTGATAAATTTTTATTATCATTAAGAACTGAAACAAATCGATTGCATTTAGAACTTTATAAATTAGAAATGCTCCGTAATTCAAGGAAGAGTTAATTATATATTGATAGTATAAAATAATATTTGTAACCAATTGCACGCGTGCAGTATATCTCTGTGTGTGTATGTGTGTATGTGCGCGCGCGTGTATGCGTATAGCATATATGGTGCTGCTTATTGTTAGTTAAATTTTTTGAAGATTAGTTAATGGTAGGTAAACTTTATATTAAGAATATGCTGTATAAAAGTAAAAATTTTTTATAATAATGTAAAATGTTGTGTTTCTAATATTGAAAAATGCAATTCATTAATCCTATTTGTTTATTCATTGACATATGATTGATTTTGGTAGAACTTTCATAATGTTATTGTAAATATTGTTGATTATGAATATAATGTATTTAAAATTATTACTTCCTAAATTACATTCGTATTATTTGATAATAAATATTTCTTAAATAGTTGAATATTTCTTAAGTAGGTTGAATTTACTGCCGAGTATGTTACGCATAAAATTATTCCTACATTTTTTTTTTTTCATTTCATATATGTCAATATTTTTAAAATCTATATAATCTATATAATTCATATTATTTTTTTTCTTAAATCAATTTAAATAACATATTTATGTAATTTAACAAAATTGCTCTTTTTGCAAACATTAAATTGATTGTTACTGATTTTAAATTATAGGAAAAAGAGTAAATAATATGCGCGTTAGTAGAAGTCTAAATCATGTAGTTTTCGCGACATGAGAAATGTTAAATAATTTCATTTACTTGAATGTCATGTACTGATTGTGAGTTAGAGGGATCAGGTTTCTATGGCGTTTCTTCAAGGGGAGCGCGAAGAAAAAAACCACCTTACGAAACTCGTCTCGTGAGAATTTGGGGTACGCGCTTGTGTCCGTCCTTTATTCGCAAAATAATCGTTTGAGCAGCCCGCCTAGTACACTTCAGTCGGTTACCACGTGCTTTCGCGTGAAGGAGTCTCTTAATCGCGTTCGCGGATGTCGTATAATTAATTGTTAAATATATCATAATTGCTTTTTTTTCGTAGATTACGTGCGTTCGTTTTATACGTTTAGTGCTTGGAAAGAAATATGTCATTCCCTAGAAAATACTTCAAACGGATCCCGATTTACGTAGTAGAAAATCACGACGAGGTAAGTTTCCGAATGATCAACATCTTTGTTTACATCGCAACTTGTTCTGTCTAAATTTTCTCGTTAGCACGCTAGAGGCGCTGCGAGCGCTTTAACCGCCAATGGCGAATTGATCACGTGACTAAAACCGTTTAAAGTAGAATCGCGTAACGTTCAATTTAAACGGTAATAGAATTTTGAATTTCTTGTGAAATTTTGCATTTTTGTATTAGGTGCTACCGTTCATTTACCGATGTTTGGGATCGAAACATCTTCCATTCGAAGGAAACGCGTTCGTGCATTTAGATTCGCATCCTGACATGCTTATACCGAAAACGATGTCGGCGAATACCGTATGGGATAAAAATCAATTATTTAGGTATTTAACATTTTTTATCCTTATTAATAACAAACTTACAGTATACTATTAAGTAGAAGTTGTAAATATAAAAAAAAATTGAATTACTTTTTAAATATATTTTCTTATGTATTACTTATTTTATCAAGTATTTATTTTATTATTTGTAGATTTTGTAATTTTGTTTATTGTATTTTAACATATGTACAAATACATTTTGGAACATGTATTGTGTTAAACAATTTAAATATGAGAAGATAAATAAATAAGTCTTTGTAGTATAAAACAAGTTTTACATAGAAAGCAAACATTTCAAAGTCACTCTTAGTGTGGGTTGAGATGCATTTGTTTATTTTTGAAGAAAGATTAGTTTTATTAATTTTACACTTTAATTAGATTGTTATTTTACATGTTTTCGATGTATCTTCAATTAAATAATTTTGAATTGATTTTTACGTTTAATTTTATTTCTAAATTTCAATTGTTTCTGAAATATTAAATTACATATCTTTATCAATAGTGAAATTAGCATCGAAAACTGGATATTACCTGCTGCGTACGCTGGTCACTTTAAGCATCTGATCTGGGTCAAACCACCGTGGGCAAATCAAATGGTCGATGGCGTAACAACCTTCTTCATCGGCAGACATAGGGACAACGGATCAATAAGGTAAGTCGTGATCTTATTATTATTTTCATCGCATGTCAAATTGAATTATAGTTGTAAATGCACTGTTAATCAGCATGTATTTGTGTATACAGGGTGTCCCATATTTGATGGTACAATCGAATAGGAGATAATTCTATGTGAAAGTTTTCGAGTTTATTTAAATTTATCAAGTATATTTGAATTTAACTAATTCTAGAAAATAATAATTAATAGAAAGTTATTCTACACACGAAACTGAGTAAAAAATGTAGAATAAAATTCTTTGTAAGATTTGTTCTTAAGAAAATCGAAATTTAAATATTTATCAAGAACAAATATACTCAGGCAATTTTTAACGAAACAGACTTTTTAAAGTCTATTTTCTTGAAAATGACGTCTTAAACGAAAAAATTTTCAATTTTCAATTTTATTCTATATTTTTCACTTATTTTTGCACATAGAATATTCTTGTATCGATTATTCGTGGCTGTCCAATATGGAATTAGCCAAGTTCAAGTATACTTGAGAAATTTTTAAATTTGATTTTCTTAAAAATGAAGACTTTAATGAAAAATTTTTATTCTTTCTTTTTAGACTTATTTTTTCACGTATAATATAATTACTTCCCAGATGATTGTACCACCAATTATGGAACACTATAAATTGCATACTTGTAAAAGATAGGTATTTTTGGATTTTAATTAAACTAATGATATCTATGATTATAAATAACGAAAATATGAAAGTTTCAAGTCGAATTTTTGCATTCTATTAGAATTTTTCTTTGCATTGTTAATGATCTAAGCAAAATTTCATTTTTGAATTTCTTTTCTTCAAATCTATTTTTATTGAAAGAAGTTTTTCAAAAATATTCGATAGTAAAGACATTGATAAATACATTAGAATTTCTTGATATGATCTAATTTATCTATGGTCTGATATATAACACGATTTTCTTTTATTTTAACGTGTAAAATAATAATAACGTATAATAATAATAAGTTTTCGGCACGCGTATCTGTTTGATTTTTTAATCACAATATGCATGCGGCATATATTTAAAATACGTGGGGAAATTTGTACTACGTTACGCGTAGATTAAATTCTAGATAAAACAAACGTTCAGGATGCGTTCATCTTTTGGACCGAGAATTATTTTTCACTTCGTAAAAAAGCGAGCGAGGGTTAAGTGTCTGCTCTTGTGCCGATTACCATATATGAACACGCTATCTCGTATACATTTGGGATAGCTGTAGTATAATGTTACATGTGTCTTTTCGTACCGAGACAAGCATCAGAAAATTGTCGACAGGTGGTAGAAGTTTTGGTACCAAACGTTGCATCTTACCTTCGCCGTTGCGTGATCTTGCTTTACGTGATAACTTGTCGAACAGTAGAACAGTATAATTAATTAAAACATTACAATCAACGTTGTTAATTCTAATGTTTTTTGTATGATTAGCATGTTGTAAAATAAATCTGTTACCAGTTACCAGTCTGTTAGAAAATAACGAACGTCAAAAATTCCATTTTAATCGAGATATTGTAATTATTGAAAGATAAAAGCATCGCTAATATTTTGTTGTGTAGTAGTACTCTTTGATTGAAGAAATTAATTGCTTTAAAACATTTTTAGATTCGCATAAATTCTATCGTTAAAATACCACAAGTACAATAAAATTAAAAATTTATATTACATATTATTGTTTTAGAGAAAGTTGTTTCAACATTCTTCATGTTCGATTAGTTATCATAGGCATTTATTATGACGATATTATTACAATATTATTGTCAAATTCAAATACTAGATTGGATTACTTTTATGATAGAAGTAACGTATAATTATTATTTGAAACACGTTCAGTACATAACGCAGCGACGAAAGACAGCAAGACGATAATGTACATAAAATATTATAAGGTTTGCAATATAATTCATGAAGTGTATATCGTGGTTTTATTGTTCTGTCGTCGTTCTTTGTCTGCGCATTAATCATATGAATGATTGCTGCTCCGTTATGAACACGAGATCTAACGCAGATATTTAAATTTTTACGTCTGTAGACACGTAACATCATATTTTATAACTTGATCATTGTGTAATTACATTCAGACAACGATACGATACGTTTAATTAGCCAGATAATTTTCAATCACATAATCATTTATAACAAATCAAAGTGGCAATGGGCTTGTCAGTTTCCCTGTGATGTTTCTTGATCATTGATTTCTTAAAAATACACATTAGTCTCAAAAGTGTACTGTAACAAAGTACAAAGCGTTGCTCATTAATTTCAACGAATATTTAACAAATTGGAAAGTGTTTAAGATATATTCGGTAAATGTCTAATGTTTTTTCTGTTTTTTTCTTTCTAATTTCTACTTTTAATTGTTTCGCTGTGTCTTTTAAATAATCATATAATATCATACATCATATGTTCGAACGTAATCGAATTTTCAAGTATATATATCTTTTTTATCCACACTCCCATGATCTTGTCACGCAAATGAGTATCAGTGAGTATCAACAAACACCGGGAACATCTTGAATATCGGCTTACGTGGATCGCGAAATGTGAAAGACGCGTTGCGATGAAAAGTTGTCACAGTCGGTTAATCTACGATGGAAGGGGTAAAACTTGGTTGACATGACGCGAGGGTGAGCGCGGGACGAGGCGAAAAGGGGCAAAAGGAAAAAGGCAGGAGTAAAGTAGCAAAGAGAAGCCGACACGGTGCACCGCGGCGATATCTGCCAAGAAACTGGTGGCCGTGATGTAGCGCTCCGCCGGGACTTGAGTTATGTTTCTCGAATTACCGTGGATATATGTCCGTGAGTGAAGCACGCGAATTATGCCGTTGTCAAGACTTCTCCGCGCACTTTCTGTGCTTCCGTTAATTCCTTATCCGATGAATATTTTGATCACGTCGACTTTGTTGCTCACTGTGATTGCTCATCAACATCTACATAGATCGGAAAGGATGTTTGAAGTTTCAGCGTTTTAAATACTCGTCAGACGCTTTTAACAATATTCCGTGTTTTTTCCTCGGATCATCTCCGAGTGAATGAATATCTTGGTCGTAGTTGTTTTTCATGCGGTGCAAAATTAAATATTTTTGCACTTTGATGAATTTTAAATTTGGTACGTAGATCTTCCTGATTTTTCTATTTGAATATATATGGATGTATCCAAACTTTTACACAACTTACATGCATATTTATACATATTTAATCGAGTCCGCGAGGGAAGTTCGCAGAGTGCAGTAAGTCGGTGGACCATCAACGTTTAAATCTGATCATTTCGTACAAAATAAGAAAACGTCGCCTCTTTATTATTTTAAACGCGTAAAACGTCTGGTAGTATCTTGGATCATTAACTATACGTGTAACCATTAAAGTGAATTACGACGGTACAACAATTTGCCAGTTACTAATAATTGCCTTCTCGTATGATCAGGATACGACGGGTAGAATATCCTTCTGATAAAATCTAAAATATGATGGCATCGACCGCTTTTCGTCGAAGTTATACATACGTAATCGCGTGTACCCACGCGCAGGTGCCGATCGAGAGTGGATCGATTTGCATTGACGATCCGCAGGATCTGCATGACTTTCGTTATTCTCAGCTTTTTGGATGCTCTGAGAGAATTTTTTTTCCTTTTAACGACTCACGTCGGTAAATATGCAAAACGACTGAATTTTCTTTGCTGGGAGATTATCACATAACGATCAAGGAGGGTATTATTATTAAAGCTGCAACGAATATTTTTTAATCGAAAACCACTTGCATTAGTGGAAACATTCGTAATTTTTTGAATCGACGTACAAATTCTCAAAACACTCGAACTTTGGATTAAATTGCTCCGTGTCAGATAGAATTAATTAATTAATTGAAATTTAAAGAATCTGTAGTGTCTTCTACTACGTTTGGCTCCGTATTGGGTACTTACGTTTTAGCATGAAAATTGAACTACTCGTTTAAATTGTTCTATAATTGGAGGGAATTTTAATTGTTTCGATCAAAGTGTGGAAATCGTTTGGCGACAGAGAAAATTTTCACTCGGGTTCCACGTGTTTTCGTTCGCCTTGATTTGCCGGTGACTCTCTTTTTCATTGTCGTCAAGGAAAGAGTCAAAAAGCTCAGTTGTGGGGAGATCGTGACAATGGACAATGGCGCAATAATCTACAATAGAGATCTGCTTGGAGATTCCGTGTCGAATGAATAGGGCCCCTAGGACAATCATCTCGTAAACTTGGTTTCTTTGCATGCTCCTCCCCTATCGTTTCGCGGCGTGTGTTTCTCCGTTCCGTATTTCACGTTTCGTGATTCTGCGGACGCAGGAATCTGAATCACCTACTTATGCGAAGCTGCTCTAACTAAGGAAGTTCCTTCCCCCGTGTGTTCCATGGGTGCAACGTGACCTACGCTACACCTCGCCGTCTGTTAGTTCCTTGGATCACCAAGCGAGTTCCTCTTCGTCGTGCGACGCGCCAATAAAATAATAAAAATTAAGCGCAGCATTCAGTTAACAAATCGCAGAAACTTTGCAAAATACCGAACGTTTCTCGTTCTCCCGGGGAAAGTTTAATTTAATTCGTTCGGGCTATTACGCCGTAATCTCGTAATTCTCTTCCATCGCACGCGTTGCGACACGCGAGATTTTCCGTGAACAAACGCTATCAAGCCTTCTCTCCGCAGAGAGATTCCTTGGCTATCTTGAGATAACGATACTCCCTCGAAATGCGCGGAATGTGATTCGCACGAGAACACTTACGTAATTGGGCCCTTTCTGTTCTTTTACGTCCGATGTCAGGCCTGCGGAGATCTCGAGCATTCCTCGAATTTCTGGAAAAACGGCGCCGATGTCACGGAATACGCGATCGGCGTAATGTGCCCCCATACCGAGCGCACATGGGAGTAAATACCTGTCGCGACTCGAGAGACTCGACTTCGCGTCCCGGTTCTTTGAATACCGGTATGGTAGAAGCATGTCGAGATTTTCACTCGGTGTCTTAATCGCATAACTTGTTCCCGGTAATGCAAGCGCGGTTTATATTTCCTGCTTTTTTCCACCGGGAACATTTATCACCGCATTAGGAACGCGAGCCGGAGGAAAGTTCACGGGTTGTGGAGCACAAATTGCTCTTTGTCTCGCCGTTTCAATGGCCGTCTTTGTCCAACCCTACCCTCCTCCTTCCCTCCTCCTTCCCTCCTCGCGAACGACACGCTGACCGCTGTATTATTTGCAATTTGCGTCTGTTAAGTGAATAATTGTTTGCGGAAACGTTCGAAGTTCACCCGTGAAATTAGCTCCAATTATAAATTTCTACCACCGGGATGTTTCTTCCGCCTGTTGCTCGAATATTCATCGTACGCGTGTTTTTACGGTACGCGTTTAAGAATACTCGCGCGGAATTTCAATTTTTCTTTCCCCGAGAAGAATGTGAAAATTGCTCGCATCGTGCTCCGTGTCCATTAACGTGGATTTTTTTTTCAGTTTCTCTTGCCCGGCAAGGCTGACGTGTAAGTCTACTCACGAGATATTTCGTGTTTTGCTTCCATTGCCCCGAAAATGTAAGAAGTGGCTTACGATAACTTTTAGAGTTGAGAACTTTTGCTCTTTGTGCAGCGCAAACTTGTTCGTAAAAATTCGCAAACGCACGTAGAAATTAATTCAGTCGTAATTCTATTCCGCTGTAAGATTTATAAAAAAAAAAAAAAAGAAAGAAAAAAAACGCGCGTAAACTAGGCGAATTCAATTTTTCATTCTATCGCTGCGTGTTCGAAGAACAATAAACAAACGCAGCTGCTAATTGAAACGAATCCCTGAATACGCTTTGCTTCGTCGATCTTATCTAATTTTTACGCTCGTGCTCGTTGCGAAAGAGAACGTTTTTACATCTAACGCGAGAAGCTATCGTTAGCGAAGGTCGCGCGCAATTAACATAAACGCTTCGTGCAACCTGAAGGCGTGACGTCTCGCAGATCCGAATCGATAACGTATTGTGACTGCATCAGGCTGCGTACGCACGTGCATCGCGTGTGCCGCGCGGTGAATTTGTTCTGTGAGGTCGCGGGATTCCTCGGTGAACGTTAGAGAGACTGGTATCGTCCAATTGGTAGCCTTGATTTCCGTGGCATCCAATGGTCGACGATGGTACACTTTCCACGAAGAGGTGGCCCGAACTGTCGTCGTTGAGGGTAGGAGTACAGAGGTTGCCTCGAGGTGGGAGAAATTGCAGTTGATAGTGAATGCAATCGTCAGCCATCGAGGCTCCTTTTTCCATTGTGCCATTACGAGTTCTGTCCATTGCCAAAGTAGAATAGACATTACCGGCAATTCGTTGCGCGAACGTTTTTCTCTTGTTCTCCTAGATGGGTTCGCATGCTGGAGTTGCACGTTAAAAACATACATTTCTTAACAGAACAGAGAAAAATTCTCCATAGGTGGTTATTAGGGACTGCCATTAATCCACGGAGAGGTATTATTTCACTAGTTTATTATCTTAATATCCTCGCTTGGTATCTTAATCTTCTACGTACAGTTAGCTTCTATTAGCTAAAGATTTCATTCCAGTTTCTTCTCGTTGTTCCAAGCTATTAATCTCAGTTACTATTATCATTATTATTATTATCATTAGAAATTCCAGTTCATCAGGTTGCCTTTCGCAACGCAACGCAACGCAACGCAACGTTTCAAGGAAATTGTCGTCAATTTACGAATAGAAATGAATTCAGCGCGGATTCAATCGGCGGTGGTATTCCTATCTGCCGGTCTATCGACGATCCAATTATTTCCCGTGGCGGTTAGCATCTGATTCCGTCGAACGATCGATCCATCATCGTTAATGCCGTCGAATGAAAGCGTGTGCAGGTATATTTTGAAGAACGGAAGGGCAATAGGTCGGGACAATAGTAACACCTACACACCCAGGTGCAGCAGGGCCGACGTAATGGGCGCGAAGAAATGAAACGGTGTTGGTTTAAAAAGCGATGGTCGGAGGTGATGGCAGGTCAGGGCCGAGAAGGAAGGTAGCAGCACAGGAACACGTCTCAAGTCGCGCAGGAGCGTGGGCGTCAGTTGGCATATCACGATCGTTGTCAGGTTGCACTACACATATCGCCGGTTCTTGGTGAAAAGAACAAAAGGGACCGCCACCGGCGCGGACCAATCGCGAGCACGGTCGCGGCACGACTCGACCCCGAGGAATTAGCAGCGTCGACCCCGCCGGAGGATCTTAGGAATCTCGATCCTCCTACGGCTCCCTTCCCATTCGCCCCGCGATTGCCTTGTCGCAAGCTTCTTCCCTGCCGATTGATTCGTCGCGGTTGCCTCCTAATTGATCGTTAGTCGCGTAACACCGAGGCGGGTAACGTCTAGCTGCCTCGAAATGCTCTCTCGATCGGTCCGCGCGTATCGTTCTCGAACGAGGGCTTGCTCGCTGCACATGGCCGATCGATCCGTACGTGGGATCTCGGTGGTTGCGTGCGAACTCGCGGTTAATTGCGATTGCACGATATGATTGAGGGGGGGAAAGATTCTATCGCGCGACACGCGCGTACGTGTGCGTCCGCCAACAAATAAATCTTTTGTGGAAACACACGCACTCTCTCTCTCTCTCTCTGTCTCGGATAGACTCGAATGGCTGATGGTTAGCCTGGCGAGATGTTTGAGCGTCTCTAATTGATTCCGCGATTGGCGTGACGCGATCTACCACGCGTCGTTAAACATTCAAAGTGGCAAAGTTGTGACAAAGTCGGATTTGTTTGTTGCACCTCTCCTGGTCCGGTTTCATCGGAATTTAGCGGCTGACTCTTAGGCTGTCTCGTTGCGAGATCACGGTTGAAAAACTCGACTGGAAAAAAGCTTCGCCAAGCGGTAACTTGAATGACAATTAAAGCAGGATCGGATGGAATTTAGGCCGCTCGGTCCGATCAGGCACGCACGCTTAGCCGGAAGCCTATTAAGCTGGAATTTCATAATGGGGGAGTGCCTGTTGACTATAGTTTCGATTGGTTATGCAACTTTCGTTCGTTACGGTGAACAATCGAGTCTCCTTCTCCACGCGTATCTCAATTAATTATTCATCCGATAAATAAACTGTTTTATGACGACTAAAAACTGTGTTACAAACAGATTTGTGCATTTTACACTTGGACGTATCGTTTAAACAACGAAAATAGATCTAGCAGTTTATTTTGGTTTCGTTTTGAATTTTAAATGAAACGAGTCTTTCTCACCAACTTCTACGCGCGAGAGGTGGGCAATGATAACGAAATGGAACGAAAACGGGCACAGGAAGTTCAATTTCAAAATGCAACAAATAATTACGCGTAATTGACGTTGGGTGGATGTGCGCGTTCGTGAGAGAAAAAGGGGCGTCCGATGCTTGATTCCTTCGAGTCCAGGGCAGATGTTGGTTAAGTAGGGTGCCGCATGCGGTACACGTAACTTCGGTAAATGTAATTTTCGAGAAATTACAGATATATATATACGTTTAATGCAAACAATAATGTGCTCGTTGCCATGAGCATTGCGCGACCGGCCTCGCGTTTCCTCCCCCAATTACATTCGATTCTCGGTATTACGTACATTCGCATGACTCGTTTTTAGATTCCTTCGCAGAGATACGTGTATTGCCGGGAGGTCCGATCTGGATGATGATGATTATGATGATGATGATGGAGATGGTGATGGAAATTGCGATCGTGACGGACGGTAAATACGTACATCTGTCCCTGAATCCCGAAGCGTATTGTGTAGGATTAAGTTGTGTTTACGGTGTGAATGATACCTTGGCAACTATGAACGATACCGATATGTACATATCCCGAAAAAAAGTGCTGCGCGAAATAAGCAGCTGTTGTAATTGCAGTTACAACGAGAGGGTATAATTGCGACGAGAAGTACCGTACAGTGTTGCGTTGCGCAATTTTTCATCTTCGCGCGTGTTCCTTCGATTTCTCAGTTCGAAGTCTGCAAGCTAAAATACCAGCAACGCCTCAGGGAAGTAATTATTATTGTTGAAGTATACTGAATTTACGTCGTTACCTATGAAACATTGTAAAACGTACGCTCGCATATTGCGTTACGGTCATATGCAGGTGAATCTAGTTACCCGTGGATTATGCATATTTTTTGACTGATTGTAAGATGTTTTCCAGCGAATAATTTCAAGGAACGAACGTTTGTCTTGTGCGTGCCAGTTTCCTAGTTCGCGATGCAACAAGGTCAAACACTTTGAGACATCGATCAACGCGTGCTATCGTTTTTTTTCTCTGTAATATTTCCTCTTCTTTTTTTCCTTCTCCTCTGCGAGGAAACAGCGGCACGAAAGAAAGAAATTCCATCGTTTATCGACGCGTACGTCCTGTCTCGATTACCCGTATCAGTCCGATGCATTCAGAGCCGAGCTATACGCAATTGAAATATGAAGACAGCTGAATGAACTCTTTCATTTTTCTACTGCATTTACTGTCAATAGAGCCGCGCTAGTATTATGGCAGATCGGAATCATACAGAGAGCCGTATTCACGGTTATACCGCTCGGGCCGGCCGTGTGTGTTTCACAAACCTCTGAATGATTACGAGTAATGCCCGACCGATTCCCCATACCCGATCCCCCCCCTTCCGATTAAAAATAAGAGCAAAATATCTCTCGCGTGGCCTGTCTGGACACACCGGCGATTCGTCGAGCGCACTTGAGAATGTTACGTTGCAACGAGCTTACTACTATCTGACTTGGAGCGAGGTCGTCTTGTCAGAAGCAGCCTTGCAAGGCTGATACCACGTCAACCACGTACCTACGCCGAGAGAACGGTTATTTTAGCTCGCCTTTAGAAAAATTGCATCCCACTAGAAGCAGCACGCGAGACCCAACGCCAACAGAGAGAAAGAGAGAGAGAGAGAGAGAGAGAGAGGGAGAGAGAAAGAGGGAGAGAGAGGGAGAGAATGCGTGGCATTCGAATTGCGGCCGCGCTCGTGAACGCGTAAGGCTTGAAAGAGGGCCGGACAACCCTGCGTTTTTACATTTCTTCGCGTAGTATGGAGCAACGTGTATCGACGGTTCTCGTTCACGCTCGTACGGTTACCAATAGTCACGATCGGTCCATATTTAAATACCAGACGGCCGTATTAGGCCTCGGCTCTATTATTTCATCAACCAGATGCGTAATAAAACTGGCTGTCGAGTAGCAACAGCTTGGAACTGGAATGCACCGTTGCGCAATCTCTGCTGTTTCTTTCGGTGCATCGTAAATTTGAAAGTCGTCCAGCTGTTGGCGGGCTCCCGGAGAATATATCGTTCGCCAAGGAGCAGTCAGGAGTAGCCAAAGTAGGCAAAGAAAACTGTTCGTTGTACCATCGAACTTGTCAGTTGAGACGCGTGCTCTTGCGTTTCAACATTGTTACATACGTGCGTACGTGCGTGCACTGGTTGGTTTTCTCTTCTCTTGTTCTTGTGGAGCATCTTGCGTTCGATACCATTCGGCCACTTCATATTTTTCTTTGGCGTTATATTTAGACAGGGAATCGACGTTTCCACCGGATGTAAAAGGTGATTTTCAACTATATAGCGAGCCACGTTCCACGGTGACGAAATTATACGGCGGATTATCTGGTCGCTTGGTTGTCGGCACGGCACTGAAAGCGAACGTACGGTTGGTTTTTGATCTTACCGCGACGATTTGTACCCGCGATCCACGTAAGAAGAACGTGCCCCGTTCTCTTAGGCCTGGCGAAGGGGAAGAGAGTCCTCTTTCCTCTTGTCTCTCTTTCCACCGTTTTTTCTCCGTTCCGCGAGTAGAGAAGAGAAGAGAAGAGAAGAGAAGAGAAGAGAAGAGAAAAGAGGAGTCCGTGGGTAAGATCCGCTGCCGTCTCTCAGCCGTTGACAAATAGTCGTCTTGGTCTTTTCCACGTATAGAGCGTATACGCGCGGCCTTCTGCTGCGCGGTTATACGCGGCTCGGCTCCCGCCATCGGCTCTCGCGATTTCTTTTTCACCCTCGTGCGTTTCACCATGCGCATAATTGCCGGTGGGTGTCTCGCGTGAAATGCAGCTGCGCGCATGCACATTCAGACGTCTGTCAAGACACCGGGGACGTTCGTGCGTAGGCAGCCGATGCCACGACGCCGGGGATAAGATCGGCCCCGAGGCCCGGTGATCCTCTCTACCGTTTCTTCTCTCTTTTTTTTTTCTTTTTTTTTTCTTTTTGTTTTCCCTTCCTTTTCGTTCCCTTTTCCCTCTCTTTTCCTTTCTTTTCTTCATCTTCGATCGGATCGCAGGAAGAAAGATACCCCCGGCCAAAAAGTGTAAATTCATAATTTCCCCGAGTATCGCGTTTCTCGTGTTAACTCCTCTCGTAATCAGTCCAGCCCCGGAGAAATTTGCAAGGCGTGTCGCTTTGAATTATTCCTGCCTCGTGTATCATTGTCGCTCCGTTGCGGCCGGTATTCGACGGTCGCCCGTTTCCCTTTCCTCGTGTCGCGATGGCTCTAGCGTATTGAAATGAATTTTTTATAAAGGGCGAAGATAAGATTCTGCGTGATACGCAACGTCGGCAGGTATCGGTTGATCGTTCTCGATGATATCGCTTCTTACTCGATATTTATCTAATGTAATACGCCATATGCGTCCTGCAGGAAAATTTGTATCGGTGAGCATGGTAACTTCTGTAACGCAGCATGTAGTGTTCTACTTTGTTCAGTGGATACCAATACGTATCAAAGTATACCGCGTGTAGATTTGTCAGTCAGAAAGAGTTATTAAAGATAAAAAAATATTAGATTATTTACAATATTTTTACAAAGTATTGGAATCTCAATCTTACGTTCAGTTACTTCTTGGATGTTTCTAAAATTTATTTGACTATTATTGTACTGCTTTTCTCCCGTTGATAACCTACGCCTCGAATGGGTATTGGAAAATAATCTGTCACGAGATCTTACCATAGTGATGAAACAAGTGATGAAATTAATTCTTGACTCTCTTCGAATGCGTTGTTTTCAAGAGGTCAATCGCGCGAATGATTTATCCCTTTGTTCGTTACGAAGTTATACAAGAGTATATTTTTGATAGAGCAGACGTATCGTAATTCATCGGACTAACTATGTCCGAGTGTTTAGGTTCGGCGTAAGGCACGTAGTTGCGACGATGATGGCGTTGGGACTTGGTGCGCGTTAACTCGGCTATACGATAAATTCTGGCTGGCTTCGGATGATGTATAGCTGTCCTCTGGCCGCGAATGTATTAGACTGCGTTGTAAATCTCAAATTCTTTCTGATGTTGCGCGTGAAATAAGAGGAAAACTGCATCGTGTTAGCGCGGGGAATGAGATGCACGCAAGAAGATAGAAAAGAGTTAACGACGCGAGAAACAGAAAGATGAAGATGGAAACGAGAAGGAGAGAGAGAGAGAGCGCGAATTTCGTCCAGCGTCGAAACCCTTGGTGGAAATTTCGGATGATGGATCGCCGGCTTATTCGGTCCTCTTCCACAACAATCTCGCAATTTTAGGACGGCGTAATTTTCCGGAACGTTACAAGCCGCGAGCCTGTTCAGAAAGATCACGAGATTCATGTCGCTGTCGGAACGAACCGACCTCCCTTTTTCGTCCCTTTTGCCAATGGGTGAGCTTTGCGATGTATTCACTTTGATCCGATTCCGTGAAATCGTCGCAGAAGTTTAGAGCGAATCCATTAGCGAGTGACAGCACGCGAAATTAAGCGTGCTGAGAGCTAACGCTATTAGGGGTTGCGGGAAGATTTATATTTTTGTGGCCGACTTGGTTTCCACGTTCCTGTCGGGCGAAATGATCGTTTGATTTATTGAAAACGAAGCTAAGTCCCTTTAATGATTTGCTCTATATATCATTTTAGTTTCGTAATTGTCGTGCGAACGTTAAATGCTATTTTTTAAAAAATACTGATATTTCTTTTTTGGGTGTGTATATTTGCGTAAATATTCATGCAAGTTCATTCGTTTCTAATGAATACAATTGTTAGAGATTCCTAAGTATATCATAACGAGTGCTTCATTTCGATCATTATGTATAATTTTGCATATTATCGTACATTTTCTACATCTATATAATTATTCGTACATCTGTTAATAGCAAGATTATTTACTTTTAGGACTTGAACAATAATCAGGACAGTTGTAATTTAATTTGAAAAATTTTGGAGCACTCGAGCTGAGATTCATTAAATCAATTCATCTATATTAAAAATTTTATATTATATATTATATGAGATAATATATAATATAAAATAATAACCACATGTATGAAGAAACTTGGGTTTTGGAATTGACTTAGATTTTAGAATATACATTGAACCTAATCCCATCCTTACGTCTGTAATGCGAGCTGCGTTTAGAATGACGAAGTTGACACGAGGTATTTTCCTTAATCTTTCATCGTGTGATTCATTCAAGCCCGTGTCTTCTACTCGTATGTTCCCTATTAAATTCGTAATTAATTGTGGAACATGTGTGCAATACGTTTGCAAACCTTACAATGTACGCTTGAGGATCCAAACTTACAAAGTCTAAACTTACATCCTGCTCATTAGTTGCTATTATTAGAAGTCTCTTTCAAACGTTGTCACAAATGCATTGCAAACGATGCTTTGATCTGATCTTTTGATCTGTAATTTAGTCTTGATATGCAAGAATCGCTATATGACACGCTGTTGTAAATCTGTCGCTTGTTTTAAGTAGATTTGTCTCTCTATTATAACTCATAACAGAAATAGTAACGAGTATAAGTATTTTAAAATTTTCATTTTAAAGTAGTTCATGTAGGAATAAATTAAATATGGCAGACATTTAAGTATGATAAATGTCAGATGTCGAATTGCAACATGTGTATTTCTTTTAATATTTTTTTTTTTGCAATACATTAGCAATAATATCTGAGATGGTGTTTTTTGATCAGTGATAATACTTTTCACGCACGTGTACAACAATGTCACGCAAAATTTATTCGCGTATTTCGATCTCTCAACACAGACGTGTTTACATCATTCCCCTACTTTCTTTACTCATTTATTCCATGTACGAATTTTTAATTATTTCTTGATATATTGCACTTGAGATTAAAATTACTTCGGTATTCGTTCTTCCGACCAACTACGAAAATATCGTATTATCGATCGATTGATCGGTAATTTATACGTTTGCCTGGTTGTACAGTCTCGTTAATTTCGGTTAATATACCTGGTTAAATATACACTTCAAACGAGGAACGATAATTCTTCATCTTCACACGAGCGAAATTATCTGGATCCCGTTTCAACCGCGCAAATTTGGATGCTAATATTTTCCAGATGTCACGGCGCTCATATATCGTTTCCTAGAAACGAGATGCGCCATGTTAGTTGGCATTCTTCGGCTCTCGCAGCGAAAGGTTGCTGTCTGAGTTATTGCCAGCGCATCGATCCGAGTTTTCACTTGAAACTTCACCAGCCAAGCGAGGAGGGATATCCTCGCCATTCCGTTCCTCGCGATCGCTGTCCCGGTTGTTTATTATGCGTTTGTCTTACTTACGCACCGGCTGCGATTTATTATCCGGTTGCACCAAAGTTTTCCGTGAACTACCCCGGAACCTTTCTCGCTCGTATAAATGCTGAGGAGCCCGCTGGCTGAGGAGCCCGCTGGCTCCGAACGTATTTGGAATCGCTGAGGCAGGCTCTCTGCAAAAAGAGAAAATTTCTCATTGTTCCAGATTTGATCTTTTTCTTGCTACTTCGCTACAGACTACTGCTGCTTTCGACGCCAAATACGTACTGTCGCCTCGCGGAATGATAGTTTTCGATAGTCTCTTCGCTTTCTTTTTCAAACCGAGTCATTTTCAAACATCTTCTGTCGCAACGAGTGGAAGATTTAGGTCCTTTTCACTTTATTTACTTGCGTAAAAGTTAAATTAAATTACCAACAAACCTCCTCGTTTAATTTTGAATTGACAAAAATCCGATCGTTCGGTGCTTATCACTTGCAATCGCGTGTCTTGTGACACATTCGCCGATGGAAATTACTAAGCAACGATTATTTGACACGTCGATTTTACTGAATTTTCAATACATTCCTACGTGATTGTCAAATCTGTCGATCGGACGATCGGTTTCCGCGTTTCAATGTAACCTCGGAGGTGGTTGGTTCGCTGTGAGAAGTCGCTTCTTCCCCGCTTTGTTCGTTTCCACGGATCAGTCTTCGTCGGCTTGTAAATCCTTCTGCTCCTCTGATAGCGTATCGTAATTAACGACTAATTACCGCCGGTTCGTTATTTAATAGAGTTGGAGTCGTTTCTCGGGATCCACCACCACCCCCCTGCTGGATCAACTGGTTCAACTCTTCACGAGCCGCTTTGGCTAGCGTTAATTAGTCGCGCTCCCTTCGACCTTCGCTGTACCCTGTTAATTATCGTCCAAACGATCTTCCGGATCTATTCAGCCTTCCTCCGACTGCTCCTCGAAAGCGTCTTAGAGAACCGGAGGAGACAAGATCGTGGCGGACGCGCGCCGGGACATATTTATTTGAGCCGGTGCCGGTTCAATTCTTTTCTCCCACGGTAACGCATCGGAGCGCCGGCTTCGTTTCTATTTTCGCGGCGCGGCTACCAGTTCAACACCGGTGTTAATCGACAGCGCCAGCAATTAATCGTTGACGTATCGCCACTGCCGCTGAATGCGAGGATTTATCACAGCTGTAACGAGCTTCCCTTCTGCGAAAAAGAGATCCTCGCCGACGAGAACAACGCCATTGTCGCGCCGTAGTTTGCACATTCGTTCGAAAAGCTTGTGATTGCGAAGATCATAGGATAAATTACATTGCAATTTTAGAAGTATAATATATAGTATAATATATCGATAATGTAACAAAAATATTCATCACGAGGTAAGTAAAAATTTTTCGATAAACGAGGGATAGAATTAACACGAGACGCCGTATGTTTGTTTTCTGAAATTATTACGAAAGCTTCGGATGGTTTTTACGTCGTAAAATAAATGTTGATGGAGAGAGCAGGCTGACGTCGTAGCGGATGGAACGTCCTGTAGATCGAGCAATATTTAATACATCGTCCTACATAAACGCCATCGAGAAGCGTTGCTCGTCTTTTCCGTTAGCCAACCACGAACTGTCTTTTAGCCAGGTTCGAACACATCCGGTTGCGTAGAGGGTCTCAGCTTATTATTCTTCCCTCTTCGAACAGCCGCAGTGGTTATGTGCAGTTTAGAGAGAAAATCTAGAAGAGCTTCCCCGGCCAGGCGAGTACGTGGGCGAATGTATACCGAAGATGGGCTGAAGAAGTGAATCGGCGGGGCCTAGGCAAACAATTCAACTTATCTCGTGAATCAACGTTTGATCCTTGGGAAACGAGTTGTTCATCGAGTCGTTTCTTGTGCCTCTGGTAGCCAGGTTATTATTTGAAAAAAACAGGAACGTTACTTGAGAAAGTAAACGACCGCGTGGTTAGCGAGTGGGTGCTAAACCATCCGCGACACGAGTATTCGATTAACCTCGTGAACTCTGTCTGACGTCCAGAAAAAGGAGAAAAAAAAAAAAAAAAAACGAGGAATATCTTCTTCTTATTTCGCTCTCTTTCGTTACGTTCGCGGTAATTAGTGGCGCGACTGGTTTGTCGTTGTATTATTCTGTTTGGTTGGTTTTGATTAAACACTACACACATCTAGTATTTTTCTCTCCTTCATTTGCGATTTATTAATTGGGTATCACGCGGTTTAATTCAGTTTAACTACCATAGCAAAGTGAAACATTCATCAAATAATAGATAATAGAATTAACACGTTCCTTACCACGTTGTTCGTGTGGCACGTAAAGTTTTCTAGCTAGTTTTCCCGTAGTCGTATGAATATCGACTTGAATCGTATTTCGATTTGAAGTGCCACAGAGTTTAATATCATTCATCGTTCTCTTCTGTCCGAACGTCTGTGATGTTGATTATCCTCTCTGCGAGAAAGTGTTTAAAAGCGGTTTCCATAAATTTCCATACGCCTGTAATTTTATTCGACGACGATCGTTTCCGCGATGCGTAAAAACCGAGCCGACTCTTCTCAAACGTCGCTTAGTAATGGATGTAGTTCTTCTGTAACGTACGCTCTTGTCATTAGTGCGTTTTAAATGAAAATTAGAAGCGACTCAATCTGTATTCGAATCTTCCGTTAAAGGGACAGAGAGCCGGCATTACTTTAAATGAAGCGACAAGAAAAACTCTGCCATCTGTCGCAGCACCGCGGACAAAAAGGATAGTCGTTGCTCCTTTGACTGTCATCGACTTTTTCCGCGCGGAAGAGTGGCTGTTTTTCTCCGTCGAGCCCTACTGCGCGCTGTCAAACCATATTCGACTCCGAACGAGTTCGTCTCGTTTCTTCCTCGCATTATCCTTTTCCGCGGTCTCGAGCCCGTCGGTTTTTCCGTCGCCGCGGAATCGCACGGAACTCGCTGCTGATTATACAAACGAGCCAGGCCACTGTCACCGCGACTCGCCCGTTCGAATCGGATTGATCGACCGTTTGACGAATCGGTCCTTGCCTTTCCCGGAGCATCTGGTATTTATCGCCTGATGCCGTCTGTCGAGAACGCGACCGTTCCACCCAATTAATTAACGAAAAATCACGTTAATCGATCGACACGTGTACAGTGTCGACTCGTTTTCCCTGTACAAGAAATCTGATCGATCGGAACTCGTTACAGCCGCTATGGAGCCTCGCGAAAGTATTCCAACACTTGTGAACACTCTCCACGACTCTCCTATAACATTTTGAAGTTTCAACTATGAATTCTTCGCGATATTATTGCCGCATCCAATAAAGAATCCAATCAGAAATGTGGAAGTTTCAAGGTCCGAATTTATCTAGTTATTACTACTTCCGAATTTTCTGGATTTTTAAAAGTAATTTGTCAACCAAACAATACAATAGTTATTTCAGCTATTTAATACTTTGTCCAAGGTAAAATATCGAATTTTCTTTAATCGCTTCTGGAAATAGTAAAGTAAAAAGTATTTACAAATTATTTTTTACCGGAAACTTTATTATTACAATGAGTAGAGTTTGCACTTGTTGCAGTTAATCTTTGATCTACGCTGCGCACTGCGATCCAATTCCCCGACACCGTGAATTCGAGTGCAAAATCGCGCGTCGTGATCGTTCACGTCGAATTCGTTTTTTTGCGTTTCGTTTGCTCCGCTGCCGCGATGAAGAAAAAGCGGAAGAGGTATATAGACGGAGGGAGAGCCGGCTCGGTTTCTTTTCTTTTCTTTTCCCTTTTTTTTTCTTTTTTTTTTTCTTTTTATCGAGATGCAGCTCGCAAATAACGAAGCCGGGTGTAATTGGTATTCGTCCGCTGTGCCGAGTCTTTGCAGGTTTCGAACAAAAGGTGTGACGAAAAAAATATCATAACGAAGATCGGTTCTTCTTCTTTTTCGCGTCTCGAGACCGATAGTTGCCACCTGTCGGGAGGTTCTCGCCGTTCCGTCCGAGACACGAACAGGCAGAAAACATTGCGATAAAAGCGCCGCGCCAAATACGGCCGAGTCGTCCGGGACATAAAGCTTGTTTTGAGGAATCATTAGAGGTGAAATAAAATGCGGTACGCTCCCTGCGCTACCGTGTCCGGTTGGAACAGGCACGTATATAGCCTTATGGCATCGGTACCTTCCACGGCTGTCGAGGGACAAACGTGTCCCTTGTCGGCGCAGACATGACGTAAATACGACATCCGGCTCGCCGCGTCTTACAATTTCATCCGACGTAGCGAAAAAATTAATTACGAATTTTCACTAGACGCGTTAATAGACACAAAGCAGGAGACACAATCGAGGTATGACTAGATACACGTGCGTCTTTGAATATGCAGGGTGTCCCGCGACTAGTGGCATTCCACGTGTAAAATAATATAAAAATCGAAAAGGAAGAATAGGATTTTTTTGTTAAAGCCCTCATTTTCGAGAAAATCGAGTTTGAAAATTCACCGACTATACTCGAATTTGGCTGATTTCATACTCGACACGACGATATATCATGCGCAAAAATGAATAAAATTTGTTCGTTTAAGGCGTCGTTTTCCAAAGAATGAAATAAATTTTGATTACGCGTGTACTTGATAAATTTTCAAAAACGAAGGCCTTAATGAAGAAACGTATTATACCATTATACACGATGTATTGATTTTTATAATTTTATTTAGACACTTTTACAAGTCATCACTGCAATTATATTCTTCTCTATAATAATAATCGTGTGTAGATATAGATTATTCTTTAATACAACATTTATTTCATACTGATCTACACAATTCTCACGTATGTTCCATTTATGAATTAAATATAAAGTTCAGAGAAACATTGAACTCCAATAAAATTTTCTATACGTAGATGTCTTCTCTTTATAAAGAATATGCCACACTTTTTTTCCATTGCAATATCTTTGGATTCAATTTCGTAGAATTCGGAAGAATTTCAGAATACTGAAATTATGTCACCAGAGGAAAAGAAAGAGAGTAGCAGAAGCTTTGATTGCCGATCTTTTGTCATTTTGTATCTACGTAGCAGATGACGTTAATTAGATATAATTAGATAGCAGGGCTATCGGCCGGCGAACCGTTCGAAATTCGAGCGTGAGTAACGGTTGTCACGATTGTTATCGATCGCGATATCTTTGGGGTAAAGCGGGTCACACGTGCATAGCATCGGCGATCGTCTTCAAGATCGTTAACGGTCCGAACGAGCGAGTTTTGTCAACTGCCTCATGCCGTATACGAGCGCGCGTGTAACATGCCTCGAAACATGTAAACATACAATTAATGTAAATCACATTCTTCTCGAGATCGATCTCGATGTCGCGTTTATCATTCATACATATCGTTCGATCTAAAGGTAATTAAAAATTTCTCCGAATTGAATGTAACGCCATTCGGTATAATCCTCAGACGCATTTCGTGTGACGTGTGCGGGTCGTCGTATCTCTTCTTTCTTTATTGGAGCGATGGAGAAATTTTTGATATTTTAATCCGTTTGTCTGATTAACTGTTGATGATCAAACATTAAAATCGAACCTGCGAGTCTCGTTATTTTTGGTAAATACCAAATTGGGCATAAAACGGGACGAATCTTTAGAGATTTTGACGAAAAATGTAAATTTTTTCTCGAATTTCACGAAATTTTGAAACTTTTATCACTTTAATGACTTCTATTGAAAATATGAATTATCGAGGAAAGTTGATCGAGTGGACCATCGACGTTCGTACTTGTGCTTTTTCAATGAATCCGTCAAAGGACGCGGAGCAGGAATTATTAACGTGGCAAAACGAGGCAAAATAGAGCTCATTGTTTTGCGGTGTTGTTTGCAAAAAAAAAAAAGAAAAAAAAATCATTCGATCGTGCTATAAACTCACATTAACCTCACGTTGGCATTTATTGCCGCGCGTCTTACCCTCATCGTGCTCAGTCCATTTGTAAAACAAATGCAAACTCGTTCCTGAGTTCGTTGCCGCCTAAGGTTGCCGCTCGTTGTCGCTCGTATGTCCCTTTCACAATTACAGGCGACCTGCAAAAATAGGAAGGATATACACGGTTTACGATCATTTACAAATCGTACGATCAAATTGAAAAATTCTTCGTTCCTCTTCCTTGCTGATAGCTTGCCCATGATGGAGAAATTACTCTGCACATACATACGAAGATGTCACGTTAGTTTAATTTAAAAATTTGTTCCTTGTTATTATAAATTTGTTATTATAAATTTGCGTGGCTTCTCTTTAGGGAAGTGATATATCTAGGTTTGCAATTGAGGGAAAATTTGGTCGTAGCTATTTTTTGTTTGATCAACCATTGTCACAGATATAACAGGCATCTGACTGCGAATAATAAAAATTTGGTATTAATGAATATTTTCAAGAAAGAGTAGTTACTTATAAATTTAATTAAAGTTACACATAAAAGGAGTTATTGTAAAGAGTTTAATTAGATAGAGACTCGTAGCACAGTTCAAATACCATAGTTCTCGGATACCTCAAGACCCTCGATGGCTTGACTATTCAATTTGTAGAGCAATTAGCCGTGAAAACAAAAGCCGCGAATTTAAATTCCGATTTGTACGACAATCCGATTTGTACGATCAGGTCGTATTCTCCTTTCCATCGGGTAATTGAATGATCATGCAAAAATGTCTGCCGGTGTAGCGATCTTTGATCTGCGAAGGTGTTCAGCGTCAGCGATCGTGATTGAACCGAGGGAACGAGTGAACGAAAGTTCAGGCGAACGTGTTCATTTGCGGCTGGCCGTGTGTTAACACAGATTTTCACGATCTACATTATTCAAAATCACAAGCAGACCCCCCCGCTTTTTTTTTCCATGGTTTAACGCTGGATACCAGCCGGCTCGATATACCAGTTCCCAGCACGAGAGGGCCATTTATTATCGGAGACAAAGGTTACGCTCGCGGGCCGACAATGCTTGTAAGTGCGCGCTTCCAATGGCCGTCGAAGACAATGCCTGAAGTCGGTTTAATGTCAAAAGGGCGAGCGATGCATAATTTATTAAGTTGGTCCTCGTTTCGCGCCGCGGCTTCCGCGCCATGCGAATCTCCTCGTGTCCCTTTTTTTTTCCTCTAACAAGACAGGTTTCCTTATCAGAGAATGAACACTGCACTCTCTTGACATTCGTATTATTCCGTATCTTCGAATCGATACGAATCAATTGCCGATGAATCTCGAGATTCCAGATTGTAAACTTTTTTATGCTTCGGGATATAAAAACGAACGCTCTGGCTTCGTGGTAGATGTTTATCGAGATTATTCTAATTCATACGCAAATGTGTGATCGATTTCGGGTAATACGTACATACGGATAATAGTCGGTACAGTTGTACGAGGTATAATTCATATTAACGAGTACACAGTCGCAATAAGAAGAGTGTAAAAACATTATTTGTAGTTTTCTTGATAATATTCATTATGATATACGATGGAAGCCTGGAACGTTCCTCTTTTTTTGCAACAATTTTTTTTTAGAGACGAATAAGGCAACTTATGAGAAATAAAACGCACTGACTGTAATCGTTGTGATCAGAGAAAAATATAACGACGATGCACCAGGGTAAGGGACGAATAATTGGGCTGTTGTTAAATTTTAAACCCTATATTGTCAGACGACGTCATTGTGAAAGTCAATAAATTTCACTCTCAAAAATTTACATTTACGGCGCGCGTATAATACCTTTGTCGCTAACAATAAACGAAAACTTGACCGTATGTCACTTTTAATCGAGTCAGTTGAATGAAATGAAAAAATACGGCAATTGTGTACAAGGTAGATCGTAAAACGCGTGCTCGATGGATTTTCAGCGGTACCGAAAGGTGAATTTAATTAACGCATTATCGAATTGAAGGATTGACTTGGCCTCGGAAGGAAGATGAAAAAAATTGCCACGAAAGGAACGAGAGGAAATCAGTTAATACGGCGGATTGTTAGGCCAGACGAAAGGATACTGAAACCGAACGCCGGTCGCAAAACTTGAACCGTACAGAGCCTGCAAATTAATTAAGCGGTCACAATTAACGGTAATGAAAGCGAATGTTTCAACTACCTCGTTTTTAAGAATCCGACTTCTGCTCCTTAATCGCAATTAACCGACTGCGAAAGTAATTAAGACCGAAGACCGTCGCCACAGAGTGTAGAAATGAAGAAAAGGTTCGTTCATGACAAAAAAAAATATATATATACGTAGAGGAAAAAAGTGAATAAGACGATCGTTCGCAGGAACCCCGTAATTAAGGTGTCTTAATTGGACGCTTTCGCCTGCCAATTATCCTCGTGATTCCCTCGAGGAATAGCGTGCCTGTTAACCCTATCACTGTAAGTAGGTCATTTCTGGTATAACGAATAACTAATGAATAGCCGATGTATCTTACATCTTCTTCGTTTTCGACTAATTGTAAATACCCCGTTTCTCGTGACATCGTTGTATATTAATTAAACCGGATCGGAAATTAAAGCGGAATTACCTCATTCCACAAACATTTGGATAGTTAATAAATGGCAAACACACGTTGTTGCCTTTATTCTTTGCAAAAGAATGTAATAAGTGTTGCTTCCAATAAAATCGACAAATGCCATCGACTCACTAAAATATCCAAAGACTCGATCGACCGTTTCTAAATGATAATACGTTCGTAATTTGTAAAAAATTTAGACTCTCGTCAAATTTGGGCAAGTACTTAACTGTCGAGGCCATTGAATTTTTAATTCAATTTAAATCTATGAAAATTCTGATTTAATAATAGCTAAGGTGTTTCAGTTATGTTGAAAAAGTAAGGAGCCGCATTCACGCGAAAAATAACGAAAACGATAATAAAATGTGGGTGGTACGGCTAACGGTATTTATCGGACGCGTTATAACTATCAGATAAATTTATTCTACCTCCAATTACACCGAAGATACACGATCCGGCCATCCCCGTGCTCATAAAACACGGCTGCTAATCGTTATATTCGCTCTTTTCGGGACGTGTTCCGCCTTAATTGCGAGGGTTCGTCGTCAATTTACTGTAGCCGCGCGAAAGCAGCTGAATTTTTCGCACTTTGCCGCGAAGCGCGCTTCCGTGTTCCTGACCGCTTCGTATATTTCACGTGGCCACTTGCTTATCGCAGATTAGGGCAAATTCTTTAAATATACATACACTCTTAAAAGCGGAGGTACAAATTGTTCCTCAGACAGATAAATCAGAAATAAATTCGGTTAAATTCATTCTTCTGAAATTAAAAGTCGAGGATTTCGAGTTGACTTTAATTTTTTTTTTCAAATATAAATATGTATTGAAGTATAAATGATTCATAAATAAAAAAATTACTGGAAAAGTAATAAATTACTTCCTCAGCTATCTGACGGGTTAATATTTTTCTTGAAAAGAAAAGCTACATCGAAGGATTTTGTACTACAATCTCTGATCATGATTAAAGGATCGAAGATTCTGTTTAGGGGGATGTGGTATGTTAAAAGAATTGAAACAAAAGAGAAATTAGGAGCAAATAAAGTTGCATCGGTTCAGCTACGGAATTCTTCCTCGGATAGCGCCTCCATCTACGAATTTTTACCGAACCGGATAGCAGTTATCATCGAACGAATCTCATTCTGGGAAGCGCCTCTTCTTTTCTTCTATCACTTGCATCTGTTTCTTCTGGCGAGCAAGGAGAGGGCGGAGGTCGCGAGGAAACGATATTTTTGGTGAAGCAGGAGCCGTCATCGTGATTACCGGGCAGGTCGTTCAACTTCTCCGAGAGGAAAGACAAAACGCATGACGGGTCGTGCACAGCGAAAAACGAGAATTTCGCACGCCTAAACGTTCTTGCACTCTAATTAAAAGATAAACGATGGCACCGGGCGACCGGAAATACGGTGGATCCGGTGTCGGAGGCAGGAGTTCAGACAGATCCCCGTGCCGACACCGAGATTTGCATTCTTTTATTACACCGGACACGCCAGACAAAGCAGAAACGTCCTGTCGATTCTGCAGATTTCGTTACACGACAGAATTATGGCTTCCTTCCTAAATATCTTCCTTCATTTTTTCCGAACGATTTTATCAGAACGAGTCGTATCTCATTTGCCTCGGTAATGTGTGCTCGATCGCTTTCATCGTTCCTCCCGTGACATAATTAATGCACGGTCGACGAGTATTTTTTACCCTATTCCGAGTTAGGCTACAGACTTTTACGATTTTACCATCTTTCAGCGGACCTATTACAATTCGATCAAAGGGTTAATATTTTTGCACTATTTTCAACGTTAAACTCTTTATCGCTTGCTCTAACTAACCACACCAAATGTATCGTTTAATTTAAACTGAAACGATATACTTTTATCGCGTGTTCTAATTTGATTTTTTATCTGCAATCATTGGCTGATATTAGGGAAGAAACATATATTTCAATTGTTCTGAAGTTGACGCTAAAATACTTGTAGGTAGCACACTATCGCTAGTCAATTTATGATCTAGACTCTAGATCGAAGATGTCCTCCTGGTGGCGCACCTGCCTTTTAGAATCTTATTTCACGATATCAGATCTCCTTGATGCAGGAACAATAATTAATTGTTAATATATCGAATAAAGGCGAGGTAGATATTGGATGAATAATATTTCTTGATACGATCTCGTGTCAAAATGAAAGTCGCAAATTTCGTCTTTCAAAATACGTTGTCGATTATACGTTCTCGATTGTATGTGTTTCTTCCCGAGTTGTCCAATAAATTTCATTGAAGTTTCTGACACGGAGCTTAATTTTCTCAAGTTTCTTTTATACATATATTTTCGATTTGACAATTCTGTCACTGACGTAATACGTTTTTGCAATTTAATTGAATCATTATTCCCATCTTCCATTGGATTAAGCTTTTCGATAGTCCGTTTATATGTCCATACTTTGTTTTTTTCTTTCCGTCTTCAACATGTCGTAGTTAATTTCAAATAACTGTAGAACTTGTAATTTCTATTAAATGTTCAACTGATTAATTCAATTCTATACGTGAAAAAGAAAGAAGCGTCTTTTTGCTTGCATTTATCGAAACAAAATTTTATTTTCAATATGAATTCCTATTATTTAAACCTAGTAAAATAACTAGTAACACACAAAGTGACAACAGTCACAAACTATTCTGCAACGAGTTCAGATAACCTACCAAAGTTCTACCGTATTTCCAAGGGGTAAAATAATCCATGACAAGCAAAACATCCTACCATACGCATGGAACCCCATTAAATGGATGATTAAAGCTATCAGGAATCTTCAAAGAAAACGCGAGATCGGAGAAAGGCGAAGCGTTTACGTGGGCCCCGCGCAAGTATCGATCTTCATAGATCGAGCGAAGGATAGATGATAAGAAGAAGGGGCAGGTAGGACGTTGGAGGAAACGGCAATTTATCGAGGAGAGCCGGTGGCTCTAATATACCTTAATAGATATCCTATCGGCTGGTCGGGGTACTTCACGGTTGCTAGCGCGAGCCTAAATGCCGAAGCCGCGGCCACGGCCCTTCGGAGCTGAAAGTCGGCGGATGCGTACTATTAGAGGCCCGACGCACCGTTTTACTGCGCAGTAAATGCGCAGGTATAAGGCGCGACTTTTAAATTCACTTACACCGCGCCGCGGCACGGAATTAAAACACAAACTTTATTGCACTCGACCGGTTCCCTCTGTCTCGCTTTGCATCTTGGCTCGTTCAGCCTGCGGCCGAAAGCAAAGATGGTAGCCGCAGCCGGCGAAAAACGAGAGGAGTGCAGCTCCTATACTTCGGGGAGGTGATTTGCGTCGTGGATCCACCCTGTGACGGATGTCTGGTCCTCGGTTTGCAAATAAACTCCAATAACAAATCGATTGCGAAGAAAGAAATCGTTTTATGTTGCGCGCTGAGATGTTATTTACGATTTTTAGCAGACAGTTTTACTGTGGCTGTAGATCACTTTGGTAGCGTAAGGTGATAAAGATGAGTGACGCAAAGTTTTTACTTTCGGGATACGTATCTTTATGAAACTCGTTCGGCAAAAAACGCTATTAAAATAATTCTTGCTTCAATTAAAAATTTCCATTTTAAGACAAGTTGAAATTTTTTATTTCTAAACACGCTTTTATCACACGACCCCAACTAAGTACTCGCGCAACATTAAACCAACGCGAACGAGCCAACACAAGTGAACGATGTTCACTCCTCTTTCTCGTGTAGGAGCGCATTTAATCACAAAACTGTCTCTTTGAAAGAAAGGACAATGCGGTCTTAGGTTGCCAATTATCGTTCAACGCGAACGTTCGAAAACGTAGTTAGCGCGAGGGAACGGGGGTGCCTATTGAATACGCTTGGCGTGCGCTATAACGCGCAAGTATTACGAGGAACAAGAAGAAAATGGTAACAGCTTATTTAAATACGGCTTTATCGCGGCGCTGGTAGATCGTAAATTTTAGGATTCCATATTCTTCCGGTTTCACAAGCCGGCGCAAAATGAATTTATGAATACGCGTGGGCAATACATTACCGGCACGTCCAATAAATATCAAGCCTCTTCATTTACCTGTCCGACCAATATACTCTCCGGCGAGATACCGGTCGACGATCGGTCTTAGAACAATGGCGCGAACACGCCAGAGCTGCGCGTGTTACGCAAACGCTCGAGCAAATTTCGCAATTCGTACCGCGCTCGTAACCATCGCTCGGTGGGTGGAGTTGCAGCGAGAGATGTTTTCTACGCTTCATGAGAAAATGGCAGATCCGGTATCGCGGTGATCGCCGTGGATCGGCCGAGAACCGTGGCAGTTTCGTTTCTTACTTACGAGACACGACTTTACCGGATTATACGAAACGTCGCAGAACCGGCCCTCGTACGAAACAGCACGCCGCTCTTCGCTTCTCCTCTCGCCCACGACCCTTTTTTCAGCGTTAACATCAATCTGCCATTCGCCTGGTAATGTCGACTACGTGGGCGATACCACGAGCGCCGCTGCGTCGGTGATTCCCCGTTGACTTTGACGTTTGTTGCTTGAAAAAAAATTTATCATGGAAAAATTTATGGACTCGTATGGGAGAGTAATCGGGATTGTCACTATCTCTGTTGGTGATTAATATAAAATCTGCACCAAAGACTTTATAACGAGTCATTTAAATTCCTAAAAGTCTCACCTAAAAGTAAAAATTGCGCGCATCGAGATTTCTTCTCCTTCGATCAATTCGTACGTAACATGTTACATCAATGATCGTTGAGAAACTTACGTTTCCTTGACTCATTAATTTCGATAAAGTCGAAAAGAAAGAAAACGAGAAACGATATTCGAGTAGAGAGATCGTTTGCGCTAGCAGACCGTAAAATTAAACATGATTAAATTTTTATATTCTTCGTCGAGTGCTTTCCTGCGCAGCTATTAAACCTACGATATTGCATTCCGCGTGTTTCTTTTTTTTCTTTTTTTTCTTTTTTTCAGTAGTTTTATATTCACCTCTTGGGCGATTCTCCCGTGAGATAAACGCAGATACACGATGTCGTTAATTTTAATTTGACATTTCCCCGTATCTTAATCTTTCTCGCGATGCCGTAGGATTTTTACTATTCAATCCGCGAAACGGAATTTTACTTTATACCGATCCTTCCTGCTATTTGTAGTTTTTCATTTATGCAACAAGAATTTATGTTCAACCAACGAGAGTTAGTTTAATTGGGTACTAGTTGAAATTTGATTTGAATAAATGGAATCGATTTCACGTAAATACTCGGAGTCTTAATGTTTCGAATATTTCTAATAAACCTGTCCCACCTGTCTCACCCGTAGAAATCAATTAAACGTCACGAATCTACCTGTTGAGCGGAGATGTCGGTTGCATTTGTCGGTAGATGGAGATCTTCATTGACGATGGACGATTCGATGATACTCGTGCGGTAAGGAAGGATGTAACAAAGACATAACGACGGCGGAAACAACAGGAAGTCGTATAGGCGAAATGCGTTTTCTTGAATAATGACCGTAAACTCGCGAAAACCATAGCGTAGGCAGACACGTTTATTTTACGATTATTTTACTATCGACGTAACTCGGCTCACAAGCTACGAGTGGGTTTAATGCGAGTATTTTTATCGTACGTACGACGATTTTTTTCGTCTTTCTCTTCAGTTAAGGACGATAACATTGTATTATCAAAACGACCGACCGTATACGTACAGACAGCGCGGATAACTCTCTATTTCTCATTCATTTCAAAACCTCGATCATTGCCACGTATTGTAAAATAGTTATTCAGGTCGGCGCGTTTTTCAAACGCTTATCCTAACGGCACCGAGAACGAAATGTCATTTATCACGTAGTAATACAGCGAGAAAGAAAATGGCAGATTTATCCGAGCGGTTAGCGATATATTAAAATATTAAGATTCGAATCTTTACGAGCTGATTCTCGTCATACATGGTCGAACATCGAGGCAATTGTTACCTCCTGAAATGAAGCAATATCGCAAAGCTGTTTTTCCTGGAAATTATTCCAAAGTCTCGCCCCGAGGTAGAGAGAGATCTCGTCCACCGTCGATCAGGATCTCGTCATTCAAATTCAGGATGTGCCGCGTCAAACGGGCAAGATAGACTTTAACTTGCAGAGTAATTACTCGCATGTCCGCGCTGTAATGCGCCCTCAGTTTGTTACACGTTGCACTGGGAGGCATGCTTTACGTCGAATTTAGTAGCTAATTTCAAGTTGGCCGGTACGCTCGAAAACCACAGTGCGTTGCATATAGATTATGGTTTCATTAAGTAAAAGGCACAGGCAAAATAAGTTAAGGGATTACATGCCGAGCTTGCCGATCAATTTTTTATGAAAGCCCTGGCTACTCGCGCGCTCGCCTACCCCCTCCCGAGTTCTTTCTCGATCGTGTAATCATCCCGTGGATACACGATCAATAACCAATACTACGGGCGGCGAAATCATTCGGACCTCGTAGCGAGCTTCGAGCCCCGGCGATGATCGATAAAGCCGCCCACGCAATGAAAGAACGCCCTCGCATTCTCTTCCGTGATTCCGCTGACGTGTGCTTTCCATGCGAAAGCTTTTTTCTTTCTTTCTTTCTTTCTTTTTTTTTTTTTTCCATTGTACGCTATACAGCGGTGCAGCGTATCCGTGAATGCATCGCCATATCCATCAGGATGGGTTGCTATCGGTCGCTCGTCACGTTTTATTGCAGCCTGCCGGTAGCCAATGTAGAACATTGATTTGCAAACTCGCCTCGAGATGGGCACACCTATGGCTGCCACGTATACACCGCGCCATGGCGTGGCTACGCGGGGTAGTTCATTTATCTCGATCAGTACGAATAACTTTTACGTAAAACGCTATAAATGTTTCAGCCGTGCGGCGTACGTAACCTGGCTTGCCCAGCTTTTCTTTACGAGCTCCATCAATATTTTTTCCATCGCGAAATCTAACTCACCGATAATCTTTCCCAACGAATTATCTCGAAAATTTCACGCTCGATAAAATTCTTGAGGTTCTACCGCGAGGTTCGACGCAATTTTTTCTCTTAAGAAATTGCTGGAGAATGAAGCAGACTACCTACTCACGCTGTCATATTCTCAACAGCAGTCTTCAGAATTTTCAAACGAAGAAATTTCAAAGGAAGATTAGATTATGATTATCTTTTTTGGGACGTTTCAATTTGTTTCAAGGATGGAGTTTGCTTTCGTTTCAAGAGTCGAGGAGAAGTTCCAAGAGAAAGCGAAGATCTCATATAGTGATGGAGTATCGAGTAAAATGACAATCTTCGATGAATGTTCTTTTCAGACGAGAGTTACGACCGATATGAATTTCTCGATGTCGAAATGGTCTCCTATGAATTCTACTTGTGTGGCAAGACGAGATCGTGCGCACACAGAGTACGAATTAGCTATTTGCTACGGTATCGCGTTCCTTCGGCACTTTAACCTCCTCATTCTTTTGCCTGGCAGGCATACACAAGTTCTTGCCCCAGAAATCACAGTACTTTAGTCCTGCTAGGTTTATATTATCGAAATTGCTAGCGAATGTTTTACTGCAATCAGATACTGACAATTTCATACCTCGTGAAATTCTCTATGACACAATACTATGCAGCGAACGTTGATCGTTATAGTTCGAATAAGATGTAATACAATCGCTCCAAAGTAGATTCTTTTTTTTTCATTGATCTGGACGTAATTGTTGTTGCTAAATGAATAATCGAGTGGTAACAAAAGGGATATATATATATATATTATATCCGCGTAATTATTTAATTTTTAAGAACATCAGTATGAAATAACGCCTTTGCTGAATATCAAATTTAGAAACTCATTCAGATAATTTCCTGCTTTCAATGCTGTTATGTGCCCATGACTGATCTCGATTAGGTTACAAGTTCTGAATAATCATTTTATCATTAAACTATGTCAGTGTTAAATTAGAAACTTGTAAATTCTGCACGATCGCTTGAAATATCATTGATATTTATCCTCGCTACATAACAGTCGAGTTACTCGATCCCGATTGTCCCATGAATCAGTGCTATCGGTTTTCCTAATTGTCGGTATCGGTGTTGGAAAAGAGCGTTCCGGGTCAGCGAAACAGGTGATGCCTCTGAAAACTGGTCGAACGAGGTCCGGTGCAAGTCCTCGATGCGTAAGACTCCTACGCGCGACTCGCGCGGCATATTATCCCTGGAATTCTTTCCGCAGCGGTGACGAAGAATAGGTAGCACAAAGAATAAGAAGTGGACGTGGCAGGGCCACGGAATAAAGGAGGAAGCGTAGTGGAGGTAGCGCGAGCAAAAGGAAGTGGCACGGAACAAAGAACAAAAGTGGGCGAATTCTTCCCGCTCGCTCGAGATAAAGGAGAGGCAGAAGACGACGACGAAGTAGTAGTAGTTGTAGTAGAAGAAGAAGAAGAAGAAGAAGAAGAAGAAGAAGAAGCAGAAGAAGAAGAGGCCCGCTGTTCGCCTCGGTCCTGGAGATATTCGCCGACTAATTGAATTTACGAGCTCGCCGAGCAACCGGCGTGGGTCGTGCCGGTCTTTGGACCAGATTCAGTGTTTGAACACCGCCATTAGTGGCCGCTCCGCCTGATTCCTCCAGTATTCCACGACGATAATCGTAAGTTCCGCGATCATACGGCAAACAGCCGAAAACTTCGTCTCCTCGCGTATGTACGTGACCGTGATATTTGATACGATACCAGGTGTTCGCCATTGGTGCCATTATGCCCCTCTCGTTGTATTTCTCTGTGCTTCTGTTAGCGACCTACTACTCGCCATACCGATCTGCGTTCACGTTTGCCACCGACCTCGTATAATACGCGGCGCAGATTTTGCTGGAATCAAACTGTCGCATCGAGTGCACCTCTTATTTTCCACGAAGGTTTCTTCGATGGTTTCTTTCGCTGGTTGTTACCCATGATCGTGGTCGTGGGATTGAAGAGTGAAACAGGATGTTCGTTTCGGTTTCTCATTGTCAGCGGTTGTTATCGTTTGTCCGTTCTCGTCGCAGTGAATTTGAAAGTAATTTTAGTTTCGTTCTTATTTGAGGGGCAGTTGGGGAAACGTTCTTTGCGGCGATTTATTTGGTCGAATTTGTTGGTGTTACGAGGAAGGAAGAACTCGGTTTGAAATTGGAAAACGTGCACTTTTTTTCACGATACGTTGGTCGTTCCCCGGTCGCCGAGCAGATCGGTTCAATGGAAAGGAACCGGTCCCTGTTTGTTCGTGAACTCGCACCGGCAACCGGTATAACTAACCTCCCTTAACGGCCAACGTGTGAGAGCGCAAAGTCGAAGAAAAAAGGTGGCATAGGCCACTAACACTCGCCTCCGCACTCGAGCGTTCTTAATCTACTTCTGCAGAAATAGATTTCTTTCTCCGGTGACGTGACTCCGTAAAAGGAAGTAAACCATCGTTTATCATTCAAAATATCATATGAAACAAAAAAAAAATATTTACCTTCCAAATGTTTCAAGATCCATTCAATCTCGATATTTCGGAAGATTTGTTTTTTCAAACAATCGGACGAACCTTCAAGAAACGCTGTTTCCCAATGGAAATAAGGACAAACGTATGCCTTTCGACGATTGAAAGGAACACATTCCAAGAAGTAGTTCTTTTCATCTCGGTGATTTCGTAAAAAATTCAGCAGGACGCAGCGCGCGCCGTGGCCTCCTTTAAGGGAGAAACGTTTCATCCATTTTTCTTTTTTCCTCTTCTCTTCCGCAGCCGACTCGCCTCCCACCCACCCTTAAAAAGATGTCCAGATTGTGTCCGACTCGTTCTTAACGAGCGTGTACAAACAAAATTGCTGTTCTGGTAATGGCCACGGCTCCGTGGTAGTTGCCGAGCGCGGCGCGGTTTCAAGGATGGTTATGCGCCGTGCACGAGACTGTAAAAGGTAAAGGAAGAAGAAAGTGGTGAAAGCTCGCGCTGCGCGGAGGCGTTTGTCGAATAAATGCCGACGCTTTTAGCACTTTTCTCCGTGCGGCTCAAAGCCTGTAGTTTTTCCTCTCCTCTCTCTCTCTCTCTCTCTCTCTTTTCTCTTTCTCCATCTCTGTCTTTGTTTCTCTTCTTTTTCTCCTTTCACCTTTCGTTCCTTTTTTCCGTTCGTTCTCTTTTTAACCGCGCGACTCTTGGAATCGCAACGTGGCGCGTTTCGGCTACCAATGTATACACTTTTTCGCCCCTTTGCCTTTCCTCTCTCTCTCCTTTTGTCGAGCTTTCCCGACATTAAAACCACGCGGCGCGACTTCTCCGTACATTTCACAAAAAACGTATCCACGGTTGTTAAACGCTCGCGTTAACGTTAATAATGATAATGGACTCGCGAGATTAAGAGAGCGTCAGTCGGTAGGAGAGTAAAAAAAAAAAGAGAAAAAAGGAAAAAAAGGAAGACAAGAGAGGAGAAAGAAGAGAGAGAGAGAGAGAGAGAGAAAGGAAAGGAAAACGAGGAAGAGAAATCGACGACGCGCGGAGCCTCCTCATGTGTTTCCACCGGTGTTGCATAATTAGAGAAAACGTCATTACGCCACCAATTACCGGAGCTTTCGGCCTACCACGAAAATTAATTAACGCGCCGCGAATGCGAGAAGCAAAAAGCTTGTTACGTTCTTTGTGTTACACGTCGGAGTTTTCGTGTCCACGCGCGATGAATGCGTGCCTCTGTGTATGTGTGTGTGTGTGTGTGTGAAAAAGAGCGAGAGGCACAAAAGGTTGATTTTTCAGAGAGGTGTTCGGCCAGAATTTCCCGTCGTTTCTCTTTCGTCATCGATCGTTTGTCATCCACACTGGAGTCACAAACGACGCGTTTAAATCGAAAAGAAGTAGCAAAAGAAGAAGAAGAAGAAGAAGAAGGGAATTTTCTTCCGTGTAGCGCGCGTTTCAAGTTTTCTGCAAGAATTCGATATACATAATCGAATCAAAGGATTCCGATCGAACAAAGGCCTTTTTGTACGGCAAAGCATCGAACTTCTGTTACTCGCTTAATGGCTAACTGTGAATTTACAAGCACGCGAGTATAATAGTGGTGGTCTATAGAACACAAGCTCCGAGGCGTACGACAGATGCACTATTCAAGATTTCAAGAGATCTCGAGTATTCCAAGCTCTTTATAAACAAGAGGTTTCAGAGGTAACGATCCCTTTATAGGCACCAGAGGATATTCAAAGGAGCTTGACCAGATATCGGCGCGCGTTCAAGGAAAGGGAAATAAAGGGAAAAGTACCATTTGAAAACGCTCCACGACAGAGGCAAATATCCGTGGAAAGAAATATCACGGCATAGTTTCCAATGGTCAACAATTAGCGTGGCCAACTGTGTTTCCAATATGCACACCCTGTAAATGTCTCTGTATTCACGCTGGAAGCAAGTCGTCTTGATCGGTGTCGTTTGATCCTCCAACGTGTGTACAGAGACTCGAAGAAAATCTTTTTCGATAACTTTTTACGATATGAGATTTTTTTACGTAAGCATTTCTCAATGCACGTGCACGAAGAAAGCGTTCGTATTATGAAAAGGGATCAATCTCTGGGATATACGCAATCTTTCGATCGTCCATCTTCAAACAAAGTTGCGTTGAATTGAAATGGCTCACGTTGGTTCGCCGCAGCGTAGCTCTTGACAAAACACGGTCTCGTAGCAATGGCGACTATTTTTGCGCACGTTCGTTGCATATAAGGCTGCATGCGAGTTGGCGCTCGAGACATGTTCGAAATGTACATGCGCGAAATCCAGACGTGCCGAGGATCGAGATGATATCAACGTGAGTTGGCGCCAACCTTCAGTTTACGACACATTGCTTCCTGCGACTCGCTGATGTATGAATCATGCAGAGTGCTACGACATATTGCCCGACACCAACGTGACGACGATGAATCGTTTTAATTGTGTCGTAACGATCTCTCTTGTCCGGTCGTCGGGTCTCCTGAAACTGTTTCACGGGATTTTTCACTGCGCGAGGAGAGAAACGATCCACGACGAAGTAGCCTGGTGCACGATCCCGTGGATCGGATCTAAACCAAATTTCGTTCACGAGTCGGCTCGCGTGTCAGACTCGCGTTTTCCTTTCATTGGTTTGCTTTTTTCCTTTTTTCTCTTCACGGGCGTAAGCGGAGATGATATCGGGATTTTTAATTGCGGCCTTTGTAGTCGCAGCCCAGACGATTTTTTTTTTCTTGTACGCTATATTCTATCAAGGGTTTGAATAAATTTAAGCTCGGACGTTCAGCCTCTTTTCTTGCAGAGATGTAGATAAAAAGCAGAGATTTGCATCCTTCGAGGAAGAAGAATCGTCGTTAAGACATTCAAAAAATATCTCTTCGACGTAGTTTTTGAAGAGAAGAAGACTCGCAGTAGCGCGTAATCGCGTAGGTGGTTCGTTTGCGCATCGTTTTTACGCGATGTTTCCGTCGTGCAATTGGAGGAACATCCCGTTGGAACTTGGGAATAATAATTGGATCGGTACAATTAGGGAATGCACCCTTTCCCGAGCCTCTTTCTATGCTTTTTCTGGATCCTGCTGGTTCTTTGTCTCATTGGTTCAGCCAGCATCGGCAAAAAGGGACACTTCTCTGCCCTCCCCCCCCTAATGGAATCGGATGCTTCTTGTCCCGAATGTGCTGGCTCAGCAATGTCAATAAAATTTAACAAGCTTCCCATTTACCATTTGCGGAATCTTCAGCCGCGCGCTTTGCGTTTTCTTTCCTCCTTTCCTTCCTCCGTTCAAAGGATAATCACTTTTATTGTTCCGCGTCTCTTCGTCTCCGCGCTACCCTGCCCCACCGGCGTTTCCCTCTGCCGTTGCAGGCTGCTTCCTGCTTCGCCGTTTCTTTTCCACTCTTATCTGGCATCGCGAACGATGATACTGTTATTTCAGAAATTCTCTGCCGGATGTTATCGCGGACGAGGAGAAAAATTATCGTCAAACGCTGCCGTGGCGCGGCAACGGCAACGCGCTTCTGGCATTAAACGATGCTTCCGTCAACGCACAAACACACACACACACATACCGACGACGACGACGACGCGCGAAAAATTATGGTCTAACGAACCAGCACGCCGCCATAGCCAGTTAGTTACGTCGTAGTTTTTCGCCTGCTTGTAATTTCGCCAGGAAATTTATTATGTTCGTATATTTAATTTTCGCATCTTTTCCCCTTCGTGCGAATTCCTGCGTTGTCGCGTCGCTGAAACGTTATACGACCACGCAGGTGAACCACCTGTACCCACCGGAGGTAATTAATCTGCCTGTTTTTAGTAAGCAACGATGCAATTATCTCGCGGCAATCGTGCCGTCGTCGTTGTTTCCATTTTTGCGAGAAATATTGCCGAGAAGAAAGGAGGTTATATGGATACTTTAAGGAAGAATAGTCTCGAGTAACTGTGATATACCGAGCCACGAGGCTTCTTCGTTGAATTCCTCGGATCTGCTTCCTTCTACGACCATCTTCGCATCATTAACCGCTGATATTTCACAATATCCTTGCGTTGAGAAATCAAAAATCGAGTTATGTTTACTCAAAATTTAATCAATTGGCAGATTAATCTTTCTAAATAGCAACGAGGAAGCAATTGCAAATTCCTGCGTATCGTGTGCATCGTACATCGTTTTTAAAAAAAGAAATAAAAAAACGCAAAATCGTCGAAGGATTACCCGCGCAGAAACTTCCGCAAAGCCTCCGTTGATTCTCTTGATGCAGCCCGTATATCTCGGGAATTCGACGAAAGAACGTCGTCAACGTTCGTTTCGGGCACGCTGCGCGCAAGTTGCGGACGTTTCACGTTGTCTACACGCGTGTCTACACGCTTGCCACCGGCATGCTTGCTACCTGTTCGCCCTGCTCGCGTCGGAAGAAACGCGAGAAAACGCTCGATTCGCGGATCGGTAATCGCGGATCTGTCCGGGAAACCAGTTTTTTCGACGCTCGAGGGAACATCTTCTTAGCCTGCCAACATTCACCAGCGTCTCCTCCACCCAATTATTGATCCGTCGAAAGCATTCTCCGAGAAACAGCACGGCGATTTACTTTTCCATCGTTCCGTTCGACTTCCCTCGCTTTTTCATCGATCCTTGTAGCTGTGGCCGACGCTCCAACTGGAATTGATTCGATCTGTTCCTCTTGTCGATAGTTTCGCGTCTCGTCCGTTGGCAGGGACAGGAGAACTGTGGCTGATGGATATTTAAAGCGCGAATTCCGGATGAGTAGAACAGATGAGAAATTAAAACGAAATCTCCTCGAGTAAGAACGGTTTTCTGTGTTTCTTTCTTGCATAAACTGAAGAAAGAAACGTATCTAACGATTGAGATTAATCTTCTTGCGACGAATAAATTATTGAAAATACGTATATTTATGTTTTTAAATTGCTGGGAGAATTTCTGAAATGTTCAATCATTGAATGGAATTTCAAAAAAATTTTCGTGGAAAGTTAGTTAATACGCGATAAGGGACGAGCAGAGTCGGTTCGATTCGAAAGGAACGCATTTCGTGTGCCACCAATCAACGCTTTCGTTCTTCGTATCGGCCAATTGGCGAGAGTAGTGGTATCGTGCGTTGAACAGGGAGAGACGGAACAAAAAAGAGACAGAGAAAAAGGAGCTTAATACGTTTATTCACGCACAACGCCACGGTTACCGGTCGGACACCGTAATTCTCACTTGGCATTTTGATGAACCGCAGAGATACTCTCTCGGTGATTTTTCCGACCGCGCGCGCGGTTTCTTGCCCGGCCACGCCACCGTGTATTGATCGGAATAGACACATTAATCATTCGCGTCCCTCAAAGAAACCAATCAGCGCCGCTTGTTGCGCGTGGTTTCAATTAAACATGGTAAATTACAGCGTGCTTCATTTACAATTAACCGTGCTTCTTAAGGTCGGCTGCCGGCGACTGAGTTACACATACGCAATCAACGTTCATAATCACGGGCGCACGGTTGCCGGTATCCCCCTTAATGAGCTTTACGTACTGTTACTCCATCAACTTCTCATCGTAATTGTAAATAGGTCCTTAATTTCCTGCGGGTCGCGCTCCTCGAACCGCCGTTAGTTGCCGACGCCGCCGTCGCGTCGCCGTTATACTCCGGTCGTGTACACGCTCGTAATACTTCTCTTGCTTGTTACTCCCTGTGTTAACAAGAATTTTCTCTTTCCTTTTTCGTCCAGGAGAGAAACACCGCGCAGCACGCTGTTCTTCGCGCGTACGTTTCACTTTGGCCGACGTCCGACCGCTGACGTCCGTATCCCCTTTGGCCGATCCGTGCGTTAATTCGTTGTCCGTCGTGGTTACTAAGCTAATCGATCCGCGGTCAATATACATTATCTCTTTGCCTCTCGTGGCAGTCGCGGGATTTTCGTCGATTTTTCCTTTTTTCGACTTTTTTCGAACTTATACCACTCTGGGATCGATCAAGAATTTTCACAGTAGAAAACGAAAATTGCGCGATTGCAAACTTTAAAATGAAACAAGCCTTAATTATTTTGCGAAGTTATCGCGATTGCGAAATATTGGAAGAAATATAGGTAGCACGATGGGTAATGGGGAAATCGATAGGAAAATACCAGACGGAGGAGAGAAAGAGATATCGAAACGCGGTGACAATATCTGAACCGACGGTGGTGCGCGATAGTTGGTCTAACCGTTTCCCTCCCTTCTAAGCGCATCCAACAAAGGTATCATTTCCTTTTTTATCCGCGACACGTTCCATTAAGCTCGAAACTTTCTTTCTTACCGCATCGATAAGGAGGCAGAGTGCATCGGGGGCCCTCCGGATACCGGGCACGTAAGTACCGAGGTACTCATCGGCACGTACGTGAGCGTATGTTGGCACGTACGTGCCGTTAAGAAACTTCCTTTCCCGGATTGCTGGCCTGCTGTCACGTGCAAACCATCCGGCTAACATTGTTACATTCTCGTTGCATTCTTTCGTCGAGTCTTTCGCCGAATCCGCGGCTCCTCGAACTCTTCGTCGAAGAATATTCTCCCCGGCCGCGGAGAGAAATCGGTACGTGTTCGTGATTTTATCGAGTCAGCCGGAGGAAAAGAAAGAAGGGAAGGAAAAAAGAAAAAAGGGAAAAAAGAGAACGTTCAGAGAGTAGAAGAATTCTCGACCGTGGCACGAGCAGATTACATTGGTTAGATCGCGTGCCGCGAAATCCATCCGATCGTTCGCGATTCCGATCCTTTTTTTTTTTTGTTTTGCTCCTCCGTCTCGCTTCTTCCTTTTCTCGAAAAATACGTCGTGAAATATTCGAAATTGCCTCGGTGCGTTATCGATCGCGGCGCAACGTTCGCGTGTTCGATAACTGCGTGCTATCGATAACTTGCCAGAAGTGTTCGAAGTAAGTCGACTCGCGCCGTTTGATCGTTGCACAGGTGTGCGTCAAAAAGCCCCGTATGTTTGGACAGGGGGGGGGGGAATTTAATTGTTTCGCGCAGATCTTATCTCGTTTCGTTGCAACGCGGTGAAAACGCGATCGCGGTTGCGTTCGAGGAATTGCATCTACTTTTTTTCTTCTTCTTTCTCCTCGGCGAATTAATCTCCAATTGAATTAATAGTTTTACGGAGCGCCGGATGGATATATTGCCAAGGTGCGCAAAGTCTCGCGATTACAGCCGTACGGCGTACCGGCGATATTTCACTTGGAAAGTAGTTGCAAAATATTTTTCCAAACGCGGAGGTGATCGAACCTTTTTCCAAGTTTGCGGCTACACGAGGCCAAGGAAATACCGCTTTCGAAACCGGATTTTAATTATCCCGTCGAATTAATACCTCTTGATTCTTGCAAACGGAGCCGTTACCGGTTCCACCGCGGCAACGTATTCGCGTGCGAACGCCAACTCATCGGCGAACGAAAAAAGGGGCGTTTTAAAAACTTCATTTGATTACGCTTTAACGAATGCGTCCCGGTAAGCAGCATCCAATTTCGGCTGGCCGCGGAATTTCGCGTCGTAAAAATTCCACGAGCTCGTTACACCTCGGCGAATTGACCATTACGCGTAAAAAATTGCCGTAATAAATGTAATCGTAAATCAGTAATTTCGCCGGTCGAGAAAGAAAGGTGAAGCGAGCGAGCGAGGGAGGAGGAGGGGGGGGGGGGAGGAGGAGGTGGAGGGACTAACCTGCCGAAGTCATTAATCTACGGACGCTGATTAAACAAATTGCCGCGAGACGCGAGGCGTCGATGACCGGCCACCTTCTTTCTCTAGCCGAGCAAGGTGTTCGAGCATGATTTGCGCGGGACCGATCGATCGGTTAGTGCTCGATTAAAAAAGAGAGCTGCGTCATCGAGATAAGTGGGACTACCTTATAATAAGAGGGCGCACTTTAGTCGTCGATACCGTTCCTTTCGAGAGCCTATCGGGCCATTTTCAGATGTGGCAGATACTCGCGCGACCGGCAACAAGCCGGTCTTGTAATTTAATGATGACGCCGTTCTAATTAATCGCACTTTGTCCGGCTGGCTGATTTAACGCCGCACGGCATCCGAAAGTAAACGGCATTTCGTCAACTCTTTCTCGCCGATTTTACCGGCACTCTGAAATTGTCACTTTTTAAACAATCGAAAGAAGCGATTCTGAGCTGAGTTTTTTGATTTTGCTTTGAGACTAGTTTAGGCTAGTGTTTTGGGAAAAATCTCAGCGTTGATCAATGTTTGATGCAATTTGTTAGAGTTTAGGAAAGACTCTCAAGTTCGAGAGCAATTTGATGCGAAGTTGTTTGCATTTTTACTTATACTCTTTCCTTTTTCTCTGTCGATGTTTGATATCGTTTTCGTCAAAACATTGGAAAAACATTTTTGTGAGCTCAAGATGGGTTCGGAGTACATCAACATCGAGTTCAAAGAGAGGAAATTTGTCAAACGCACGCTTGAATAGCTCGGCCGGAATTTAGAATTCTTCAGACGATTTTCTTCACGTGTTATATTGCTCGCAATTAGTGTCATTCATCGGCCAGAGTCTTCGACTGTGCTATTCAACGAATATACACATTCGTCTCTTCTTTCGCTTGAAATGCAAATCCGTATCGCGGGTAGCACGCGTCCGCTTTCATCGAAACGGGGAAACGTTATCGTTCTCAGAGAGAGGTTTCTCGCATTTGCAAAGACTTCCTACATTCCGCTGGCAGAGAGTTTCGCCAGCTGCCTCGCAGACCACACAACAGCTGCGATAATAATTCCTGTATTGGATAATAGGTCGATTTAGCAAAAGGACCTGCCATCCGAGCAACGCCGCCACAATAGCGTAATAGATAAAGCGATACAAAATGATAACGCCGGACAGGCCGCAATAATTTAGCCTACCGGCTTATAAATACCTAGTAGCGTAACTGCGTGCCGTTTTGTTGCTATCGTTTCGTTTATCTTGGCAAAGAGGGAGAAAAAGATGGAAAAGAACCGTGGAACTTGTCGTTTCTGAAACGTTGGCCATTACCAAAGATCCTATCGGTCTTTCAGCCGTGGCGAACTCTTTTTCTCGATGCTGGATGCAGTTCTACCCGATGGAATTCTTTCGACGATATTTTATTCGCGCGATTGCGTTTATTGCTGCGTGTGTTTGTGTCAATCCCGAATTTTTCTCATCGTTTCGAAGTTATTTTTACTTTAATCAACCGGTATTTCCATCGTAATTGGTATTTGATCGACCAACAACGCGTGTAATTTGCCTTGCACGCGATGCAAATTCAGATGGAATCTCGATATTTTTCTAGCTATTTTTCTTTGCGTGTAAATGGCTATCTAGAGATCTTTTAAAAATTGCAGTTAATCTCAAATATCTTGGACGATTCACATCTTAGTGAAAGTGTTGTAATGTTTCACCTCGTGTGACAAAAACTTTTGAACTGTCTGTATTCTTGAGATGAATTTTCGTCCTTAATGTTGAAAAGATTGTGTCAATCGTTTCTCCATTGTCAAAATATGAAACTGCGTTCAATGAGTTGATAATGAACTTACTTTCAAGTGAATCTGTTCATTAATCATGATGCAGTGTGGCGTTCCTTCACGACCGTCGGTAACCATTTGGGAGTACGTCTTTGAAATACTATCATTGAAGTAGCAATATTCGTGAAAAAAATGCCAACATTTTTAATTCCAATCTTTGTCGTTGCTTAAAATTTTTTCAACGATTTAAAAATCTCTCAGCTTGTCAGTCTCTTGATACAATCTCAAGTATTTCGCATATACGCGTACAACAATTTTAATACAATTTTAAGCACGTCGCACAGTGTTGGAAAAATGTGCTTTGCAAAAGCGTCGTGAAAATATAGGAAAAAGTGCTGATTGTACAATAAGTTTCTCCTAAAAGTGCTAGATTGGTTAATCGAAAGTGATACAACAAGAATTTACGACAAGTCCATTGCGCAAGTTGTTAAGCGACGAGGGAACGATTTGGCAGTATTTCGTGCTTTATGACACGCGCGAACAATAAATAAAGGTATCTGCGTGTCATTTATGACCGCAGCCCGACGAGATCCTGCACAAGATGCTGTTCATAACGTATTCACGATGAAACCAAGGTGTACTTTATCGAAGACCATTCTCTCTGGCAGATAAACTTCATTTATTTATTGATAAATAAATCGAATGCCAGCGAGCCAAGCGAATATTATTGATAGTTCGCCAACGCTCGCGCGTTGCTGGCCGTTTGTACGAATTTCTAATACAATAAAATTCCCTATTTTATATTTTGGCGTCAAGTTTCGAGTGTAACAATCACGCCACGGAATATGCTTGTACAAAGATGATATTAATTAACAGCGTACGTTCGTAGGCTACAGTATTTCTATATTTCTATTAATACGTTTACGATATCGTTATGACTGAGTATTACAGTCGTTTCAGTTGGATTTTATGGATACGGAATTTTAAATATTGGATACGAAAGGAAGATATTTATACCTCGTTGTTAACGTCGAATATCATTTCTATTATAGTTTGCGAAAGAGATATATACAGGGGCTATAAAATCAGCGGGGATATTCATGGATTTACTTTTACGGTCATTATACCGCGAAATAAAAAGAGTTGATAGGCTTTTGGCGTTGCTTAAACTTACACGAAGTGTCACGGATAACACGTCGTTATTGCCGTAGTCAGTAATTCATTTAATAATATCTATCATTTTACGATATCGTCCTTTATTCTAATCTTCACGTAATCTATCGCGTAATAAATTTTATTAAATCTCACGTTCGATGAGGTGTAATTGGTCCGTAATTGATATTTATAGCGGCAGATGTTACAAATGTGAATGTATATGTAAAGTGTCGCGTCACGTGTAACACGTCGAGAGAAAAATTTGAACGTTTCAAAAATATTTAGATACCTGCTGCTTTTAACAAAATTCTCGCGTACGTGCGTATCTACGCGATTTTCCTTCAAATCACATTGCCAAGTCGCACCTTTGAATTGCACACGAATTACACAGCTTCCGAGGAATCGTCACACCGCATCGTCGCACCAGAATCATTCGATTCGATCGTTACTCGCGATCTCGAATGAGAGAACGGAGCTGACCAAAGTCTGCCAGATCAGATCCGAGACAGAACGCTCTGTTGTCGCGATTGATTCGCGGTCTCGCGGTCGCGGTGCGTGCACGCGACTCATTGAAGAAGCCCGGGGATCGGGATCGGGTTCAGGTGGCTTGTACACACCGCGTATGGCTTGTGTTTGTTCAAGCACGTTCCTCGCCATCGGTATCATTACTCAGAACGGTAGGTGGGCCAACGGAAAGCACGGCCTAGTGGCTACTTCCATTTGGCGTATAACTCAACGAGAGAGAGCCAATCCATCACGATGAATGCAATCAGCAGCTGTTCCATCGCTCGGCCTTGGGTTCGTAGCGTGGCCACCAGCGGCCACCGGTCTGGTGGTTTTTAGGTAGGCAGCGTAACCGGCGTCGTTATCGATATCATTACAAGAGCCGCAAGTGGCCGACGCGGGGCCATCTAGCAGGAATCAAACGACAGGAACTCTCCTCTCCTCCTTTTCTTGCGATCGCTCCTGCAACCTGGCGCAATCCATCATTTCACGGGGATGCATGCAATCATCGATTGCCCATCGGTTGGTTGCGCGGGTCCTTCTCTCTTGTTCCCTCCCGTTGCTGTCTCTTCGGCCATCCGACGATGGCCGTTTCATCCAACGTCCCTCCGAGCGTTTTCAAATCGTCTCATTTCCGTTCCGTAACGAAACGTCCAAGAAGCTCTCGGTTTCATCGTCCTCGTTGATCTATCATCCCATTGTATCCGGAACGATTCGATCGTGGATCGTGTATCTGTACGATCTTGGCGATAATTTCGCGTCACTTGGTCGGGCAACTAACTATCCCGTCTCGTTCGTTTCGTCGAATTCTGCACGTCCTGTTTAATGGTTCCTCTTTGGTTCACGGTTTTCTCGACTGATCGATAATTCCACGGTTGGCGTAGGTTCCCTCGGTGCGCCTCGGCCGCTCGTGAGCGATGCCAGGTATCCACGGCTAGATAAAGCAATAAAGCGGTAGCGGCCGAGAGCAAATTTCAGGCAACAGCCGTGTTTATCTCGCGTTAACTCTCGCTCTCCACGTGAATTTTCTCATCGTTCCCTTCTTCCTCTCGGAGGAAGTTGTTGTTGTTGTCACGCGAAATCGTTTCGCCGTAGCTGGATCGTGGCCGTGGAGGTGGCGAGCCAGCTCCTCGCAAGAGGATTGCCTTGAGAGTTTTGCATGCTGCGGGGGTACAGGAACCGGGAACCAGGAACCAGGAACCGAGCGAGCAACAGAGCTCGACCGGCTTGACTGGTCCCCCGAGCTCCCTTCCACGTAGGTGTACCGCGTGCAGGTACACGTAATACATCAACCGGTCGAAACGCATGTGTTCAGGTTTCTCTTACGTAATCCGTTGGGAGTGGCGTGTACCACCTATTCGATCTCGGCCTGTGGACGATATTATTTCAGGGGAAAGATTCGTGCCGTGCGTTGCTCTTTTTTTTCGTCCATTCCTGCCCGTTACCAAAGTCGTACGTACGTGCGTCGTTGTCCAGTTGGTTAAAACCGGTCCGTCGGTGAAACACGTGGCTCCCCGACGATTGCACCGGGATGAACACGATTTTGAAGAAAATTCCACAGAAATTATACCGAGCAAATATCCCTTCGTAGCGTCAGCGTCTTGTCGAATAATGCACGCAAAAGTTGTAGCTGTATTTTTATGATTTTGTTGTCGTAGCGTGCTCCATAATTTCGATCCATAATTTTCTCGACAAACAAATTGTTTGTAACGAGAAAATCAAACGGCGTACTTCTTCTTAGGTCTTGATGCAGTTGCGTTTAACATCTGTATTTATATATGGGTGATTATATACCCGCAGAATAAGTCAACTTTAGTAACAGAACAGCTGTTTTGTTCTTTTCTAGTTATTGAAATATTCACGATTCGATAAATTGAATGATACGGAGGCACGTCGACGCGTGGATATTATTTAGTATGCCTGTTAATTTGTTAAGATTACAAATAAAATTTAACATGGCGAATATTACTGTACAGTGATACACGATAATAGTCACTTTAGCAACTTTACATCTTATAAAATTGAAGCATGCGTTATTAACGCTTGATTATCAATCCCGTTTTCATATTACTCTTCGTAATTACGTAACATTTTTTAGATTGAGACGCGTTACTGCCGCACAAGAAAGATCGCACAAGAAAGATCGCACTTTTCTTAATTTTATTCCCCACGTTGTTTGTCAAAGCGTTTTTCTCATCGCTCCTGAAAGCTCGTCTACGCGAGATTGAAAAGTCGAAGACACCGAGTTTATCCAGGAATTTACATTTAGAATCTGTATCCCTTATTATCGTCGTTACAGGTGATTTAAGCCGCAATAACGCATCATTACTTTTAATAAGATTGTTTAATGTTCATAAGATAATGCTTACAAGACGCCATTACGAGCGTAATTGTGCATAAGCCTTGCTACGCATTACCGCGTTATTTCGCAGAATTACATCTATATATCACCGACCGGGGGAACTTATACAGACCAGTTAACGGTGCGCTGCTTGATAAATGAAGAACAGAGCATCTAATTATCTTAAAAGCTGACTGCTTTCACGAAGCAAGTCAGGTGTGAAGATTATTTTTTCCGATCGCTCGAAACCATCAATTTCCCCATATTTTTCTATCTCTCGTTCTCCCTCTCTTTTTTTAAATATATTCAAGAATTTCCTATAGAGTCGTATCTCGTCGTTAAGTTGGTTATCCAATAACGCGATTCGTCATTGATTACGTCAAGAAGAATAACTTTGCAATTTTCCGCTTCGATCAGACCTTAGAATTTGACTGATTAATTGCACAATAATTTCCGTAACGCAGAGTTTGAGTTGGCGAAGATTTATCTTGGTGAAATTTAAATCAATTCGTTACGCGAGAAATTCTCGTGTAAAACGTGAACATGTTTTTTAAAAGGGAAACTATGTTAGTTTGTCACAAACACTTTTCGTTTGAATCATCTTATCGCGTCTTTAATAGAAACTGTGCAGATACGCGTGTTAATTTTTTTCAGATTTCATATAAAGAAATTAACTTTGCGACTACAGTGTAACAATATGTATCCTCGCTCGCGGTTTCTTTCCCAGCAAAAAGACTCGCGTGTCAAAAGGTAACTCCAACGTCGCGTCGTACGCAGAGCGAATTTATCGTGTCCTAACACACAGTGCCATAAAGTAGGTCATACAACTTTACTACCGCATAGTATGCTGATCCCAGAGTCCTTTTTACCAGGGTACTTTTATGATTTATAATCCTTTGGAAGTACCGACACGCTAATTAACCGGCGTCTTACCCGTGTTTTTTTCCCCTACAGACGTCACGTGAGCGTAAATGCCAAAGTTTTCAGATAAAAAGTATCAACCTCGCGACAGGTACTAATAACTTCGGTAGATGGAACAGTTTCGCTCGTTCCTGCTTATTTTCACTGCTATTCCATTGCCCTCTTCTTTGTGAATTTTCTTCTCCTTCTCGCAGCAAGTGACAATTAATTTTATCGTTGGGAAACAGTAGTATGTAACATTGTTAAAAATTAATTGGTCACGTGCAGTTTAGTTCAAATTCGAAATATGAAAAAACTCATCGATAGCAACTCGCTATCAATGTTTAACTTGGACTGGTTCGTTTAAAATCAAGGGTGCCCTTTTGCTTCCTCGCGGATAACTAATTGTCGCGTCCGCGTATCTAATACACGAAGATTTTCGTTCAAGACAAGAGCCGGCTAATCGACACTCGGATTATCGAGTTGGCTCATGAATAAAACAGGAATATTCATATCGGAAGAAATGAAATATAAATGGACAGGTGTGCGGTAGCTCGCCCTACCTCTCACTTATCTTAATTGTCAATTAAGTTTGGAGTCGCATGTGCCGGTTAATGACACGCCTACTCGTCTTTCAGGATCTCGTCGTTGTCATCGTTGTCGTCATTTTCGCCTTCGTTGTCCGCGTATACGTTTTTATCGGTTATCTCGCTCGACTCAGGTCCCAACTAAGGTCTTAAGGTTGTATCGTTTATGCATTGTAGACATAATTGATTTGACGTGCAATTAATCGAGACACGCTGGCTACTTATTGAGCAAGTATCTGCCTACTTATTGGAACAGTTGCTTGTTGTACTTATTCTATTTAACGTCGTATATTACCAGAGTCGCGAATGAATCGATTTCATAACTTCGTAATTTTCTTATTTAAACAAGGTGACTTGTAATTTTTAAAATTATCAGTCGTACGAGTAGTATACCTACATTTATTAACTTGTAGCTGGCGGACCGGTGAGATTTGATAATATTAATAATGTTAATTCAGTTGTGCGGGAGGACCCAAGTGTTTTAATAATACGAAAGCAGCGAACATCCAGCATCTTTTTTTTTCATCTCTGTCCATTGTTTCGCGTTTTGCAATTTTGCTTTCCGACAACAAGTCGCTCGTGTGTGCCCAGTTATTTTTATCGTTGGAAAAGCCAGAAGCGGAGAGACGCATAACGATGTCGCACGACACGCCGCGTTGCATGCGTCCGTATTTACAAGTTAGAAATGAGCAATTGTGAAATGGAAGTTTTTATGCGTCTGCATATGTATGAGGCGCCATTTGCATGGTAATGAGTTACTTTTTAATTGCATCTGCGGCTGGAACGGTTTGCGTTCTCTAGAGCATAGTTGCCGTCTTTCTCTTCTTTTTGTTTCTATTCTCGACAATAGATTGCTAATTTATGGTAATCGCCGCGTGGAAAATTAAAACGCGAAAGGCGCGATAGAAATGGTACGAATTCTCGAAGAACGTGTGTGCACGTCTAGTTGCGGACGCTCGTGCATCTATGCCGGGCAGAAGTGCGCAAAAATAAACAGGGATGAGCTTAATTGCAAAAATATATACGTACATAAGTAGAGATAAAAGACACTCTTTCTCTCAAATTTTTTTTATGCCTCTGTAAAAGTCCGTAATCTAGTCATCTAGCCTCTGTTCGACAAACTGACATACAACAAGTTTTTTTTATTCGAGCAAACGCTTGCTGCTTGTACGTAGTATCAACAAACAGATAGCGTACATTACGCGTCACGGTACATTTTCTTTCACTCGGTGGACGCTTCTATCGAACGTTCAGAGATTGAAAATCCTTTGATTCATTTCGGAAGCTCGTAAAATTTTACGCTACGTGTGCTTTGAAGCATCTCGGACGCGGGACTGTTTTATAGATGTGTACGAATGACTCGTTTTCGACGAAACGTCAGATGCTAATTAAATTCGTGTCAAATATTTCATCACCGGAGGGAATGCGTGTCGTTCAGATACTTGCAGGTAGATGTATAACGGTGATATATTTCTCGCATACAAATTGCGTACCGATCGACTGGAAGATTGTAAAGGAGACTGGGAGCTCTCGGAAATTTGAATTTTAACCGGACTACGGACGGATCCACCGACGAATTAAGTGCCTGTAGATCGCGACGTTCACGTTCTCCATTATTCAGGCCAGTATTATTATTATGTAGACGGCTCGTTATACTGCTCAAAACGTGTGTCACCAAAGGGACTGGCTCATCTTTTTTCCACGACGAGCCTTCCTTTCTTTGCGCCGTTTGTCCTTCTCTTTCTCCGTTTCCTCTTTACCTACCGCGATTCAAAGGTGTCGTGCTTAAAAGGAAGCGAAGAGTTGTCTTGAGGATCTCCTTAGAATTCCTCCTTGCTCCTCCACCTCTCTTTGACTCCCTCTCTCTCTCTTTCTTTCTCTCTTTCTCTCTTTCTCTTTCTCTTTGCCAGATTCCCCAGGCGCGTATCGAGAAATTCGATTCAAGAAAGAATGTTCATTAAATTTTATACGCGCGCGCCAAGGCGGCATAAAAGTCGCGTGCCGATGTCGAACATCTTCCAAACGGCCTCCTCGACTTTGGTCGTTCAACGGCCGGATATTTGCATGTTTCGCTCGTCCCTCGTCCACCAAAGGACGATGTCCCTCTTTTCACCGGTGAAGAAACTTTCGCCATCTTCCCTTTTATATATTTAGAAAGGACCTGCGAAGACGACGAGCATTAACGGCGTGCATTTTAATTGGGAAAAAAGGTACGAGACCGAGCTTCCGAGAAAGAAGGAAAAATACCGGCAAGAATTCTCCAGCGTGAGAGAAATAGAGAGAGGGAGAGAGAGAGAGATTTGCGCGCGGCAACGAGCTCAGTCAAGTGTACCTGCACGTCGATACTGTACCCTCCGCATAATCCACCCTTGCTCCTCTACACCCTCGATGCGGCGGCCTTAAAGGAGGTGCTTTTCAAGGTTATCCAGCTGCTTTCCTTCCCGTCCCAGTCGAAGAAGCAGCCGAGTGTCCTCTCCGTGCAGAGGGTTTCCAGGCAGTAGTTGCCATGCCAACCAGACCAGCTTTTCCTACTCGTCTCGCTACCCCGCATTCCCCGTCCTCCTTCCGCCCGTTTCGTTCTCTGTTTCGCCCTCTCTCTCTCTCTCGCGCGCGTTTCACCCCTGGCGTTCTCTCCTAATGGAGGGATCGAGGGTGGCAAGTGTGCGCCCCCGTCGGAAGATCTTCAAAAGGAAGAAAACGCGATTTCACGAGCGCCATTCGTTCGGCCCCGAAATATACTGGATAGCAGAGAGAGAGAGAGAGAGAGAGAGAGTCTGGTGGAAGCTTCGTGTGCACTGCTAGAGGGATGAAAGTCCGCAGGGAGAGGGGTGGAGGGTCTGTCGGTGGTTACAGGGGTCGAAGGTAGGGTGGAATAGAATATCGCGTAGAATGGAAACGAGGTAGGACGGGCGTTGCCATGACGACGAATTATCATTTTCGCCCCGGTGCACCCCAAAAAGGGAGTCGCACCCTCTCCAGCGCGTACCTGACTCCGCCCCTCGCGTCCTGGTATGGATTTTTCTCGGTCGGCGTCCACTTGAGAGCGGCGCGACGCCCGAATTTTTTCCCTTCCCGTGACCCCCCCACTCCCCCTCCCCCTACCCTCCTAGCCCGGTGTACAGAGAGCATCTCTCCCCCTTTCTTCCTTCCTTCTCGCCGTTTTCAAGCCTCTCTCTTTCTCTCTCGGTTCACCCCACGAACTTCCCCCCTCCCTCCCTCCCCACCGCCGTCGCCGCCACCCCATTCTCCGTTCCTCTGTCGAGTGCGCCTAGCGACGACCTTTTGTCGCCGGTTTTTCGCCTCTCTTTTGTCGTTACGGATGGTTGGCACGGCGACGTCACTCGTCGTCGCCGGCGTCGGCGACGCGACGCCTGAAACTCGGTGTCCGCGGGCCGGGATCTCTCAAGGGTTCCAGCTGCTCGGCTGATCTTTCGACGGCGCCAAGATCGTAATTCAAGATGAATCTTAAGCAGCCGCGACGAAATAGCACCGAGCCCCGGTCGTGGAAAACTCGCCGCACTGTGATCGATGGGGACGAAGGCGCGAGAGAGACTCGGGGATTCTCGAGCGATGGCTCTGAATGTATTTAAAGACGCGTTTCCTTCTTTCTTCCTCCTTTTCCTTGCTGCTTACCGAGACGTTGCCCGAGAAGGTGAATTGATCGAGGCAGCAAATCTTGCAAAGACGAAATTCTCGATATTTTGATAACGAATCATTATCATTACTTCACCGATGTCAGCGATAGTTACGACAAAAGGGACGCGATGTTCCATTTTGAAGATTATTTTTTGATTGTTTTTCCAAGGTGGAAATTGCGTCGATGTCAATAATAGTTATTATTAGTATCAAGCACAATCGATTGTCGATATGTCGAACATGATAATTCACTTACTCGAGCAAAAATTTTCAACGCTTGTACAATGTTGATTTCTAAGAATCAAAAAGAACCAATACCCAATTTCCAGTTTTGTGTTACGGAGAACTTCTTGATTAGGAAACGACCCAATTGGAAGTCGTCAATTTTCTCTAGAATTTCTCTTTTGTCAAATATCTCGATACCTGTGCTCCACTTCACGCTCGATAATGACAAAAGGTGCTTGCACGGTACTCCAATTAGTGCAGGAAATCAATCCTCGAGCGAGATTCTATATTTATAAAAAAAAGCCAGAGAGAATCACGCCCGATGGATTATTATCACGGTATATTCAAATTTTTGTCTCATTCCTGCGCGCTGCACGAAAACGCAGTGAGAATCGAAATCGTGGCTTTCCGGCTCAGTCCACAGAGATAATTAAGAGCGTTAGAGCCTCGGAACGCGCCAGTTGGAAGAATGGTTTTACAGGAGAATGACTAAGTTTCTCCCTTTCCACGTACTCTTTCTCTTTTTAATTTCTGGAGGGAAATCCCGGCGGTACCGGCGAATTTCTATTCCGCGTCAGTAAAACCGGCTTCGATTACGGCTAATTAATGAATGTTCTAACGAGTGCCTCGCGTCTGGAACGGGTGGCTCGGCGAAAGGGGCAGCCGAGTGTTCTCGAGTTAATTTCTATGGGGATTTGAACGGATCGATATGAGCTTTCCTGTGCTTGTACGCGCGCAGCCTGATTCAGACGAGTGGTGGACCCGACCGCCCCCACGTATCCACGCAACGAATGTTCGCGAAGCCTTTCCAAAAAAAAAAAGAGGAAAAAAAGCAAAAAAAAAAAAAAAAAAACAGGAGTTTGCAATAGCGTAAAGTTAAACGAAAAAAACAAGAAAAGCTCATGGCAGAAGTTATAGGTTAACGCGGCGTAAAGGATAATTATACAATTTATCGCGAGTTATCGCAGCGAGAATCTAACTGGTAGCGAGGATTGACGGCTACTCGCAATTGAAACTATACCAACGCCCACGTAGCGCGTGCATGATTTACCGCGCGAGACGGTGTTTTGAAAATTCGCGGATTACATTTCAGTTTACGGCCAGCGTAACAATAAACTTTCCACCCTGTTCGCTGACTTACGATCCACCGGCGTATAAATTTAATTAATTCGTTCCGCTTCAGTTCGTTCGTCGTTCCCCCGGCGAGCGCGGCGGAACCTTTTCAGTTTCGCGCGCGTTTCGAACGCGTAGATCTCTTTACGATCGAGACCGAACGGCATAAATCACGGGGAACAGCGGCGGCGGCGGCGCGTTGTGCGATGGAATTCCATCGTCAGTCATACGTGCGTGTGTCTTTGCGTGTTTTGTCACGTTACGTTACGCGAGGGCCAAGTTGAGCTATTTCGATAAACAGGCGCGTTTAAATTGTTCGCCGAAAAATCGACGTTCCACGATCCCAGCAGCCAGTCGCCCGGTGATGGTGAAGGATCCTGTAGAATCCCGCGTGCGTACGCGTATATACCTAGAGAATATACCTAGCGCTCTCGCGATACGCTTGCACACCCGCAAACCTTGCCAAGTGTGCACAGACGTGTACGTATAGACGGCCAACACAGCGGAAGACGAGTGGCACTCACTCGTAGGGTCGAGGGTTCTTGGACGGTGTACGCCATGCCCCATGGGGGTTTCTGGCCACTGTGGGTATTCTCGCCTCCGCCTCCGGTAAAAGCAGCCCCTAGGATCCTTGACACGGGCTCGGTAGGAAACGGTGCAGCGGGGGAGTGGATGACACGGGTCAGCAGAGAGGAGGACGTGGGAGCGGGGAGAGAAACGGGTGGCAGAAGAAGGGTAGCGGCCATGTTGTGTCGAGGGTGTGCCCGAGGGGTGTAGCCGGCAAGCCAGTCACCATGACAACCTCGTTCTACCCCGACCGACCGGAAGCGAAGTGGCACGAGGCGGTGCTGTTCAGCCGCCAACCGGAAGTCGTGCTAACCGGAAACCCACGCGCGGTGGCGGCAGCAGAAGTCGAAAGAAGAAACAACCGGGCGAAGGGACGAGAGAGAGGATTGGCGAGGAGAGGGAGGGAAAGGGAGGTAGTATGGTCGACTGGCAAAAAATGAGGAAGAAAGATGCGATCCCCTGTTGATATACCTACGGTTGTACGCACCCTACCGTGACGCCGGATGATCGATGACGATGTCGGCCACGCATGCACACCGGCGAGGACGTGACTATGTTTTCATTCGTGTGTGTTTTACGTTCGAAACTCTCCGTGTACGGACGAACCTGCGTGTTTTTCCCATGTGTTGCACTCGCAGCGCTCGCAGGCCGAGTCGCGATGCTGTCCTCCTTTGTTGCCGGGTGTACACCGCGCGCGCGCAACGCGCCTGCACGCGGTGCATTGCGTTTTCCTTCCTACGGGCCACGGGCTCGTTCGGCAGGTTTAATCATAGGTTTTGTATAAGTGCATTAGCGTGTATCTGCGAACGCGCGTCTTTTGTACGGACGAAGGTGGCCGCCGGCGTCGGAGTTCCTACCCGCGTTCTTCTTCCCGCGATTGATACCGTTCCTCCGTTCTCGGGAACCGAACGTACGTACGTGGAACTCGCGGTTCGCCGAATGCTCGCTCGTTTCTCCGTTCAAATTTATGCCTCGTTATGCTGCATCCAATGTGTTTGACGCTACGTCCAATTTGCTTTACCTGTAATTGTTTCGTATCTATTGTACAAGAATGGATCTGGATGTTACTCCAAAATGAAAAAAAAGTTCCGATATCGGTCACTGAAATACATTAAACTTCCTGATTAATATATACGTATAGGCGCTTATATGTATTCATCAGTTATAGGCGTCTTATTTCTACAGCGTCGCTGTATCGTTCTCATTGCATATTGGACATTTGTCACCCACGCGCTAGATTCGAAGATTGCTGCGAGTTTCGAATGCGAATTGTCATCGAGCAGTTCCGTAAAATAATTCATGACTCTCGGAGAAACGTTAAGGGTCTGTTCGCACTGTTCTGTTGAGAATGTTCCAATTACAACGAATCATGGAACACTTTTGCGAGACGTTGTAAACAAATTTTACGCGAAAAAACCTCCATGTCAACAGCGATCGACGAATCAAGCATTTTCAAACAAATTTCCAAAGGGAAAGCGTCCGAACGTTTCTTCAAAAATACATTTACAATTACCTACGTGGAAAGAGGCACGAATTCGTTTTATAAACAAATTTCGAATTCGTTTTATAAACAAATTTCACACGAGAATCGTGTAAACGGTGTAAACGCTGCCTAACGGTACCACCCACGAAGCGAGAGACGCCAGATTACAGACGCGGCATATTCCGGCGGCGCACACGATCGAAGTAAACTACGACCTAACGATGAGTTACGATCGGCTTAAGTGTCAATGCTGGTCGCGTCTCGCGAGCTGTGGAAAAGGTGTCTCTTCCTGTCTCCCATCGATAAGTGTCGGCCGAGAGGAGTGTCGCTCGCTCGCTCGGTCTTCTCTGCAGGCCTGTTCCCTTCTCGCCCCCTCGCGTGGCGAGTTTCACGGAATTTCTCTCTCTCTCTCTTTTCCTCTCTTCTCCTCTCTTCTCTGCCGTGGCACGTGTAAATATCCTTTCTCTATGCCGAGACACCACGGACACGCGGCCGTATCTCGAATTCTAACGGTACGTTGCGCCAGCACGCAACAACAACGCTGCACGTGCACCGCGCCGCGTATACGCGTACGCGCCGCTAAATTATTTTACAGCTCGTAAAGTTCCGGCCGCGAATACATCGCCGGCTAACGCTAACAAGAGAGTCGCATCTATCAAGATAATAACGATTACGATCGGCGTGCCCGGCAACGCGCGGCCGAGCGCTCACGGATGGAATGGCCGCCCGCCAAACCGAAGATCGCCGGAGATCAAGCCACGCGCGAGGCGTTTCCTCTCTTTGGAATCGGTCATGCGGGATAATTTCGTGGAATCGCCGGGAATTCCCTCCGATACCTGCACGAATGAATTTTCTGTATTTCTACGTTGGTTCGCGAAAATATTCAAACACTTGCGTACTATGTCACATATTTTCTTGCGTTGAGTGTCACTGATAATATTTCGATCTAGGATTTCAAGCTACTAGAAGAGATTATCACTGACGATGTAATAAGTAGTAGACATCTTTATTTACATTTGTCTTGGTCAAGATCTATGATCACCATAGAGATAAATTTACGCGTAAGATTTAAATTTTCATGATCACGTTCTTTACACATATCTGAAATATTCTTACTAGTTATTGGCCATTCACGTTAGGCGAAAAATATTTTTTGCATCGTCGCAATTCGAAAAGATACTGAATACCAGGTACTATTCTGTTCAACAGATCATTAAGCTGGCTTATTAATCCCCCATAGGGATTTCTTCGCTCGCATTGCATTTAGCCATGAATGGAAAATATCTGATGTGGGTGATGACCTCACTTAAATGGACCACCCTGTATTTACAGGAGGAATGTAAAATGCATGTTAATATTATACACGTGTTCAGTGGCATCGTGTACGAGATGTTGGTAAAATTTGAAACAAATCTAAAAGTATATACTTACGCAATAAGATGTTGTTTAGCAACAGGTAAATGGAAAAGTGTTCGAAGAGTAAATTCCTCGATATTCAATGGGATTGATAACGTATCTATGTGTGCTTGAGACATTCTTTGTACTAAATACACCTTCGCTGTGTAATCTTGGAATTTTGAATCGTCGAAATATTTTATGCAATAATATCGACGCAACAAAAAAATATTTGGAAAGTTCTGTTAATGATATTTGCTCTGTCAAACGAGCATGTATTATTAACTCGCAAATGTACTGTAAGTCGAGTCAGTTAAGAGATTCAGTCGTAGTTTTTGCACGTTAATTAAGTTGAAAAATGACGCGTTAATATTTTGTTAAATATAATGCGTTGCTATGGTATTCCTGTCGCTATATATCGGCGGTTATCACGATTATTTGTTTTTCTATACTTGTTCGCAAAGAATCACGTCATTTATGCTTACCTCAACTTACGGTTGAAAGTACTGAATACCAGGCAATATTCTGTTGAACGGGTCATTAAGCCGTTTATTAATTTCTCTTAGGGAATTCTTCGCTCACATTATATTTAGTATTATATGAATGGAAAATATTTTTTTTCCCATTGTAACATTCCCTTGCTTTTGGTCATAAATAAATTGAACGATCTTGGAGGTGACGTTCTCGTTTGCATTTGTTTCGACGTTTGATCAAAGAATAAAATTCCTCGCTATAAACTAGCGATATCGTGCGTTCATTTCCCGTTAACGTTGCTCGTTAACGCTCTTTTTTCTTGACTGCTTCTTTCACAGTTAGAATCAATGTGAATTTTCGTCAATATCATTCGATATTGACAGATAATTTCTAATTTTATTTGTTTTCTTAAGATCTATTGTTAGATCTTATTGCAATTGCAGATTTTTATACGAAATTTCTGAGAATTTCTAAAAGACAAAAATGCGTACGAAATGTACAAAATGATATTTGACAAGAAGAACAACAAATTTCCATTTAGATTCTACCTCTATAGCCCCGTTTATGGAAATGTAACAAAAATGCATAAAAATCCGCAGTTTAATTGTCCTCTCTGCGTTGTGGAATAGATTTTTATACGAAATTTCTGAGAATTTCTGAAAGACAAAAATGCGTACGAAATACGAAAAATATGCAAAATGAAGTATTTACCACGATATTTGGCAAGAAGAACAACAAATTTCCATTTAGATTCTACTTTTATAGCCCCGTTTATGGAAATGTAACAAAAATGCATAAAAATCCGCGGTTTAATTGTCATCTCGGCGTTGGTAGAATACATTGAGCATTCAATCTTTGCTCAGTTTCCATTCCACGATCACGCTCGTTCTGCAGCGCGGAAGCTCGATTCGAAATGCCGGGCTGTTGGCGCGTGTGGAAAAAGCGCGCGGCAAAGTTGAGGCGTGCAAGAGAGGACGGAGGCCCGTGTTTACACGAGGCATAACACCGCGGTGTTACCGCGGGAAACTTTAATAGCAGCAATTTCTGCCGGGCTCTGCCGTTATTGGCAGTAACGAAGGCTAGTTCTCGCTGTTGGCGCAACTTGGAAAATTCAGGAGACGGGAGGAGGCCGTCCTTTTCTTAAACGGAGGAGAATCGTTTCTTCGCGCTTTCGCGGCGAGCGCGCACGTTCTCCTGCCTCTATTGCCGTCTTTTATCCTTTCCGCCGACGTTTTATCCTTCCCCTGCCTCTTTCTCTTTTTTCCTTTTTGTCCCCCCTTTCGTTTTCCCCTTCTTTCCTTCTTTTCTTTCATTCTTTCTTTCTTTCTTTCTTTCTTTCTTTCCTGCGCGACGCGGTCAGTCTTTCGAGATATATTGCCTTCCCGTCGCACAATTCTGGAACGGCATTGTGCATGAAAGTTGCATTCAACTCTACTTCGTGGCAATTCCTCGTGGCCGGTAATTAAGTCGTAAAATCCGAGAGCATATAATTATTAAATTAAGTAACACAGTCGTACCCTCTTTTTCCTTTCTCTCTCTCTCTCTCTCTCTCTCTCTCTCTCTCTGTCTGTCTCTTTGTTTCTGCTTCTCTCCTTCTCTTGCACCCTCCCTTTTGCACATCCCGCCTCCCCGGTGTTGGGCGCACGAATAGAAAGAACCTACCCCTTCGCACAGAAAATCGGGACGAAAGGGCGCAGAAAAAGCGGAGAGGGAGCAGGGTTTTTCGAGGTGGTGCCCGATCGATTGGGCACGCCCAGTCGGCCATTTTCGTAGCAATTAACGAATTCGTAATTAATTAATGCACTCTCTGTCCCTCTGTCCCTCCCTCTGTTCCCCACCGTGTTCCCCCTTGCCCCATGGCTGTCTGTCCGTGTACAGGCCGTCTCCCCTTTCATGCGTACACGGGGGAGAGAAAAAAGTTTTTACGCGTACATACAGCTCTTTGATGCGTTTCACCGATACGTAACGGTAGATACGTACGCGCGTTTGTGTTTGCGTGCACGCAGTCGTCGAGTCGAACGAGTATTCTCGTTTTCGTGCGATGGATCGCGACTCAGGGGCCCGAGACCATCGCCGACGATCTGGCGTAAATTAAATTTTAATTAACGCTGGTCGCGAGCAATCGAGTCGACGAAATCCAAGTGGCAACGCGGAACGTCGCGCCCCGTAAATGGAACGCAACGGAACGCGAACGAGCCACGTTGCGCGTTTTTCCACTGAACTTTTCCCGTAGTCGATCGCCGGCTGCCGCCGACTTTACGATTCACGTTTGAAACTCCGATCAAACTTCGAACGTTTTCCAATTAGCCGAGCTGTTTCAACGGCGCGGGTTCCTGCGGGGAATTTAATTACCCGGCGAGGTGTGTACCTCGATTAGTCGACGTTGTTTACGATGTTTCTTCGGGACTGCGATGACGGGGACGCGACGAAACGCTCGTGAGAATTTTCTAACGAGAATCACAGGCTATAAAAAAGGCGAACAATGGCGATAAAATCCGATATAATGGAAATGGGAAGAACAAACCGTGTTTTGCCATTACCTATGTAAATTAATTCCTTCTAACGTTCGACGCGGGAAGCGTTAAAAGCTCGCCGTGATGAAGTGTTATTACGCAGATGCGTGGCAGACCCGTCCACGTATAATTTTAGTACCAGTAATAATTTCTCAACGAAACGCCGCGTTAATTCAACCCTATGATTTGATCTCAATTAACGAAAGATCGATCGGACCGAAAGGTGTCGCCGATAGATATCTTCGAATATTTTACTCTCCTCCGAGGAGAACGAAACGAAGCGTTAAAATCTTAATCGAACAATGTCGTCCTCGAACGACACGCGAATATGCAGATTCGATCGCGCAGTTTGGATAACGCGACGGCGCATCTGCGCGCGAGGAGACAAGAGTAAATAAAAAATCAATTTCGCGATTGTCTGACCGATTGCATAATCGCCCTCGAGGAGCACGGTACACCAGATCGTCGAATACGATTCTGTTATATCCGGAAGAGGACTACCGCTTCTCGCACGAGGGCAAATAAATTAATTATCGACACGCGGCCAATTAATCAACGTGCGCGACACTTTGGCGTTTCTTTTGCAAAGCGCGTGCTTCGGATAACAAATTTCCGTGGAGAGACGAGGAGGAAGGAGAGACGAAGAGACAGGCAGAAGGAGGGAAGCTCAATCGGAAACCTGTAGCAGCCGGCTATGCAAAAATCCCTTTCTCATTCCGCGGATCGCAATAACTCTCGTTTGATTTTCGTTCTGCAATTAGTCGCAACAGGCAACTTCCGTTCGATTATTTTCTGCTTTGATCGGCATACACGCTTGTCCGATTATCCGGGCAGCGGTCCCTTAACGAGCCTTTGGGAAACTGATTCGGACGAGATTCCTCCCGATGATAATATTTTTCGCGGACGTTGTATCGGTGAAAATTTATTTTATCATCGCACCGCCGGCCACTTGTATATTCGACGAAGAAGAAGATTTATATCAGAATCGTTAATCAACTATTCACGAAGATTAATTCACGGTGTAATTTATGGACACGCGCGTTCAACTGCATTTTTATTTCACTTTTCGCTTCATTATCATTGTACGAGCAATTCATTTAACTAACTTGTAAAAGTAGTCGATAAAATGGTAAAATTTCGATCAAGTAGAAATATATTTGAGTTCATTTTTAAATATTGTTTTTCACTTAAAAAAAACTTTTTTCGTGGCTTTAAAAAAAAAATTGTATCGTCGTTTCGATTTCATCACCCACCAGTTTTGATATCACACCGCGAGAATATACACAAGAAAATACCCCTTATCGAACGTGCATTTTGCAAGATCGGCAAATTAACAAAGCGATTGGACTTTGTCACACTTTGCATCCGGACGATTTCATTTTCGTTTCGTTTGATTCAATTTCCATGGACCGGCGTCGTGCGGATGCTCGGCGCAAGAACGTACGCGCGGCTCCGCACGGGATAAATCATTTGGGTTCGTTTGTTCAATTAAAATGTAAATCGAGAGTTTCTTCGGTGCACGCGCCTGTTTCACGGGCGTATACGTTGCTCGCTCGTGGCGTTGGCCGTGTTGAACGTCGCCGCGACTTGATCGATGATAGCGTTGCTCTCTCTTAGGGGCAAAGAGATATCCTTTTTTTTAAACAAATCGATTTTCTCTCGTTCGATCTTATCGCGTCCATCGCGGCCGGCGTTGATTTTTTTTATCCGCGTTCCCCGGCCGTAACTCGTTATTATTAGAAGCCAAATGAACGGCGACAGTCCGTACCGCTCCTTTCCATATCGCTCATATTCTCGTTAAAATTTTATTGATTCCCATTAGTCGCACCCGTTGCTCTCCTGTTCGGTTTCGTGTTTTGCAACGATTTCGACGTTTAATGGACCAGACGAGTGGTCGCGCGACTGAACAACGTCTGCTCGAACGAATAAATACATATGCTGATTGAAAACAATTAGGAAGAAAATGGCAGATTTAGGACACGTATTTAAAAAGATATTTATACGTCGAATGTTTAAATCGAGAGCGAGTAACAGGGTTTTTGACACGGTGAATGGTCTGTGGTGCATAGATCGTTATCGTTAAATTACATTTATTCCTCAAAAATTAAATTAACCACTTACTGGAATATATAGTGGTTTATAGTTTTCTGCATACTTAAATTATAATTGTTACATGGATATTTATCATTTCGCGTATTAAATTATATGTAGGTACAGAACTGTGATGTTCCTATAAAATAGTACTATTAAATACTATGAAATATTATTTTTCTCAATTATAGCTTATGAATTTTGTTTCTTCAATTGAACTGATATATTATTAAATATTAAATAAATTAAAGGTACAATTCAAATTGTTAAATGCAGTATTTTGAATTTCTATGATATCATCAAACAATGAAGCATTTTTCTATCAGACTCTACATTTTATCGTCGCAGTATAAATTTTTTACTCACACGCAAATAGATATCAATTTGATATTTAATAAGCTTGGGTCGAATTAATTTTACACTAATGTGTTAATAGTTAATCGTTGATTGACATAAATAGTTATTTAACCAATCATCATTTTATCTGACAACCGGTTTTGTTGTTATGTTGTCGCTTTTGTCGCGGTTCACGTATTGCATTAGACGTATCCAAGTATAACAGTATCTATCTGGTATCGACGAAACTGACACGAGAGGCATGTGAACACTCTGTGCAACCTGTCTGAATATTTGGCACGATCGACGATCCTTGTTCGTAGGCCGAGATCTCTGGATCTTGAAGAATTTTCATTCCTCGATCGTAATTGCGGTAGAATGTAGAGAAATATTCTTTTGTTCGTTGGTTCGATTAAGATAAGGAGGAGAAAAAGTCGCAGCTCGCTGAGCCTTGAAGCTTGCGATTCAATTTATGGCGAATTATCTCCCGAGAAGCGGGATTCATCTCGCTATCTCGCGAAACGCCCTGATAGGATACATTCCATGCAATTCGTGCAATTTATTGCATTTGTACGTTAGTACAGTAATATTTCATTTGTTTTTTAGATTCGACGTAGATGTAGATACATGTTTGGTTAATAGTAATTTTAAAGATTCATCGAAGCAATTGGAGTTTACGTGCGATCACAGACAGAATCAAATTTGTGCGTTCTTTGAGATGATTTAGTTTAGCACGGCGTGTAAAGGAAATTCTGTTTGACCCTTGAATAAATGTAGAGTTATTCCAAGAATAACTGCAAGTTTTTCATCTTCTCACTTCTTAAATCCACAAATCCAAACCCTCGTCGTATCCTTGCCGCCGCCGTTCCATCTTAGACAACAATTTATCGTTCCAATTAAGAAACGCAGAAACCTTCCTCCGCCTTGAGTAAAACCTTACCAACCACTGCGGTCAAATCATCGCCTCACCCGACCGTTAAATGCATTCTCGCTCCAACACCTTGATCTCTCCTTCACGCTCTTGCCCGCCTTCGCCCAAGTCTTTGACCATCAAGAACCCGCACCTTCCTCCCGCTCGGCTCGTCACTCCGAATATCAATCGGCCGAAAGAATCAGACAGTCTCGTTCGCTAAAGAGCCACGGAATTATGGTGTTCCCGCACGGACAAGTGGAAAGGGAGAGGAGTTGTACAGTTAGGCCCCGGCTGGACAGTTAAAGGCTTAGCAGTAATTCAAATAAACGAGAAGGGTCTACGAACGAGGATCGGACCGTCTGCCGGCGATCCTCGTGATTCCTCACTTCCTGAAGTGACCAACCTTTCGTGGGCTCGTTCAAAGGTGGCTGGCAGGCGGACCTCGACCCCAATGATTATAACTCTCGTCCACCTTGTGCAACCTCTTCTCTCTGGCTCTCCGCGTCTATTGAGAGGGCCCCGCGACTCTCCTTCTCTCCGCATCCCCTTCTCTCTCTCTCTCTCTCCCCCCCCGCGGGTTGGGTTCATTCGCCAAGCCGTTTCTCTATTCCCCGGCTCTCTTCTCCGCCGACCATAATGCCGGTCTGGCGCGTGCATGTGTGCAACGTGGCAGCTCGAGATGAGAGAAAGACAGAGAAAAGGAGAGAGAGGGAGGGAAAAATGTAGAGAAAGAAAGAAAGGGAGAGTTCACCAATAAATGAAGTTCCTACGGGGAACCTTTAATTAAGGCGGACTCGTCGAACACGTGGACTCTTGCCTCCTCGTGTCGCGGAGGGCACGCGTTCCACGACCTCCTTCGTACCCGCGTTATCCGCGCCCGATCCTTCACTGTTCGTTTACAAGTGCAACGAGATAATGAAATAGCCAACAGGCCACGGCTGGCTGGAATTCCACGGGCGAGCACTGAAACGCGAGGATCATCGTTCGGATATTGATCACACGCTGCTGCTCCTTCCTCCTTCTTCCGAGGTCGTCGCCATCAACCGCGAGACCGGCTCTGCGGAGAGATTGATTTTTTTCTTTTTTTTTTTTTCTTCCCTCTCAGGCGAAATGGACCTATTAGCGAGTCACGGAAGAGCCGAGAGATACCTCCCCCCCCCCCCCCCCGGCAAATTAGAGGGAAATTAACGCACGAAACGGATTTACTGCGACGTCCCGGCGTAAATACGAATCGATCGGCCTGTTTCCTGCCTTCTGTTTTCCACGACGTCGTGCGTTCCGGCGGGCGTTTCAAGCCAGATCGATTCGCGTGCGACGCGGCAGTTTGAATTAACGACAAACCGCTCGAACGGCGGAACATTGCAACTAACATATTATGCAAATTGCGACGCTCTCACAACCCGTGTCCCGCATCGTTGTAGCAATTACGGGAAAAATAGTACGTTTAATTGACGCGGCCAGTTATTAACATTTAATTAGCAGCGTGGCCGTTCGAAGCGAACTCTCAGTCTGTTTACTTTTTAAAGGAAAATTATAAAGATACCTCGGATTTTAACGGCCGCGAGACACGCCAGCCGGTTCTTGTACGATTTTCGCATTTTTCTTCTTTTTTTCACCTGCGAAAAATTAAATTTAACGTTCTTTTTTTCTATTTTTATTATTTACAGTCGTATCGGCCACTTGTGCAGTTGGTAGCGACTTGGAACTAAATCTTATAATTTGTTATAAAGATTTGTTAGAAAATGTGTTCACTTTAGAACCGGTTCTTTATCATTTAGGGTGTCAGTCGGGGAATGAGTTGTGTTTAGTTTTGTTGATGTCTGTTCACTGGACAATAACATGTTCCACTGTACCTACAACTTGGTCGTGTTTTAGTAGAAGATTTAGCGTTGGTGGAAATGTTGGAACACTTATCACGGGAAACTTTTATCGGCACTGTTGATTAAAATACGACTGTTATTACCATATTAGTAAAATTCGCGACAAATTTGAATTACAAGATATTTATTGCTCAGTATCAATTATAAAATGCAGTTAATATTGAATATGGAATTTGTTCAAATACTTTTGCGATTCAATTTCTTTGCAGAACAAATATACATGTGTCGAACGTCTCGTAATTTCTGTTCAAACTTTACCAATGCGGCGATGATAATTGTTTCTCGCAGCGGCGCCAATGAAATTTCAAACGCACGTAATTGTAATCGAGCGAATGTTCTCGCGCGTATTTAGTCGGTGTACTTAGCCGTGTAGATTTCATGGGAGATTTCAACGTTAGAATTTTAAGTGGCGGATCAGCTTGCAAGAAGTGTCGTTTTCGTATTAAAATTCATCAAGGGCGCGATTTTTCAGCTCCCTTCTCTGCCCTCTCTCGTGTCTGCCCGAAAAAGAGCAGACCGATCGAGATTATCATAAATTTCTGTAATGACTTTTAGGCATGCCACGTTATTATATCATATTTCGAGGCGGTAGCCTAACTGATCGCCATTCCGTATCTCGTTTATGCGAAATCGAGTTCGGTACGAAATCGGCCCGATCAATTTATACCCGCGAGCTTAATCGCGATTCACACGTGGCAGCGGCTATTAAAGTTAATAACGACTTCGTATCGTTGTGTTTCCCATGTTGCAACTTGTATCTTTTCTTTCTTTTTTTTTTTTTTCCTTTCGTCCAGTAAACGACTCGATGCACGGATAAAGATTTTTGTGAAAGTTCTCTTTCGTTTTATTACGTTTCTTTTCGTGCGTATCTTTGACGTATCAAAGACAATTTCTGCAGGGATCTGGGATTGCTAGATTTTTCTTTTGGTTCAGCCGGCGTTGTGTCTGACCAACACGTTCTTATTTCCCTTGTTATTGCGAATGACACTTCTACTGTGTGTTACATTTTTTTCCTGTATTTTTCTTTAATTATTTCAGGGTATTCGACAAATTATTTTGATAGAGTTTCTGTCGCCATCAATTTCTTCTTTAAATTATTTTACGGCTCATTTTCTAACATTAAACGTACCGGTACTTTGTATATACGTATTTCTACTGTAATCGATTAAATGTTTTTATGAAAAGAATGCAAGTAATTGTCGATTGAGGAAACAATGCTCAAAATAACTTTCTTTTTTTTAACAAGAGTTAAACGAAGGAAAGAATTTTAAATTAAATTTTTAAATCGGTCATTTGGCCAGAGATTGGTACGTTGTTTCGCTAAAATCAGTAACTTTACTAGGGTAGGGAAAGAAATCTGTAGCTGATAAAAAAAATCTCACGTCACCAGTGACATGTTCGCAGCGTTTTTATTCATTTTCAGCGTTAGCACGTAAGAAAACTAGCGGCGCAGAAAACACTTCAGTTTTATCACCCAGCTACGACATTTGTCTCTGCCGGGCAGTGAATCAGCTCTCTTCGGTCGGCATAATCAAACGTCTCGTGGTCACGAACGAGTGATTGCTATCGCGATTCATCCTTTGCCTCGTTGTTTGCTCAAGCGTGTTCTTAATTATTCGTTTTAATTAGGATTCCGACCGATAGTAATCGAGCGTCTTCCGACCAATCATATTCAATTTGAAACCTTTTTCTTCGCCGTCAATTTCCATATCTCCGTATTTCGTTTTGATCGTCATTTCGTTAAAGGCCGTAAAATACGCGGAAGAGGGAAGCCGCAAAAATGTTCGCTTTTACAGCGACTCCCCGACAACTTAATCAGCACGCGGCTCGACTATCCGACGCTTATTGAACACTCTCGGACGCTAGGATCACCCGCGGTGCGAAGTGTGTATTTTCCTTTCTGGATAATCGTATAATTCAAGACGCCGAGTGGAGTGTAACGCAACGCGTAGACGACGCGTAGGTACGTCGTAAATAACGAATGGCCACGATAAATTTTGGTAGTGATGGAAACACTCGATTCCCTTAATTGCGAATTAGGATTGTTCGGGCTGTCGTCCCATAAATCACCGGTATCACAATTATATTTCCAAGCGTGGCCGCCGTTTGGATCTTTCCGACGGCTCTGGTAATAGTACCGGGAACTCGCGTTACTACGTGATGTGTATATTCTCATTAATGAATTCCTGGACCGGGGTTGCAAGGTCACACGCGGTCAATTTGTTACCGGCTGCCTATGCTTCTCATTGGCTGTTTTATTATTATTAATTAATTGTCACGATCGGCCATGTCTTTATCGATGCCGCGGTTTTCTTTTTTAATTTCGCGATCGTCGTAATTAGATTGCGCCGTTACCGATAATTAGCTAGTAATTGTCACACTCTCACGATGAGGATGTATCTTTTCGAGTACTTTTCCGTGTTTTTTTCCAAGATTCGCTTGATAAAACGTGGTTATTCGGTTTTCAGTTTTGATCGGGATTTGCAGCTGATCTTTATCTCTGCAGTATATATAATATTCATACAATTATATCGTTACTACGTCTGTAACAATACCCACGAGTTTTTATTTCTGAGCCGTACAATGAAAGATAAATTAGAAATTATTTGTTCGTTACGTAATGTTGCGTTAAATTTACACGTTTTCCGTATAAAAGAGATAATTTAATTTTTAGAAAATATCACGCAGCGTATTATGTGACATTTTCGTTTGAATTATTCCAGAAAAATATTTCATAGAAATATGCCGATATCGTGGATACCACTTCACGCGATGATATTGATAATTATCAATATAAATAGTAATTATTTCATTGAAAAATACGCGATTCTTGCCGCGTGCAAGTTAATTTACAGAGCGAAACGCAATCCCGACGTGGAAACGAAAATGGAAGACGCGAAGTCACGAGTCACGAGAGAAATGAGATTCGTTAGGTTAATCGGCGGAGAGTGAAATGCTGCGAAGATTGCGATGCGTGACCTATCAATTCGACGAAACGCGTCGGTGCACCGCGCGCATTTCAAGATTAATGCTTCTTCGCGTGAAAGCGCGATCGGCACAATAATATATACGTTCGTGCGAAATTGGAAACGGACGCGATGGTTTCTGGGAGCATTGTCTTCGTTGTGCACGTTCGCGAGCATATAGTTCATCAGTGAGTTCGATTTGAATCAAAGTCCAACGGAGATCTAATTTATCCAATCACGTTTCACAAGGTATACATGTAACGCGACTTTTCCGTGCCGAGTTTAAAATGGAATATCTTTCGAAAGGCATAAAAACACGGGTCGATTTTCCCATTTTCAATATATACATACTTACACACTGAAAAAAGGATATTTTTCCATTTTCAGTGCAATTGCGTTACTTGCGCTGCTTCTATTTTCACCAGCCGTACACGTTGTTCGTTACACGTCCGCCGTTCAAAGATAAAATCGCCTACATTGCAAACCGTCAAACCAACGGCCGTAGGTCGTAACTTTTGTAATTCCTGCGGTATACACGCTTGCGAACTCCTCTTCGAAATATTACATTTATTACCACGCGCATTCGATGTTCCTGCGAGATGTTACGTCCTCTAGTAACGCTGGCCACGAAACTGCTCACTATTTTACAGCGGAATTGCATTACGAAGGGAATCGTTAAAAATATCCTCCACGCGGAATCGGACGGGCACGCCTCGTCGATGCGTTAACGATCGTTTTTCCCGGGGGGATCCGTTACTATGGCCCCCATTAAGACGGCTTCCCTGCGACGCTTGATTGTCGCGATCTCGCGCGCGATATTTGTGTTATTGTTGGGCGCGGAGACGCGATACGCGTTACGTCGCGCAAGATATTTCCACGGTCGGTCGCAACTTTCGTCGAACTCCGCGTCACCGGATCGCGCGGAAATCGCGCAAAAAGACGCACGAGCGCGATTGATTCAAGGTCCGCGTGGACGACGGAGCCGGTAATGGCGGCGGGGTTGGATCGCGAGATTACCGTAAAATGCGAAAAAACGCCGCGGCTGTTTACGATATTAGTCCACATTGGCCGAGGAGGAAGTTGCTATCGGCTGTAAAACCGCCTCGGTTCTTACGGTTCCTTTATGACGACCCGGGAGTTTACGCCTCGCTCGAGCGAACCTTTGTACACACGTACGCACGACCAACGTCGCGGATGTTGCTCCGGCTAACGATACCTCGACGCTCGCGGAGAAATCGCAGAGGGATTCTTTTTTTTTTTTTTAGAGAATAAGAGAGGTGTTCAGTCAAAGATCGACTGGCCGTGATATCCATAAAATGTCACCTCGCTGCGACACGTTCTTCCCTCGCCACACCGGGAAGAAAAGAATCGAAATTTAAACGCGGAGAGACGGAGCGAGACTGCGAGACACGGAGAAATTCGACGATGTTGAACAAACCGATTTTGCACGCGCTCTTTGGATCCTGTTTGCGTACGCTTTACGTAAATTGTTGCACCTCAATTGCACGCGAAGAGAAATTTTACCATCCGATGGAGAATAATTTAAATAAAATTAAAATTCTGTAGGAGAGAATATCGGAAGATCATCGATGATTGAGGAAACGTAATACACTCTGTGTATACAAATTATGGATTATTTTTTCTCAATATTTAACAAGAAACGACGACGTGTGTAAGTTCTCGTACGTAAATCAGAGGAAAGCCTTTAGATTCTAATCCAGCTGAACAGGTAGCTGTTCGAGTCAGAACCACTGAATCAAGCTGTTCAGATATCAATCATTTCTCTGCTACCATAATTGCTCCTCGTAAATCAATCAGTTGTACGTACGGGAAACTCGATTACAACCGGCGAAATTTCTCCTGTCCACGATTTATTTCTTGTCATCGTATCAACCTATACACGACACGTTCACAGCGATAACAAACACTTTGTCGCGATTGTAAAAAGCCCATTAGAATTACGTGCATATGTAGCAATTTTTGGGGAAGATTTATCTCTTTGCGTACAATATTTATTTAAAAACATTTCGTTAGTTCTGAATTAATTACAAATGACATCAATACGGGAAAAGATACACGCGAGATTCGTATTTGAAGAATTCATTGTATCTGTGATGATATATCTTAATTAAACTTCAACTCTACTCACAATTTTTCGAGCTCGAAAACACCGTCACTTGCGTTGGTTCTGCTTCAGTTATACCAATCTTCGATTCAAATCACCCGAGCGATACCTGTCCTATCGATTTTTGAAGTATCAATGATATTTGCCACGCGAACCAGCGACTGGCTCGATAAAGTTGCGACGAACAATCTTACGTCTTATCACATTAATGATATTCAGGATAGCCACCTTGGTGGCTGTAAATGCAGCGATAAAACATACGGCACGGTCGGCCACGAAATTAGTATCTAACTATTTTCAATTTATGGACCGTGGCGCGGCTAACTTATCACTATTACCAACGCCCCGATATATCAGGGGCCGCGGCCGCAACGCAATCTGCACCGTATATCCGCATTGTACGACGATGGAAACCGTAAAATACCCGCGTGGCTATCTGCTCTCTACATCGTTCGACATTCTGCTTTTCTCCACGGATAATAAAGTTATCGGGACCACGGACGTTTCGACTCCACTTTTCTCGTCCCCGTTACTCGGCAACGCGATTCGGATGCGATACGAGATCCGGACGCTTTCCAGACGTCCTCTTTGGTTCTCTGCGAGATCTACGAGCGCAATCGTCGTCGCGATTGCAACACTTTGAGCGGCATGGCTGCAGATCGAGCCAGAAAATCGTTGCTCGCAAACAACAACGTCTCGATTGATTTCACTGCTTTCACCGTGCGAAACTGTCGTTGCGATATTTTCCTTTTAATTTTAATTTTCTCCGTTTCTCTCTCTCCCATTTTCCTTTCTTCTTCTTTAGATCCTCTGTCACAGATGCTTCTCGATGTCTTTCGATCAGAGATTTTTTCAAAGACTGTTGACGCATTGGCACTGGTAGAGGAGAGTAATCGCGCATTGAACGAGCCGCTTTACTTTTGAACGGACGGTGGAAAGTGAATTCCTGTCTTCGCGCGGTTGCAAGGCAGCAGCAGCAGCGTTGGCAAATTTTTATCGAGCTTATCCGCAACACTTGCGGCATGATTCATACTTCTGTTCGATTGATACTTCCATCGAGCTACGAGCCTGTTCACGTGCCGTACCACGGTACACTTCCACGCGTGAACGCGGCAGCATTAATAGAAACAGGTGTGACCACGTGTGATTCGACGAACGAACTGGTAGCGAACCATCGAATCCACATTCTTTCTGGTAAAAATCCGGGGTAACGCCTGCCGACGTTAATTATTCGGTGCTCGAGAGGAAAACGAGCGGTGATATAAAATCGACGGTGGGACACTCGAAGAGAGGTAAATGCCGGCCACGACCGCCGGATCGGGTTTTGCCTGAATGAAGCGAAATTGGACGAAATAGGATCGACATCGATTCGACGCGAATCGCCGGAGTTTTCGGCTTTTGTTGCGACGCATTATCATAATTAATTTTCAAGCTACGGGCTACGAGCTGAAAGGGGCGTCGAGGCCGGTCGTCTATTCATTAATGCCTATTATGCGAACGGCTCGGCCCGATTCGTTCCCGTAACGAGCGGCCATTGTTTGCCGATCATTGTGTCCCCGGCCGGCCTCGTCCGATGGCACAATTGCCACTATGCCCCGAAAGTTCGGGTATCGCTTCTCCGGCTCTCCGTCGCCTTTATACTTTTGTCATGTCCGTCCAACTCGACCTTCGTGCTCGATCTACTTCGAGTTTGCCGCCGATTCCTTCTTTTCCCCTCTCTCTTTTTTTATGCAGAGCGTATATGTCACTTTCGCTTTTCCTTTTCTTTTTTCTTTTTTCTTTTTTTTGAATATTATTCACGCTACCCTAATTATTGTCATTTTCTATTTTCTGAATATTAATTTAATTTAAATTTGAATTTAAATGCACAGTGTAACATTTGTCCGTTCTTAAGAAATTTCGAGTGTTTCCTGCTGTCGATACTAACTGCGTCGCTGAATAAATTGTTGAAAAAGCTTCTTATCGTTTCTGTTTCAATTCCATAAATCGTATCTTTACTTTCTTTATCTAAAATGTTACAAAAGTTCGCAACGTCATTTCTCTGACACGACAGATCAAAATTCAGCATCTATCACTTTCTTCGGTCCAACACTTGGGAAAAAGAAAACTAACGATTGATGTTCAAATTCAACGTTGGGATCAAAGTCGATCTCATCGTGTTTTCTCGATCCATCTTTCCCCTGGTATGGACCCTCGCTCGTGAAATAACAAATCGTTCTTCGCGGCTATTTTCACGATCATTCACGATCACTCTGAGCTACATCGATCTCCTGTCTTGTTTGTTTTAATTTACGTTTCCGCCTGCCGATTTATCGACTCGCAGCAAGTACAATATAAAAGCAGTATAATACGATAAAAAGCGTTCGTTTCGCGATACCGAACCCTGCATCGAGGTTAGAACATATCCTGGCAAGTATCCGTGAAACGCAAACTGATAAATCCTGCCTCATTTGTTCTGCCGTTTCTTGAGCGTTCGCATAACGATCTCGCAAAAACACCCACTTTATCGCTCTGGCGGTGTTTAATTGTCGCCTTATTACTCCGTTCTTGGTCGTTTCATCGGTAAAAACACGCCAGAGTTCAGGATAGATCGTCGAGTCGAAAAAATTGCAGCCGTTAAATGCTTTTTGCGAATCGAGCTATCTTACGATCTTTTTCTTTTTTAGGTTCTTCAATTATCTCGCAAACGTAACGAACTTTTTCGGTGTATCAATAAACTTTGAACTAAGAGGCAGCAACGTTGCTCTAATTAGCCTTCCGCGTTGTTGTCTTCACAAAGTTGTAGAATCGAATGTGTGATTCGAAGCGACATGATTTTGCAAGAAATCTTTGAAATATTTTCAGTATATTGATTTTATTCTCAAACTTGCGATACCGATAAATCGAAGATAAGTCAGATCGGTGAAAATTCAGTTCGAGTTTCGAAAATTAGGAAACTGCTCCTTTTGTTGCGTCTTTAAAAAGTTACATCAACGTTATTACCAATGTGTGACTTATAAATATTCGCAAGTGCAAATTGGCAAGCGTTAACTACCTGTAATTATTATTTACCTTCCCTCGCGCTCGTTTTTCAAATGTTTCCTTCAAACGCAAGAAATCGGCCCGCTCGTTAAGCGAAAGCTTAAGAAAGGTCGCGGTAAGATTCATACCCCGGATTGGTCCAATAAACGATCGTGATTAATTATCGCAATAAAAAACCGTGTTCTTAATTAACCGGTCTGTCGTGCCTTCAATTTTATCGCGTCGTAACGTTGGATAATTAATGACATCCATCGACGTGCAATCAGCTCGGTTACAGTCGCGTTTTCTAAATTTCTTGCGCAACGTAGTCAAGGTTCGGCATTTTCTAGCGCGTTGCGCGAATCTGGGCTCCGACTCGCGGCTGCAATTCCACTTCTCGGGATTTTATCTTTCACCGACGGAAGTGACTACTTTTTTTTCCCCTTGATCGATCGGGAATGCCAGGAATTAATATGCGCGTGCTGCTCGTCAATTATTGTCGACTCGGGCAGAATTCGCGTTGCCTAATCGCCGGCAGCTTTCGATCTCGATTCCAGTGTAGTTTTCGCCGACTGATCCTAATTGATTGGCGCAAATGTGTCGGGAAATGTGTACAGAAATGCCGTTTGCCAGCGCCGATTTCAAAGATTAAGAAAGTGTATTAATCACGTTCCAGTTGGTTGGTCGCCGTCTCGAAAATTGCTTCGTCAAGTGGAATTTCAGAGGACAGAAGCGGTAAGAGGAGTTTGCGAGGGATATCGGTTTGCTGTCGCAAGGCTTTTCGACGATTATTGAGAAATTACATCTTGTATATATTTTTCGAAAATGCATCTTCTTTTCTTAAACAACGTTAAAGTTGAAAGTTTCTCTCACATAGATTTATTCTTTTTTAAACGTCCTATCGACTGACGATTTTATTCGACGAACAAAGGTTATTTTCACTTTGAACGAAGACCAAGACCAAGATCTCGTCTGTAGCTGTTGCTAGGATCGAAAATTCCATCGAAAGCATCTTCCTACCGAAATCCTCTTCTCACGACGTATCGTCGCCAATCGAAGAAACCTTTCCCTTATCGCACGATTCATCTGCAAACTCGCGTTGTTTCTACGATCGAGCTGAAGCTGCCGGGTGAGACGGATGAGAGACTACAGAGAGAACAAAGTGAAAGGACGAGTAGACCTTGTGTCTCCTTGCCTCTCTCGGCAAACGAAATCGTTTGGCGAGCGAGATCGCGAGGCCAGGCGGTTTGATAGACGCGGTTATTGCGATCGATAATCGAGTCGAGTCGATCGCGATTCCGCGCGCTTCGCGTGGCGGCGGTCAAAGCCGGCTCCCTTTCGGCGCGATATTAACTGCCTTTCTGAATCGCCTCGCTCCGCCGAGAGGAGAGGAGCGGGGAATTATTCTTGGAGCGTGGTTCGAGTGGCGGAGCGTCGTTAAAGTCTCGCAAGAAAATGCTAAATAGGTCTTTGAACCGGTATAAACGAGCTCTAAGAGATCCGATAACAGTCCTCGACTTCTCGGAGCCGTGAAGTGGACGCGCGGATGCGAGAAATCGTCTCGCGTCGCCGTGCACTTTTTACTTTAATCTTCGAGTGGACGATCCTACGGAGAGAAGAGAGAAAAAGTCGCACCGAGGCCGGCGTGCATTATAAAACGCGCGGCGCTTACAAACCGGCCATTTGCATTCGCCGCGTCCTGCCACCACGCCGGCCACGATTTCTGTCAATTACTTTAACGAAGCCGTAACGCCGTAAAGCCGTTCCTTCTTCACGGACGAATGGAAATCGAACCTCGTTTTTTTTTCCTTCTTTTCTTTTTTTTTTTTTTTCTTTCACCCCGACTCCCGCGTTCCCCGATCGCGCCGCGAATTTGTCCAATTTCATTCGCCGAACCCATCAAGACGCGACAACTTATTTACCCGAGTTTCCACGTTTACTTCTTCAACCCGTTAACCAAGTTGCTTCTCGCTCGGGAAATCTTTGCCAGTCGCGCCGTTCGAAGTAAGCGCCACGGAGATAAGACGGAGTTTCCGGTTTTTGATAAATAAATAGGTAAATTTTACACGTTGAATGAATTTGATAGATATTGACAGATCGCACGATAGATATTGCGTTGAAATATTATCTACAACGGATAAGTTGAGGTACGTAACCATGTTTAATGGATTTATTTTATTTTATGGGGATCATCAGCGAAATCCATTGTTTCGATTTTCACTCATTTTTTTACGATACAGCGAAATTGAGGGTTGCATTTTTTCGCGAACAAGCCTATAGATGAAAAGCCGTGAAATGAAAAAAGTGACGGGGAAATCAGGCGACGATTTTATAGAAGATGTTATGAAAAAATTTTTTAACAATTAAGTAGAACAAGGCTGTATGTTTGCAGTGCTTCAACACGATATATCAGGAACAATATTTATTACATATATATTACAAATAAAACTAGTAAAACTTTTATATATTTTGTAGTGTATTAATTTCTTCACATCATTGTAGCAACGAAGCTAGTATTGAAAAATTTAAAAGTATTACAACGTTTACTCGAATTATGTGTTTTTAGTAATCTTCGATTCGTGTTACGAAGATTCCTAAATATTCTGAGAATATTAGGATCGAAAGAGATTGGAAGTTCAGTCAATAAATCATTTTATATAATACTTACTACATTCTTGCATCGGGAAAGCATGGAAATGCAACGTTGAAAGAAAAGAACAATGTTTTCTCTGCAAAGTGTTATACATGCAAACGAAATAAGTGTTTGTATCGCGATTGAGAAATTCATCTTCGAATTCAGAGAATCGCGTTAACTAACACACTCTATAAATAAGTCTCCGGTCTAGCTAAGAAAAACAAATTTTTTTTTAGAAATTCGACTTTATTCGTCAACACACTCTCCTTCAAGAGTGATACATTCATTTTAACGCTCCTCTAACTTTTCCATGCCTTTTTTGTAGAACGATTTGTCTTTGCTCTCAAAATGGGCCTCAGTTTCGGCAATCACTTCTTCACTTGAGCCAAATTTCTTTCCCTGAAGCATCTTTTTGATGTTTGCAAAAAGCCAGTAGTCGCTGGGGAGTACGGGTGGGGAAGCAATTCGTTCAATTTAACCATCGTTTTCATCGACTAGTGACACGGAACATAGTCTTGGTGAAACAGCTTGATTTCTGCACTCAATCGATCCAATAATGCCATGTAATATTCGCTATTGATAGTTTCATCTTTCTCAAGATAGTCGATGAACAAAATACCATGCGCGTCCCAAAATACGGATGCCATAACCTTGCCAGCTGACTTTTGAGTTTTTGGCCGCTTTGGACGACTTTCGCCAGCTGCTGTCCACTCAGCTGACGATCTTTTTGATTCGGGTGTGTAGTAGTGGATCCATGTTTCATCCATTGTCACACACCGACGCAAGGAATCCTTTTTATCTCGCTTGAACGGCTCCAAACAGCGCTCTGAATCCTTTGACGCGTTGTTGTTTTTGGTCCGGTGTGAGCAAACGCGGCACCCACTTCGAAAGCAACTTACGCACGCTCAAATTTTCGCGTAAAATTGCAAACGCACTACCTTCGCTCAGGTATTTAGGTAGAGTCGAACATCCATCTGTATTCGTTTCGAGCAATTTTCACTTCGAGCGAATGTCGTCTAAATTGTTCAATAAATCTGTCTTAAAAGACGAACAACTTCCGCGTTGCGCAAATACAGGGTGTAGTAGAAATCTATTCGAAGCTCATACGAAGACCGTTAACCGAGAACGTCAACGATTTACTCCGCTGTAGCAGCACTTCGATTTAATTTATCGCTCTAAGCAGACCTTTCTTTGAAAACAGAAATAATATATGCACGAAGATACGAAACGAAGTACACTTTATATTTCCTTACGTCGTAAAGTAGAGAGAATCCGTAAAGTAGATTATCGCATCAATATATATCCTTGGGCACGGATTAGCCACGTGTGTTACTGAGACACGCAATTTCTTAGAAAAGCGAAAACAAAAATACTGTAAATATTGCCGGCAGTCGCGAGGCGAACACGTGCAAAATTTCTCAGAAATACAAAAACGAAAATGTAAATATTGCCGGCAGTCGCGAGGAGAGCACGTACAAAATTTCTCAGAAATACAAAGACGAAAATGTAAATATTGCCGGCAGTCGCGAGGAGAGCACGTACAAAATTTCTCAGAAATACAAAAACAAAAATGTAAATATTGCCGGCAGTCGCGAGGCGAACACGTGCAAAATTTCTCAGAAATACAAAGACGAAAATGTAAATATTGCCGGCAGTCGCGAGGCGAACACGTGAAAAATTTCTCAGAAATACAAAAACAAAAATGTAAATATTGCCGGCAGTCGCGAGGAGAGCACGTACAAAATTTCTCAGAAATACAAAGACGAAAATGTAAATATTGCCGGCAGTCGCGAGGCGAACACGTGCAAAATTTCTCAGAAATACAAAGACGAAAATGTAAATATTGCCGGCAGTCGCGGGGCGAGCAGGATCGAACACGTACAAAATTTCTCAGAAATACAAAAACGAAAATGTAAATACTATAATCCGTAGCTGCGAGGCAGACGAGTTTGAACAAGTCGAATATTTACGCTCGTCAGTCGTGCGGAAGCTATCGAAAGCGTAACGTTTGTACGAAATACAGTCGGTTAGGTGCGTGTTAACGTTTGGAAAAATGGAGTTGGACCCACACTTGGTGTTGAGATTGAGCGAAGAACGCGATTCTGTGACAAAAATAGCTGAAACAGTTAACAAAAGTCGTAAATTAACAACTCGATTTTACTAAAGGATTGAAAAGTGCTGACACGTATAGCGTCGAATTCGAGCCTTTCAAAGGATCGTGAACATTTGAAACGACGACTTTGCAACAGAATTGCAACAGAAACCTCGGTTAAAGCAACAGCGTGAGCTGTGCCGTTTGCAATTGGCAGAGAAACGTGTTTGTACGAATAAGAAATGACGAAGAGCTATATTTATCGGTGAAAAGAGATTCAACTTGGACGGACCTGACGGCCTCCACCACTATCATCGTGATTTGCGGAAGGAGCAGCAATTTTTGAGTCGTCGACCCATGGGAAGCGGCGGTGTGAAGACTTGGAGAAATACTGTAAGGTAAGTTGGAAATAAAATTTATTTGCAGAAAAATTAAATAGTAAAGAGCTGATAGTATATAATAAAAGTAATATCGGAACGATTTACAAATAAATTAATACGTGTGCGACACGGATTGCCGGAAATAAGGCACACACATTTTTGTCTCACATTTCTCAACGTGATGACGTAGCTGTGCACACTGAAAGCAGTAAAGCAACAGCCGAATCTTGGGATTTAAATATTATTTGAGATTATTGGGCAAACTTAGTGAGGGCCGTATATCAAAATGGAAGACAATTCGTAAATATTAATGAATTGTTAAGCCAAAAAATCGTTAAAAACTATAAATCTTTGCCTCAAAGAATGGCTGCCGTTTATTAAATACAGAATGGTTTAGGTTAGGTTTAGGTTGCCGTTTATTAAATACAGAAATGGTCATACTACGTATTAAACAATTATCAAACTCGTTTCTTTTGTTTCTACCCATTGTTTTTTTACCAAATGTGCTATCATTTTGATCTGCTAAATATCATTATATTTCTATCCTTTTTTATAAAAAGCCTGATTGATATGGCCTTACTTATATACGTTGTTGAAAGCACTGTGAAAAATGCGTACAAGAAAGAGTTCGTATCAGTCGTTTAATACAAAGAAATTTAATAATTTTTAGACCGTGTTGTACATATGTATATTCTTGGAATCAATTTGAATTAATACTTTTTGATACTACAAGACTTTTACTCTTTCTGTGTAAATTGTTTCTCCAAAAATACATATTGCAAATTATTAGTATCTTTTTTAAATAGAAAATTATTTCGATTTACTCTTTTATCTCACATCGTTTCAATCGTCGTGTCTTTTTTCCTTTCTCAAATTTCCTGATTTTTGGACTCTTTTTGGATTCTTGGAAGTAGAAAGGAATGTAGCTAGAAGTGAGAACTTCTGTTGGGTTCACAGAAGTCTTTAGAGACCGGTAGAAATAAAAACAACATTGATTCCAAGAAACCAACAATCGTACGTGGAGCTGGACTAACACGGAATAGATTAGTCGAACATTTCTTGTTTATACCGAGAAACTACTCCGGTGTCTGAGGGATTCCAACGTTCAGTATTCCAGCACACGCTAACGTAACACACAATACATGGCATTATTGGATCGATTGAGTGTAGAAATCAAGAAAAGGCATGGAAAAGTTAGAGGAGCGTTGGAATGAATGTATCACTCTTGAAGGAGAGTGTGTTGACGAATAAAGTCGAATTTGTTTTTCTTAGCTAGACCGGAGACTCATTGAGTGATGTGTTACACGGCTAGTCTATATTTTTCATCTGACTTTATTTATTCACCTTCAGCGACGAGCGTCGCAAAGTCAGGCAGCGTTCTAATGGATGGAGACGTAATCTTACGCGCGATTATTTAACTGCGTCCCTGTAATTATTATTCAATAGCTCAGCGACATTATTTCAAGATATTTCACCTCGTTGCATTTTATACGCGATACGCGATATGTAGCTTGCAGAAATGATTTTGATGTTATAGCGGAACTGGTACGTGTACATTTTATTTCTCCACTGAACATGACGTTTCGTTTCATTATCAACAAAAGGTGATCGAGTAGCTCGATAAAGCGTGTATTTTGTTGAAACTCTTTGATATAAAGTTAGCATTTTTCATCGTGTCGATTTTCTTCGAATTTCTCTTGAAACCAGAGATCGTTCATCCTGTTCGTTATTACTACGACTATTAAGCGGAGATAGATGATCGAGATCTCCAAAGTTTTTGATTCAATGAGACTCTTTTATGTTAAATCGTAAATGTCGTGCGATTGAACATTTCGTTTTCTCCGGATTATGCGAAAGTATTATGCTACTTCGTTTGACGTATAAATTTTCAAAAGAATCATAGGATTTTCATGTATTTTAAATCAACGTAAATTGAAAGAAAGTATAAATCTAAATCTTTGGAATATGTAAACTATTTTAAATATTAATCCTGTTTTATACATGTGTATATATATATTGTGGAAAATGCTACAAGTTTTAAAGAAATCTTCATCAGTCGTCACACTGTAATTAAAATATTCAGTCAAAATATCCACGATTCGCGAAATTTCACAGAAACGACCATATCGTGCACAAAGTTAACGATAGATTCAAAAGAGAACAATACCATCATCAATTTTTCAAATCTTCGTGATTCGCAAAAGAAATCTCAAATAATAAGTCGTAATGTTAACGACAGATTAAAAAAGAAAAAAAAAATATCATCGTTAATTTTGCAAATCTCCGCAAAATGTCAAATCATCTCGTCTCAAAGTCAGAAATCCTCGTGAATCGTTAGTCGCCGTTGAAAAGCCATCGGGTCCGCCGATCGGAAGGCGCAAAGGAACGGAAGAGGCAAAGAGTGAAAGCAAGTTTTAGCACAGTTTTAACTTGATTCACCTTGAACGCGTAGCCACGAACAGGGAACATAAATTCCTGAAAGTTGTCGGTGCAAGTGGGCGCTATGGCCGGGGATCGGTACAAAACGCGGCGCGTCTCGTGGTGGGGAACAATGGCTCCGGCTAGAAATCGCTCATTGTGCCCGCGAACCGGCAAAAATAATCACGTGAAAGACTGCGAGGACGGACGGAAGGACGGACAATGAACGGGCACGTATTGCTCGGCTGCCACTCGTGCTTCGCAAACGGTTTCCTGGACTCAAACGTTCGTTTCGTTTCGTTTCGTTTCGTTTCGTTTCGCATTTGTGCTCTTGGCGGCTCTCCCCTTCTAACTCGAGTTCCTGTCACGGTGGGCGAGTTTCTTGCGAAAAGAAAGAAATAAACGAAAGGAGACACATACGAGTAGAAAGAGAGGGGGATAAAATGGAGGGAAGCTAAAATTGCTTCAACGGGTTATCAGTAAGAGGGAGGCAGATGTTGGATGATTTTGACGGAGGAAGTAGCTAGAGAGGATCGGAGCTAAATAGAAAATGGGAATGTCCGTCTTTGACTACGTCGATCGTAGCGGATGGCGGTTGAGTGGTAGAACGTTTTCAAATTTTAAAGTCTACCTTTGCTTTGGACGAAGGCTGGACTCTAGAATAATTTCTTTTATATTATATTATATTATATTTATTTATTTTAATTTTACTTATTTTATATTATATTCTCTGGATTCTAAAATAATTTCTTTTATATTATATTATATCATATTTATTTATTTTATATATTATTTTATATTATATTCTCTGGATTCTAGAATTTCTTTTATATTATACTATATTCTATATTATTTTATATTATATTCTCTGGATTTTAGAATAATTTCTTTTATGTTATATGCTCAACATGATTGTTGATTCATTTAGTAGCTGTCGACGATAGGTCCAGTTATAGCACTGGACAATTAAAAAAAAACAAGTAAGATTCCGAAGAAAAATGTTACTTTAGTCATCGCTAATCACTTGTTACTACAAAGAACTTGTTTCATTCAATAATCAAAGCACGTCATATCATATCATGTAAGATTGAAAAACAACGTAAGATTCGTAATTTATTATCTTCATTATCATTCGTTTGAATTACTATCACTTTCATTATTACAAGCAGAATGCAATCGAATGCACTTTCCAATCACGGTACACGCTTAGAATTATTAATTATCAGAGTATCCTTGGGTTACATACATCATTTGTTCAAACGATCTCTCGAAACGCGACGCACACGCGCAATCCAGTTCTACAATAATCAAAAGCCAATTAAAATGTAGGGCGAAATTTACATTTGCCCGGAAGCATCCGCCGGATTTTTCTCCACCGACGAGATAATTACATTCTCCATTTCCGTTGTCTAATGCGTTCTGATTATTGACTCGAACGCAACCTCCCCCCGGCGACTCGTTTTGCTCTTGGTCGTTTTATACGCGCGCGAGATATTAATTATCGCTAACATTCTTATCAAACTGTCGGTAATGTACGAGCAACACACCGGTCAACCGCTTACTCCACGTGAATTTTTCTGGTCTCTTTTCTTACCGGGATAATTGAACGAGTTGGCTCGTCGTCGTGCCGGTTCGAGCCAATCGGATTCGTGCGCGACGGGATGACCGAATTCTCGATCGGCTCGATCTCCGCGGCAACCAAGGTGCATCCTCTTCGATCGGCGATCGCCGTTACTGCCGCGATGCGCGTAATTACTTAATGGACGCAATTAGGAATGGTAATCGGGGATCTCGGCTTCGATTACCAGAGATTCGATTTCTTTGCCCGTTCCTCCGAGCCCGATCTCCTTGATTACCCTCGTCTCTCACCTGAATCGGGTTACGCGTTTTATACGCGTCAAGGATTTTCATCCTTCTCGTTTCATCCAACGACATTTGCCGATGTATCGCTGACGCGTCGAATAAATGAAAAAATATACTCGTTCTTCCGCTCCTGATTACAGCGTGAATCATTTCTTGAATGATGTAGGAATGACTTTTGAACGATCGACGATCGGCATCTCCGTCTCGTTTTCTTCTCTCAGCAAACCAGCTGGTAGTCTGAAAATTCTCCAACGTTAGCTTAAAAACTGGCCGCGATTTGAAGTGATGGTTACCTACTTTCGTCGAGGTTACCTACTCGCGAGGGTTGTTAACGCTGAAATTTAGCAATTCTGTCCACTTATTCAAATTGCTTTGCCTTCTTTTTAGAATTTAGAACCGTCACTGATAGATTTATATCGCACAGAAACACAATGTACAGGTAAAATGGCGACGGTACAGAAACGAGTAATGCGAAATTACAGTACGTACATAAATCAACAGTAACAGCCGGAAGGAACGTACACGTGCACCGATATATTTTGTAAATCTTAATAAAGATCTCGTTCTGATCTGTCTGTAACAACTTACGCGTGATTAATCATGCAAGAGTTGCGTTCCTCGCCCGATTAATCTCCTTTTCTAGGCTTCTTTCGCAATTAACAAGTCGGCAATAAGATCGCGTATTTTCCAAACGCGCGTGACAACTTGCGCGTAATCGACTCTCGAGGGACTCACCTTTGGTGAAATCCTCCTTTCCAAGGGAAATCGACGAGAGAAAAAATCCGAGAGGCAGGCTTATTAATCTTTGCAGTGACGTAAAAAGAAAAAAAACATCGATCCCGAAATATTCGTGAAACAGAGAGAAAGAGAGAGAGAGAGAAGAAGAGAGGCAGCGCGGTGATTTGTCACGAACGTAGCGGGGCACTGTGACACACGCATTTGTCATAATCGTTCATGAAAGCGCGACAAGTTGCTTCCCCGATCGACGGGACGCCGCGGCCGCGCGGGTTCGTATTTCAAATTCGCGGGGGATCTACAAGAATCTAGCAGCGGTGGGAAGTCGTGAGGCCTCAGCCTGCTTTCCGTTCATGCACGCTTTCCGATAGATCGCCGCGGACGATACCACCGCGGGCAGAAAATCGTGACGTTGCGAAACAACGCGACCGCGTCGCTCGATCCGCGTCAATGCAAAGGTCCGAGGTAAGTCTGTCTCCTCTTCCTTCCACCTCGCTTTTCCTCCCTGCCATTTTTCTCCCGCGTTGTTGGTTTCCTCGCAGATCATCGATAGAAAGGACGAAACCACCGCGAACCGAGAGATGAAGAGAGGAAGAGAGGGAGAGATCGTTTTACAGCTGGTAGCGACAGACGTCCCAGTCACGACTTCTGGTTTGCCGGAGGACGATTAGAATCTTTCGGTATTTCTATCGATTCAACGGGCCACCGAGAGCGTGGCTCTCTCTCTCTCTCTCTCTCTCTCTCTCTCTTTCTCTCTTTCTCTCTGTGGCAATATTCTTCCTCCTGGCTTGCCTTCTAAACGCTTCTGCCAAGTTTTAATGCATCGTTTAAACTCTCTCGCCTCTTGCCTGCCTGCCTGCCTGCGAGATGTTCGCCAGGCTCTTACGTTCCATCGCGTGATTTCTCAACGAGGGTCCGTGATGTTCCGCGATTATGATTTAACCCGGGTGCACGACTTTGACGCTCTTGGTGAAACGCTCGCGAGATAAGGAGGTAACGGGGTTCCCGAGGATACTGCCGCGAAGGAATATTTTAGGGAATCGTGGATTTCATCCGGGATACGTTTATGAACGTAGGGAATTGAAACGATAACGGGTATTAGATTAATAACGTGGTAGATTAGATTTTTGCGGTAATGAAAAATCACGGTTAAAGGCGGATTTTTGTGGAATTTATAAAGAGGAGATTGAAGATAAATTTTCATAGAGATACTTATTCTGTGTGTAAAGTGTACAACTGTTTCTGTTGCTATGCGATTTGTCTCATTTTGTAACTGTGCAGCATACGGAAATAACGATTCCGTTCTTGTATACTCGATTATATCGACGATTTTGTGCTAGTTAATTCGATTCCCGTAGCCGACATTGATTTTAGCAGGGGTAACCCAGAAAATCGGGCCTTTTCAGGTGCAACGCTAATGCAACGAAAATTAGCGATTGGTTGATTTGGGTCACGTGATTCGCGAGGGGGCGTGAGATACACCTCGAGTAGGAGTGGCGTTGTTTGGTACTGAGCGATCGCGCCTGTAATTTGTTTCGTATCGATTCAAATGTTTGCATGGGGTACAAGTGCAGTTTTTTTCGTTTATTCGTATTTTGTTTATTTTGTACATCTTCTGCAATCGGAATCTCAATCTACGTAATCGAGAGCAATTTCTTTAATTTGAATCGAATTCAACTATTTTTACGTGTAATTTACAGTGTGACAGTATCATCAAAATTATCGCAAAAGTAGTGTTTTTATTTTTCCGACAAGTCTGGTTCACTTGTCGCACAATTCAGCAAAAAGAAATATTATATCGACGAAGATACCGAAGAAAAAAGAAACAAACAGTCAAATTTAAAGCCTAAAGCAAGATTTATTCTATCCGAGATGAGCTAACGTTCCCCGACCAGAGTTCGTCACGCGATTTATTCAATACAAACCTGCGGAACGATCACGATGGAATTCATTTGATCGGTTTTAACGCGCAGTGGTGTTTGCCGTCTCCGATTCATCGATCTTTGATAAAAATCGCATTGACACGTTTGCAGTCGGCCAGTACAGTAAGTTCGCAGCGAGAATTCAATCGCGGCCAGTCGCTTGTTAAAGTAGTCAAGTAAGGTCTGTCAGACTCGATCTGACGGTTTGCGACGCCTCGACTGAACAAACATAGTAAGTGCTAATCGGAGCACGTTGAATATCGGAGATCGTCGAGAGACGACGGCCAGGTACGCATCAGCTTGAATAACAAAATTCTCCGCGGACAGTGATGGATAATGCGTCTCGTTGACAGCGCTCCGTACCCAGGATGACGTTTTTCCTTTTTTTCTAATTAAAAGAAAAAACAACACGTCGCATTGTTGTCGAAGCTGTCCGTTCGTACTCCACGATGACTAAACGCTTTCATTTCGCTCTAAACGCCTTTCTACGATCGCGGTTTGGAAATCTTTGCGCAATGTTTTTTTTGAAATCTTTTTCCTTCCTGTTTTCAATGATCTATGTGAGGGTAGATTTTTCTTTTTTCTTACTGTACAGAATAAACAAATGTCGAGGAATAATAAACATTCGAGTAGAATTAATTTCGCGTTGGTGTAGTAAAATTGCATGAAAATTGTGCATCGAAATATCCCAGAGAGAATATTTCGTGGAATATCCTTTGGCGCATCACTGATATCGCTGAAACGTCTCGCGGAATAATCCTCGAGACACGAGTCCGGAACGTATCTTTCGAACATATGATAAAAATGATCGGTAAAGAATCCTGAATTATCGCCAATCGTCCGTGGAATTCGTTATTTATATAGATTCCAGCAGGCGAAAGAAATTCTAATTAAGATTTCTAGAAAATTAGCATATCGGGCTTTGCCAAGCGAATCCCGCTTACTCCTCTCCGTTTTCCGCGTTTCATTCGCGTTTCGCCATAGTCGTCGGGTTCCAGACTTTTTTTTTTTCCCAACCTGTTCGTTGCTCAACCTTTGCATAATCCCGAGATGCGGCCACTCGATGATCTACACGGCGAACATCGTACGGAACGTCCATTATTTACCGTTTCGTAAGGTGCGAGCGTGTAAGTGGTTTCGTCGATCCCGATTGTTGTCGCGATAGTGGCGGTTCGCGAACAAGCGGACACGGACGACGTGAAAATCACCGCTGGATCTCGAGGATTTGTCCGACTCTTCGTCGAGGATTTGTCGATACGACGTTCTCTTATCGAATCGCATCCGGTTTAGAGGAGGACTCTGCAATTAATTCTGATGAATTCTATCTAAATGTCCACTTCGGATAACGACGAGCTTCCTGGATAAAACGATAATGGAACAGCGACAGCGAATATCGAGTGTTCGCCACGTAATGACGCGAACGATTCGAGATTAAAAATTTATTCCCGTGGATTATTTCTCCTTTCAATTCCGAAGAATTAATGCACAACGCTGTTGTTTTCGTTTGAAACTTTTACCGCGAAGGATCGAAAACTAATTGAAATTTGTGTCGAGCGTGACTGCCTGATAAATTCAGTCGAATTTGTCCAAACTGATTCATTTTTACGCTACTAAAAAACAAATTTTAGAAAGTCAGTTTAAACTTCTCTTATATTATGTTAAAAATCACTTTTATAAAAAGATATATTATTAATTTCGATTTAACGATAAAATGATCAATTCATTTGACCATAGATAATATACAGTGATGAGCAAAACATTATGAACATTGGAATTAAACAACAAAAATTCAAGAAATTTCAGTCAGATAAATTTCGTCATTTAACCTTAATGTTCAAAGTTCAATAAAATTGCAAAAAAATACAGCAAGTTTTAGAGATTAATTTGCAAAATCATGGTGGATCAAGTTACGAAAACAAATTTTTTGATCACAGATGTTTGAATTTTACAATTTTCCAGAATAAAAGTACTCTTGCTTACTTTACTTACCCATCACACGATGTCAAAATATCTTTGGAATACGTTTTGAGAAGCTTTACGCTTTGAAATGAGACCAAGTAGATTTTTATATGATTTTACAAAGATGCAACAGTTTCGAAGTATCGGTAATTTTTCATCTTGTGCACAAAATTTCTTCCAATTACGATAGAGCGGGTGAACGAAAGTTGCAAGGTTGAGAACAGAAAGAAAGGGACGGAACTGGTAAGATCGGGACTGTGACGGCGCGGTTTGTTCTCGTTTTCTCGCGACGAGCCAGGTGTGGGAGTGACCGAGTCGAGATGACTGGTTCGATAAGGCGATCGATCGGTCGGACAATACCGCTATGCGGGATCGATGAAATCGCAAGGGGGGGCCCTATCGGCGATCGTTTACGCGATAGATGACCCGAATCGTTAAGGGCTTCTGTTTCCCGGGCACGCGCGAAACGCACGCGCTCCCGATCGCAGCCACGCGATTAAACCTCGCACCGGTATTGGCGTTGCTTTTTGCGCGTAATTTTCGCCGCGGCCAGCCTCCAGATGGCAATTTCGCGCCGCGATGGCAGATCCGATCCACCGGTAGATCGCGATATCGGGAAAGAAATAGCAACGGTAATTGACGGCGTTACATGTGTTCACCATCGATATCGTGCGAGTCGAGCGAGTATCACATTTATTGTATTTGTATTTTATTATATTTATTATATTTATTTTATCTGAAGAAGAACCGAGAACGTCAAGTTGTTCTGACACGCCGTGGGTTTAGCTGGGTTTGACATTGTTGCATTGGGAAAAGAATAATCGTCAGGGACTGTTTAAGTTGATGGCGTACATTTTGCTTTGAATTTATTTGATTGTCCCGTGAATTTTTATACTTTTATCCTGCTTTGAGTTTTTGCCAAGTAAGAAAAGGAAGTTTGAGGAAAATTTTAAACATGAAATTGAAAAGAAAAATCGTAAAACTTCTTTTGTACGTACGTAGCTATTGCGTTCAAACAGGAAATATTTATTTATTTATCGTTGAAATTATTCCAGTGAATAATTTTAGTAGATATTATTACACGCGTCGGTCAGAAAATAACAATTTGAAGAAGCACAGTGTATCTTTGAAGAAGCACGTCTTATTTAAAACAACTGTGTTGCTCTGCTAATGCCAAGTAGATAACTTTAGCAGCAAACCCGAGCGACTCGGAAAGAAATCGCACGTTCACGCGTCAGCCATCGCGCGATTGCGTAAAATACGGGCTATAAACTGCGTCCAACACGCAATTCGCGTAGAAGAATAATTGACTGGAAACGTGACTGAATTCACAGAGACCAATAAGACAGAAGTAAAGCCGGCGCGCGTGCGTATAAATGCAGGTGAAACGATTAAAGGGAGTAAATAGTACAGACCACGTTCGCAAAGGAAGCCAGAGTATCGCACACCGGACGCGCGATAACGATAAGGCACAACGAACCGACCCGCAGGAGCGAAGTTGGAGGTCAGAGAGAAATAAGGAAGACACAGGCTGGAGGATACAGTGGGATAGAAATGGGATTTACAATCAACGGGTTTTCAATCGACTCGTTCGATAATTGGCGATCGAATTGGCGGTCGTGTGTTACTTGGGAATTCCGATAACGCGTGCACCGGTATGCAGGCGGTGTGCCAAAACGCTCGAAGCGTGTACACGATCCGCGATCGCCGCGACCCACGGAATTTATATTTTCTTTGGCGACCGTTCAAATGAACACTGACGCTAGGCCGATGCCGGGCAATCAGCGGCGCGCGGTTTAGATTCGACGCGATTTCGCGGGTTGTACGGCGTTTGAAATGGTTTGTTCTGGGTTTGACAGACCAGACGAATGAAATTTTTGACTCGAAGGAAATTCTTATGTAGTGAGATTTCATTCACACGATAGTTTCGGATGCTATTTTGCACTGTAATGATTGTACTGATAAAATAGATAACAAGCATGTTCTATTATATCAAACATATTTTATTTCATATTTTATTTCTGTTTATCAATATTATATATACACAATTCCATTGTATCAAACACTCTTTCATGTATTGATATTTCAGAGGCATTTGTAAGATTTAGAGCTTATTGAAATTCGAAGAACAGAGTAGCAGTGTAAAGTAAAGGAAAGAAATCTCGTTTAAATGTAATTCGAATTCGCCATCGAAGCTCAAACACGTAAATTCCTCAGTGTTCAATATTTTTACACATTGTAGCAGATCGTGAGTATGAATCGTCGTTTAAATTTAGCACTCGTGCAAATTTTTCTTCTTCTTTCGAATCGTAAATTTCTGTTGGTTTTGTGTTGCAATTGAAACACCGTTGCACGGTAGCGCGATGTTGTCGGTATTGGTTAGCGTGGTTGAACAATGAACAAGTGTCTGAATGTAAACGTATAAAGCACGGATGTAAGAATACGTTCCTGTAGCGTGGGTTTTCGTACTCCAATGTGTTTTTGATGCCGCTTGAATAGAATGTTCGTCGACGGATTATCCGTGTCAGCCTACGATCGTTACTCAGCGATCCTTTCAACCGCAAGCGACTTTTGATCCTTGCTTCGCTCTTGTACGCTCGTTTCGTCGAGATTTTGCATAACAATGTGACTCATCCCATTCACTTTTACGAATGAAATGGGAACGAAACTATCTCAAAGATGAAGTATAATTTTTTTTTTTCTGAAGAATATCCTAAAATTTCGCAGAGTCGTACCTAGAAACTCAAATTCAACTCGATTTATTTTAATTTTTAAAGTGACTCGTACTTGATTTTCATAACGTTATAATAATCGTTATTACAATTAAATAATATGAAATTTAGTGTTAGTTGTGCTGTAGGAAACAAGAATAATATTTATAATTAAACAATGAACGATCGGCAATGTATAATTGGACGCAGATTTTTAATTTCGATTCGCATGAAAGGAAAACTAAGTACGTAAGCCTAGATTTGAATTATAATTTATATCTTTCGTTTGACAAATATCGAAGCAACCTTCTCTTCGTATGAAACTTACAATTTTCTGTCTTTCAAAATACGAAGATTGTAGAAATCGGAGAACGACACGCATATTCACACGTTTTCGAACGTTAACGAACGTTGATGAAACTATAGCCGCGTTCACCCGCGAGCGTATTCAATTCACGTAATTTCTGCTCGTTCCTCGTAACGTTCACGCACCTGTAGATGTTAAGAAACTTAGCTCGCTTTCAACAACGACGTATACATGCACTTTCCCAAGAGTACGGCGTTACCGTGTTCGCAGTACGTCTTCGTCTTCGTTTTCGAGCCAGGACTTATTGCCATAAGCGCCCGCGTACATCTAGGGCCACTTAAATCAGGCAGGTGCGTGGTGCATAATAAATTGCGAAACGTCCCCGGTTGCCAAGTATTTCATATATATATATATATGTACGTTTCAATGACGTGGGAACTGACGAATTCAAACCGTGTCATCGGGCGGGGGAAGGATAATTTCTAAAAATATAATGGCGGCAATATTTTTTGGGAAATTTGTTATTATATGTCTGATGGAAACTAATTTTCTTGTATTCTTGAGAAAAATGTCAAAGAAAGTCGAGAAAATTAGTTAGCAGCTTAGTCACAGTTCACGCTGTTGTTCGAAGAGATTGTTTGAGTTTTTCTGCGTCTTGTCAGATATTGACATGTAGATTCCAAATGATCGAAATATTCGTAATAATCAAATTTTATTACAAAATATCTGTTTTCTGATCTGCCGATCGTAACGCGAAACTTTTCATATTGCGAAGAATTAATCTCAAATATTTATAAAGTTTGACTAAAATCACACTGTCCAAAGTTCTACGTTATCTCAAAAATCTGAAAACAGTACTCGGAACGAGAACACTACACGTGGCCCCCCAAAAAATAACACGCGCGTTGCCTACCGCGATCGCGTAAATAGGTAAGGAAGTAACGAGCCGAGAGTTCAACCAGAAATAAAAAATCCACGGGAACGTGATTCAGCGACAGGTCGCGAACATTGAAATCGAACGTAGACCGTGTCGCTGGTAATCACCGCGTAGAGTTACCGAGTCAGTTTCACAAGGACGCAAGGCTGTTCGACTTTGAGATAGATGATCGCCGAGCGGATTTTGTCACTGTCGAAGATCGTCGTCGTCCGCAGTGAATCTTGATAACGGCGGATTTTTCGCGCAAGGAACAATAGATTCGCCTGGTAGATACGCCGCGGGACATTTCCTGCACATAAATTCACCATCTCCGTGCGATTTCCATTCAATGAAATTGCCGCTCTCAGCCTGGTACTGGTACTTGCACTCCTATAAATCAATCACTTTTTCTATTGCTGCTAATACATTTACGCACGGCTGTAAAACTTCCACCGAAATTGATCTCAAATGAGTCTCCGACACTGCCGCGAGACAATTCACCAGCTCGCGACAACCCTAATGTACGTACATTGCTGCATTTGTTCGCAAATCATTTGTTGCTGATCACGCGAGCTGCATTTTTGTCATTTTTTTTCCCCCCCCCCCGGATTAACTTTCTCTTTGAAACTGTATGTACTGTTGTCACGTATCTCGTCAGTTTTTCCGATGTTTTATTCATTGGCAACGCCTCGCGAGTTTGCTCGCCATTTTGCGAAAATATACTTTCCTACGAGTAACTTGACGCTTACAGCTACAAATGTGATAAATTACCATCTATCCACATTGAGGATAGAAAAAAAAAAACAAAAAACAAAAAGAAGAAAGGGATCGCGATTATCTACAAACATCGCGCGTTAGGTTCATTTACAGTCAGTATTTCAAAGTAGACACTTTGCAAGTCGGTGTTCATAATTACGGGCCTTGCTTTATTGCATTTGCATCTGTTATCTCTTTGATTGCGCAACAGTGCAGAAACCGTGCAAAAATGTTCACCGTGTAGTCTGTAGAAACTGTTTAAAAATGGCTTAAGAATAGCTTGCTCGTTAAAGCAAAGAAAATTCTTTCGCAGCGGCTTTTAAAGAAAATAAAGCACCCTCGTTAATGGAGAACTTGTTGAAGTTCCTTGCAACAAACTGACACGCAGTATCATATCCTCCGATTCGCTTGAAATCGTATAAATTACTAATTTGTTTTTTTATTACAACGAATGCTGATTTCAACGAGTTGAGGAAAAATTGTAATTTATTTGAATTATTTTACATCATACGTTTGCATCTACGTTATCTCTACAGCAATTTCCACTGTGGTGATGACTATCTTTGTAAACATTCATTTCTTCAGCACTGTGCATCGCTTATTGCCAATTCAGCAACCTTGCAACAAGTTCTTGTCCGGACTTGGCGTCTATGATGAAATTTATAGACGAGGTACGACTGTTTTTACTATTTTGTGCGATTGTTTCGCGGATCTCGCCGGACCTGATAAGCCAGGCGAGGGCAGTCGCCGCCTCTGATAAGCGCAATTAGTTTGGCGAAGAGAAAAACGCGATGCAATTCTGCGTGACCATGTCACGCTATCAGATAAAATTTGTTACAACGCTTAATTAAGGAAACGCTACAAGCTGCTATTTCCTCCCTTTTTCCCCGCTTTTTGTCTTCTTTTCTTCTCCGCCGTGGTTCACATCGTGGCCAAAGGCGTCGTGGCACAATAGCGCGTAATTCGAGACTCATTTATAACATTGCCGCTGAAAACAAGACGACCGAATGTAATTGGATCGGCCGGTTTATCGTTCGACTGTGCAACCCGGTGCACCGATTGCATCGTGCAGTTCCGCTCTTTACCTTTCTATCGCCCTTTATTCGTCTCTCCGTGCAACTCCAGCCGCGATATTTCTTCGATAAGGACTTCATTCCGTCACGATGGACGCGTCTCGTTACACCTGATATTTGTATTTATTTAGTTATCGCCGACTCGCTCCTACCTGGTAGCGTTTAAGCATTTCATTCGGAGGAAGAGGAAAGGAGGAGACGCGAATCGACGCGTGCTTTTACGGAAATGTTGCAACTGAAATGGCGTGCGTGCGTGTGTGCGTGTGTGAAATCTCTGAAGGGACAATGGTGAATTCTTTTTCTTTTTCTTTTTCCTTTTTTGTAAAAAAACCGCGCGCGTACACGGTAGATGAGCAAGACAGAGTTTCGTCGGTACAGTGCTCACGAGTGCTCGTAAAAATTAATAACCGAAACATCGGCGTTATGGACGGTCCGCGAACAGCGTGAACTCGCTGCTATCGAGTCGAGGGTTAGCTCTTTTCGAGAGTGCTGCGAGAAGCATCTGTTCCAATCCTCGTTTTTATCTTGTTTCATTTCATTCTCGTGGTGTCAGATTTTTTACAGTCACGCGACAATGCTACCAACTGGTATACTTTGGAAAGTTTTATATCAAATTTCTGATAAGAACGAAATGAAAAGAAAAAGTTTGTTGATCTGAACGACGAACGTTCGTTGTTTGAAAATAATTTTAAAAGGGGGATGCACCTTTGGAGCGATGTCGCTTTAATTATTCGATCGGATGATATCAAGGGAACTTTACACGAGGCTTCTTTGCGAAGAAGATTAATACAGTTCGTTGATAAAATTGAGGTTGAGAGGAAACATTCTGACATTTTTCAGCGTCGTTCAATCAGATAACGCTGGAAAGACTTTGCGTGAAACTTCTTGTACGAGCAGAGTACAAGTAGAGTTCGTTAATGTTCTCCGAAAAAATTAAACGTTGGTGGTTTGTTGATGCAACAAAAATTGGCCGCGAATGAAAGATAAAGTGTTTTTGACTGGCGTTAATTTAATTGTCCGAGGAGATAGTATCGGGGAGATGGTCACGATTACGGTACGAGATCGTGAGAGTATAATTAATTATAAAAGAGGAAACGTAATTCGAAACAATTAAGACCGGTCCGGTACGTACGTTTACGTACACGATATTAATTATATTTTTCGAAGAGTGTTGCTGCGCATTCCGCGGATTACATTTTATAATTTTTAATTGATTGCGAGTTTAATAATGTACGTTCGTTGATTTGTAATGGAAATAACATGGTAAATTAACTTCGGCTTGCCGCGGAATACTTAAACACGTGCTTCCGTTTAATGAAATCCCACAACCGTGTAGAAAACGAACGATTAATTCGTTCGATTTTGTACGAGCGGAACAGTATGTCAGATGGAGTATTATAAATTTTAATAAATTGCAGGGAACGTGCACTACACGTTTTGGGATCGTTTAGGGTATTATCAATCATTACGTAGCTTTTCACTTCAATTAATTACACATATTGTTACAACACTTGGTAGTCAGAAGTTATTCTTCTTTATTGCTAAGAATAATCAATTTCATGACCTGTGACTTGACAAATTTCATTTATCATATATTTGTAAAGCGATTCACTTCACTTTTCTATGAAAGCTATTAATCACAAATAATTACAAAAGAATTCTATCCTACCGAACGTTTATATCCACTTACCTTCTCGGAAATTGGCCAGTTTCCACGAACCAAAAATCACTCGACGCATGATCGTTTCATCGCGCAAAGCACACAGCCTCGAGGCGCACGATCTCGTAAAATTTAATAACACGGCGATCGGTCATCCCGTCGCGTCAAACGACAGAATAGCGTTTCCACGAAGACAGCCAAAGACACGTCTACCTGTCTACAAATTTTCCCCATATGTATCACCTTCGACGCCAACCGGGATAGATCAAACGTCGATCGCGCAAGCCCGTACGAGATTTCAGAACGGTGCGATTAAACCTGGCGTGCGTTTGTTGGTCGCCCGTGGCGTTCGCCGAGGCCATAAAAATTAATAATAACTGAAACATCAGCGGACAGTCGAGCGCACGTGCATCACCACCGGTACGCCACCGGTCATCCTGATGATCTTGACGCTGCCGGTTTTCGCGGCGCGTTCCAGAAGACAAACTGCACCGCCATTACGGGCGACGATGCGTCCATCATGTAGTTGCTGCTACTTTGCAAGGGACGAGCTGCTGCCGGAGTATCGCAACCTGTTTCAGGGTGTATCCCCCTTTCACTTCCACCTCGCGGAAGCGTTGGTGGGTTTTGCTCGACGCGCGACGTGCTGACGCGAAATTGATAGTATTATCCGAACGTACACTTGCAATTACCACGTTTCCTCGTCATAAATTGCAAAATTTTGTTCCTTTTCATTCTAAATTGCTCGTTAATTTCGTTTCCTTTCGATTTCCAATTATCTTAATCAAACCTCCTCGTTAACCAATTCTAAATTGCTCGTTTGTTTTATTTTGTCTCGTTTGGAAAGACGTTGTAATTGTATGCGCTGTAAGATTTTTAAAACGTTTTTCGAAGAAAGTAGAAATTTGTGAAATTAACAAAATTTCACTCAGGGTAGAAACGACGCAGATTGCCATTTCAGTCTTATTTGAAATTGGTCAATTTGATTTTTCGAAAAAAGGTTCGTACATCGTCGCAACACTTGGCTTGGTTTCTATTTTCCTCTTACCGATGATTCTGATGATTCAATTATCACTATTATAGATTTACAATAAAAAAGACAGTCTACACGTTCAACAGTTAGAAACGTGATTTTTACATAAACTATGTCACTCGTCTATGTCAGATTTTTCGTTGAAAACCCTCTTTTATCCAAGATTTATACCAGCGATTCGCCTATCTTCATGCTCGAGAATAAGATCCCCGCGTGTTTGGCACTCAAAGTGGCAGCTGACCACTCAATCCGTGGCGTTGTCAAGTATCGCGGATTACAGTTAGTTACGGTTCCTCCGATGTAATAACGCGAGCGCAGCCTGTTTAAATGTTGCGCGTGACGAAGCACGAAGCCGTACACTCGATGTCGTGAATATGGTTTCGCTTAATCTTCAATTCCAACGCTTTACGCGAAATGGGAACGCTGATGCGTGGAAATGTTTCTTTTTTATATTTATATTGTTCGTAAATGCACGCTTGATTCTTTGCTAAAGAAAGCTTGCTTAAAGAGGAGACTACTGAAAAATACACGGATAACAGGAAAATTACGATGATGGAAATTCTCAGTAATTTCCATAAAAGATTCGACTTGCTCTCTGCTAGGAAATCATCGAACAAAATCAGCTAATAGCAGATATGTAAAACGAGCAGTTGTACGTGGTTTGATGCCAGTTGCTTGCGTTTATCTGTCGACGATTTTATACTCCTTTCAACAATCTGAAACCATTGGCGTGTAAAGAGCCATTATCGGACAAACTGTCTACGTATCTCTGCTACGTAGTACCCCGCAAACGGCGCGTTACAAAAATTACAACTACAACTACAAAGGTGGGTTTCGAGGGGGCTTAATAGGAAATTCTATAATCTAATCCTCTCTTTGTACTTCGTCGCTTGTACCGGCTGAATGGGCCTGCCAGTTAAATGTCATGTAATCAACAACGAGTCGCAACAAAGTTGTTGCAGAACGAGTAGTTGTGGAACGAGTACCCAGTGAATCTACTTCTTTTGCGGTAGTACACTGCGGACAAGAAACGATGCTATAATTTCTAGGAAATGATTAATATTGCATGAATTCTATTTCGTCGATGTCACGTACAAGTTTAATGACAAGTTTCATTTATCATACTTTTTGTACCTTTTATTTTCCATAATTTATTGCTGCGTTATTTCTCTGCAAGAATGACTTCATATTTGAAGAATGAAACGGACGAAACAACGCACAAAGTTTGAAATTGATAGTTGTACAATATTTATTACCTAGGAAAATATTTTAATAGTGTAAATTTAAATATTTTGATAGTGTAAATTATACGTATTAAAACACTTTGATAGTAAATGGTGTGCGGATTGAATGCGTTTTGAAATTTTTACGAGCATAATTAAAGAAACGGGACCTGAATAGAAATCTGCTTCATCCACTGAATGTTATAATAAACAATAAATTTATCATTATTACAAACGCATAAAAATCAGCAATATCATGAACATTTTGTTCTTTGTTTCATCCATCATCGTACGATAAGCTCTTCGCGATTCTAAGTGTAAAACTGTGCTTTACGCAAATTTCAAATATCGGTATCTACCTCTTCTCGTCGACTAGACCCAGCATCTTCCTGTAACGACTCGAAATTACGATTATGCCGGTGCAATTAACGATAACGGAACGCGCGCGATACTGAAACGTGGCTGCGTTAAGTGGCTGCGAAGAGAAAAAGTTTCCCATGACGAGCGGTTGTGCGTTCTTTTTCCTTTTCTCTTTTTTTCTTCAGCCGTTGGCCAGATAGGAACACTCGCACTTCCTTCGGCTGACAATGGAAGGCTTTCAAGCCTTCCGGATAATTCGCATCGGTAAGGACGAGCAATTAAGATCTAACCTGCGTGCACCTTAGCATCTAATTATCTCGCTCCCTGCTTTTGTACGCTGACTCTTTCGCGATTGTACGGTGTGTCAACTCGACACCGTTTTATCGCGGCTGGATAAAAAGTGGATCGCGAGATCCACGGAAGATTGCATTCCGCTTCGGGATATCAAGTTCCAAGGGTTGTATCGCAAATTTCATTATCTGTTAATTGGCCTACTGAAAACTGGGAATATTCACTTGGCGCAACGCACTTATCTACCTGATAGCGACGCGAGGAGGAAGAAACCGAACATCTCGCGAGGGTTTGAGCCAATAAAGACCAGTGAGCTCTTAATGACGTTGCTTTCTCTGGGTTGCAGTGTCTGGATATTGCAAATTTTTTCTCGAACGATGATTTTCTCGTGTTCTCGTGTTTGTGTCTAGAAAGAAGGCAGTAAACCGAAAATGGATGGAACGAATACTAATCTGTTGAAGTCAATTAATTTTGATTTTATTTTCGTGCTTTGAATTCTTGTGACGAAACACTTGAAATTAGACCCAAAGGTGAACAAAATTGAAGATTTCACACGAGCTTGGGTATACGCGATGTAAAATTTTCAACAAATTTCGTTAAAAGTTCCACCAATTCGAGAATTAACGTTCCAAATAATTTACAAATAATTTAATCGATCGAATTGTTAAATTATCTATTTACGACGAAACGCAAATGAGATACAAGCACGCAGTTGCAAATGAAATACAAACGGCTACGAATGAAATGTTCACGGCGTTCGCACTCAATGCTATCAACAGTTCCTTAACATCGGCGGAGTCGATGACTTTGAATTTCTTCCTCAACCATCATCGTCTCTCTCGTTAGAATAATGCGAACGTTATCGTCGCCATCTAACGCCCGTGTGTGTTTATGTGTGCCATGAGTTAATAACGTTTCATTACTCTCTCTATAGCACGGGGATTAATCACGGAATTAGCTATTAAAATGTACCTCGGCCTCGTTAACGACCGTAGAATTGTTGGGTGCAACGCCGTGGCGAATTTAATGCGCCTTTTCTCCGTTGTTTCCCTTTTTCTCACAGCCCCGTACGATGCCTTTCCATCGTATATTTACACGCGCGTGAAGGGGAAGATGGACGCGTTTCATCGATTTATTCAATTATCAGGAAATTATACGTCTCGCGATTATAGAGCAGAGCTGGAAAACTGCGTTCCAACGAGGAAAAAAGCTTTGCGCTTCGAATCATCGTGCACGATCGTTTCATCAGCGGCATTGATTTACTTTTCCACTTCGCTCTAATGGATCTCGTCGGCAAAACGCGCGTGTGTTTCGCCTAACTTTTACTGAGAGTTGAGAATTGCGTCGGTAATTACGACGTGCGTTGCATTGTGGCCAACGCGAGCACAACACCGCTATGTGCGTACACACGGAACTCGTTAGTCGATTGCAGAGCGTCACGCTTCGAACCTGTGCACCTGTGTAATTTGAATTTGGTTCTTTTTCCCTTTTCCGTAGGTGTTTCGAGGGGGATAATTGAAGAGTCCTCGCGAGTGACAACACCGTAATTGCCAAACGTCAAATTTTCATATTCGTCATTACCCTATTCTTTACACGTACGTTCCACTTGAAAATAAAAATAGTGAATTAAGAAATTAAAGGAACGTATTTTTGCTTCTTTTCTTTTTTTATCACTGAAAGTGATTTTAGCGGGGGTAACCCAGAAAATCGGGGACAACACTCTTCAGGTGCAACGAAAATTAGCGATTGGTTGATTTGGGTCACGTGATTCGCGAGGGGGCGTGGAGTAGACCTCGAGTAGGAGTGGCGTTGTCTGGTGCTGAGCGATCGCGCCTGTAATTTGTTTGCATATCAATAAAATTTTATGGCAAAAAGGTCGTCTTCCTAGTCGGAACAGTTGCTTCTGGGCCTTTCAGTGAGACGAATTGTACTGGGGTACAAGTCGTGCAGTTTTTATCACTGCATGTAATGCGGTATTTACAAATTTCAATAAATAATAACTTCTGTCTTTAAATGTTTTTGGCACTTGCGGTAATTCTTCTACAAAACTCCTTAATTTGGGGGAAAGAAACTTGGATATTGAATTTTAAAATATATTAGAAATGATATTAACGTTACAATTGAATTTTAATATTAGGATTATTATTATTAATGGCTCGTACAATCGGATTTCTTTATACTTTATTTGTCATTTCTAACATTCTAATATTAAAATTCAATTCATTAAAATTGCGACTTGAGGTTTCTCGTCCATGGTAACTTGTCCAATTTTTGTCCAATGTAGCGAAGGGGTTGAACAATTGTAAAACGGTGTGAGAGCGATAAAACCCGGAGACAAATGGCGAGAGAATGAAACCAGCCTATTCTTTGATCGACTACGATACGTAGGCAGACCGTGTTTTATTGTTATTACGTTTTATTAATCGATGCTGTCTGGTTATTGAGTAGGCAACCGGTACATACACGATCGTTTGTAGTGAATGAATGAAACAGCGTGCAGTGTACACGATCAGTTGCCTACGTGTACACCTTTTGTCGCGTCAAACTAATCCAGTGTTACGAACCTGAATCTTGGTCTTTCACGAACACCGTTTACAGAGACAGATGTTTGATTATCGTTGGCTGTAAATTTTATAAAATTTTATTTTACTCCATCGAATTACTTTGTAAATTGATTGGATCGTTTTGTAGGATAGGTTTTTATCTATCTATATAGTTTTTTTAAATTAAAGTTCAATACGCGATAAGTGTAAATTTCTAAGAGATCAACGGGATGAAGAACCTTTGTATCAGAGATATTCATTCGGAGATTTCAGGATTTTCACAGCTACGATCAACGTAGTAAATAATAAAAGAAATGGAATAATTGAAGAAACTGAAAAATTTCAAGAAAGTGAAAATATGAGATAACAATGTAAAAAAAGGGCGGCGTTCGAAATATTTTTCCAGTGATAACGTCACGTTGTAAATAATTGAGAAAATAGTTCTTTTTTTCTCAGTCGCGTGATATATAGAATTTTAAGTGAGCGTGTTCAGAAACATATCGATAAAATATATTTGTGGAAAACTTGCTTGAATGTATCGTCATTAATTGGAGAGTCGGTGAATGATATACCGTTGCTGTTGCGGAATGAGGTACCGTTAACGATGGAAAATTTTCTTTCTCCGTTCACTGTTATAAATTTGTCGAATACCTCGATCCGTTTGATATGCCTGCGTTTGATTAAGATTCGATTTCTCTGCAGATTAATAAATTCGCCGGCGAATTTGTAAACGTCAACGCTGTCGATAGCAATATTCTCTGGAAAGTGTAATAAATCTCGCATATTTTATTCGCGTGTCTCAGACGGACCATTTCTGGAAAAAAGTGCAAGTGACGTTTAAGAATTTCTTAAACGAAAAAAAAAAACTAGATATAAACAAATACGACAAACATTTAATTTCTAAATCTATATTTAATTTTTTTATTTAACGAATAAGTTGGATCATTTATTTTCGAGATATTGAAATTATTAGAATAAATTAATTAACCCTGATACAAAAGGTACAAAATAAATTTTACTTATCTATTTTTAATAAAATTCATTTACATTACTTTAAACTATAAATAATATTATTATTTCAAATCTATTACTAAAATAATCTTCTTTTTATAAAACTTTATCAATTACATATATATATAAATATTTACAAATATATTTATAAATTAATTTTTTAAAACTTTAGAATCGGATCGAAAATTTCCGACAATTAATCTCGCCTTACTTTCGAACTTTTCGTTGTTTCACTCTAAAACGAACAACGAACAATCTCTGAAGTGAGATTAATAATTCGAAATCTCTAAAGTGAGATAGTTTCATTTTTCGATCGATCTTGCACGCCGTGTAAGCATTTGAATGATCGATATCACGGCCATCGCCACGCCACACGCTCGACACACTCGAACGATCGTGGACAATTACGCATATCCTTGAAAGTCGCCTAGCTCTCGACGTTGCTCCGGTTTTTCGACCGTTCGCGGAGAACTTCTCTTTCGCAAGCTCGCGGAGATCGATTTTCGTCTCCGTCGACCGGAGGGCGATCGATAATGCTCGTAAAGCGGGAAACGAGCCTTTCACAGAGGAAACCCCGGCCAAGCAAATAAAATGGATTTCAGGTAATTCATGTTTCCGGTATTGCCTCGGTCCCCGGCGTGTCCGGCGAGCGGACGACGTAAATTGCGGCAGTGGAAACGATTGGAAGGCGAACGCGGCAAAAATGTTGATCGAGCCGCGAGCTGCGAGATGTTGCCTTCGTGTCGCCTCTGCGTTCGCCTTGGAGCGATTCGAGAAATTAACCGTTCAAGATGTTACGTTCGTATCCGCGTGGTTTGTATATTTTCTCCAACTGCGGAGTTTCTTTTGCAGGAAAAATTTTTCTCGTCTCGAAAATGGGAAATTGAATCCACCTTGAATTAAATCCGGTTAAAAGTCAGTCAAGAGAAATTATTGAGAGAAATTAGTTGATTTAATTTTTCAAATCAGCTTCCGTGGCTGAAAAAATTTACGTTAGTTTTCATAAAAATTGTTAAATATCTACATAACAGATAAAAAAATGCACAATATTAACATGACCGAGAGTGGAAACTAACTAGTGCTTTGTTAAAAAATTATAGACTGGAGAACAATCTTCCACGACCGATCGATATTTCGTCGTCGTGGTGTGTCACTTGTCATGAAAAATACCCACTGAACGTAGAAATCTAATTTCGAATCGAGCGGGATTCGTTGGAAAAAGCAGAGCTCGCGAAACGACCGATACAGCTCGACAGCTGCTCATCTTGTTCCCGGCAATTTCCCGCGATTACGATCGAAATCGAGCAATCGGTTATCGACGCCGGGGGATACATACATCACGTCGCCGGTCTCGACCAGAACTTTCTCTCTCTCTCCTCGCGTACGCGCATAAAATTATGATGAATCGTTCTCATTATCCCGTCCATTGAAACTCACCTTTCGACGCGTAAGTAGACAAAAGAGGGCCCTCGTTTCTCCTCCTCGCGGATTTCCATCCGGCGAGGGCACACGCGCTCGCGCTTATGATTTGCCGGTGATTTATCGACCGGCCGCTGCCTACAATCCTTCAAAAGCGGTATTTACATAATCCATTCTCCGCGCGGAGGAACGACACACAATGGCGAACGCGAACATTGGCGAGTCGGATGCGCGGCCGGCGAAAGATTCGCAATAAAAGCGGCGAGATACGCCTAGCCGCCGTAAATTATCCCCCACATTCGGCGATGTTACGGCATTTACCAACCGTTTTTGTACCGTTAACTATGCGACGTTGTTGCGACTATCGGGAAGTTTGAAACGGTGTACGACGCGAGGAGATGTTGATCACTGTATGTTTCCCGAGGTTCCTTTTGCAGAGGAAGTGAACTTTTTAAATACTTTGGCAGTTGTAACGATACGTTACGCCTGTGCACCGTGATTTAGTATTTAATTTTAGTTATTTTAGTAATATTAGTATATTTAATATATAATATAATGTAATATTTAATTCATTTCACACTAATTAGTTTAACTGCGTATAAGTTTCTCCTTTCAATATTTTGTCAAGTTTTTCAAGTAATTCTCGTCTTCGAATTTTAGATTCAATTTGTCGAGCAATATTTTCTATCGTAGTTGCAGAGGAATGAAATGTAGAAACATTTTAATCATTTTATAATTTTCTAATTGAAGAGGAAAAGAAGAAAAAGAAACACGTTCGCGCAAGATCCGTATATTATGTTAACATTCTCCTCCGTGGAACTTGATCATTCCGTTGGTGCAAACAAACAGATCGATACGCGGAGGAATGATCGTTGCACGTAGCGTCTACGCGGTGAGGGAAAAGAGCCGGGGAGGGGAAAAAAAAAACGCGGCTGTTACACTGAAATAACGCGTCGAAACCGTGTAATAAAATTCCCGTGGCGGGTGATTCATTGCGAATACATATTCATTGGCACGTTTAGACCCTCTCGCCAATAGCTCACTCGGCTGCGTATTTCTCTCACAATCGAGCGTATCAGCGGGGCGAGCACTGCGTCTCACGCAACGATATCTCACGCGTAAGACCCTGCCCGCTTTCAATTACTCGCGATTTCATTACGATTTGCAATCGAACCTCCTCCTAAGCCTGCCGGTAATCGTACTTTGTGCGCGAAACGACGGCCATAAATCCGCCACTGGCTGGGGTCTCTTTCTCCGCGCTACAATTACGGAAACGTGTCCCCCCTCCCCCGCTTTGGAAAAATGATCCGGTTCGAAGCGATAAAAGGAAGCAGAAGAAAAGAAAAGAAAAAAAAAAAAAAAGACGGAACGAGAAGAAAAAAAGAAAAATTGCTGGACCAAGGCGCTTTAAGTTAAATGTGGCAATTACCAGCGCGGCGGTACGACAGTGACATAAACACAAAACGCCGTATCAGCGTGGAATCGATAAATTACGCGCGGACACGAAATCGAATAATACGAAACGAACGCGGTCGTGAAATCCCGTTCTCTCTCTCTCTCTCTCTCTCTTTCTCTTTCTGTCGGTACAAGGCGTGTATAGGTACGCGTTACAACTTTCGACGAGTGCAGCGCGGCGAGGCCGCGTTACAATCGTTAACTCCAATTTCCTCCGGCAGTGGTACAAACAGTAAATAGCCCCGGCTAGGCTGCTTGCTATTTACACGCCATGAATTAGAAACACACGGGCTGCTTTTCAGGCTGCGCTGCATTGAAACCTGCCTGCCTGCCTGCCTGCCTGCCTGCCCGTACGTTGAAATTCCTGGCAATTTCTTTTGGGATTCTTCTTTGCTGGGTTTGGGTTAGATTCGTTTCATTGCCCGTTCGGGAGTCTAAGATGTTTTTTCAAGGAGAGGTTTTTGGTTTCTATTTTACAAAGCAAAAGGCTGAGATGCGTATCTATATATTTTTTTTTTTCAACTGAGTGGAAGTTAGTATCTGTTGGAAGTAAAACCTACTTCCTTTAGACACCCATTTGGTATTTTGCCAAAATTTCTTTTTCTTTTCAGTCCACATTCGTCCATTCCACTAATACTATCTTAACGGATAGTTAGGTATTGACCGTGTGCGGAAAATTTAACTTTTGTAAATTTTGATTAAAAAGAGAAAAAGAGCCTAAGCAGAATTTTACTCCACTTGGTATAACATCGTGTACTTTAATTTTATGAAAAGATTTTCATTTTGGGGAAGAAATTCAATTTCTCATCGGGTGAATTAAAATTGCCAAATGCAGTACAATGGTCGGATCTCATTAAACTCGACGAAAGATCGAGAAACTAGATTGCGGTCAGGCAATCCTGTGGATTGTGATTATGTTATTGTGGACGATGAGACTCGATCCTCGTAGAAAAATGTGCATCCATTATTGCGTAACGAAAGGTTAGAGACTGCTTCGAGGTTTATCTTTCGAATTGCTTCCACTGCTTGTTAACTTACGTTACGATCGTTCGCGGTAATAAAAAGGTATACTTGATCAGGTGTGTGTGTGCGTGCAGAGATAATTCATGTGCATACCGCGAACGTTGGATAGATAACCTGTGAGCTGTAAGGGAAGTTCAAAGAGAGGAGAGAATTATTAATTGACTAGGTGCAAAGCGATTTAGTTGGAATTAAAAATATTGTGATGAAACAAATTGTCCAAAGTTTATTATGTAGGTATATATTTCTAATTTATATATATAGTTGTACAGAGATAATATGACAGAAGGAAGGAAATATTTCTTTATCATTCACATGTTGAATTCGTTCCAATGTAGGATTGCTTCATAAGAAAGCTGAAAATTTATGAAAATATTTTGTTATACGTATATGAAAATGTTATAATGTTACTGTAAATGTAAATAATTCAATTTATACGATAAAAAAAAGAATTGTCTCTCAAAAATGGTGCAGTGAAAATATCTTTTGGTTTCTATAAAATCTCAAACATAGAAAGTCACCATCTCAAACATGGAGAAGAGAACATCATTCATTTCAAGAAGAAAAAGATTCAACAAAGATCCTAAAAGATTCATGAAGTATAAAATAATCGGATGACAATCGTGCGTATTTACATAATAATGAACCTCGAGACGATCTCTGTACAATTCTACAATTGAACATCAAAATTGTGAATAGTAGAGTGGCAGACTTTATCATCCGTTGATGATAACTTTGATAAATACAGCGAGCCAATAATCTTTGCCAATGAATTCGCAGTGTTTCAGTTGCCATTCTTTTACTCGAAACGACCATCGGATAATGTCGTTTATGCCTTTTCGTTGGATAATAAAATATCGATTTCGTTTTAGAGGACGGTGACTTGAAAATTTGTTTGGAAAACGACGGTCGCTCCGGCGATACGTTCAAGCAGTGTGCAATTATACCTTGAAAAACGCGGATTTTCGTCATCGTCGCGTTGTGACACCTGTATCCGATCATTTTCCATGGCGAAACGAATGCAAACCGATCCGGTTTGTCCTCGTTAAAAAAATCCCCTCGCAGAGGGGGGTCTCTCTCTGTTCAATAATTGATACATTTCCGAACGAGAGAAATGCAAATCCCTGGCATTTACGCCAGGATTATTGTCCAGTGGCGCAGAATAAATATTGTTAGACATTTTATTGGTCCCGATAACGACGTTCTGTTCGATTTATATATCGAACCTGAGATCTTTTCTGTGGAAAGACTCGGTTACCGTTGCGGAACGCTGCAGTTGCATTTATTTTAAATAAATCGAGAAGGCGGCACTGAGATAATTATTTGAAGATGGAATTAAAGCGAGATAAGAATTAAATTTTGCAATCTTTGATTCTTCACTCTGCAGTCAAGTGAACTTAATTTTGCTTGTTTCAAGAGCGAATATGAAAATATAAATATTGTTTCGAGTCTCATTTCTAATATTTTTTAACGCATCAATAATTGCCAACTAGGTATAGATAAATCGTTTTGTATAGTCAATTATGATTCTTAATTAAATGCATGTTAATGATGAAAACTGTTAATGATGATATGTTAATAAAAATTCTAAATATATAGGTGTACTTCGAATTTGAATGTTACAGAGATAAATATACTATATTAAATACTATATAATATATAAATAGACAATATACTGAATAATATATTTGCGAGACAATAGCGAGAGAAATTTGAATTTAATTTGTTCCACTTTGACGAGAAATAAATGCTCCAGGTCTTCGTATACAGAGTGAAACCTATTAATTCCTGTAATTCGCTAAATGGATTTCCACTTGGAAAGATTAAGATGAAACGAAATAATTACTACCTCTTTTTACTGACATACTTTTACATCGAGCAATTTCATCTAATAATTAATAAGATCAGTAAACGCACAAATTATTACTACACAATTTTATCAAGATTAGCGTAATCAAAGCTATCGAAGCAAATTAACAAATTATCAGTCAAGCTGGTTCGAACAACATTCTTTTATTAGACAACGTTCGATTAATTTATGTTTTTTAATATATGTTTAAGATTATTCTCGATTCAGTTGAAATTCTAGTTTTTTAATATCGGAGCTGTGAAAGAAGATTCCAGGGATTCGCAAGAAAATTTTACGATGTATTTAGCAAAATGTGATAAATTATCGCTTGGTTCTTAGCAATTCGCGAATTATCATTAAAAATAATGATAAAATCAAAGTGAAGTTGCAAGAAATCTCACTTTATGTCCTTTACATCCAGACCGGTTTTAAACACATCTGAAATAAAAAGTATTTATATAAAAGTAATAATCGAAATACTCTTATTGGAATAAAATACTATTTGAAAATTATTTTATTTCACAGCGATACATACAAGCTTATTGAAATTATTTATTATATATTATAATTATTCATTATTACATACAAGTGGGGATTATTAATTGAAAGAATAATTGTTTAAGGCGCATTAGAAATTGTCATTTAAAATAATATTTCACGCTCCGAAGCTTTTGCGTCGATCATTTCAAATATTATTTATTATTAGAGAAAAATCAACTAAAAATAAATATTAATTAGTAATATTAAACATTTACTCAGTCTGCGACATAGAAACATAAACGTCGCATTAAGACTCGTATTACACAATTACTTCGTAGCCAGTAAGTTTCATTCACACACAAAACAAGTAAGAACAATTTCACGAAAACAATATTCAAATATTTCGTTGGACGAATGACGAGAAAAATGTTCATCTCAAACAACTGTTTCAAGTTCGTCGTGAAAAATATGTAATTGAAATGCAGTTTTCCAATTATATTTGTAAAATCAAACGAATCTCAAATAACACTTTGGTCAGTAGAAAAACAAATAATCGTTTCAGATGAACAAATGAAACAAACACTGTGTGTGTGTGTGTGTGTGAAGAATAATTTCAATAAATACATCTACATTTTATTTGACGCAGCGCTGCTGCAAAGTACCTACAAATTTTCAGCTCAATCGGTACACGCGTCGATGATTTTGATCAGGTTTTTCCACAGAAGAACAAGATGCTGGAGGATCCGCGAGAAACAGGCGAGACGATTATGTAATTCGCGGACATTTACTCGCGCGAAACCCCCAGTTGAGATCGTAAAAAATCGAACCGGCGTTTATATTTTACGTTTTACGAGCTGAAATTGCGCCTGCACGGTCTGCCGTGGACATTAAACTAACTGGTTCGAGGCCCTGACGCCACCGAAATAGTCGATCCACTAATGAGTTACGAAACCCAGAATCTCAAATTGCATTTCACGCTTCACGAGTATTCCTCTGTAAGGATGGCTCGCTTTTTAGTTTGCAATTACTAAGGCAGGTTGGCACGGAATGGATAAATTTGTTTGAAAAAATCGCACGTTCGGTTCGAGCCAAGCTCTCCAAGGGATAATTCAGGATTTTAGGAGGTAGGAAAAATTCGAGTCTTTCGATACAGATCGTTAATTTCCTCGAGATATCGAGCTGGACTAGACTGTTGCAGAGTTATTTCAAACGTATGTTACATTTGGGATTTTCCACGGAAGAAAATGTAGTTGTTGATAATTTCGTTGCGGAATTGTTTCGAGCTTGTCGTTTATTTGCGTATCATTTAATCTCCGATGCAGATAAATTTCTTGATTTTTCGTGAATTTTGTAGATTACATTACAGAGTCTAACATTATATGAACCTTTCAAGCAAAACGTTAGTTAACTTTCCGAGGTCCAACAAATAAATTTTTCAAGGAACCAAGGAAGATGATCGAAATTTCATCGCAAGTTAGAACATAGAGCGTTGCTCGTTTCAGAATTTCGTTTGAAAAGACGTTTTATTAAAGATGGAAATAAACATTGGTTACCTACTTCGTTTGAAAAAAATTTTACGAGACTTTCTCGACGTTGGATTAATATATGCAACGCAGTTATTATGCAGTATCTGAGACACGAGACAAGAAAAATTAATTGATTACCATTGCGGCGATACGATCCGAGATATCTCCGCGTCGTTAAAAAACTCTTTTTCACAACCCGTAATTTATTCATGTGTATTTGGATCTTTAAAAATAGAGGGAAGGAACGAAAGCTTGATCGATCGTTAAAACAAATTAGCAGCGCGTGTTTGCTTTTTGCCCAGCGCAGCGGCCCGATTTACATAACTAATCACGAGCGGTGAAATCCTAAAAATAATCGAGCGAACCGAACCCCGGTAACGAGAACGATTTCTGGTTTCGCCAGAGGGAAATTGCCTGCGTCGATTAAACGTGTGGCAAAAACGAATTATACCTCCTAATAAACGAGCGCTGGAAATAAACGTCACAATGATGGCAAACAACATATCTCTTATTCATTGACGGCTACATCGTACAGTCGATCCATCAAAGAAGTCGATTTCTGAAAAACAAAAGAACAGCGACAAAGACAGAAACGACTCGTCTCACTGAAAGGCCCAGAAGCAACTGTTCCGACTAGAAAATGAAGACGACTTTTTTGCCATCAAATTTTATTGATACGCAAGCATTTGAAATTCGATACGAAACAAATTACAGGCGCGATCTCTCGGTACCAGACAACGCCACTCCTACTCGAGGTCTACGCCACGCCCCCTCGCGAATCACGTGACCCAAATCAACCAATCGCTAATTTTCGTTGCATCAGCGTTGAAGAGGCCCAAGTTTCTGGGTTACCCCCGCTAAAATCACTTTCAATGATGAAATGAAAAGAGAGCTTAATTAACTAAAATAATCGATTCTTAGCTTATCGAGATAATTGAGGTACGATTAGTCACGAAGGTCAGTCAAATGTTTAAAGAAATAGGGATCACAGATATTTTATAAGCACTAATTTATTTATTGGTGTACAGATTCTGATAAAATAATGACGTTTCTTGTTTCATTTATTGGAAAACGTGAGATACATGTGTAGCGATCTATTTTCTAATTTGTCTAACAAATCAATTGAAATCAATAAAATATCTGCGTCTTTTCTTTTCTTGTTCGAAATATTTGAAATTCGACATACGTATGTACGTGGCCAGTCATATATGTTTTTTCGTCGACCGTATGTGTTTCGAAAACACGGACATCTGCTTCTTCATTACAATTCGAACGATTATTTAACGTCTTCGATCGATTTCTCAACGACGACGCCAACGATTTGCTCGCGCGAATCGTGTAATTTGATTGTCGATGCATCGAACAGCTGACAAGTGGTGACCGTGTACACGTGGTTACGCTATTATTTCTTGTTAACTGACGTTGCATCGAATCGTTGATTTTTTTCGGTTCACTCTGTTTAAGTTCGCTCGTCGAAATTAATTAATTATCTACCGGTGATTAATTTGCTCGCTAGCACGTTGTTATTTCGTGTCGCAGCAGGATATCCATTTCGGTGAACAGCCCCAGAGCTCGACGAGAATTATCGCGCGAACCAGGCGCGAGAGATCTCTCGTCTCTCGTCTCTCGTCCGTTGATAGTCAGAGGAGTTCCCATAAAATCTAGGAAATATCTTATTTCGCCAAGAGGCCAGAGTTTTAACGATCGACTACGATCGTATCTCTTTGCTTCGGATATCTGCGAATAAAGTTGGAGTAACGAGCGAACATCGCTGTTCGAGGTATGCAACGATAAAATGACATTTCTATTAATATATCCTCCGTTTCTCATCCGATCTGTGTGTACACTTTACGGTGTTTATATTTTGACTGGGGATTTTTTGAAATTTACCAGCAAGTTATTCGAACTGAATATCAATCTGGTTGTCTATAATTAGCTATAATTCCTATTTACGTAAAGCAAAATGTTTCTATGTTTGAAATTACATTCGAAATGGGAAAGATATCTTTGGGTAGAAATTTATCAATCAAGTTAGACAGAGAGAGGAAATTCTGAAATGACCTTTCATCTAGTCTTCTGCACACTCCGTCTGCTTGCATCATCTCCCGTCACGTCTGATCAAAAGTTCCAAACCCCCTTTGCGAAACCCTCGACTCTCCAAAGCATCGCGCGTCAGTAGAAACAGACGTCAATCGCCAGACACATCCTCTCGCTCATTCCCTCTCGTTATTCTCCGCGGCTGAGAATATCATCTCGCCGTCATCGCGCGCACAGTCGTCAAACATTGGACATGGAACGGGAGAATTTATCGATCGTGCACGCTTTCTCAAACTAACTCGTCTCTCGTTTCGTTTTTTGTTTCAGGTAAGTGCAAGGTGAAACTACGCACAATGCGATGCCGCTTCTCCCGCAGAGGGAGAACAACAGAGTTCCACGGGAGACCATTTATGGAATTGTCCATTACTGGTAGCAGGTGAGTGTCACGCGGCTACCTCGATGATTATCCATCACAACCGCTTGGAAATATGTAGGTCAGTCGTGAAGTTAATCCCCGATGATCGCCAAGAGTGATAAATTAAGCGCAAAGTTATGGCGCCGACCTTTGACACCGCGCACCATTCATTGTTCCATTAACGCGACGTCGTGGCCCCTATGTGTCGCGAATAGAAAGCGTCTCTCGCGGTTCAAACGTCCCATATTAAATTACGTCCCCTTTGTAACGTTCGTTGCGCAATTCATCGGCAGCTCGTGGAATTCTAACAGGATCTATCTATCCGTTGGGTTATTATTCACGCGTATGATTTATCGACGCGTCTCTGCCTCGATGTCGGCAATTTAATCGTCGCGATTAATATCAAACGCATTTTTATCTGGTAGCCCCTACCCATTTATTCTCAATTAACCGCCGTCGAGCGGTATCAATTATTCTCGCGGGGTAATTCAATTGCCGAAGGTTATTGCTTTTTCACCACTCGGCCGGAGTAATTTCCTTCCTCGTTCTGAAAAGATTCTTTCAATTGCACTCTGTGTTTTTGGCGTGATATGTTAAAAATGATCGTTGAAAGTTGACTTGCTTGGAAATATACGTAGGAAGTTTCACGGCTTTCCGATATTAGTGGCTTTCGAACGTGAAAACGGGGGCAAGGTTATTTTTTATTGACAGATGACGAACGATCGGGAGGAGGAAAAGTGGTAATTTTATTAATGAAAATGACACACGCAACGAGTAACACTGGTGCACGTAACGAGCAGGAAGATTGCCGCAACGCACACTTGCGAATAACCGACTTCCACCGGTAGATAATTATGTACGTTTTTATAAGTCGCGCGGTACATTGTGAGCGCGAAACGCCGGGATGAAAAATCGATGCAGTCGTACCCTTTGCGTTTAATTTCATTTCTCAACCGCGGGGCAATTTGCATGGCGCGGGCAATATTTTATGAATTTTCATAAGTCTCGCATTTCATTAACCCTACGGCCTGGATTTAAATGACTCTTAAACGACGCAACGTGCAAACACTCATAAATCACCTCCCGTGTTTCCAGTTGGTCGAAAAACCGTTTCGCGCCGCGCCCACTTTCGCGAGGTTGCGCTCGTGTTTCTCCAAATGATACCATTTTCGCGGAAAAGAAGTTTGTAATTTAACGAGCAGCTTGGACCGAATGAAATTCATCTTTCTTCGTTGTACTTTTGCCTCTGAGATCAATCGAAACATTCCACCAACTTGACTCCTTCGAAGCATCTCTCTCGATTCAACCGAGCTCCACTTTTTCCATCCCCTTCTGTTCTTCTCTCTCAACTTCGAATTATCCCCATTCTTCTCCATGTGTATACTCCCTTTGTTGCCGTTACAAGATCGTTATCTTCGTTCGATCGTCGGAGGTTCTCGCGGAACGCAGGTCGCGTTCCAACATTTTCATCTCTCCTGCGCGCGCGCGCATATAACTCGAGAGAAGATCAGCAACGGGGATAACGGCGAGATCGGTATCAGAGACTGCCGCGCATTCCAGCGGGCTGTTACATGCATTTGGACATCGGGAACACCGTCTTTAACCCGAGAGTCTGTGCTCGCTGGAATCCGTCCAGGTAGGAACGGGACCAATCAGCTCGTGCTACGAATGCCGAATCCGTGTCGTTTCCGTGTTCGATTTCATCTTGGTGAGGTCCACCAAGACGGCGAATCTGCTCCTTGACACTAGAACTACCGACGTAGTTCGAGCAAATCGTAAAATTTTCATCAGAGATATTAAAGTGGAAGAAACAGAAAATCTTTGTGATACTTGTAAATAACACAAGCGAAGTATCATTCAAGTCTCTAAAAATATACCTTCCTTTTTTATCTGTAAAGTATCTGACAAAAACATTGAAATGGTCATTTTGATCATTTTGGTAGTTATAGTGTTAATGGCGATTGACCAACGGGAGAGAAGCTCGCTCGCGAGAAACGAACAGTCGAATCAGCAATGAGAAACTTGGTCAACGAGCTCCGAATTCTTCGAAGCTCTCGTCTCTTTGTATTTCAGCCGAACGTGTACTTTCGTTCGTTTATTTCCGCCGTAATTATTTATCTTTACTACTAACGCGGCGCGTCCGATGTTTCGCGTATCGTGTGTGTCAGAGCCGAGTCCCAATTGGCTTTCCGTTCGGAGAAACTTGCGAAAATGTGTATTTGCAGTTTAATTGGCACGATTGGTTGGAAAATTTTGGTTTTACGTTTGGTTTATTGAGTTTATCGAGGAACAGGTGATTAATAGGTTAATTATCAGTTTTTATTTGTGTCGTATGTGTATGTGTTGTTTCAAATCATTTTTAACAGCTTTATTCGTAGACTCGTAACGATTGTTTAAATGATTGACGTACTTCTTAGTATTTCTTCAGTTTGAAATTGGTTTTTTTTGAAGCACGAGGATCGAAGATTCAGCTTAAAAAAACGAAACTTTAATAGGTGTAACAAGGATCAAACTGTTTTAGACAGTTACACAGTGAGGATAGCTTTCCTTTTTTTGTTGAAATGATACATCGTTCGAATTTTATTATTCTACGCGATGATGGTTAATTTAAATATAGAAATTTCAAACATTCAATTCAAATATAAAAAGAAAACACTTGATTTAAATAGGAATTTGAATTTCCACATGTAAATGAAGGGGTTGTCGTTCCGCGTAGCGTGGAATTTAATCCAATTTTAATGTCGTAAAATGTCAGCGGTGTCGATTTTCCAGTCGGTGTCTAGGGAATAATTTTCACTTTCGTGAAAAATAACAATTTTCATAAAAAAAAATAACTTTGCCAGTCCAAAGAAATACTCGAATGTCAGACGAGATTTTTCTTAAAAGGTTAATCGTAGTATCGCGTCGACAAAAATTTTCCTTCTACAAAAGACACAAAATGTACAACGTCTCTTTCTCGTCTATGGCGATCGTATACGGTTCCAATAAACATGCACAAAGACGTCAGAAACGCGTCAAGTCTCGCCAAGTTTCTCCTCCTGCTCAAGTTTCCATCGGAGATGGAGAAGAGATGTTTTCAAATAGCTCTCGCAAGGAACAACCGTCTCGTCGGTCGGATTTCATCTTCAACGAACTCACATGGCGATCGAATTATTGAACGCGCAATAAACCGCGTAATTGCTGTTAGCCTTTCAAACGGATCTGCTCTTCTGTGGAAAACAAGCGTATTAACTGGCTGGAAGGTTTGAGTTTAGGTTAGGCCTGCTGGCTCCAGAGGAAACCTCGAGAGGAACACTCTTCGTGGTATTAAACCGTGGATCTTAAATCCGCTGAATGTCGACGTGTCCAATCGTTTCTCGCGCTTTTTCCCGTCTCCCGAATTTGCGTATCTCTCCCTCCCACTTTCCGAATTCTCTGGAACCCGCCTGTTCAGAGAATGTGACGGCCGAGTTAACCATTCCTGCTTGACTTTTTCTTTTTCTTTTCTTTTTTATCACCGAAAGTGGTTTCAGCGGGGGTAACCGAGAAAATCGGGCCTCTTCAGGTGCAACGCTGATGCAACGAAAATTAGCGATTGGTTGATTTGAGTCACGTGATTCGCGAGGGGGCGTGGTGTAGACCTCGAGTAGGAGTGGCGTTGTTTGGTACTGAGCGATCGCGCCTGTAATTTGTTTGCATATCAATAAAATTTTATGGCAAAAATGTCGTCTTCATTTTCTAGTCAGAACTGGGGTACAGTCGTGCAGTTTTTTTTCTTGTTTTGTGACGTTTTCGACGATAGCTTCTTTGATGGATTCATGGGGGACTAAGTGGAACAAGATGACAGGGTTTATGAGGGAATCGGTCTATTGTCTCCAGGATAGCAATTATTATACGCGTGGTACTGTGTCTAAAGATTTAATTATTTGGTACGTAGTTGAAGGAAACCCGAGGACGCAACAGAGAGTGCATATGACACGTATAAAAATATATAAAATATTTAGTAGCGAAATAAAATGTCTACGTAGATTCTCTCTGTTTAGATGAAAATTTCTTTCATTGCAATTGCATGAAGTATATATATGATATGGTCATTTAGTCGTGAGAGTTACTCATTTTTTACAAAAAGCTGATATAAAGAATTGAATACACGTATCGTGTATAATTTTTGTGAACAAAATAGGAAACAAATGTTTCTATTGATATATAATTACCAAGAGTTGCGTGAAATAAATAAATCTTTTAAACAGTATCAATAGATGTTACAATTTTGGACCAAAAACCTTCATACTTCAACGAGAAGATCAAATCCTCCAGGTACTTTCTTTCGCCAATCCTCAAAACTGACCTGAACTTGGACATCTCTCGAGCAAGTCGCATCGCAAGCACCGATGCCAAAAGTCAAACGTCGGGAAAGATGATATTCAATGCACGTTCACGTTCACGTCTCGGCTAGGATTTCGAAAAAATGTGTTGGCATCGTATGAGAAACGATCGAACAACGTAACGTAATCGGTACACGAGAGAGAGAGAGAGTCCTCGGCTGGAAAGAAGTTTCCAGCGTGAGAGATTTGCAAGGATACGGGAAAAATGGTGGAGCGTGGGGGCCAGCGGATAGTGTCAAATAACTTCTCGGTTGGATAAGCTCGCTTCCTTCGTGCAAATTGACTTTCTCGTTAGAGGTGGGAGGGATGTCCACGTATGATACACGCTTTTGTATACAGTATGCTTTGCGCCAATATATAAATACGCGTGTGGCGCGCAGTAAATAATATCCCCAGCGAGATGAAAGATGCTCGAAGCCACGAGCGTTCGTCGAAGAATATAGCGCTCGCATACGCGAGACGACTGAGATCGAGGATTTTCGACGATGGCTCATCGATTTCGTATTACGTTCGCCGTGCAAAGTATCGCGTTATTTATGGCACGGCTTACACGATCTAAGAGTCGGCTGGTTTTATGTTCTACTGTGTACCCTGTTGGATTTATTTATTTACTTATTTATCGCGTTTGTAAGGTTTTTCGTTATTTCGCGCGAGGCGTCTTTGTAATTTATGCGCGTAGTCGATACGATACGCGATGTTGGATCGTCTGTCGTGCGTGCTTTCCGTTGCAACGAGGGATATTGATATTTTATTTTAATAATGGTTGGACTAGCGTTCATAGAGTTCACGTCGCGCATCGTTTAAATAAATAAAACATTGAAATGGAAAGTTTTGAAATTGACATACTTAATTTTGTAGAAGTAACGTTTCATTCACGTTCGGATTTCGTAAGCAGTCGACAAAGGCACAGCGAGCGATTTATTTGCACTGGTTACTTATTTCCTTTCCTGCGAATTTCACAATTTAATTTAATTTCGTTGATTTGGAATGGTAAAGGTAACGATTAAATTGAGAAAAATGGTACGGAAAATGATTAGCAAGTACTGTAGTAAGACTTTATTCTTCATTAGGTATAAAGCAAGACTTCTTCGTTCGTTTAAAATTAAGAATCAAGACAGAAAGAGAGTAGGTACCTCCTTGATGAATGTGTGAATTTGAAACTCTGAAACGTCTTCGTAACGCGTAACAAATACACGAAGCAAATGCGAGGTATCAGTTTCATTAAGAACTATACAGACTCGCGATGCACACGACTTCGAGAAAAGAAAAAAAAGTATAATAAAATATGACATTAATCGCGCCAAATAATTACTACAGAAGTTCCCACAAAGACCCACCGGATCTGCCTCATTAATCGCGCCCGTGCGTTGTAAACTTTCAAATCGAGTCGCGCGTTTCGGAAGGGAGTCCTCGGTGCACGATCGCCGATCGTCCTCCTCTTCATAATGCCACCAATTACATCCACCGTCCGTACAACCTACTTCCATTCTGATTAATGAAAACAACGCCGGGATCAGGTCGGTTCCGATGCTTCTCATCAATAATCAACCATACGGAATTTTTGTGCGATCTCGTTCAAAATTATCCCCTCCTCCTTCGTAAGCCACCCGGGTCCATTTTTATTCTCCTCCTTTCAAATTCAGCGCTCACGTTTTGGGATCTGAGAAGTGGTTCTCCAGTGATTTCGACGTTTCTCTTAATGAATTTGTCCTCGTGATAAACAGATAAATCTCCCGTCGCGTGGAATAAGCTCGTTACCTTCTTCTTCTCTCGGTTCTTGCGCCTCGGACGCGCGTATGATGAATCGCGAGACGATCGTTCGTCTCGTTATCTCGCGCCAGCTTCGAAAATCGTTTTTCGCATCGACGCGCACACGCGATCGACGTCGAACCTGCCAAGCGATTTCACCGGTCGGCTCGCCTCCTTCTCTTTAATTAATTGCGTACGTACGTGTACGCGCGCGAGGTGAGAATCGAGGGTAATTGGAATTCAAAACTCGGTGTCGCGATTCCCGATAGAATTATTATTACGTCGACGGGGGGAAACGGGATGTATGTGCGTATATCTAAATGCAATTCGTACGCGTCGATCGGTGAATTTATTTTCCTTTATCTTGGCGTCCGTATCGATCGGGGGATAAGCAACTTTCACTGTGGGAAATCGCTATCGCGTTTGATCGATCATTTCTTCTTTTTTCTTTCTTCTTTTCCTTTTCCTTTCAAATTTGATCGATGCAACGTGCACGTCGGATTCAGTATCGTTGATTTCACAGAGTCTTTTTAATAAAGGACCCAGCAGTTTCGCGAAATTCTTGCGCGAAAGTTTCCATATTTCATCGAGGATTTAGATTAATTCTTCTATTAACTTCTTAGGCTTCTCGCGGACAGGCGATAATTCAAGCGGCTTTTTTTTTCTCTTTCTTTGCGTGCGTTTTGTACGACGAAGTTTGTACGCGAGATTTCTCTCCCGAGCGTCAGAAGAAGAGAGGAAACAGGGAAGAAAGTAGGAAAACGATTCCAGGATATCGCTATTATTCGAGTTTTAGAAAACGTCACCTGATTTTCAATTTGCTTGCCGTAATTTTTAATTACAATTGTTCAGATTAAATGAACTTTCTGGTCGTCCTGAAGATTGATCAAACGTTAAAAATATTATTTTTACAGTATTGCGATGCAATGCTCGACAACCGTTCCAGATGCGAAACTGTTTATTTCTCGTTTATTTTTCGAGCCAACTGATAAATCAAATTTCCAGTTAATTCGCAAAAATTGGAGAAAAATACGCGTACTTGTTTGCACCTGTCTGTACCACCTTGCGCGCCTTTTAAACCGAACACGTTAGCTAGAAAGGTCCGCGCTCGTGGTCCCAATAACTTATTAAGCGTTGACGTTGCATCGTGGAAAAGTTATCTAAAGACACTGAGCGGTGAACGAATATACATATACACACATATATATATATATTTTTACCACAGGCTGGTAGAAATAATTCCCATGGCATTCGTTGCGTGTAATTTCATCGGAAACGTTACTTCGCGTTCGAAAGCGGCGGAGAGATCTAGCCACGGCATAAATCTTCACACATCGATGTTATATACGCGTAACGGGGCCATTGTGAGCCCCGATAGGCGACAAGTAATAAGTTATTTTCACGAGCGTGCGTGTAATTGTAAATGGAGGACAGAAATTTATGCCCGGTACGGACGAACAAAAGTTTTCCCTGGACATTTGATTGGAATGTCTTGTTTCTGTTAGTCACACCACCGTGGCACACCACCGTGGCACACCACCGTGGCACACCACCGTTCGATCGCTGTTTTATTAGCGACGATAAATCCTGCCATCGCTCCGTAGCGACATCCAGCAAGAATGCGGCGTGTCTTTGCGGAATCTGTGTAAAGAAGCATCGAAGGATCGTATGCATTATTTATAGTTTAGAGTCGCGATGCAACGTCGCGCGTCTTTCGACGGGGAAATTTATTTAATTAATGGAGCCTTTGTTTGTCGTATTAATCGCAGTAACACGGAGGTTCTCTGTGCCAGGAAAATCAAATTTGTGACATAATTTTCGAGTAAACACGCGTGTGCAGATGTGGTTCTAAAAATATTAGAGACAGTAACAAATTCTTAATATTTGGTTTTCGTATAAGTACGTGATAAAATACCTGAAATCAAAATTGTTGAATACTACGCTGGACTTTTGAATTTTTCAAGATGAAAGGGGAACTTGTAGTCCCTGAACTTCTGTCCCAAGATCAGTATAATAGATCTGTTCACTTCATAAATAAATGATTCACACAAAGATTTGTAGGAATGAAATCAGTGTAGACTATTCGTAAAATGCTGCAACAAACATTCTTCAAATTGCAAAGTAAATTACAAGCGAGATCAATTCAAATTCTGCAGAAACCACTGAGAAGAATACACCACTTTTTTATTTCTAAAATGAAGAAAAAGAAAGAAACGAAAAAGAAAAATGAAAAACTTTTAAAAGCTCTTGCAAAGATCCTGCAATCCGCAGGATCGATTGAAATCGGCGCGATGGGCAGTCCTTCTTGGCGCTGTCGGTGCGCCAAGAAATATAGTCGTAGCCATAGAAACATGCCAGGCGTAATGGCTACACGTGAAAGCGGGTATCACCGCGGGTAGAGTACATCGTTCGGCTAATTACGCGTAATTATCGTTGCAAGGGCCGTCTGCCAACCGTGAAAGAACACCGAGAGCGAGAAGATGAAGAGGGAAGACGAAGCCGGGCGAAGTGAAAACGAACCCCGAAACCCGGGGATTTGTGTGCAACGAAAGGAGAAGAAACTGGCTACCGAAAATGATTTCGACCTGACCGGACAGCCTGCTGTTACCGTCCTGCCGGTCTATTGAATTATTATGCTCTTTTTGCTCCGCGGGAACACGCTGCCGATTCGACGGACGGCAGCGGAAAGAAACGCGAGAATTCGAGCGGAGGAGATAATTAAGGGTGACGAATGGAAGGATCTTAAATGGATGTTTAGTGTGTGTCGAGCGGGCAGAGATACCAGCGGACAGCCAGGCGATGAGAAATCGCTGCAAATTACGAGGAGCGATCGGTATTTGTTCGCTTCGCCCAGCCACCATTCCTCGTCCTCCGGTCGTTGCTTTGCTTAAAAGTGTTCGTCGTCGTAGTGGACGACCGGTAACGAGGCCTGCCTCGTTTCTAACCCATTATCGCGTCTCGCTCGTCTTCCTTATTTCGCGTTCTGCCACGCGTTTCAATTGCAAATTCGACGCGATCCGTTTGGGTCATTTCGAAAGTCGTTCTTCTTACGAACGTTGTACCTGCTGTTTCCCACGAGACTCTCTTGAAGAGAGGTAGGAACATCGTGTTAAATAAAAGTTTTGGTAGACGTTTTAAGTTCCAGTGGGTCGTGTTTAAGCGAAACGATAACAAATATGCGTAAATTTATAGTGTCTCAGCCTTCTCTTAGATATTGAGCGTTTTTTGTATTTATTTTATCAGTGAAAGTGACTTTAGCGGAGGTAACCCAGAAAATCGAGTCTCCTCAGGTGCAACGCTGATGCAACGAAAATTAGCGATTGGTTGATTTGGGTCACGTGATTCGTAAGGGGGCGTGGAATAAACTTCGAATAGGAGTGGCTAAAAATCACTTTCAGTAATAAAAAGAAGAAAAATAGTACCGGAGGAGAAATTATCGATCCCTTTCACCGTCTATCGTCGTTGCTTCGAGTTCTGTTCGTGGTTAACCGTGAAAAAGCGATCGTGCAGAGCCGCTGGATGCGCGATATCCGGTTGGAAGCTGGCGAGCAGTTTGAGAAGCAGCCTTAATGATCGAGGCGCCACGATTGATTTACTCGCAACGGCACACGGCGCAGCAGTTCTGTCTTCCGGGATCGCGGGATCGTTAATAAAATTTTCTGTAATAGAGGGGCTTTGTCATGCTAACCCGCCGGCGGAACTCGCCTGTTTTATTGAAAACCGCCATAAAGTCCCCCTCGGCCAGATAACATTCCGCGTGCATTCTAACACTGACTTTAGGGGGAGGGGGATGGCGGATACGCGAAACAAGAGGGACCAGAGAGCAACGAGAGAATACGCGGAATGTAAGAGAGGCACAGAGCGATAGAGGGAAAGAGAACGGGCAGAACAACCGCGGGGTCATCGGCGAGGAACGATAAGACAAAGTATGCGCTTGCGGCGACAACGACGCTGCCGCGGCAGGAATTTTAAAATTTGTCCTGCATATCGATACGAACGCATCGGAACGGTGTGCCGTGGTAGTGGAAGCCCGTTAATCGATTGCCTGCCAATTCGGCCGAAGATCGATCGAGCGGCTTGACGATCCACCACGACTGGAAATCGTGGGCTCCCTGGGCGATGTTTCGTTCTGCGATCTTTTTCTTTTTGCCTCTTCTCTCTCTCTCTCTCTCTCTCTCTCTATTTTTCATTATTTTTTTTATAATTGATCAAAAATATTGTGGAATAGAATAAAAAGTTCATCAAGGACGTAAATTCTTTTTTTTTTTTTGTCTAATTCTAATCATGGAAGAAGAACTTGTCGTTGACAAGGAGAATTAAGAAACTCGAGAAATTGAAAAAATGTCATTAAAAATTTATTACTCGCTCTTAGTCGGTCGTTATAATTATTCAGTTCACACGGTATGGTCTTGGTTCTTTCTGTCCGATCTAAAAAACTTTATCGCCAACGTGTAACAGTTTATGCAGTACAGCGATTCGATAGAAAATTTCAACTGAGGGGGGCAGTGTAAAAAATTAAAATCTAATATTCTTTATGCCTTATTCTTTATTGGCTTCTCTTTATAGCAAAGAATGATGATTATGACATAGTTGGATAGCTGCAAGTTGCTAATCCATGTAAATTTTTCTTACAAATAAAAACATTTTGTAGGAATGTCGCTCATCGAGTGTTTGTACGTGCTTTCATTTGACAGTGATGTTTTTTTCAGCGACGTATTACATTTCATGTGTTGCAACATTGTAGACAGAAGAAATTACGGTTTAATGGTTGTTGATTAGCTCCGAGAGAAGCATCTTATTAATGGCTTGTGTAGGTTCTTTCCCATCTTCTTTGACTTCTTCTTCTCTGCCATCGATTCTTCGTCGTTTTTTTCATCGTCTTCTTTTACTTCTTCTTGTACTTGTTCTTGCGCTCGCAAGCCACTTAATTTTACTTCACGAGAGAAATTATTCAACACAATTAGTCGAAATTGAACAAGATCGTGATCGCAGCGTGGCTCGATAATTTACAAGCCAGTGTACGCGTTTGATGTTCAGCAGGAATTAATAGTGCAAGCACGAACGCGTACAATTGTCGCGGAATTTTTTCTCAACTAATTTAAAATAATTGCGTAATTTTTTGAAAATTCATGCGAAATTATAATTACACGCACGAAGGAGTAATTGGATATTTCAGAAATAAGTGGCCAAAATAATACACGATCCAAGAATTGTAAAGATTTCTAGAATATTATAAACAAAATTCGACGAATTAAAAGATCTTCTCTAAAATATAGTTATCTTCGCTAAAAATAATAAGTGGACCAGTTACATATTAAAGCACGTTATTATTACCAAAAAGTTCTGCTTCTCTTCGTTTTTCAAAATTCAATTAAAGGATCTTCTCTATCAATATTATACTATTAAAGCAGAAAATGTCCATCAGAGACATTGAAGTCAAAAAAAAAAAAAAAGAAAAAATAGAGAAACTTTACAACACAAACTTTCATTTACGTTTTACGTTATAAAATGTTTAACAAAAAAATGATAAATCGGTCACCTTTGCCACTTTGGTAGTTTTAGCGTCGAAACAATCTCAACAGTGGGAGATAAATTACGCTGAAAAATTCGCCAAGACGTACGAAGGATTCTCCTCAGACACGTTGCGCGGCGAAGTTCATCGAATTGAAGAAGCTCGTCAGCGTTCGTCCTCGTCGACGACAATGAGATTCGAGGCGCGATAAGACGAGAAGCAAAGGCGGACATTAAAATTCCCCGACGGCGAAGTTACGCATGCACGTAAAGCCGAAAAGCGGTAAAAAGTTTCATAAATACTGTACCGGGCCGTGTGGCCCGATGTCCCCTCTTAGATAAAAGCGAGGCCACGTATAAAAAAAAGAAGAAAAAAAGGAACGGTATACATCGGTCCTATTAAAAGCGTATAAAAATCCCAAGGCGCTGCGCAGGGCCGCGTAACAAGGCGAATGGGAGACGATGCCTGGAAAGAGCGTGTCTTTCATTTTTTTTTTTCCACGATTCGCAGTGCGGGGTTGCACGTGGCGCCTCGTTAAGGGGTTAACCTACGACGTGCTACCGTGTAGAAGCGTGGAATGCGGATCGTCCACGAGCAGCAGCTGCGACAGCACTTTACCACGATACCAAGGGATACTTTTTCTTTTCCCTCTTCTTTATTCTTCTCCGCTCCGTTTCTTCCTCTTCTCTTCTTCTCTCTCTCTCTCTCCCGCCACAAGAAGCAGACGGCGGTGGTTTTCGCGCGTAAAACGCGCGAGATCAAGCGGCCAGAAGACGACTCGGCGGCGAACGGTTTCTCAGCGTTATCGCCCGGTAATATCGAATGCTAATTCACCTCGGCGTTACACATATACGGGCAACTCCCGTGCGTCATCCAGGTGCAGTCTCTCCGTTAATGCGCCGCCGAATAACTGTCGATGGAAAGTGGAAGACAAATACGGAGCAGTTGGAAATACCCGGCTATTACCGGGACGCTGCCTCTCAATTATTCATTTATTCGTTAATAACTTTATTTGGCCAGCGGCCAGCGTCTCCGTCTTTGGATGCAGTTTAGCGCTGGATCAATTTGTACCACCTACGCTCAGTTCGATCGAGCATTTAACAGGACGCATCGAGTGCATCAATCTCGTTGTCCGAAGAAGAGACAAGAGATTACGATAAAATAGAATATTCGTCTCATTGATGAATTTGAAACGAAAAATATTCATTTATTCGTTAATAACTTTATTTGGCCAGGGACCAGCGTCTCCGTGTTTGGATGCAGTTTAGCGCTGGATCAATTTGTACCACCTACGCGCTGTTCGATCGAGCATTTAACAGGACGCGTCGAGTGCATCAATCTCGTTGTCCGAAGAAGACACACTTAAGATTAAGATAAAATAGAAAATATTCATCTCGTTAATGAATCTGAAACGGAAAAATAAGCAATGACAGATTTAGACAGAGCCGTGTCTAAAAATTTCCTTAGAAAGAATAAACTAGATCAGTGTTGCAAAATAGAATACGTAGAAATTATGTTAAGACGTAAACAACAACAGGTGTTTTATTACAAGAGCAGATTACAATTGAAATTCCAACATGCATCGGGGTCGCGCAGGATACGCGCGTGCCACGAGAGAATCGCCCCCTCGAAAAAATTCACTTTGGAAACTACCTGAACAACTGTCACACCTTATAACGCAACGGCAGCAGACTCGTGACAGTGTATCGCGAGAACGTGCAAGACTCGCTTATCATAATCATCTCTCCGCACCCTGTCAAGCGAGCACGGAGATCGAGCACGGCTACCCCGAAGATCCCGATCTCGATCGATGCCCGACACCTGCACGGTCCCCGAAAATTCTACATTGTCCATTCACGGGGCATCGATACCTCCGCCGAACTATTCCGACTTCCGGGCAACTGGTTTGACGTTGACACGGGCTACTCATCCGGCGGCTAGAATCGACTTGCGAGAGGGGGACGAGTACGAACAATCGGCGTGTATCTTGGCTCGAGATCTTCCTTCACACAGCCGGCCATCAAATATTTTTATATAGCTGGCTGTCCCTTATAAGGGGGGCAAGCTTCTTCTTTCTCTTTTTTTCTTTTTTTGATCTCGCGCCTCACGAACGGAGGAGAGACACGCGGAAGGTCGACTCTCCTCGGTGAATAGAGTACGATAGGTATCGTCGGTTTCGACGTAATTAAAGCAACAAATTCCCGCGTCCGGTGATCGGTCTTCCTGATGAATCGCCACAGGTGCGCGTGTCCTTTTCCTCGGTTGCGCGGCTATCGGCGCAAGAGTAATTACGAGCCGAAAGTTTTTCTGCCGACGAGTCGCAAAATTGTGATTGATCGATACGACGATAGCTTGTTTACGGTCGATGCCTTGTTTTCGACGAATGATATTCAACAATCGACGGACCAGCTCGGTCTTCTTTTGCACGGTCGCAAAGACCGATTTGGAAATGGCTAAATAACGAGATTTTTTTTTTTTGTTAAAATCTATAACTCGTCCCTGATCGTCTGTCATAATTGATTCCTCTGATCGAGGATGCGCTTCGTGATTATTTGATAAACGGCGACGATCCAATTAACGCCTCGATTCGCGATTCCCGATTCTTTTGCTCGTCGGGGCATACCGAAGACCAAGGCCTAACGAGCGAGTCGCGACCGATTCCTATTTGGAGAAGACCGAGTGCTGCTTGTTCATGGTGGTGCGCGGCTGCTTGGTTTTTGTCGTTTTTGTCGACGGAGGAAGAAGTCCGTTTCGAAAGACCTGTGCCGCAATGGCGGCGAGGCAAAGGCGATTTTGAACTTTTTAATTGGACTCGTTGGAAGATTCGCGAGGCATCGGAGACACGCGCGAGTGATCTATCCTCGATACTGCTTATCCTTTGGAAATTCCTCAGTTTTGTATGTGGTTTGTAAATAGCGAAAGATTGTCTAAAATATTTATCTTTGTTGCTGGGGATGATCTAGGTTTGACAGAAGACACTCGTGATAAATAATAATTAATTGTTTTTGAGATTCATCTTTTATTGTCTTCGTTTAGAATTCACTTTCTTGTAATTCGTGTATAAAAATAATTATTTAAATATAGTATTGTCTCGTTATAATAATAAATCAAACGAATCCGATTAATAAATTCTACAAAGAGATGCAAGACGCATTACTTTTACGTTCCAAAGAACGTAAGAAGAAAGCGGATGAAAACGGGAAATATTCCGAGTGAAACCGCTGAAAAAAGGATCGAGAAGAAGAAGAAGAAAAAGAAAAAATTTATCGATGACACGATAAAAATAGTCGGAGAGTTTCCATTTGGAAAATGAAAACGGTGCTCAGGTTTTTACGGACGATTGAACAGCGATCGTCGCAGATGATCCATGAGATCCTCGACCGATTCCGGCTCTCCCCGCGGTTGTCGGCTTTCAATTGTACCTCAGTGCTCTCTCCGCGCTTCGTCGTCGATTTTCTTAGACTGTTATTAAAGCGGTCACTTCCGCTCGACACCAGCGCAGAAATTATCAACGCGGCGAGTTTCATCGATCGTATCGATCGACGTAATCGCTCCACGATTGAAGACCGAGGGACAACGATCGCGTGGATGTATCATCGTTGGAAGTCAAAGTTGGACGAAAGCCTGTGGCCAGCAATTTGACCTGGCGAAACCGATCGACAGGGTCGTATTAGCAAACTCCGGCGTCGATTCTATCTACGACGGAACGGATGATTTCTATTTGAGAAAAAGAAAGAGAAGAGAAGAGAAGAGGAAAAAAATTATCGTTTCCACGCCCATCGCGATCGGCTCTTCGCAGATGTTCGCGTTCTCCCGCGACCACGCGGAAGAAGCAGTGTTGACAGGCTACACGATAACTCACGTTGGCGACACGATTAAGAATTGCAATCAAGGTGGTTCGGTTTGCTCTGCCATCAGATCCTTGCATCGAGATTAACCTCCTTGACGCGTGTACAGGACGATTCGAAACGGGTGTTGCGAATTAACGGATCCGATCGTTTGGAATCGTCTTACAGAGTGGCGTTCTTTTTTCTGAAAGTGAGTTTTTAATTATTAAAAATTCGCATCGTTCGTAATAGTATTGCGAGAACAAATTAATCTCACGGGAGCTTTGGCAAAAATCTTTGCTGAAGCACTGACTGTAATTAAAAATTTAAAGGGTTGAATAAATTCATTTCATCGAAGCTCCACTTTTCCAAGAATTATATTGCGATTGATGTTTTATTGATCAATTTCTACTAATCTACATACCGTGAAGTGTTAAAAACAAAATATGACGTCGCGAGTGATTCGATTTAAATATTCAGAGCTCGATTAAACATCGGGGTACAACAAGTACATAAATATTTAGAAAGAGCATCTTTCAATTTTCGATTAATTAATCGCTCTACTGTGTCGAAGAATTTTAGAAACAATGTTCTGTTCACCTACATCTCTCGCGAAAATTCTTCCCAAAAACTTATCTCGAGGACACAAAGATGATCGTACGCGCGTTTATTTCCTTTTTCTTTTCTCACTTGTAGATTTGGATAGTAATAAACAACGCTGGTTCGGAATCACCCTGTACATGTACGTACGTACGTGTTTGAAATATGCGTGCGCGTTGACACGAAGCGGTTTCGCGAACAGGAAGGAGGATAATGACAGTGCTCGCGTCCGCTCCGAGCACGGGCAGTCACGGTTTTCGAAAAAAACATTTTGTTGGCGGAGGAACGATCGCGCGGCAATGCACACGCGCGGCCTCAGGTGCCCCCATAATGAGTGGTCCTCCGCGACACGCCGTAAATTTCCAATGTCGATGCACGATGCACCTGGTAGCCGGGGCAATCTTAACGAGATCGTTTTCGACGTTTCTCCCATTTCGCCTCGTGAAACCCTTGTTATTATCGGCTCCCTCGCGCGTCGCGTTTATTCACGTCGTAATCTCGAATCACGTAGGAATTATCACGTGGAATCGTTTTATGAATTCTTCGTTAGCGCTCTTTGCGTGTCACCGCGGTGTGTGTCGATTTGGATGCGTTCTTTTTTTTTATCCCGTACTCGAATTCTTCCTTTTGTTCGTATCTTCTGCGAGATGCGGAGTAACGGAATATCGGAATTGTTACGTTCACTAATTTTCTCAAAGTTAGACGCAAATTGGAATTTTTGTTTCGTAGTTTTTGTAGTGTTTGATGTTCAGTTCCAAACAATGCCAAACTCCGTACCCGCTAATTACGCTCAACGCAATTCACTCTGCGGAAAGATCCCTCCCAACGTCCATTCGAGCCGATAATTAACCCAGAAGCTCGCCAAAAACTGCATCTCCTTGTAAAGCATAAAAATATATTTCACAGGCCGTATTTGTCTCTCGCGAATAAAGTCATTAGCCGAACAGACTTTGGCCGAGGCTTGAAATTCACCGCCGAGTCGTCTCGATAATTACTATCCGCGTGTTTCTTCCTTCTTTTTCTCTTTTTCTTTTTCCTTCGTGCCGGAGGAAGCAGGTCGGGGCTTCCAGAATTCGTCGACCGAAACCTTCCTCGCGGAGGTCAGGGGTCGATCATTAAATTGTTAATCTTTCATTTAAACGTCGAAATTATAGCGTGCGCCCGAGTGTTGCGCGCGGAATGCATAATTCGACGAAATTGCGCCACCCACGGTTAACAATCTTGACGTCATAATTCAAGGAAGGGGAGTCGCCTGGATGGTGAACGTTGTATTTTTGATATTTCACGCGAGAGTTTAATCGCCCGATTATTCTCAATATCCGACCTGCTCTTTTCCCTCCTTTTCCCGGCATTTTTACGGAAGCCAAATTGCAAGATCGATAATTTATCGATTATCAGTTGCGATGCACATCGAGTTCAATGTCAAAGTTTTGAAGTTCAAATAAATCAATAGTTTCGTGGTGAACTGTTTTTAAAATTAATTGACAAAGAGCACGAGAAAGAAAGAACTTTGGTGGCTAGTAACCAAGTTTGAAAGAAAATTTGTACAAAGGCGGGGGTCTTTTAAAAGTAATCTCGTAAATCTGCAAAGATACACGTGTAAATACATGTATTGTCATATGAAAATTTAATTTTAATAACGTTGAATTTTAATAACAAAACCAAAATAATGATCGTCTGTAAAATAATGATAATCTACCAATTATATTTTAAATTATTATATTTTTAAAATACCAATTATATTTTTTAAATTATATTTAGCCATGGACCACGACGCAAAGTATTTTCCTTAAAGACCGTTCCAGACGGACTTTGCGAAAAGGCGTGACGATGCACGCACCCGGTTATTTCCGGTGTCTGAGCATTGCACTTTATTCGGTGTGTATATACATCTCTTTTTTCTCGTACAACTGACGCCGAAGTCTGCCTATCGGAGTGATGTTTCCTTGATTATAGCCGGCCGCCACCGTGGGCCACCGCGAAAGATAAATCGTTTGCAATCGAAACTGAGGCCCACGGCGGTCGTGATCATCGCTTGAAATATCCAGTCTCCGGCCTGATTGCAATCCTCATTATCTCCAGCTACGTCTGACAAGGCTGCGTTATGCGCGCCATTTTTTATCCCATTGAATGCAGCTACCACGCATCTCGTTCGATCGGCCGAAATTAGTCTCTCTCTTTTCCAGTCGATTCCAGATGATTTGGATATTTGTCATCTCTGTTTTTTCGACGTGGTTAAAAGATCGGTATCGATATTCTTCGCGCGACGGGATGCGCAAGCAAAACAGAGTTCGTATACAAATTTTGCAAGTAAAATATTTTCTTCGCACGCTCACGATTTTTCATTATATCGACAATCCACTTTTACCCACTTTCACAAATTTCGAAAATTCGTACAATTTGTACAAAGTGTTTCCAATACGAAAAATATGTTCCACGAGCTTTCTTTCTTACATCTCGTAGTTACATGTGACGACGAATACGTTTTCGAACGTCCCTCGACGTTTTCGATGGACACGCGTATTTTGTACGGCTCGTCGCGCGCTTGGTTGGCATTTTTCCGCGATTCCCAAACGAAACGTGTACTCGATGGTATCTTCGGCTTTCGTAGGATTGGCTCGGGTTTCATTGCTCGTGTGTGTTGCAACGAGCATCTCAGCATGGTATACGTTATTTCCGTTAATTTATCAACAGCGACGATCTTGCGGTCAAACGTACGTAAACGTAAGAAAGTATTAATCATAAACCGCGATCAGATATTCGCTCCTGGTGCCTCCGACTCCGCGGAGTGTTGACGTGCAATCGTTTGCGCACGGCCTAATCGTTTCAACGTACGCGCGTAGATATCGCGAACCTGTCGCGAGATGCGTGCGTATCGTCCGCGCGAATTTAATGGAACGAAAAACTGACCGCGCATACCGGGATGTGAAATTGATCGATCCCTCGATAAGGCTCGCGTTTATTTTATACGGGAGCGATCCGTTCCCGTGCTTTGAGTAATTAGGTGCGTTCCTCTGCTTTCGCTTGTGCGCGTGCGTGATTTATGTACGAGACAAAATCGATACACGCGCAAACGATTATATTTTGATTACAAATGATTAATACGCGTATATGGCGATTAAAAATTAGTCGACGGATGTAGAAAGTACTGGCACGCCGAACGACAAATGGTCGATACTCGTACTTTGAATTTTTATAATTTCGTACAGCAAATTTGGAGGGGATCGTCACGAAGAGGAGACTTCAGTCTTTAAGAACGCAGGTGAAAGAAAATTTTTCAATTCGTCCGCAAAGACGAACGAATTTGTAAGATTTTCGAGAGGAAAAAGTATCTTTAGCTTTGAACGTAAAAATTCTCTTTGTAATTAAATCCTAAAGAGTTTACGAAAATCTTTTAAAATTTGTTGTACAAGAGATTATTAACTATCGATAATTTTTCATTGAGCGTGCGAATACTTTCTACATCCACTGTATTTTAAATTCTGAATGCTCTTGCCAATTTTTATTCGTTTACCTATTCTAGTTTTATCAGTTTTATCAGTTGTATCGAAAAGTTCGAAAATATGCAAATGCTAAAACACAAAGAAATAAATAAATCTACAACTCCCATGTTGGTACATATCTACGAATGTATTTTGGGCAAAAGTTGATCCCGTACCCCTTGATTAGGCTTTTTATTTATGAGTATCTTCTTCTCTTCTAAATCCTCAAAAACTTTCACACAGATTTCTTTATAAAGCAAAGCTCTATAACTTTGTTTTTGTGTTTTTATTTCAACTTCTTTTCTCATCATTGCCAATATTATTTTCGGCCCCTCCACCAAGAGTACGCATACCACAAATTGGGAACTGCAAAGTTCAATCGAGCCTTAATTAAAATTTTTATTTTATCGTAATATACGATACTACACGACAACAACAATAACGACAAAAAAAGAAAAAGAAAATAGATAATCCAATTTCGAAATGTCAATAAATCGTGGTCGATCGTGGTACACGATTGCCTCGTGTCGTTTCACCGCGTTCAGGCGAAGCGTGGGAGTGGAGGGACTGCTCTGCGCGTTCCACTTGCGTATCCCCCTGTAAAGCCAAACGCTTATTAACTCGATAGGCGAACGTGTGCCTCTAATGATCCACGGACGAGCAAATAGGAGGCACACGCTTCACCAGTCTCTCGCCACTTCCCACGATTTTCCTTCGCTTTTACAAACGATTCAACCTTGCCCTCCTCCTGTCGTTCACTCGTGATCGCGCGTGGGTTTCACCACCTTCTCCCCGTCCACGGATCGATCTTATCGCGCGGAACCATTTTCGTTTTGTTGGAACACGTTTGTTTGGGAGTGGTCGTCGTGCGGCACTAAATCTCGCCTGGTTTTACCTCAAAGATCGTTAATTCGATTAAGCTAACCAGCTTGTTTGTTGTGGAAATTGCGAATTAACGAAGGAGTGGTATTCTGGTTTTCTGTTTTAGGTTTTAGTCGGTAATGGGAGTGATCAGGTTTGAGTGATGTACCTGTTTGTTGTAGCTGTTTGTTTCAGATGGAAGTTGTTGGAGACAGCGTTGTAGAGCTGTTTGATCGAAAGATATAAAAGGTTAGTCGGTTGTAGCCAAGGAGTGGTGTGATTTTCTATTTTAGATTCGCGGTAATTAGATTTGGACGATGGTTTGGAGAACCGTTTGACTCTTGTACTCGATGCCTGTTGTTTGAAACGGTTCGGCATTTGTTTGATCTCGGATGTAAAAGGTTACTCTTAAGGCGAGGTTTGTTCGAATAATTAAATCCGTACTAGAACGTTTGGTCTCGTTTACAAGAGATTGAAGTGATTTGTAGATGCATAGGTAGTTGTATCGAACACCTTGTAACATTTGCGTTTATTTTTAAATTTGTTTCAAACTCGATCAATCTCGATCAATCTCTTTTTAGCGTTGACAGAACATCAAAACATTTTACATATCCACGACAGATTCGCGTGGATGTTTGAATCCTCTTCTTTTCCGCGCATTCGATCCTCGAACGATCGTGTCGATCAATAACAATCACCGTGAGAGACTATAAACTATAGACAATCGGTATCGATATTTGACGAATCTGACGTTACCCTCGGAGGCGATCGAACGTGGCGGCAAAGGAGTAAACAAGGCACTTGTAATCCGAGTAACGTCGACCGGGGGGAAAGTCCCGGTTTGGTGGAATCCTCGTAACAGCGACACGGTAGTGATCCTCCTTAACTTGAATCACGTCCGCGTGCACGCGACTCACCAAGTCCTGTCGTCGTTGGCAACAAGCAGCTCCTTAGCCGAGCATAATGGCGCAATAAATTACGCCACTTTGTGAAGGCAGTTAAAGCCACTATTACACGCCAGTGCCATAACTAGCCGGAAGAGAGAAAAATGATCGTGTATCAGCGCCGCGTCTGGCAAAAATGGCCGCCTCGATGCGCCGTATTTTCGATTCCAGCGACGTTGCAACTGCGTTGCTCGCGGCCACGTTATTGATAGCGTTTTGCTTTTACGACCGATGAATCATAATTAAACGGTGCCCGGGAATCTGTATTTTTAGTATCGCCGGCATGTTTTGATCGTAAGTTTCTCGGTTTAGTCAAAGAATGGATGGTTGTTGATTGCTGTTACTGGTTTCAGAAGCATCGAGATATTTTGCGATGAAATATCTCCAATAGGTTCGCGCAGCTGTGTTTATGGCTGCATTATGCCACGATACTCATGTCAGAAGAGTTTATTGCGTAATCGTGTGCGCGTTATTTCAGGGAAATGTTGTATATTTTGTAGGTGGAATAAGCTGCTTGTAAGGGGAATAATAATTGACGATTACTTGATCAAATTCATAGTACAACGCGAAGAATGAAACAGTTTCTGGAAGATTGATTAAATGTTGCTCCAAAAATACTCCAAAAATCTGCGATACTTTTCCAACGGTGACCTCACAGAAATGAAAATCTCACATTCGCGAGAAATTAAAGGGTCGAATGGAGCAGGTGCTCCATCTGCTCCAATTTCGTTTCAACCACTCCAGTCCTAATTAGCAATTAGCGAAAAATCATAGCCGAGTCGAGTAGTTGCCGGTTCGTTGAAGCCAAACCGTCTCTTCCAGCGAAAGCAATCCGAAGAAGAAGAAGAAGTCCTTGGGTGGGTACAAATAATGGCGCGACATATTACGCCATTTTGTAAAAGAGGGGGCCTTGAAGAGCGCGAACTCGTAATGCAACGGTGGGTTGCCTCCTCTCTCTCTCTCTCTTTTTCTCTCGCTTTTCATCGTCGTGTCTAGTATATCCCCGTGTATCTTGGCCGTGTGGGTGCGGCGGGTAATGTCGTAAATGGGTTGAGTCGGGCTTAAGGTACTGCGGTTGGGATAAGCATCGATGCATTAGAGAAGATGACTTCATTCGCGCCCATGCACCTATAGTAGCTGCGGCTTTCCTCGCAGCCTGTCCGCAGCGGTAAGTGGCCGCAAGAATGATAATGATAATGAGAATGACGAGGACGATGATGGCCACCGTTTCGCCGCTATTATTTCACCGTGGGTACGTGTTTAACTTGCCGCGAGTTTCGTTACGCACCGAGAACACGCGCCTGTTGTTCCAGGGATGTGAGCGATCGTTGATCGTCTTCAAATCCTTTCACGACGGTACTCGTTGTTGCATCGTTGGCTTTGTTGCTGATTTTTTGCTCTCTACTTCTCGTTGGCTACGTCGACGCGTTGCACACTGCCTAAGTAGAATAAGATTGCGAGCGTGACGAATTTGATCAGTCGAACTTTGGATCTCTTTGTTTTTGGATATTCTCAGCTTCGATCGAAGTGAGAAAATTACGATTTCTTTTTATTCCGGATAAAACATCGAATAAACGTTCTAGTTATTCGTCGTGGGAATTGTTCATTTTAAACGTCTTGTTTTTGGAAATCTTCAGTTCTTGCTATTCGTCACTCTGAATATTTGTAAGTCTTTAACTCTGAAGATTTCTAACTGCGCGTTAGAAATTTATCAATTTTTAAATTCCTCATCCCTTCGAATTTTGCATATATTTTTTAAACATTCATCGCATATATTTTTTGTGTATATTATTTCGAGTTTTATATTTTTTTAACAATTATTTTCAATTACAAGTAGGTAAAGTATTGGAAACTTTGGTGAGAGAATTGAAACTTAATACGCGAGGTTCCTTAAAGTTCAAATTGAAAACGGATGACGCTTATTTGTTCGAAACAGTCGGCGGGAATATTGCGAGTAGAAACGGCCGTACGGATTATTCCGCATAGCCAGGAGGCTCAAGGCCTGACAAAAGGAATATCAGTGCTCTCTTAGCAAATTACAGTTGTATTCTTTCCAGAGACCATATCAATGGCCCATTGTTTTAGGTTATCTAGATAATAGTACTCCATTGTTGATAAATTGCTCTATTGCTTACAATACTGCTCACATCGCACCACCTTCCATACACTGTCGTTACTCGAGTTTTTCCACTTTTTCACTTACGGATTCTCCTGAAAAATATTCCGAATCAATTACCATATAGAAAATGTGTACGTCCACCTTACAATTACTCGACGATACCATCGTGCACTGACACGAACGTACCGTGAAAGTAGATTCTAGTATACGCGCGCGTGTAGACGGTTTAAAAATAATTTCGAAATATATATACAACGAAAAAGTCACATCTTGTCGTGAGTAGTTAATCTGAATAACTGACAATTATTATTTATTTAATAATTTTTCATTGGACGCGAGAGGCATGTAAATTTCGCATAATTTTAATCTCGTTTTCCTTAGTATTAACTAATTATTAATTATTAAAAAATAAAGGACAAGCGGAATTACAGAAAATTAAAAAAATTACAAAAACTGTATCGAATAGAAATTGGAAATCTGAGGCTCGAGGTTCGCTGCTTGGAACAATTGATCGAAACGTTTGAACATCCTCGGTCCCAGGAGAGAGAGTTATTCTCTTTCAAGGGACATTCGTAATCGCGAAACGTTGTTCGTTAATTTAACCTCTCCAACTTAATTCACTCGGCGCGAAACACCTTTCAGTGGCGTAATTACTCCTGGACAATGGCGGTCGCTCGTGTTGTCGCGAAATCGCGACAAAAGCCGGCCTCGCGCGATAATTAACCGTATTCAGCGCGCACACCTGCGCGGAAACAATGACCCGACGAGCGTGTCATTTGCCTCTCGCCTCGCGTTTCGCACGATTTTCTCGCGAATTCGATCGATTCTCCGACGTCGAAGGTGTCAGCCTCGTCGTCGACGACTTTCGGTCGATCCACTGCCCGTTCGACCGCGCCGAGATCCGCGTCGTTCGTCGACGAGATCGACGCATTACCGTGATTACAGTCGCGCGATGTCGGCTGAGTAATCGCCTGCCAGTTGGCCAGACGAGCCATCAAGGGCGAACCGAATGGAACATTCATACTCTTGCTTCGTGCCATCGAAAGGATTACGCATCGCGCTTTTTTCCATCTCCGTTCTGCTTATCTGCAAAAAAAAAAAAAGAAAAAAAAAAAGAAAAGAGAACGAAAGAGAGAGAGAGAGAGAGAGGGAGAAAGTGGCGGATATGTGGAAAAAGGGGAGCGCGCAGGGGTGGAAACCGAGGTACGAAGGGAGACAGACGAGCCAATCCGGAGGAAGCAGTTTGCACGGGGCGCAGGGTTCGCGGGTAGGGAACCGGGGGACAAAGTGGAGTCTGACGTGCAGAGGAGAGAGGTGTCGATGAGAGACGAGGTAATTAGAAAGGCGCGGAAACGGGCGGGGGTGTTTATTGTTTTTCCGACAAAACTCGCCGGCGACGCGTGACACGGTCGTCGGAACGCGAATAAGGGACGAGCGACGAGCCGGCGGTAATTCACGTGACAATCGATGCTCGTTCGCGCGTCGCGTAGCTTCATGCTCGACGAGCACCAGACAAACAAGTCCACCTCGCCGAAAACCAGCGAATTTCGACTTCGTTCCGCCATTTTGGGCTCGAACGCGCATACTTGCAAATGGCCACGTCGTCGATGATCGCGATTGAGATAGGGCGCTTGAATTCTCTGGGGGCCGAGAGGGGACTGGGATTTTACTGTTTCCGGTGGGTTGAAATAAAATTTCGGAATACGGTTTTAAATTTATTTTAAAGATTGTATTTTAGATTAGTTATGAGACGAAGAGTCGAACATTTTCAAAGGATTTTTACGTATCTTGTGAAGGTGTGGGTAGAAAAATAAGGAAAGTTGAAACATCCTTTCTTTTTTATATAAAATTGTATTTCATTGAAAAGACAATACGCGCATCTCGTTGTATGTTATTTAAGTAGTAATTGCTGAAAACTTTACCTAAATATCTTGTAAATAGCTCCAAAATGCCATCTACGTACCAAATACATCCCCATTTTTTTAATATTACGTAAAATTGTGCGAAAGATATTGGTACTTATCGAAGCTGACTTTGAAAATATCAATCTTTTTACTGGCACAAATTGATCGATTTTCGATGTAAGTTTTCAACTTCTTTTGTTAATGAAAAAGAGAAGAAATGCGCGAATCAAAAATTGGCTCCTCCAATAAAATGTGCCAATAGAAATTGAAAAAATCGATTTTTTCGATCTCGTCAAAAGTACGTGAGGCCTGTTAATCTAGACTAAACGAAGAGTATCACGTATTACCTATTCCGAGAAATGTTAGAAAATATTTATTTATTTCGTTCGAGCATGTTAATGATCGACGGGAGAACCAGCGCGAGATAGCAGTGGTTGAACACGTTCGGATTAATTATTTCGCGATCCTTCCTTTCCAGACGAGGACGTGAAAAACACTGTACCGGGACGTTTAATTGCTCGATACGCAAACGACGCGACGATTTTTCGTCTCGTTAAACCTGTTGGCGATCCGCGCGACGTGTTAAATAGCTGTAACCAAGCTGTATATATTTATATGCACGCGCGGCGCTGCGCGTTTAATTAATCGCCATTGATAAATTCGTTGCTCTCGCGCTGCGTTTCCGTCTCACCGCGGAATGTAATGACCATTGACTCTTGGCGGTGCATACGATACGGTACGTGCGATATCGGCGTCTTTGCGTTTCACTGTTTCCCCTCCCTTTCGTTTAGTTATAATTTACAGCCTGTTGGTTCGTTCGAGTTCCTAGTTGCACGCGCCACTAGGTGGGGAGGCAAGATAGTTCGAGTAATAGAGATTTACAGACTCCTCGTTTCAGTAAATAATTTCCAAGCTCCGCCGGAGGATTTCTAATAAAACTACGTTCGATGAATTGTACATTGGCTGTTTCGTTTTTTTGCTTATTAGCACCGGCGTAATACGTTCTTTGATTAGTCGCTGCACGAGAAGGCTGCTGGGAAATACTGTTAGGTTGTAATTGAATGAAGTAAATATATTGCCGAGAGAGAGAAATAGTGGAATTAATTCTACTTTTGAGAAGAGAATGAAATAGTACGAAAAATTAGAATTTATCAACTCTCGTTGTTTCTTAATAATCTAAATTCTATTAACTTTCTGAAATTAATTTCAGTAACGAATTGTATCTTTTTATACTCGTAGAGTATTATTTTACATTCGAGAAGAGGATACGTAAGATAAATTGACGAATTGAACGAATTAGAAATTTTAGTTTAATATTAGCAACGTTTCTCTTGGAATTCTAATTACAGACGACAGCCGATAAACCAGGACAGCAGAGATAGACACGCAATTTGTCATGTTTCCATTGTTGCTCGTTCTTTCCCAGCGATTGCCGCCCGCGTTACAAATTGTTTCACGTTTCTATTACTGTTTCAAGATACGTCTGCCGATAGAGGCCAACCGAGAGGACAAAGGCCTGCTTTTTATAATTCATCGCAATCCTGGCTTTCGGCTTGCATTGTTAAGCAGCACCTCGCGCGTTTACCCGTCTCTAAACGCTCATTAGCTCTTCGGTGGCCGACAAGCTGCAACGCTAGCTGTTCGCGCTAGCTATACTTTGTTTTCTTTCGCTTCACTATTTTATGAATTCCTTCCATGATCATTCGAAGCGTAACCCAGAAAATCGGGCCTCTTCGGGTGCAACGCTGATGCAACGAAAATTAGCGATTGGTTGATTTGGGTCACGTGATTCGCGAGGGGGCGTGGCGTAGACCTCGAGTAGGAGTGGCGTTGTCTGGTACTGAGCGATCGCACCTGTAATTTGTTTCGTATCCATTCAAGTGGTTGCGTATCAATAAAATTTTGTGGCAAAAAGGTTGTCTTCATTTCCCAGCCAGAACAGTTGCTTCTGGGTCTTTCAGTGAGACGAATCGTACCGAGGTACAAGTCCTTTTCTATTTATAACGTACAATTAAAACGTTTAATTAAAAATTTAAATCACTTTAACGTAATCTTCTCGCTTTATGTTTTTAATTATAATACCTTTGTGTCTATAATTACACGTTATTTCTTTATTTTGCGGTTTCGTCACGCGGTGTCGCGCGCTGTGCAGATCGCGATAATCCAAGGAGATTTAAGAAGTTTACATACGCCACGAAACGAGATATACGAAATATACACGGAATTATATTTCTCTGCAAGATGCTATCGGCGATATATCTCGATTAGAACTCAATTAGCTAATTTCTTTCAGGCTAACGAGTATCTAATAACTCGCGAACCGGATCGAGATTGCGAAATTAATTCCACGAAATTTAGACAAGCAGCCACGAGCCATTTAGCGAAACAACCGTCGGTATTTTCTTGAACGAAGCACGATTCATTATAATTACAAATTTGGTGTTGCAACATGTATAAACTTCTCGTGTAAATACCTTCACGTAGATATTTAAATCACACCTTGGATGTAATTACGATAATGGAAATTCCTTGGATTTTAACCGACGAGAGATTTGAAATTTTTCTTTCAAGGCGACTTTTCTCAGGGAAATTAAATTCCAAGGAATAAAAAGGACAGGTTGCGAAGAGTCGTTCGAATCTCTAAGAATGTTACAAGTCTGTGAAAAAAATTAGAGAAACGGTGATGTCGATCTGCCAGTTTCAGTGTTCAACGCTACAACTATCGACGATTAAAGCACAAAATTTTCACAAGTAAAAAAAAAAAAGAAACTTCATATTACAATGGACTGCACGAGCTTTTATTTGTATATTTTGTTTAAACACGCTGTTATCTTACGTCTATAAAAAATAAAAATTATAAATTGATAGTTCTAGTGTTAGTTTCATAGTTAAGCCGCATAGTATCGCCAGTAAGGACAGAGAAGTCTCAATTCTTCTGGTCTGATCAATTCCGTTCCACGGAATGGAGCGTAATTTCTCGCAATTACGCAGGACAATGGTCCGGCGGTGTTATTTCTCCGTAACTGTTTTCAAGTCTCTATCGGCGGATCGCCTCCTATGCGTATCTCGTCCGCAATTAAGCGTTCGTTGTCTCGCCACCACCGTCCATTTCCATATTTTCTTTCCCATTGCGTGCTGCCACTGTTCCGAGAAAAGGGCGTCGCGCGGCCGATTCATGGGATCCGGCGCGGAGAGGCCGCGAACGAACGAAACCGCCTCGCGGGTCGTTTCTTGTTTGCGCGTTTAATGAGCTATCACGATGGCCGCCAGGGACTCGCGGAATAAATTAGTCCGTGGCTCGATGCTCGTCGAACGGTTTCTGCCGCGCGTTCAACCGCTCTTAGATCACCTTTCAGATAGCTGACTAGCCGTCCCGCTAGTCGTGCGTTTCGCGCCCCCGTAAAAACCACTCTCTGACGCTGATCTCTCGCTTGAACTCTCTCTCGAGGGTGGAGGAGCCCGTTTGATTCGATGGACAGAGAGAGAGGACCTCCGACGAGGTTTTCGCTAGAACAAAATAGGTATAATTTATATCGTACCGATCGCAAGTCTTTTGTTTGTACATTTTACGAAAAGTCGTCGAGGTAGAAATTAACAGTTTACACGGAAACTTGCACGTTTCGTGTAAAAAAGTATCTGTTTTTGTGGAATTTTTATAGAAAGAAATGTTACGCTAAGGAGTATTTTCGAACAGTGTTCTGACAGAAGAGATGTTTCATCATCTGTATGATAAAAGTTCCAACGATGCAAGTTACATTAAAATATTTAATTGAAAAGACTTTTGACGAGATTCTCTCTTGGTGCTTGAATTAACATTAGTACAAAACATTAGTATAATTTATATTGTACAGTAAAGATCGCCAGTGTTTGTATATTTTACAGAAAGTGGTTTGCCTTTACACGAAACTTATATCTAAAAAAGTCTGTCTGTTTTTGTAGAATTTTTATTGATAAAGTAATAAAAGTCTATTATCACAGAATACTTAATTAAAAAATTAATTTTGTATTATTCATTGAACAGCATTCGGTATTTGCTACAAGCATTGAGAATTGTTTCGATATTGATGTTTCTCCGACAGAAAAATTTTTGTTTCTCATATCTATTTATTCTCGTCGTGATATTCGTAATGTAAGAACCTTAGCTTCTTCGATCCGCGGTCTAAACGTGTACCGTGAGATTACAAAATTGTTAAGAAAATTTAGTAATTGGTAGTCAAGATGAATGTTTTCATTGCTTGGATAAACGAAGGAGAGTCGGAACATTCTTTTCAAATACAATATGATCATCTTTCGCTAATTAGACGTCACGCATACTGTCCACCAGTAACGCGAAATCATCTGACATTTAAGAGTGTCGATAATTTCACGCACGAAACATCCACGACGCGGACAAACAAGACGATAGAAAGGATCGCGCAGTAATTTAATCATCCACCGTGTTTCGCTGTACCAATCTCTCTCTGTGAAATTCTATATAGCCATGAAATCCATAAAATGTCCCCTCGAGTCATACAACCTGCGTACGAAGCGCTCAACACCTTATTTCCCAACGTGCCGAGACATTCCGCGATTCCACAATCGATAAGATAATCCATAATATCCGACGTTTCTCCCGTCGCCTCGATTATTACAACGTGTTGACTCGTGCAACGAGCCTCGTTAGATCAAACGATCCTCTCGCTGAAAGAAACGAAGAAAAAAAAGGAAGGTGGAAAAAGGAAAATACGAGAAGAAGGGGGGATGAAGAAGAAGAAGAAGAAGAAGAAGAAGAAGAAGAGAAACAGGATCGCGAGTCTTTTGTACGGTGTTAAGGTCTTTCATTAAACGAATAGTTACGCGTATTATGCGTTCGTGCAATTAACGTTCATTAGACACGGGATTGGGGGGGGGAGAGAAGGGGTGAGAGGTCTCCCGAGAGAGAATGCGTGGAATTACGTTAACGAAGAAGAAACGAAGGAATCAGGGAAACTGTAAATAAAATATAAGAAGGTCGGAGAGTAAATTGTTCGCTGGAACGTATCCCCGGGAATGCAGAAATCTCTTTACCTTTGCCAAGAAACCCTTAACCACGTAGCAGCGGATTATCGCGCGCGCGCGCGAGCGCGTATACACCTTCTTCGATCATTCTTCTCTTCCCTCTTCGTACCGTGGTCGAACGGTGTACGATCCTTTAATCGCCGGCCATACGTTGTCGGTTTTTCCCCCTTTTGTTCCTTCGGGGAACCCGCCGGGTTTATTCCTCGAATCGTTCGTTTCCGGATAACAGAAACACCGTTCCCGGAAAGGGAAGAAAATGAGGCATCGTGTCATCCCATTTTTGCACGCTGTTGTTGGGGAATGTTCGTCAATGTTGCGAGGAATTCGAGGATCGTAGGTTGAGATGCAGGGAGTCGGTGAAATGTAATCGGAAACGCGTATTCAGAGGGGTAGAGGAAATCTAAATTGGATCTAAAAGGTCAAAGTAATGAAACTCCATTCCGAAATTAATTGTTCAACGAGTATTAATTATTCGGAGAACGAGTATCACTGGATTCCACGAGGCGTGTCTCACTTTATTTTTGCAGATTGTTGTTGGAGATGTGAGGATGTAATTGATATTGGAATGCTTCTCACGCAACGAAGAATTCGAAGATTATAATGATAATGAGTTCTCTTCGAAATCTTGAGAAATTGTTTAACGTTACGATTTGATAAAAAGTAATTAGAAAACCGTATTTAAAGGAGGTTTGAAAGATTATTCTTGTCGAAAGTAAATTTTTGTTAAATTTAAAATCTAAATGTCTAATTCGATATTGAAGAACGACAAATCTTCCAAATTTGGTTTTTTTATGTCGTAATTGTTACTCCGTTTCGCTTGTTTCTTTCGCCTAATAGTTTGTTGTTGCAAGATCGAAGTAGTGAAATTCCATTCCAGAAAATTAACAAATTATTCGACGAGAACAATTTTGAAAGAACGAGTATCATTAGATTCCACGAAGCATAGCGTACACGTTTACTCAAGGAGCAGATATATTTCTTCTCTTTATTGCTCTTCATTAAATCTAACCTTTATCAAAGGTTGTGAGCGTCGCATAGCGCTTCCTTTATGAGCATAACCTTTCGATCGTCGATCATTCAAAAGAGGAGATAGCCGAGAGATACTTGGATGGATAAGAGGTTCTGCAAAGAGTGTAAAGGAGCAGACGGAAACGGATGGAGAAGGTTCTCACCTTCTCGCGGAGTTTCTGCGTTATCACACTCCATTTAGGTCACTTCGCAGCGACCGCTTGTTTCGCACGGCTACTCGACGAACATACGGAAGTTGCGTTTTACTTTCCTCTATCGCGGCTCACACGTGAGAACAGTTCGCTGGCCACTTAAAAGGCTGTTTCTTCCTTCTCGGTTTCTCAATAATTCGCGTTTTATTACACGCGGTAAATGAATTAAACTTTTACGACGACGATAGTACTATCGTGTCCATTTATACCAAGATTTTTCTTCTTCTTCTTTGAAAGACATGCACAGCACAGCAAATGAATTAGGAATTTTTCCTTTTTTCTGCAACAAGTTTTCTTCTACTATTCAAATTTCTCTTGTCGCGTTTAAATGTTGATCCCGTTGCAGTTGTAAGAGAAATTAAACCAAAATCGGAGATTAATTTTATATTGAAAAGTTACCTGCTTTTATATTACTTAGCAGGGGTAACCCAGAAAATCACTTTCGTGCCTCTTCAGGTGCAACGCTGATGCAACGAAAATTAGCGATTGGTTGATTTGGGTCACGTGATCCGTGAGGGGGCGTGGGCTAGACCTCGAGTAGGAGTGGCGTTGTCTGGTACTGAGCGATCAATAAAATTTCATGGCAAAAAAATCGTCTTCATTTCCTAGTCAGAAGTTGCTTCTGGGCCTTTCAGTGAGACGAATCGTCGGGGTACAAATCGTGCAGTTTTTATATAATTATATTAAAATATTCCATTAGTATCTTTTTCTTCATCCTCTATTTGTCAACTGTATTATATTTCAATTGTACTTGTTCATACTGAAACAAGTTCCTTTCGCAATGCTCGGTAGACAAGACGTCGTCCTTGTCGAATGATCCGCAGGATCTTGCCACAGGTGGAAGAAGATATCACCGCTGGGGCTTAAGTTTCCCCGCACAATGGACGACTCGTAGCGCGAGAGAGAGTCGACGGATTCCAGCGTTTGTTCGTCATGCAGGAATGATGTAAACTAGAATTCCAGCGTGTAGTTTATGGTTTATCTTCGATAGACAGCTTCGCGACATTAGCTTGGTAGCACGGTATCGAGGAAAAAACATGGTCGTCCAAGGGAGGGAAAGAAATAATTCGCGTGGACGGAGTTAATTACTGACATTTCGCAGTCGTGGAGCGCAAAACATGATCCTACGTTCGCGGGGGAGGAATAACGATGTCAGCTCGATTAGGATAGCGTAATCGGAGAAGATGGAAATCGGCGCCGAATGACATTTGAGAGAGATGTCACTAGAGAGAACGGTTTCCATTTATCACTGTTTCATCTGCGTGTATTCTATTTTGAAAAGATTTATGTACTGTTCGAAGGAATCAATTGGTCGAGACCTCGTGCAATAGAGGTGATTGGATGAATTTACTCCGTGGTAAAAGTGTGTACAAGACATGATTCACGACTTTGCGTTGCAAAATTAATATATATATATATATATATATATATATATAGAAAGAGAGAGAGACAGATGGCTATGCAATATCGGTTCGCTGTGATACTCCGTTACCATGGATTGGAACAAGATTTTACACAGATAACGACACAGATAACTTTAAACAAGTTGGAAAGTTTGGTTTCAAATCGAATTTAAGTTTCGGACGAGGCAGACGATGGATTGATTTGAATACAGATTCAGCGGAGAATGTAAAACCCCACCATGTTATATAAATTCAAATTTAAATCGGAATTAAATTTTCTAAGTTGAATCTCAATTCGAATTTAAATTGATTGATGGTAACTCGACGCTAACCACGTTGAATACGAAATTTCAAATTTAAATTTGCCATTTGCCGTTTCGAGTCTCGTTTCAAATTAAAAACGTTCAAATTTAAACCTGCAATGTTCGAATCTGTCTGATTTCACGATTCTAAAATTTGTTTAGTTCTCTTCTTCTTCTTTTTTTTATTGGCAAGTTGAGAACAGAGGAACTCAAAATTTTACGTCTCAAGTCGTATTTCTTTCGCGGAATATCCCTAGAAAATTATTCTCCTTGCGTTTAACGAAAACACCTCGCTTTATCTTCCACGCAGCGACACTTGAGCTTTTCAAGGCAATCGACGGTCTTTACCCCGCATCTCGTCACGGTCTATTAAGGGTGCGTTGCGTTTCTCAACTCGCGAATCGTCCGCGTAACACGTAACGCGTTATATTTATTCCGGGAGGGAAGCTATTTCAGAAACTGCTTGAAAATATTTACGCGCATTTACCGGCAAGGAACGCTGAAATCCACTCGCCGACAATGACTGTCTCGCGATTTGACTTGCTAATACCGCCGCTAGTTTTGAAACCGTAATACATTTCCGGCGCGATAAACCGACGCGTTATTTCTCCGGATCATAATTGTCACTGGAACATTTTCTAAACCGCGTGTGCATACGTGTCAGCTGTATCAATAACATCGAGAAATCGCGCGTAATGCAGATTCGCGCAATGCGCTGACTTTTCGCATACATTCCTGTCTTGGAATCGTGAGAAAGTTGTAAAATGTTTATCGACAGACAGCGTAGGATAGGATCGTGGATTTACAGAAAGGTACAGAAATAGATAGGATGCACGCAGAAATAGTAATAGAAATATCCACGTACAGCAGTTGTAACGTTTTCCTTCAGTTGCGTTCGCAAACATTCGAATTTACACGAATAATCCGTAAATTGTTCTCACGATCTTTCCTGTATTTCCATATCTTGTTTCAATCTCTTTTATCACGCGAAATGCTTCGATTTCGTGAAATTACAAAAGTCAAACGAGTAGTGGAAACGTCCTTTCGTATCGAGAAAAATAGATCGATGGGTCAATTGGATCAGTTTGAGCAAGTTTGACAAACACAGATTGCTGAGATGCGAGTTTGCAACGCTTGCTACTTTGACTTTTTATTCGTGGAATTACGATGAGTAACGCGAGATTGGCGATCGAGACGGGCGTGGTTCCTGCACGTGCACGACCGGTACCTGCACGCGAAATCGGTACCTGCAAAAGCGAGCGAGCACGTGGGCTGTGACAAACGAGACTCGGAATTGGGAGCCGTGGATAGCGAAGCTCGATCGCGTGCGAGGGCTCGATTATCCACGGTATCGACTGTAAATCCGTTCGGATCGTTGGATAAATCATTGTGGCGCGAGCTTTACGCTTTTCCGTATAAACAAGCCTTTATTGCTGCAATAAATGCTCCGCGGGTCTGTCTTCCGGCGAACGCGACTGTTCCGCGAGCAGTTAATCTTCTGCGGTATTTCTAAAATTTGAGAAATTTGTTCCGGTGCGATCACGAGGTCATTTCTTGTTTAATTTCAATTGATCTCGCTTTATTGATCAGTCATTGTATTCGTAATTGATTTTTGGTCAACTGGTTAAATGACGAATGACAAAGACGATACTTTAAAAATTAAATATATCGATACTGTTTTGGAAAGAAATTTGATAATTGTCTTAATGATAATGGTCTTGATGTGTCTTGATAATTACTCTTAATAAAAGAGTAATTTAAAATGTGAGAAAATTTAGAAGATACTCTAAAAATTAAATATATCGATACTGTTTTGGAAAGAAATTTGATAATTGTCTTAATGATAATGGTCTTGATATGTCTTAATAAAAGAGTAATTTAAAATGTGTCTGATAATGTCTTGATAATTACTCTTAATAAAAGAGTAATATAAAATGTGAGAAAATTTAAAACTGACGCTGAGGTATTCGAGTTATGGCACGCCGCGCAGAGTGACACGAAGGACAAGAAATAACAGACACTTTATTTTTCATCTATATTCATAGCTTGTAGTATCAAGTAACGTGAATTCATTTAAATACGTAATGCGAAAAAAGTCACGTGTTTATTCCAATTAAGAGAAACATGCTAATAATACGTGCGATTTAATATTACGCATGTAAGAATTAATTTCTTACGTAGATAGCAGGCATTTCTCTTGTCGAGATATATATATACGTATATACGTATTTCGATCTCGAACGTTAGGATTGAAATTAAAATTGATAACGACGTAAAAACGGCCGATGTTGGTATCTTGTTTGATACTTTACTCCTTATGTTAAATTTAATTAGTCGTTGCTTGTTGCAGTATCACGGGTAATTTGTGGTCAAGAACCTTTGATTTTATACGTTAGGATTAAAGTCAGGATTGAAATTAATATTATACAACGACGAACGTCGTAAAATTAATATTATAGAACGATCTTAGATAGTTCTCTGTAGATACTCGTATTCGTATGTTATCTAACTTAGTACACTTGCGTCTCGATAAATTTTGGTTTCAAGTTAAAATTAGAATCAGGATTAGAATTTGTTTGTTATTTAATTCTCTTTTATTTAAAATTATTGCTTGGAACGTTGCACTGCTCGAAGGCGAATATTTAAACGTTACACATTGTAGAAAAATTAAGATTGTATTAATTTAATATTACATTTGGCATCAAAATCTTTTTTATTTTTTTTAACTTATTTATATACGCGTATTCTTTAGCTACATTGTATCTCATCTAATCACGCGAATTATTGATAATCGACAAGATTTTGACGTAAATGCCTCTAATATTGAAGATATATAGTTCCCTAGCGGAATAACACGCTGCAGATAAAAAAAAGAAAAGAATTCAAGTTCAGGACGAAATCGAAGCAAAGAGGAGAGAGAAAAGAAAGAGCGCGTTGCGCCGGGGTCGCGTTGTTACGGCTTCGTTCTCGCTGAACAACGACGAAGCTTCGCGTATCGTCCCGCGGGCTAATTGACGTGTTCTTGTCAGTTACACCAGGGCGGCTTCTAATTACGTTCTTCCCATTGGCTTCTCCCCTGCGTTTCGCCGCGTTTGCCGAACGCTTTACGCGCCGTAAAACCGAACGAACCACGGCCCGCCGCCTTTTACGATCCTAATTTTGATCGCGGGTCATTTCTACGGCACGGCGAACTCGCTACGCCTCCGGGAGGCCTCTTCGGCGAGCGGCGCGATTAAATTGCCCGTGAAATTTTCAGGCAGAAACAACACACAGTCGTGATTTCAGTGTAACGTGTAACGTGTAACGTAGCCACGGAGAGAAAAACGTCTGTGAAAAATAGATGATTGTTTCGTGAAATTCACCGAATTTCTTGGTGAATTGACAGCGAAGACGACGGACGATCCTCGCGCGAGCAAAGCGTGAAAAGCGATCGGGAAAAGGGAGAGATAACTCTCCGTGCAGTCGATCGGCGAGGGACGGGAATGAAAAATGGATCATTGTTTTTGACGTTTCACGGCGGGCTATAGGCGGTTTCTTCGAGCTCGCAGGTGGAAGATGGATCGTTGTCGGCGAACGTGTAAAGTGGAAAGCGGTAAAGATGGAAAGATAA